>OZ010792.1:353322010-354522010 GCA_963932465.1 Maratus speciosus
AACCAATGGATACCACATAGGCAGATTATCATCATCTGTCAGGTGCGGAAATAATTTCATCCCAGACATTACTACATAAATTAATTGGGATGATCACGTTGAGCACCCAGAAAAAATACCATATTTAAAGCGGTGCGACAAACTTTGTAGTTTAAAAACAAATGAATGAAATACAACATTTTTTTTCTATACTATCACACATTCTTATGCTTTGAAAAACACAACTTTTTAATATATATATCCAGCTATATTAAATTACTAAATCAAAACGACCAAAAAGCCTTTTTAAAAATATTAATACTAAACTATGCATTTTCTGCGCAAGTTTTAAAAAATTCTATTCTAGATTCATGTTTAATATTTCATACATTGTAACGTATACTAATATATCTTACACTCAACCTAAATTTAAAACTATATTCAAATGTATTAGCAAAATTAGTGGTTTTTGTAATAAAATTCACTAACTTTACCAAAAAGTTTATATTTGATTTTTCGGTAAACTATTTTCTGTGACCATAATATGACCTTAAAATTACACATGAACATCAGTAAAATGCAAAATTTCAAGGTTCTATGACAATTTGTTTTTAAGTGAGAGTGAATGCAATGCTAAAAAATTACTTTTTAGAAAAATGGCTTCAAAATTAACTTTGTAGCTTATCAGAAAAGGTTTTTAAGCGAGATATTTTTCTCGCTAGCTTCTGTTTTAACTGGTATTTTTTTTTCTTCAGTGTATGAGTGTTTTGAAGGTATCCATGCTGAAATTTTTGAAAAAAAGATTTTGTTAAACTTTTCAACGTCATCTCCCCTATTAACCATCTTAATTAACATTATCTACTCAGTGTGAAAGTTTCTATTTATTACATATCATTTGCTGCTTGTTTTTACTTAAAATAAAATGAAATGTTTTATTTCATTTATGAAAAAACAGATTTTGTAGTTCTATGAATATCGCTTTTACACATAACTATTGCTATTATCTACATTTCGGAAAACGTTTACCTCGGTTATTTCTATAGTTAGAAATTGTTTTTAGATTAAACTAGTTGGATGTACCAATCCTAAAACTTATCTTCTATCTTATACATCTTAATATTTCGAAAATTAGTTACACATGTTAATACTTCAATATTATTACTTCAATACTATACCAACTTTGATTTTCATCTTAAATTTCTGCTTCAGTCAATTAAACGAACTAAAAACATGATAATCTATATCATGATATTTTTTTTAATTAATAGTTTTTCCTTATTCTGTTGTTATCAGATGTTTGCGAATAGCCGGCTTAGCAGGAAGCGAGTTCGCGCCTTGCACGAGCCGCCGATGGACAATAGAACTACGAAAAATCAAGAAAAGTATACAAAAATCGCTATCACAGAGCCCAATTACCGTGCAATATTTCCAAATTCCAGAGGACCTGTTGGCCAAAGCCAAAAACATGCAGAAAAAATTTGGTTCAATTATATGCATAATTTATACACTTTTCGATTGTACAATAAAGAAAATGGCACATACATCGTTATTACAACTACCCCCTTCTGGCAGATTTTTTTTCAAATTCAGGGAGGACTTGTTTGCCATAGCCAGAAACATACACAAAAAATTTGGTTCAATTCCATGCATAAATTCATACACTTTTCGATGGTACAATAATGAAAATGGTACAGACATCACAATTATAGCGCCCCCTTCCGGTGGAATTTTTCCAAATTCAGGGAGGACTTTCGTGCCATGACCAAACACAAACACAAAAAATATTGGCTCAATTCTACGCATAACTTCATACACTTTTCGATAGTACAATATTCAAAATGGCAGATAAATCGCTATTACAGCGCCCCCTACCGGCAAATGTTATCCAAATTAAGGAAGGCCCTGCTTGCCATAGTCAAGAACTTAAAATAAAAATTTGGTTCAATTCTATGCATAACTTCATACACTTTTCGATGGTACAATTTTCAAATTCACACAAAAATTGCTATTACAGCGCACCCTAGCGACGAATTTTTTCTAAATTCAGGTAGGGCCTGCTTCCCATAGCAAAAACTTAAAATAAAAATTTGGTTCAATTCTATGTATAACTTCATACACTTTTGGATGGTACAATATTCAAAATCGCACAAAAATCGCTATTAAAGCGCCCCCTACCGGCGGTTTATTTCCAAATTCAGGGAGGATCTGTTTGCCAAAGCCAAAAACTTAAAATAGAAATTTGGTTCAATTCCATGCATAACTTCATACACTTTTGGATGGTACAATATTCAAAATCGCACAAAAATCGCTGTTACTGGCGGCGAATTTTTTTTCAAATTCAGGGAGGACCTGATTGTCATATCCAAAAACTAAAAATAAAAATCTCGTTCAATTTTATGCATAACTTCATACACTTTTGGATGGTACAATATTCAAAATCGCAGATAATCGCTATTACAGAGCCGCCTACCGGCGCATTTTTTCCAAATTCAAGGAGGATCTGCTTGCCATAGCCAAAAACTTAAAATAAAAATTTGGTTCAATTCTATGCATAACTTCATACAATTTTTGATGGTACAATGGCGACAGACACACGGACACACGGACAGACGGACATTTTCTATAAACATGTTTTTTTGAGATCTCTGACCCCTAAAACGTGTAAATCCGTCGAAAACCGGAAGTCGAAAAAAATTTCGATTACAATACTTTCTTCTATTAAAGATAGAAGAAAGTAAAAAATAGTTTTAGTAACATATGCAAAAGACAGAAAAATGATTATAATTTCGTTGACTGATAATTAAACTGACACATTCATAATTTCTATTACTTACACAATGTAAAACTTTCTGCTTATTACTTTTATGCGGCTTACTTTTGAATATTATTAAATTAAATAATCTATTGATTTTATTAAAAAACGAAGTTTCTGATTGTATTTATATGTCTTTAATACGAAATATTATTACCTATATATCGCAAAAGACTGAACCTTCTCGCTGCGTAAGTTTTCTTCGCAATAAGCGTCTTTTACAGAATTTTTAATCTTTTATCACCGATTCTTTAAAGCAGAAATTTTTGACTATTGTAATAGAGGAAAATGTACTGATTAAATCAAAGTTTTCGCTAAAAAATAACTGGTGGGATTAACCAAATAGAAATTATTAGACGGCTAAATGCATGCCCACAAATACCTCGGGTTGCGCAGGGAGAGGATTAATATTTCTTACCTATTTTTGTTTTATATTTTTTTACTTGAAGAAACACATAATTATTTTTGTGAGTGATGAACTAGATTTTTTAATTATATGAGTTCGACTTTGCACAAAATGTAAACACATTATTTTTAATGTAATTAAAATAGATATTTTTAGATATTTTTACCTTATTATACCAGATTGATTGAAAAAAAAAATGTCTCGTAGATTTTCGTTTTTGTGGAAAATGGCCAGCATCATTATGATAAGTAAAATCTTTCGCACAACTAAAATGAAAGGAATTTTTATTTATTAAGATACAACATATTTATTATTAGACATAATTATTAAAAACTATTCTCAGGAATATTTTATCCTAAATTTTAACTATGGAACTAGGGTAATTTTAGGATAGATGACCATAGAGTAGAGATGGCCAGTTTAAATATTTCAAAAAACTATACCATAGATTGCAGCAAATCTTTGTTCTTAAGAAATAGTTCAACTTGTACATTCATTGCGACTGCAGTTGTGTTTTTCATTTATAAAAAGAAAGTGTAATTTTACTGTATATTTAATTTAGTGGTTGGATATTTTTGTTGAGTTAGGTATTTGAATGTTTTACAGTACCTATGTTACATATTTTTTTTTACTGTAAGGATTTTTAAGGAACGTATATTATCAAATCTTTGCTTCTAAGTATAAAACAAAGACGTACAATGGCGGAGTGATACTATAAATTGGTTGAAAATTTGTCAATCGATTTTAGGAGAGATCGCCACATCAAATCAAGGAGAGATACCCTATAATTAATATTTCAAAATTATACGGAGTGAGGATTTTAACTAAATATAATTATTTTTAAAATAATTATATAATTTTTAAGTTTATAATTATATTAATTGTTATAATTATTTAAATTGCAACTAATATATATATATATCGATGTAATAATATAATAGGGCCGAACGATGTATTTTTGTTTCAGAAAATATTGAAAAATTTTGGAAACGTTCAATCCAGAAAGAGATAAAGTTGATAAACCCCCTCACTGACAAGCCCGTGTTAATACGTTCACTAAGCTCCAGGTTTCACTGCAATACAAGCAATATTTAAAGTAATATAATTCTATTGATTTAATGTATTTTTAATACATTGAACAATGATTAATATTTCCAAGGATTGCATTCATTTTCGTTATTAAGTTTTTTTTTTTTTTATAAAATGTTCAAAGAATCATTTTTTTTTAGTATTTAAAACAAAATTGTGAGAAAACAACATTGCAATTTTGCCCTTTTCCAAGACAGTCGGGGGGTAAATAAACTTAAAATCGTGAAATTATCTAACATAAACGGGAATAAAAAAATGACACTTCCAATAGCGAAGAAGATGAAATAGATTGGAAATTATTAGATTCTACAGATTTCGAGGGAATAGAACTGGATGAGGATCACTGTGTTGGTTCTGGAGAAGACTATAATACTACAACAAAATAATTATGCCTACAATGCATAAGGTGCCAGAAGTGGTTACATGAAACGTATACAAACAATCAAGATCTTTGCCGAAAATGTAGTAAAATTTTATGAAAAGTGAAGGATTGAAATTATACTGTAATTTCGTTTATTCAAATTTTATTCACCTGATTTTCCGTGATATAATTGCATCTTTACAAAATTCTATGTGTTTTTCATGATTAACTACATGGGATGTGTTATTTTTTTGATATTTTAACTTCATTTTAACTTTCTTATATTGGATGGCCATCTGCCATTTTAATTTCCATTTCCCCCCCTCTTTTTTGGTCTCGATATTAATTTTTTTTTGTCCAAAATATGATGAGTATATGTATTAGAATTTCAAATATGCATAAATATTTCTTGTATTTGCATTCTAAGAGCTTTTATTTCAATCTTTAAAAACTATGGCCATCTATCCTATCGTTACCCTATATCATAGTACTTTTTCGTATTTCTTATTATTCATAAGTTTTTGAAATAACGTTTAAATACTCATGGATCTTTGTTTTTTCTATAATATCTAAGATATTCCAAAAGATAGTTTTAACGAATTCTTGATTATTTGGCTTGAAATAGTATTATAGTTAAAAAGTTAGTTGGTTTAAATAGTGGAAAAGTTTTCATTTATTAACGTTTTTGTTAAACAGAAAAATGAATTTTTTATTTAATACTTACGCAACAATATAAATTTTGTGCGACGCATTATGAAATAATCTGTAAAATTAAGAAAATATTTTGATAAATCTGTATTCTATATCTGATATAAGCACATGTCCGGGATTAAAGCTGGCAAACTATTGATGGTGCTAACAACTGACCAATAATTTTCGCATTTACTTTAATTTTCTAATTCCCGAAAATTGCACAATTTAAATTTTTAAACAGTTGAATAGGAAAAACGTTCTTTTAAATGCACTTTCTTTGAATGCTATATTTCAGTTTTCTGATATTTTATTGTTTTAAAAATAATTGTCAATTATTTTTTTAAACTATCTCTATCTAGTGAATCCCGATTACTCAAAATTATCCCTTTTGCTCTTAAAACAATATGAATAGTTATAATATAATAACAGTTATAATAATAATATATATAATAATATAATAGTTATAATATAATATAACAACTGATCAATAATTTTCGAATTTACTGCAATTTTCTAATTCCCCAAAATTGCACAATTTAAATTTTTAAACAGTTGAATAGGAAAAAACGTTCTTTTAAATGCAGTTTGTTTGAATACTATGTTTCAGTTCTCTGATATTTTACATTTTAAAAAATAATTGTCAATTATTTTTTTAAACTGTCTCTATCCAGTGAATCCCGATTTCTCAAAATTATCCTTTTTGCACTTAAAACAATATGAATAGTTATAATATAATTTCAGTTATAATATAATATAACAATTGATCAATAATTTTCGTATTTACTGCAATTTTTTTATTCGCCAAAATTGCACAATTTAAATTTTTAAATAGTTGAATAGGAAAAAACGTTCTTTTAAATGCTTTGTTTGAATACTATATTTCAGGTCTCTGATATTTTATTGTTTTAAAAATAATTGCCAATTATTTTTTTTAACTATCTCTATCCTGCTAATCCCGATTTCTGAAAATTATCCCTTTTGCACTTAAAACAATATGAATAGATATAATATAATATCAATGTGTTATAATATAAATATTTGCTTGAGCCTACTATTTCATAACAAAATTAAAACTTCGTCAATAATTTAATAAAATAATTTACATGAAATTTACACTGAAAAAAATCAGAATTAATGAGGCTGATGTAACTAGCGAAATAAGTGCCTATATATTTGGTTATTAACCCCTGACATTCCGGTAATATGAATATATCGTTTTAAATACATTTCAATTCTTTATTTAAATACATAATTGATATTTTTCATATAAACTACTTTTACTTTTGTTAGTGGGTAATGAAAAATATACATTAAACATGAGAAACATATTACAGTTTTCAATGAAAATTTATTTTTATTTAGACTCTATAATCCGGTTAATCACGTAATGGCTGTCCTTGCAATAATAATTTATTTTGTTGCGTCTAAACATAAATATTATATGATTTACTGCCTATAATATTTATGTTTAGACTGCCTATATGATTTACTACATATAGGCAAAATAATAAATTATTTTTAAAAAAAAGTAGTAGAAGGCCTCATTATTGAACTGTTTTACGACGTAAATAAGTTCTTTTACAACGCATTATAATTAAACACAACACATGAAATAATTAAAATATTGCAATTTTAACCATAAAAGTATTTTTTTAAACAAAAAATGTTTTTCTCACTTATAAAATTTGCGGAATGTAACTTATCGATTTTTTTAATGAATAAACTATTTTGTTATTAATTTTCAATTACTAATTATTCCGATTATAAGTCCCGAGTCATCAATAAATAGTTATGAAATAAAGTTTTAACATAAATCTTTTTACAAAAACAAAACAAAACAAAACAATCTTTTATTAAACAGGACATTAATAAGTATCAAAACTTGTAAACATCAGAATTTTATTTGATTTTGAAACTCGTCCTCATAGGGAATTAACATTTTGCATTATAAAAATCACTTATAAAAGTTACTCTGAAAATAGAAGCAGAAAAGAAAATCGGATATTAATTATTCAATTTATATGTTTCTCTTATGTTTGTAATAATAAATATTTTCAGAATCGCAAAAGTACTGATAAATGAAATTCTACACTATCCATTTTAAAATAAAAGATAACCTCCATTTTTAATCAATTGTCGAGTTGAGAATTAAATTGTGTTTAAAGTTATCAATAAATCGATGTAAGTATAATGGAGATTTTTATGCAATCCCATTAGCAGAAATCTTTAATTAAATGAAGTAAACGCATTTCCAAGTGATTGCAGTATAGAATATTTTATTCAATATAAAGTCTGTTCTAATACAATATTAGTAATTTTCTAGTTTTTTTTTTTTTTTTTGGTATTTTATGAGCCGATTAAATAATGTAAGATGCAGTTTTATTAAAACCGTATATAAGAATAGCTTGCACTTTTAAATTGTATGTATGGATTTGGATCTGAGCACCACCTACAGTTATAATTTGGAAGAAATTTTTAATTTTCTACATTAACACCCGATTTTCTTCTATGTTGCCATTTTTGCACAGTCATCAAATTTCAAATGATTAAAAAAAATGTTATGCAATTATAATTATTCAAAATAATGCCATCTAATGATAAATATTTTTTTTAATAATGCCGAAAACAATAATCTTATGCGGATTTTGTATTTAAAAGTGCTATTTTATAAATCCAAATATAATTGTTTTCTTGTTTTAGCGAATTCCGAACATTTTGTGATAGGAAATATATTTTATGAAATTAATATTAATAATATTGGTTCTGTAGGTGGTTACGACTAAGATGTGACTAAGCAGACATGTTCTATTTTAAGATGCTAATCTAGTTCTTCTAATCCTGTAATTTCAGTCGTGAACTAAATATGGTATAGTTCGTGCAGCAGCTGATGTCCAGCTTAAAATCCGATGATTAAAATTTTCCATTACTATTCATTTATCGAATTTGTTGATCATTTAAAAGGTAAGTGACTTTTCGTTATTGGAAAAAAAAATCTGTTTAAGTACTTTATTATATTTGGTATGTTCCGGTGTATTTATCATTTGCCGTAAGTGAATATGTATGTTTTAATTAAATGCAAAATAATTGTTTGACTAATGTCTGTATAATTTTTATACATTTTTTTTCTCAAAAGTAACAATCTTCATCAGACATTATCCTACAGATATGAAAATAACTCACGCGTAGTAGCATCCGCAATATTTCATCATTAAAAGTACGGTACTATAGTTTCCTAAAGAACCTTTAACCCCTTAATGATCGCTTAATATTTGGTAAAATCATTAAAGAGTTCCTGTTTTGTTGTTACATAAATTGAATAATTATAAGGTTTCTAAATAAAATATGCAATTCTTTTTTTTTAAGGCGAAAAAAAAAAAAGATGTTATAGAACAAATTCACATTTGTAGAAGAGCCATCATGCGAGAATTCTGTGTCTTAATGTTTGTTTTACACCATACAAATTAATGCGAATAAGATCTTTATTTTCCACATCTTAGATCTTTATTTATCATCGTTACAAAAATTTTCACGAACAATATTTGAAATAATATATATGTATATTAAATTTTGATTATTAATAATTTTTTAATGTGATATATTTCGATATACAATGCAAAGTCGAACATCGAACTAAGCACCAAAAACCAAACCCAAACGGTAATAAAATATTCAAAGACTCCACACGGAAATGCCAGTTAATTTTTTCTGGTTTTAGGACTTTTTCCATCAATTAAATCTCCAGCCTGAAAATATGACGGGCACGAGAAATGACGAACGACACCTCAGACCGTGATATTGACGGGAGTGAGAATTAAGGGGGTAATTTTGTCCTTAAAAATTAACTTTATTATCACTTTTTAAAAAAATAACTTGCCCTCATTTACAATGGTATTATATTTCTATTAAATATTTGTTAATTACCTATTACTACCTCAGGTTGCGTCAAGCGGTTCATATTTTATATAAGTTCGGTATAAATCTTATATATTGTTTCAAAATTGTACATTTATATCATTCAGTTTCACTATTACAATAAATTAAAAAAAATACTTTTTAGTTTTAACTTATTACTATACTGATAGGAATATTTTAAAGAATTTCTTAAACTTTTTCGTCTTCGACGTGTTCGATTTTTTAAGGAATCAAAAGTATTTTTTTTTAATACTGTAGTTCTACTTTTTAAAATGATGTATGATAACTAATACAACTATGCTGAGTTCTTCTCTTGTTTATAATGTAATTTCTGGTGAAGATTGGTATCTTTGTAAAAAAAAAAAAAAAAAAAAAAAAAGTATACATTTTTGACTGTGTTATAAATAATTTACTGCTAAGCAAACATTTAAATTTTAGAGCTATCATTCTGAGTTACATTAAAAAATTCACTAACCATAATGTGATATATAGATACAGATATTGATTATGGTTACGAACTAAATTAGCATTTGTGAAAAATCGTTCACAGTGATTTAATTATAGTAAAATCTCTATTTTTTTTTAAATAATAAAAAAAATCTCACATTCAATATTTTTTGTCTTTTTTTTTAAATAATTGTAACATTTAAAGCATTATTTATTTCATCACTGAATTTAGATAAGTAAAAATTCTAATATTTATATTTGATTAACAAATCTTTGAAAAAATTAATTTAAATGAAAGAATATGTTGCATCTATTACGTAATAATGCATGTGTGTATTTACTCCTCAAATACTCCTCAAATGCATCTCCAGCAATAGAGAACGTTGATCAATGAAATTAGCTTCAGTTATTCGCATGGATCCAAGTACTTAATACAGGGTTTTTACGGTTTAGGGAATTTCCAAGCCAGCAAATTCTTCGGTAGTAGTATTTTCTTTCAGAAAATCTCTGCTTCAGTACGGCGAAAATTTGCTCGATTAACATAGATTTATTTTTTATTAAAGAAAAAATACTGATACTAATGGAATACGCCATTTGTCAATAATCGTTCGCAGTGATTTAAACTGTAAAAAAATCTGTAAGTTTTACAGAAAAAAAATTGTGTTTTTTACAGAAAAAAATGTTTTAAAGAAAAACAGACGTAAACAAATGTGGATTATGTAATTCTTACAGAAACAATCTGTATTTTAAAAGAAAAAAACAGGTTTAATGTAAATTTACAGATATTTTTCTATAAATTAAACGATTTTTCACTGGCGCCAAAATTGACAGTCTTTTTCTGTCAATTAGAGAGGTTTTTTTTTCTGCGTTATTATAGTTAAATCTCCATTTTTATAAAATAACATACAATCTCAAATTCAATGTATTTTTCAATTCCTACTATTAGTTCACACTCTCCCTATATATATATATATATATATATATATATATATATATATATAACCAATAATTAAACACAACCTACCACCATCAAAAACCGTAATATTACGAATTAAAGCTGTAAGTATATAAAGATTAAATTAATTATAAGAATTATTATGGAAGAAAAATAAGAAAGTGGACACCGACAAATAATGGAAATGCTTATATATTGAATTACGTTTTCAAGGGCACAGAATTCAATGATATAAGCAAAATGGTTGTTTTCTGTGGGAAAAATAAGCTAAAGCTAAAAGTTATTTTCCCCTGTGCCCAAACAACCATTAAAATCAAGTGAATTGATTAAAAATGAAAACAGAATAGAACCAAATAATATGAAATGGAAAAATCAATAAAACTTATTTAAATATTTATAGGATATAAAATGAAATAATAAACACCATACCGTTTAATATTTTAGAATAAATCCACGCGCACACGGCACCCATAATATCGTAAAGATTAAGGTGAATAAAACAGTTAAGAAATCACAGTAATTGATACCATAGGATGCAGTTAATACATATTGAAATAAATGTTAAATAACTGTTAATATAATATAAAATAATATAAATAGAAAGTAATTACATAATTAAAATGCACTATTAAATAAATTAAAAACCGTTAAACAATATCGTCAAAATTTAGCTAAAAATTCCCCCTGGTGTAGTAAATTATAACTGAAATGTAGCTAGAAAAAGTAAATATAGAACTTATCGAAAAAAAAACACAAATTGTGGTGCTGCCATCTAGTATTACTTTCATGATTTAATTGTCAAAAGACAAACAGTTGTAAGCAATTGAATGTAACAATTGTTTTATTAACAGCAAAACCAAACATATCCTTATATATAGATAATTATAAACAGAATATAAACCACACAATGTATTTTTAAAAAACTGTTGTTAATAAAATTTAAAAAGCATACAGAATATTCTATTAGCTAACTTATTTAAACTACAGTAAGAATTTAAATAATTCTAGAACATCGATAATATATAGCATATAGCTATATGCTATAAAACAAAATAACTTCATTAATAATTAATATAAATAATTATTAAAAATTTAAAAATCTTTAATAAAAACTATTATATATAAGATAATTATAAAATGAACAGGAAATAAAAAACAAATGGTAGTATAAAGAAGGTGAACAGATACTTAAATTCCGATTACCTAAAAAGCACAAATATAGTGTGTGGATTATTTTATACATCCATAAAAATCCTAAAAGGATGAATGTGGGACATTCAAAAACATTAAACCGATAATAAATTTTATAACACTAATAACTATTAAATAAATAAATATTATAATATTAATAAGAATAGAGGAATAATAATAAAAATAATTACCCAATTTTAATACATACAGTATAACTTTATTTATGTTAAATATACTTATATGTACATTAATCACTATAAAAATGGCATACTATTAGTAATTAATATGATATTGTCCTTATTAAATTAAAATTTATAACAAATGATTGTAAATAAGATTAAACAATAATTAAGCTAATTATTAATGAAATTCACCAATTACATATAAAATATCAAATCAACAACCTTATAAAATACGTATCAAAAATATAGTAATAATACAAAAGCCCCCATTTTTTTTTTTTATAAATTAACCATTGCGTATTATCCAGACAACACCACCCTCCTCCGTACTCTAACATCTACCCACCCATCCAACCTATAATAATTTTTTATGTTATTTTACAATTTTTATTTTTTATAGAGATTTTTTTTTTATTTTATAATTTTTTTGTAATTTTGTTTACGCATGTGTTAATTTGTTTTAAAAGATCATGTAAGAAAAATACTAATTGTATATTAATGAATATATGAATTTTTTTGGAAAACCATGATTTAATGCATCATAAATTAGTTTTTTAATATTATTGTTAATTAGAGGAGAAGAACATAAACATTTTATTCTATATAAATGATTAAGTATTATATTTCGAAATACAGAATGATGTAGACAAGATTTAAAATTTGTAAATGTATTAACTTTGAATTTAAATTCTTTACGTTTGTCATATAAATCTGTGATTGTTTTGTTGTCTTTTATTGTAATTTTAAGATCTAAGAAGTTAATTGTATTGTTAGATAAAAGGTTTTCTGTTAATTCCAAATTAGTGGGATAATCTACTGGAAATTGAGTAATTTCAGAATGATCAGTATCAATTAAAATTATGTCATCAATATAACGATATAAATGTAGATGATTCTTAGTAAAATTACGTTCATAATGATATAAGTATAAGTCTGAGCGTAAACTGGATGTACAACCGCCTTGTGGTATACCGACATGCTGTAAATATAAAGTGTTATCTTGCAAGATATAATTATTATAGATAATGAAGTTAGTTAAAGATTTAAAATATGCAATATCAATATTAGATGGTAATTCCAGTTTTTTATAATACTTTTTAAATAATGCATTTATAATTTTATGTAAATCTAATAGGTCTATATTATTAAAAAGATCTTTAAAGTCATATGTCGTTATATTATATACACAATGAAGATTTTTTAAAATATTGACAAGTTTATAGCTATTTTATACAATGTGTATTATCATTGTTTGTAGTAAGTACATATAATTGATTAAGAATTTTTAAGAGAAGTTTATTGGCTTTATTATTATATGTATTGCAACCAATAGTTACAGTCCTAAATTTAATTGGAGTTTTATGAAATTTGCGAATAAGAACTAAATATGGATCATTAAAGTTAGTAGATAAAATATTTAATAGTTTATAATAACTTCGAATTTTACGATTATTTACAATTACATTTTCATTAGTTTTATGAAATGACTTATTAGAAGAAATACAATTTGTAAGAAGTTGGTGATAATAAGATTTACAAATAATAGCATAATTATTAGGAGATTTGTCTACATATGTAATAACGTAGTTTTTTTTGTAATTTAGTAATTTGTTGGAAAATATGCTGTGTATTAATAGAAACCAAATCAGCCATGTTATTTTTTAAAGCCACAGTTAATTTTTCAATTACTAATATTTTCCACTGATTAAAATATTCAATAGGCTTATTATAAGAGATAGAAATTTTATAAATAAAAATATCAATATCATGTGTAAACTGTTTGATAATAGATTTAACATTAAATTTAGATGGAAGTCTATATTTAGTACCGTAACCCATTAGTTGTTTCAATTTAAAATCATTAACAATATCAAGATTTCCAGTGATTATATGTCCATGATCATTGTTTATGTATTTTTTTAGAGTGGGGTCATTGCATTTACACGAAAAATTACTTGCAGCAGATGTATTTTTTGAAAATGTATTGTAGTTAAAAATCTTTCTACCAATTGTATTAGGATATTTAAAGGTTTTTGAGATATGAAGTTTATTAATAGGAAAAAAACAATTTTTATCATTAATTATAGAATTGATATTAATTTTATTAAATATGTGATTTGAAAAAGGAATTAACATTTGAGTATTCATGTTTTGAATTTTATGTTTTTTTTTGTAAATTAATATTTAAAAGATTAACCCTAGACATAATGAGGTCAAAATAAATATCTGAGAAATGTTTAGAGAAAGATTTACTTAGAAATACATTTAAATGTTGTACAATCTGTTTCTTTTTAATAGCAAAGATTGTTTTCGAATTAACAACCAGTTATAATTCTCTAAATATTTTCTTTGAAGATCATTTATATGTTTAGTGATAGATTTTTTGGAAACTACAACTGCTGATGAACCCTTTCCTCGTTTATTACGTGTTGTTTTACCATTTAAATTATGATTAAGAGTAGGATAAATTGGAGAATAATCAATATTGTTATTTATAGATGTGAAGACTTTGACAGGTCTGTTAAATACTTCACTGTTAAGTCCATAAGGATAAATTGTGTTGTAATATTTCATAAATGATGATTCCATATAAAGACGTTCTGATTTATTTTTTAGAATTTGAAGAATTTCAATTGTCGTATTTTTAAATTGATGTATATGAAAATGTTGAATTTCGGCTGTAGATTGTATATTTTTTGCTTTGTTATTATTAGAGTCTGAACGATGATGATTGATACGTTTATGAATTGGACCTGATGTTTCACCAATATATTTCATATTACATAAGTTGCACTTTATACTATAAATCACATTAAATGCTTTACAAAAGCTAGAATAATTAAGATCTGAGATAATTTGTGTCTGAGAAGCGTATGGACATGTCTTGCACCGAGCATCATAACACTTACGAAAAAATAAAGGACGAGGGGGAGAGTATAAATGGTTGCTGGATGACGATCCAGGAACAACCCAATTATTGTTATATATATATATATACACACTGCTCAAAACAATTAAAGGATATTTGAAGTTTTATATAAAATAAAGATATAAACGAAATTTTTTTTGCCAAAAATAGAAGAAGAGAATCACAAATGCAAATTTTTCTGGTTTTCAAACTGTGGAGTATGCAAATTTTGAGTTCGACGTCAAAAACGTCGCTTCAGCGGCAGCGAATGAAATTTGACATTCAACTGGATAAAAGAGAATGAAGACAAGGATGATCGGCATTCAGTGATTGCTTTGTTTCGATGAGTACGATGTCTCAGCGAATTCATTTGACAGATTCAGAAGCTTTGAGAATTGTTGGTAGGTTAGAAGGGGGCCAAACTCAAGCCGAAGTAGCGCAAGCCATTGGAGTGTCACAAAGTGTCATTTCCAGGATCTGGAACCGTTTTTTGCAGAGTGGATGTGCAGGCCGAAGACCAGGGCAAGGTCGTAGACGGGCAACAACGCCCAATGAAGATCGGTATTTAGCGTTAACAGCTCGGAGACACCGAACCATGAACGCTACTCTTCTCCAACAACACATTCGCTCGGCTACAGGCACCACGATTTCAACTCAGACTGTCCGAAACCGGCTCCATGCTGTAGGTCTGTATGCTCGCCGACCGATGGTATGTGTTAGATTAACATCAAGGCATCGGGCAAGGGAGTGGGCAACCGAGCATTTCAACTGGAGAAGAAATGAATGGAGCAATATTCTGTTTTCTGACGAGTCCCGTTTTTCTGTGCATCCGGATAATAGGCTTATTTTCATCTGGAGGGACCGTGGCAGTAGGAATAATCCTGCGTTCGTGCACGAAAGTGTCAGATTTGGTGGTTTAAGTGTGTTGGTGTATGGTGGCATCACCACTGACGGGCGCACTGACCTCTACATCATTCGAGATGGAGCTCTGACTGGTCGCCGATATAGGGATGAGATCCTCAGACCTATTGTAGTCCCTTACGCTGCAGCAATCGGAGATAACTTCATTTTAATGGACGATAACTGCAGGCCACATCGTCCAAACCTTGTGGAGGATTTCCTTTTCGAGGAAGGAATCGTTCGAATGGAATGGCCAGCGTGTTCTCCAGACATGAATCCAATCGAGCACGTTTGGGACGCTCTAGGAAGACGAGTTTCTGGCCGCCAACAACCCCCACAAACTCTCCAAGAACTGGAAAGAGCTCTTCTGGAAGAGTGGGGCAGAATACCCCAACTCGTCATTAATAGCCTCATTGAGTCCATGCCTCAAAGGTGTTCAACGTTGCTGGCCGCCCGTGGAAACCATACCCCCTACCGAAAATGATTTTCTTTGAAGAAAACACCTTTTCTTATTCTTTTTTTCTCATATGCACAAATTGTGTTTTTTCCTTTAGTACACAAATGCGCAATAAAATGCATTTTTTTCTGCCAAACATGTGTAATTTATTCTCATATAACCTACTATGTCTGTCGACCATGTATCAATCAGCTAAACAGTTTACCAGATAAAAATCCACCTAAAACTGCAATATCCTTTAATTGTTTTGAGCAGTGTATCTTGTTCAAATTTTCAATCGTTAATAAAATATTTATTATTCATCCTATCAAGTTGAAATAATTTTTTTAAAACTTGTAATGGATGACAATTGATGTTAATACAGTTTTTTCAAATATTAATTCATTAATTAAATTTTAATTAATTAATTTTAGTTTAGCATGGGAGACAAAATGGCGGCCATTGATTATTGAAGCATATAATGTATCTTCATATCTATAAGGGGAGTTACCATAGGGGGAACCCTGTTCTGTCGCCAAATACCGCCAAGTTTGTCGGCAACTTGGCGATATATTGCCAAATTTGGCGGCCAAAATGAGTCGCCAAAAGTGATGCCAACTTGGCGATATCTCTAATTTTTCGCCAAATTCCCATAGACTTCCATTGTAAACCTACTTGATTATAGATAATCAACAAATTGAGATATTTTAATGCAACAAAAGCTAATATTAGCTTAAGGGATTATATTAAATTTTTCTTTGATGACCTAAGTAGGAATTGACTTTAAAAACCAAATTTTTATATTACTTGTTTTTTATTTTATTGAAAGTTATTACTACAATTAATGTATTATTTACTTCATCACTGAATGTAAATAATTGAAAATTGTACTATTTATAATTGATTAACGAACCTTTGAAAATATTTTTAACTTGAAAATACTCTAAAACGTAGAAACTGTATTATAATAAATTTGTGAATTTTGAATTCAATATAAATTCCTAGATACCATATTTTTGTCACCTTTAATAACATTTCTGACATGGTGCCATCTAAATCATAACATTTCCTGTGCATAAAAGTTGGGAAATGGCAATTGACATGTATTGTTTATTATAATTTTCATTCTGTCAATAAAATAAAATAAATGGTGGAAAAAATATGCTGATTACATTGCACCTTCCATTAAAATTCGAAAAAGTAAAATAAATAAATAAATAAATAAATAAATAAACAAAAATTACGTTTTTAACACTTTCCAGCATAGTGGGAAAGTGTTTATGAATTCGATTTGTCTGTCATTCTGATATAAATCACTGAATTTCAGTACAAGATCATTACTTTTTAAAAGGGCATTCATAGCATTTATATTTCACTTACAGGACACACAAAAGAAATCGGTTACAGCACTTACTCTCTTTGAACAATAATTGCTGCAAGTGCGTTTTCAATTTCAGTATGCGCTTTTAAATGGAACTATTTTTTTTTTAAATACACTGCTCAAAACAATTAAAGGATATTTGAAGTTTTATATAAAATAAAGATATAAACGAATTTTTTTTTTGCCGAAAATAGAAGAAGAGAATCACAAATGCAAATTTTTCTGGTTTTCAAACTGTGGAGTATGCAAATTTTGAGTTCGACGTCAAAAACGTCGCTTCAGCGGCAGCAAATGAAATTTGACTTTCAACTGGATAAAGGAGAATGAAGACAAGGATGACCGGCATTCAGTGATTGCTTTGTTTCGATGAGTACGAAGTTTCAGCGAAGTCATTTGAAAGATTCAGAAGCTTTGAGAATTGTTGGTAGGTTAGAAGGGGGCCAAACTCAAGCCGAAGTAGCGCAAGCCATTGGAGTGTCACAAAGTGTCATTTCCAGGATCTGGAACCGTTTTTTGGAGAGTGGATGTGCAGGCCGAATACCAGGGCAAGGTCGTAGACGGGCAACAACGCCCAATGAAGATCGGTATTTAGCGCTAACAGCTCGGAGACACCGAACCATGAACGCTACACTTCTCCAACAACACCTTCGCTCGGCTACAGGAACCACGATTTCAACTCAGACTGTCCCAAACCGGCTCCATGCTGTAGGTCTGTATACTCGCCAACCGATGGTATGTGTTAGATTAACATCAAGGCATCGTCGCGACCGCAGGGAGTGGACAACCGAGCATGTCAACTGGAGGAGAAATGAATGCAGCAATATTATGTTTTCTGACGAGTCCCGTTTTTCTGTGCATCCGGATAATAGGCGTATTTTCCTCTGGACGGACCGTGGCACTAGGAATAATCCTGCATTCGTGCACGAAAGTGTCAGATTTGGCGGTGGAGGAGTGTTGGTGTATGGTTGCATCTCCATTGACAGGCGCACTGACCTCTACATCATTCGAGATGGAGCTCTGGCTGGTGGCCGATATAGGGATGAGATCCTCAAACCTATTCTAGTCCCTTTCGCTGCAGCAATCGGAGATAACTTCATTTTAATGGACGATAACTGCAGGCCACATCGTGCAAACCTGGTGGAGGATTTCCTTTTCGAGGAAGGAATCGTTCGAATGGAATGGCCAGCGTGTTCTCCAGACATGAATCCAATCGAGCACGTTTGGGACGCTCTAGGAAGACGAGTTTCTGGCCGCCAACAACCCCACAAACTCTCCAAGAACTGGAAAGAGCTCTTCTGGAAGAGTGGGGCAGAATACCCCAACTCGTCATTAATAGCCTCATTGAGTCCATGCCTTAAAGGTGTTCAACGTTGCTGGCCGCCCGTGGAAACCATACCCCCTACTGAAAATGATTTTCTTTGAAGAAAACACCTTTTCTTATTCTTTTTTTCTCATATGCACAAATTGTGTTTTTTTCCTTTAGTACACAAATGCGCAATAAAATGCATTTTTTTCTGCCAAACATGTGTAATTTATTCTCATATAACCTACTATGTCTGTCGACCAGGTATCAATCAGCTAAACAGTTTACCAGATACAAAATCCACCTAAAACTGCAATATCATTTAATTGTTTTGAGCAGTGTATTACTCGTTGTGAATCAATTCTACACCTTGTATACTGGTCTTCACAAAAGAATTCACGTACAATTCTCCTTATTAGCTGAAATTTCTAAAGGGGAATTTGCAACTGAGTTATGTATTTCTTAACCGAACTAAAGTTTTGCATGAAGTTAATAAATAGAAATCTATATATGATGTACTGGTCTGCTCAAAGAATTCGGATAAATTTCCGATAGTAGATTGGAAATACAGAAATTTGTATTCCAAATGTGTTATGCGTTTCCAAATGGTTCACTTATGCATCGTAATTTGACATAATAAAGGTGAAGTTTTGTTACATTATACTGAAAGTGTTGGAAAGTGATTCATAATGCTCGAAACATGATTTTGTCTTTTTTGTTTTAAGACATTTTTCGCCTGTCGAGAAAATAACAAATTCCTTCCATCGTTATTTTTTTTTTGATTTTTATATTTCTAAAATGTGATTAAACAATATATATATATATATATATATATATATAAACCCGTTGCATTGTACTGGTTCAACTGAACACTTATTGCTCTTTTCTACATGAAATCAGTTTATCGTAAAACAAAGATTTTCATCTAATTGCTTCTTAAAAGATGGCGGTTAAAGCATTGTACAAGTGCGTTAAAAATAAAATTCTTAAATGAGAAGAATTACATTCTGATGTATTTATTTTAATTCTTAAACGAGATGGAATCAGTCAAAATTAATAATCGGAAGAAAAAATAATGATACCTAATCAATTAGAACCTTAAAGTGCTTCAAAACATATTCTTATTTTTAGCAAAATGAAATATAATAAATATTATAAATCGTTAGAATATGGTTTCTAATATAGGAATGAAGTAGAATAAATGTTTAACTTTCATTAAATAGCTTATGTACAAACGCGAATTATGTAATGAAACTTTTGCATTTTTTATGAAGATTCCTTTACGCACTTTTTTTTAAAATTAATATAGCTTGTAAACTAATTACGTCTTAAAAGATGACGCTTAAAACTTTTTCAAGTGCGCTAAAAATAAAATTGTTAAGAATGAAGAACTACATTTTCGAAGTATTCATTTTAAATCTTAAACAAGATGGACCATGTGAAAATTGGCGAAATAAAAAGCTTAATAACCGTTCAGTTAAAACTTAAAATAGCTTTAAAAATATCCTTGATGTTAGCAAATTAAAACTTTATTTTTATCTATGATTATAATAAATCGGTAGAAAATAATTCTTAATATAAGTCTGAATTTGAATAAATCTTTAAATTCCTTCAAATAGCTTATGCACAAACATAAAGGAATTTTAGCAATTTTTTTTTTTTGAAAATTCATTTCAAAATATTATTTTTTTAATAATGGACTTATTTATTTAAATTATCAATCGAAAAATGTAGGTACGAATGGAGTATGTGTGCATTATAATGCTTGTATTTAAAATTCAAACCATCTAAAATGATGAAAATCAATTTATTTTAAGTTACACAACTTTTTTTTTTCATTATTTTTAAGTGCCTATCCGGAGTTTCATTTTTCCTATCAGCAGAATAAAGAAGACAGAGTTTAAATATTTTAATTTCCGGAATGTATTGTAAACAGGAAAAAATCTCTTACACGCATAATCCGTAATCCTTTAAAGAAAAATTACTTTTAAAAAGATATTGCCCCGGGTCAAAATAAATGTGCAAAGGAATTCCCTTTAAATGTTGAAGGTAAATGGAATAGGGGGATAATTACTTAAATACAGTTCAATGAAATAAAGATAAATAATTTGAAAAAGAAGGTAATGTATTTTTAGTAATTGTATAACAGTTAATGTATTTCAGAGTCATTAAATGGTTGTAGTTTCAATTGTAAATTGATGAATGCGTAGGTCTTTGGTAACATGTAAAAAAAATTCATAGATACTTAAAGACATGAAATAAGGATTTTAGAAAATTTTAATGTTACATGATTTTTTATCTAAATTATAGTATATTTATTTCAATTTTATTACATGAAAAGCACTTAAAACAAAATCATATTGCCTTTTTTTAATGCTGTCTGTAACAACCCCACTCCAAATAGAAATTAATATAAATGAACAATTCTTACCAATATCATGTTAAAGTTAATCATTAGAAACACCTGAATATATTAAAGAATTTTTTTTTAAATTATTATTATTAGAATAAATATATTAAATAAACGATTCTTTTTTTTTTAAAGAGAAAATGCAAAAAAAAAAGATAAAAATAAAAGGTTTCACTTAAAAATTTCAAAATTTTTCTCCATAATTTTATGATACTGAATTGGTTGTACGCGCATTCCAGCTTATTAATAAAATTAATTTAAGACAACACTTTAGAGAAACAAAGAGACTAAAATTGAAATATTTATGTAACATAAGGTAAAATATCACACATATCTAAATCAGCACTTGAATCTAAATCATTATTTTCGTACATCATCGAAGAACATACAAGTACAGTAATCCGGGATTACTGGAACCTGCGGGTTAACTTAATTGAGGTATAGAGTTGGGAGTGATTACACTATTGAATGCTGTTTGAGCATACCATTTAATGTAAGTTGCTTAGTGATGTGGATAAACTACAATGAATAAATAAGTAAATAGAAAACTAGGATCGCAGACTATTTATTCCGTTAACAATATGACTGTGTTTCGCGGGAATTTAAATTGGAATTTTTATCCATAACATTAACAATAATGAACACGTATTTACACATTTTGACACTGACTGACCATTATTCTGTAATATGTAAAAATATCTAGAGATCTGTTCAAAGAGGCTACTACCCTTATCCAAATAGTAGTAAACCAGACGCTCAAGATTTCCGAATGTGATGGAGAGTTCTAATGGTTTCACATAGTGAAATTCTGTACACTTACATATTGTTTTGTGATATCACAGCATCTGACCAAAAGAGATAACATTTCATTGAAAATTTATATAAAGAATGCTTTTATTTTTAGTAAATTTACGAACGATAGTTACTTAAGTATCACAAAATGATTGTGGCAACTTTGACTAGTTATTGGCTAATTGGTGTTCCACATTAACCGAAAGTAAGAAAAATGTCCACGTTGCTGTACCATTGGTCAAGGAACCGTTTGCATAAGAAATATCAAAACTGACAGAGAATAATGCTTAGATAAGCTCGAAATCAGAGTACCCTCTGTACCATTTCCTAACTATTTACCAAGTGTTTTCCAAATTTATCATTTCTTACAGCATGATTGTCTAACACGGCGACCGGGGACGCAATGGCGCCTTTTTGAATGTTTCCTGTTACTAGGAGATATTAAAATGAAAATGTACTTTAAAAGATGTTTGTTTAAAATCCTTAGTGTTCCACGTATTTTATTATAAGCGGCGTTAAAATTTTGGCTTCTTTCTCTACAAAATATTTTGATAGGTCTCACTCTCACAAAAATGTAATTCCAAAATTACTATTATTATTTATTATGCTTTCTTCTACATTTTTTCTCATCAAGCTCTAAATAGTAGGACATTACGGCTCACATTGTGACGTGTCTGTCTATATCAAAAGATACTCTCTATATCGTTACTCCCTATCTGTGCTGCCAGTATGTTCTCCTCTTTTATCCTGGAAATCCGAATTCACACCAGAATCTTGGAATAGTTTTTTTTTTCTTTATGTAATGACAGACATATTTGCCCTGTCCTTATATAATAAAATAAAAATTAAAAAAACCCTTTAATCTTAGATTATTTTAATATCATACTCATTTAAACTGTTTTTTACACCTTCCTTATTTTTATTTAACTGTTTTTAATATTTATCTCAGAGTTACCGGACTATGCGGTCGCCGTCCTCTTTTTCTCTTAAAATACTATTTGTTTAATGTTTTTAACTGTATAGTTAGTTTGAACTCTCCTCATTTATAATTTTATTACTTTTTTTTCATGTTTAAATATAAAATTTTCGATTTGTAAATATGTAAAAAAAATTAAACTTATCTCTCTTTTACCCTATTTTTTTAGCATATCTATTTTGAGTTATACTATAATTTAGGGTCTTTGTTAAAAGTTTTTTTATACAGGGACATCTCTTCGGTAGCTTTTTCGCCTGTTTATGGACTGATTCTGGTCTGATTGGATCTAATGGACATTTTTCTTTTTTTTTTGCGTGTGTTTGTATTTAAAACTAAAATAACTTATGTTTGTTACTTTTTTTTATTTTCCTTATTTTAAACTTTTTCTTAAACTTCCTATTTTTGTGGCCACCAGTCACTTCTAAATGTTCTTCTATGGCTTCTATTGCATTGTAAAACGCTTATACCTTTATACCGGATGTTAAGTTTCATGGCAAATATGGAATCCAGAAATCTAGTACATTGTTCCTTAAGATTATTTAAAGTAAATATTCTTCATCCGGAATTTTTGGTATACAAATCAATACGATTGAATAAAATAGGAGGCAAATCTAGCAACCCTGCTGCCTGCTACAGTGAGGTAATATTGGTCTATGTTTCCAGACCTGTGAATATTGGCACCCTTAAATGTTTCCTTCCAGATGTGGCACGTACGTTCTTACTGAAAGGTTGGACAGTCCTGTCTTACAGTGGCATTCCCAAATGGTTACCACAAAGTGCCAACCATTGGTCAACAATCTGCATTATTTGCTTATGTTGAGATTGGATTGAAGCGCCCTGTATTTTTTGTGAAAAATAGATTACGACGCCTTTTTTCCGTAAATGTAAAAAATGTTTTTTTTCTTCAAAATAAAAATTACACTATATGCAAATTACTTAAAAGATGTAAAAGTATTTAAAAAGGTGCTAAATTAATATCATCAGTACTTTCAACTATATACATAGCCTTCGTCAGAGAATACAAAAATACAAGAGTCTTATTTTCAAATTTCACGTAGTTGGTGGCGAAAGGAGGGAAAGAGAAAATCATTTTTTTATATCAGGAAAACATTGAGAAGATAAAAATATCGATATAGAAGGAAGTGGAATATGACGTGTTTTATGATTCTTTATGCAAACTGAGCCAGATTCTCGGTATGTTGTAGGATAACGCGTCATTACAAAGAGTATTTCCTTTAGTAATAATTTCTATTGATTCACGCATAATTAAATCATGATAATTCTTTAAGTCGCATATAATTTTTGTATCTTCGAAATTAACGAAGACTATGATAGTTGAAAGTACTAAAGATAATAAAGTAATTTAACACCTTTTAAAATATTTTTGTAACCTTTCAGTATTTTCACATAGTGTAATTTTAAGTTTAACTTTTTAAAGATGAATTTAGCATTCTATTTAATTTTTTTTCCGTTTACATTACCAACTCTTATAGTTTTTCCAGTCTACGAACTGCCATGTATATTCAAAAGGGATTTTAACATATTAAAAACATACGCACATTTAATAAAAATAAAATATCCTTTACTTAGAACTTAAAGATATTTTAGGTTTATATCAAATTTATAATTCTTCTGATTAAATACACCTACTTTTTAACGCTTTCCGAAAAAGTTAAAAAGCGTTTCTGAATTTGTTTTGCCTGTCTGTATGCCCGTTCATACTCTAACTCTTGTAAATATTGTCCGATTGCCATGAAATCGATAGATGTTATTAGGTATGGCACGTATATTACTATGGCATGGCACGTTCGGTATTGAAGATGAAGGGTATATCATTTAAAGTCCATCTACAGTGACACTCAAAAAAATTTCTTAATTACGGTCTGTGGGAAAAAATCGTTTGCAGTTTAGTTTTATGATATTACAGTATTTAAAATATACTGAAATCCATATATGTCCACTGTGGTGTAAATCCACTGTGGTGAATTCTACGGTGCTTACCATAGAATATGGTGTGCATAGAATAAATCGTTCATTTACAGGGATATACAAAAGAATTTGTCTACAGAAGAAACTGAATTATTAAAGTCTATGAACAATAATTGCTGGACCTGCGTTTTCGGTTTTGGTACGCGATTTTAAATTAAACTATTTTGCAAAATATCACTTGGTGTGAATAAATTCTATAAATCATATACTGGGCAATCATATACGTACGAAATTTCTCAAGTACATATCCGTTTATCCACGGAAATTTCTGAATGGAAATTTTCAACTGTGCAATTCGTTTCAATTAACTAACTTTTGCATACTATGTAGTGTACATACAAATCCACAGATCATATACAGGTCTGCACAAAAAACGAGAACGAAAAAAAAAACGGATATTTTTATCACTACTGATTGTAATTGAATAAATTGGTTTTTCAAATGCGTTATGAGTTTTACGAATTGTTTATTTATGCATCATATTTCAGTATAATAAACTGTGGAGTTTTGCTACAGTATTCTCAATGTGTTGGAAAGTGTTACATAATCTATGCTGGATGCATGATTTTTCGTTCTTGTTTTTTTTTTTACTCTAAATTAGAAATGTACAGCTAATAAGTTAATCATATTCTGTTAATAATATTTCACTTTAGCATCTCTATTCATCTTCAAAAATCAATCATGAGTTTCCTTTAAAATATTTTATGAATTAGTCTTTTAGAAATTAATGTTTTCCATTGAATTTTTATATCTTGAACGATCGAAAACGTCTGAGAAATTGAGTGCATCTAATTGAAATCCTTAGAAAATAATGATTTTTATTATCAAGAAATTCTATATTAACATTTTAATAACTTTAGTTTGTTTCAAAATCGATATGATAAGAGACGAATTTAATACTTATTATCATTTGTATTGTTTTTGCAAATAATGAGTTGGATTATATTGTAGTTAAAATTTGCTTAAATTGGATTTCACATTTATATATAATATTGTTAGTATTAAATGTATTTCAAAAAATTGATACATGTGAATAAATAGATTTATTGTAATTTATAACAGATTTTGGATTGTTCTTGTAGATTACTTTGTAAAATAAGCAGATGCTTTCTATGAAGTATTTTTCTTTTATATCACATGTTCCTTAATATCTACCACTAAAAAATACATTAACCTGTATTAAAAAATACATTAACCCGTATTAAAAAGTAGATGCAATAAAATTTAAGATACAGAGTACAATCTGCAATCCGTAAAGTTTCTATGTAAAAGTTTACAGGATTTAAAAATTTCCATGTTTCACCTTATTTAAGAAATAATAATAATAATAACAATCATCTATTATTTTGTTAATTGAAGAAATTAAATTTTTATTTAACAGGTAACATTTCTGGGAATAGTTTAAAATGTGCAGAAAATGTTCGTTCGCTTAGAGTACTGTTTTTACACATAGAAAAAATATTTTAAACAGTTTGGGTAGTTTGTCAAGAACAGGTCAACAAGAGACAGTTTCCAGGGCTTCCTAGCTGCGAAGTTACTCCAAGTGCTGTATATGAGTAATGGTACAGCTCATCATGAAAACAAGGTGTTAAAAATATAACAAGTACATTTTGAGACTACTTAAATAATCTTCCCTTCTGAGAGCAAATCGTTGCTGTTTGATTAAAATCAAAGCTTTTGTTGAATTATGAACTTTTCCATTCTTTTAATTGGAGTTTTTAATTAACAACGTGCGTTAATAAAACTTTTTCAAAACTTTGTGATTTTGGGAAGGTCAGGGGGTATTCAATTCTATGTAAAAAAAATCAAGTCTGTAACTTAAATGGTTTGCGAGTATGAGTGCTGTGACGGACGGGCAGAGACACGAGACTCTAAGGGTTTCGGGAGATCAACGAAACCGTAAAAAAAATGTATAGCACGTTGAAAGAATAGCAAAAACATAAAGTAGAAAATAACAATACATCTAGTATAGCACACAAAATAAATAGAATATAGTGCGAGACTCAAGGCCTCGCAAACGGCCATTGTTGCCAGATCGTCGAAAGTCAATTTCCCCCCAAACTTTCTGAAAATTTCCCCAAATGAGTGTTTTTTTTTTTGTTTTTTTTTTTTTTTTTTGAAAAGGACTTAGTTTCTACTCAAAATAGCAAATTTGCAATTTGCAATTTACAACAATAAAAATAGATTAACTAATTTATATATTCAAAATTTTCCCCAAATCAACCCATTTTTTGAAAAAATTACACATTTACGATAAAATTAATATATATATATAAATATAAATATGAACTCAGCTGACTTTTGCATGTATATTTCGCATGTAAACGAAGATAATAAGAGAGACATTTTACAACGACAAGTTATTTTATGCTCACTTTCGAAATTGTTGCCAATGGATGATGCTGGCCTATCGTCAATATATTAGCTCCATCTATGCTTAATTTGTTCAAGGATTAGACCATCTTTAATCAACTGACGTTTGAATGAATCTGAGATGGTATTTGTATCACCTGTTTCTCTCTGACTTAACTTATAAAACGTTGTTTTCAACTTTTTGTCATCCCTACTGAAGTGACTGATCGTAATGCAAAGCACCTTCGTTGTATCAATCACTGTGCTTTCATCAATAATAAAAGAATAATATTAAAAATAGCAATTAAAGCCTTTGTGGGAGAATACTAAAAAGCAGTAAACCAACGTTTAAAATGCACAAATAATGCGTGAAAAGCAGCAAAAGCTGTTTCGAATCTACAGCGAGTTTCTTCTTCAGTGCAAGATAGGGAAAAAAAGAACAGCGTGCTAGAAAAAGCAAGGCTGAGCAAAATGATAGCCACAGACGCGCTGCGTTATATACCCTATGCGGGTAGCGAAAGAGCCAGAAACAAACAATGAGAGAGAATCAGTGGAAACGACTAGGTGGACTAGTAGCGACATCTACCGGAGAAGGAGAGAAAAAGAAACCAAAAAAGAGGAAATTAAATTAATGCTTTCCAAATACTTGGAAAATCTTGAGTACTAGATAAGTAATTGACTAAAGAGTGAGAATTTTTATGATATGGTAAGCTTCCCAAAAATCAAGATCAAAGTTAGAAGAGCATTTTAGGATAATGGTGGCTGAGGAAAAATCGAACTTATGTAGAGAAGACCAAGAATGTTGAGCAATAGAAGAACGTTTGAGCTCCTGATTTTTAACATAACCTTTATGCTCTTTTAAACGAAATCTAAGAGCACGTTTAGTCTGGCCAATATAAGAAAGGCCACACTGGCAAGAGATTTGGTAAATACCCCAGTTATCTAGGCAATCAACGGGGTGTTTGAGATTTGAAAAAGTGATTTTATTAAGAGGAGAAAAAATAACATTAAAATCAAACCTTCTTAATATTCTATCTACTTGCTGACTGATTTTAGGAAAAAATAGTAACACAACTGAAGTATTGGAGTTGGAATTAGAATGCTTTTCAGAACGGACGGGTTTCGTCAATTTCTTATAAATAGAATCAATAATATTACTGGAATAACCACGATCAACAGCAATAGATTTGAGGTAATTAAGTTCAGTACTAAGTAACTGAGGAGTGGAACAAATATTGGTAGCCCGAAAAACAAAAGTATTGGAAGAAGCGAATTTCTGGTTAGGGGGATGAGAAGAATGCCTGTGAGGTGGGAGACTGACAGCAAAATGTTTACGAAAGACGGTAGTCTGAAAGCCATTTTCACAACGGATAACAAGGACATCGAGGAAAGAACGACAGTTATTGGTCTCAATTTCAGAAGTAAATTGAATGCAGGGATCAATGGAATTCATAATAGAGAGAATATGATTAATATCCGAATTTATTTCAACCAGGACATAAACATCATCAACATAACGAACATAGAACGGAAATTTTAAAATTTCAAAAGTTTGACCTCAAAATAGTGCATATAAATATCGCATAAAATTAGACTAAGAGGATTACCCTTAGCCAAACCATCAATCATGCGGAAGAAATTACCATTGAAAAAAAAAATTGCGAGAAGCAAGCGCGAGTGAGAATGATAAGTTCCTCGATTTCAAAATAATTTTTTGTTCCGCAATGTCTCAAATCAGGTTTTGTAATTTACGATTAAAAAAGTACAGGTTTCTGGAACACTTACATTTCCTACTTGGCTGTAGGCGTAAGAAGGTTATTCCTAATTTCATTTCTATACGTGTAATTTATTTTCTTCTAATAGAATTGACAGAGATTAATAGAGATCTTATTTCGTTCTAAATTAGCTCTGTTAAGAGCTTTGATTCAAGAGACTCGCCATAAAATTGCTCATATAGAGCGCGAGATATATTCCTTACATATCAGCCTCGCTAATTCTACACCTGATTTTGAGTCTATAGACAGAAGGTCATAGAGTACAGTTCTCACAACTTTTTCTGTTCATTGTTCGGTTTTAAAGAAGAAATTTAATGCACTTTGTAAAAGTTCTGTCGTTAATAACTCCAGCAATTTCCTGTTGTTAACCAAAATGTTGTTGTCAATCTTTCTAGTGTTTCTTTAAGTGACAATCAACTCGATGCTCTCAAATTGAATAAAAATTTCTCTTTCTAGGCTATTCCTTCTTTGCCTAATCTAATTGCTCCTATTGAAAAAGCTTTTAAGCATAGCGCTCTATCTTCTTCTCAAAAAGAGTCCATCAGTCATCTCATTGCCAATACTGTTGATTTCAATTCTAATGTTTATAAGCCCAATCTTAAAAATCCAGTTAAACAATGTCTGAAAAATTTGCGTTCTGATACAAACTTAATCATTACAAAGGTGGTCAGATTGTTCTTCTTGAAAAATCTTCGTATTTGGAAAAATCCCATAAATTAATTAAAGATGGTCCTTATGTGGACATCCGCAAAGACCCTTCCACTAGTGAAATTAACTCTATTAAGTCTGCTGTAAAACCTTCGACTAACAGGTGGAAGTGGTAGCGTGGAACTTCAGTCAAGCGGAGGCCCAAGTAATAATTAAATCAAACAATTTATTTAAATGCATAAGATAAATTAATATTTCTTGACTAATACTTGAATTTACAACTATTTTATATTTTTGGGTACTTTACAGCTGACGACAATGTTCATTAAAGGCTTAATGTTCAGAGTGTAGAATTAGCATTCAGATTCTACTGGATTCTTTCTCGATATAAATCCAAAATCCTGTCACAATAGTCTCGTAAGAAACAGCTGCCTCTGTTTTCTTGTGTATACCAATCCGTTGTCAACTACTCATATCTCGCGGTTTCCACCGGAGAAATATTACCCTGCCCGAATCGGCAGACTGCTTTGGACCTGTCCGAAATCTCAGCCTCAAACTTTTTGAGAGCAACTCCCTCCTTGGGATCCCAAACACACCTCTCTGTTCTTTCCTTTTTTCCACCAAGGCTATCTATCTCACACTCAGGACCCACTCAGTTTCTAGGTTGAATGACATCACTAACAAGCTTCAATCTCATAGGCCAAGAGAGACCCTCGCTGCTAGCGTGAGAAAATTTCGCATCTAGATTCATTTTTAAATTGTCCTGGGAAAATATCGGCAAACTTGCTACTTAAAAGGGATTCCGTAACTCTTCTTTTTTTTCTCGCTATTCTCCTTTTCAGTCAACCTTTAAGATTCGTTTAGATGGATTGATTCTTTTTATCATTTCCTGCAGAACCTTGAGACTTAGAAATATTTTGAGCTGTTATGCTTATACATTGCTTTTCCTATCTAGAGTTCTCTTTTGAAAATATATGGGACTTTTGGTGAATTACATTGGATTCTTCACACTGCCATCAAGTCTTCTTCCATTATTCCTGATAACTTTAAGAAGTCTTTTATTCCATCTATTGCGCATTGTGCCAGGTTTTATACTTTGCCAAAGGTCCATAAACCTGACATTTCTTTTAGACCTATTGTCTCTAGTATTGGTAGAGCTTCTTATAAGCTTGCCAAATATTTAGTTTCTGTTTTTCCCCCACTTTTGAGCAGTAACTGTTTTACTGTTAAGAATTCTTTTGATTTTGTAAAAAAAACTTCATAATTGCAAGCTGCAGGGTCACATGATGGTTTCTTTTGATGTTAAATCATTATTTACAAACGTTCCGGTTGAGTGGGCTTTAGATTGCCTCAAGAAGAGGCTTTGTGAATTCCATTTCTCTTATTTTCAAATCGATTCCTTCTCACTCGCGCTTGCTAGTCGCAAAATACATTTGTTTTCAATGGTAATTTCTTCCGCATGATTGATGGTTTGGCTATGGGTAATCCTCTTAGTCCAATTTTATGCGATATTTATATGCACTATTTTGAGGTCAAACATTTTAAAATTTAAAAATTTTAAATTTCCGTTCTATGTTCGTTATGTTGATGATGTTTATGTCCTGGTTGAAATAAATTCGGATATTAATCATATTCTCTCTATTATGAATTCCATTGATCCCTGCATTCAATTTACCTCTGAAATTAAGACCAATAACTGTCTTTCTTTCCTCGATGTCCTTGTTATCCGTTGTGAAAATGGCTTTCAGACTATCGTCTTTCGTAAACCTTTTGCTGTCAGTCTCCCACCTCACAGGCATTCTTCTCATCCCCCTAACCAGAAATTCGCTGCTTTCAATACCTTTGTTTTTCGGGCTACCAATATTTGTTCCACTCCTCAGTTACTTAGTGCTAAACTTCATTACCTCAAAGCTATTGCTGTTGATAGTGGTTATTCCTCTAATATTATTGATTCTATTTATAAGAAATTGACGAAACCCGTCCATTCTGAAAAGCATTCTAATTCCAACTCTAATACTTCAGTTGTGTTACCATTTTTTTCTAAATTCAGTCAGCAAGTATCTAGAATCTTAAGAAGGTTTGATTTTAATGTTATTTTTTCTCCTGTTAATAAAATCTCTTTTTCAAATCTCAAACATCCCGTTGATCGCCTAGATAACTGGGGTATTTACCAAATCTCTTGCCAGTGTGGCCTTTCTTATATTGGCCAGACTAAACGTGCTCTTAGATTTCGTTTAAAAGAGCATGAAGGTTATGTTAAAAATCAGGAGCTCAAACGTTCTTCTATTGCTCAACATTCTTGGTCTTCTCAAGATAAGTTCAATTTTTCCTGAGCCACCATTATCCAAAAATGTTCTTCTAACCTTGATCTTGATTTTTGGGAAGCTTACCACATCATTAAAAATTCTCACTCTTTAGTCAATGACTTATCTAGTACTCCAGATTTTCCAAGTATTTGGAAAGCATTAATTTAATTTCCTCTTTTTTTTTGTTTCTTTTTCTCTCCTTCTCCGGTAGATGTCGCTACTTGTCCACCCAGTCGTTTCCACTGCTTCTCTCTCTCATTCGTTGTTTCTGGCGCTTTCGCTACCCACATAGGGTATATAAGGCAGCGCGTCTCTGTCTATCATTTTGCTCAGCCTTGCTTTTTCTAGCACGCTGTTCTTTTTTTCCCTATCTTGCACTGAAGAAGAATCTTGCTGTGGATTCGAAACAGCTGTCTGTTGCTTTTCACGCATTATTTGTGCATTTTAAACGTTGGTTTACTGCTTTTTAAAAAGAATAATAGGTGCTATTATTAAATCTTTTAAAAGGCGCAGAAAAATTACGTTTTGGAAGTCCTACAGATTTAGTAATGTGAAGGTTTATGCCGCTTAAGACAGCAGAGTTCATATTCAAGTTTCTCATAACGAGAACTAGGTGTCTGCTGCATTTATTGAGGAATTTAAGTTATAAACACAGCTATGTAATTGTGGCATGCAATTGCATGTCATTCCATGAAACAGAATTCCATGTACCATCCTTAAACCAAAAAGAATTGTTTCTATTTCTGTTGTATAGATCTATACTACCAAAAAGAAATGTGTCTGTCCGATATGACTAGAAAAGTCTGACGCACTTATATAATGGTTTGGAAACTCAGGTGGGGATTGTCCAAGGCAGATCGTGATGCACATATGATACGTGTAAAACTGTCATGTTGTAAACGATGAGCATGATCTCGAGAACAATGATTGATATCTCTGTTTTCTGTATTTATATTTCGTTTTCTAAATTAAATCGAGTTAGATCCAGTGTTGTCGGTTGACTAAAAGTAGACTTTAAGTGAAATAGTGAAAAAAAAAAATTCCCCAAGTTTTCCCCCAAACATTTCCCCATGAACTACTTGTCCCCTAAAAAATCCTCTGGAGTTTGAAAATCTCCCAAAATGGGGACAAAATTTCCAACCTCGCAACACAATCTATGCAATAGGCCGAGAAATATCCATTATTTTAAAATTAATTCGTCAAAAATTTTCCGTTTTCAACTTAAGATTTTTTTACTGTGAATCCAGACGATAAAAGCATATTTCAATTTTAAATCGTCGAAACGTAACATTTATGTATATCTATAAAATTCATGATAATATGTATTCTAAAAATATTACAGCCATACTGTGGACAAGCGTATTACCTTATGTTTGACTATTTGAATATAAAATAATTTCATTCATATATTTAATTTACTTACTTATCATTTATTTATTTTAAAAAATGCATACAAAAATAAATATATAAAATTGCAAAGATTTTTTCTGTTTTCCAAATTGTTTACATGTTACCGAGAAAAACTCAAATACAGGATCAAAAGTGTTTATATCCATTTTATAAAAACAAAGTTAGTACAATTTGTAATATGTAGGCAATATCTAATTAAAAAAATTGCATTTATATTATGAAAGAAAATTTTATTCAGAGTTTAATGACGCGTTTTGTCGATTCTTTTGTAAATGGCCCGCTTATGAATTCAAGTGTATCTACAGGGTAGTCCATCTTTTGGTTCCTTTTTTTATTATGAAAGAAAACGCATTTTTATAAGTGAAAATCGATATTCTTTATTGAACATGGAAGGTGGGTCTATGCCATTTGTTTGGAATGAAATATCGCACATGTGGCCACCTCGGCTCCGCTTACATGCCATCATCCGAACATCAAAATCATGACTTTTGCTAGAATGAGCGGATCCATGACCAAAATTTCAGCTCGGATGTTACGTTTGAGGTCATGATTGAGCGGGTTGCATTGACGTACACTGTACTTTTCAGAAACAACCAAATAAAGTAATCCATTGGAGTTAAATCGCATGATCTTGGCGACCAATTCACATCAGAATTTCTTAAAATTACGCAATCTGGAAATTTCTCGTTCAATACGTTGATGGTTTGGTGAACAGTGTGTGACGTTACACCGATGTTGTATTGTCAACGAGTCCATAATTACAAATGACATACAATTGAGAGTTCATACATGCATGACACATGATGGCTGACACAAATAACCTGTGAAATATTCATAGTTAAAAAAAAAAAAAAAAACGAATAGATGGACACCCCAGTATATCTATGAAGAGCTCTTATGATCAAGGAGGTAGGTAACGCAGCCAATGATTTTCAGAAAATGAGCTGTGAAGCTTCACTATCTATTTGCGTTCATTGTCAGATGCATTCTTTATTAATTAAAATCTCTGTGCGTATTAGGTTTTTTTCAAATAGTAATTTAACAGGTGGTAGAGGGTCATTGATTATCTGTAAACATATGATAAAATATTTTTTTGACACAATATTTTTTTATATCACACACACATTTATCAAGTGAGCTGTTTATATATTCTTTTTGACACGACCTTACCAAACCATTAAAAAATTGTTGGTGAGTAGGCATGTAGTAAAACACACTGCATGTTTCAATTATATATTTCTTACATTTATGAATTTATGCTGTCATACATTGCATGGTAATAAAATAAAATATATATAAGTTTAGTTGGGGCAACTGGGCCATGATTTTACAATGTGGCTCTGAAACTTCTGACAATTCAGCTTCAAAAAGCTAATGTTCATTTGAATTAAAGTCTGAACTTCTGTAAATGTGTTCAGTTAGGTTCCCTCTCTCAGACAGAAATGCTTGAAATTACGTTTTCATATTTAAAAATATAAAAGTATGCATATTTCATCTTTCTTTCGTCATGGGTCCAGTTGCCCCATAAATATGGGATAAGTGGACCAGGAGTGTCTATGTTCCACTCGCGTTTATTTTTTTTTCATATGGGATATCACGTCCTGTTTGAAAAAGTGTAAAAAACTTAACAAATTTAAACCGGTCAGATCATGTCAATTATATATCAACTAAAGAGCGTTTAAGGGAAACTTTTGCGGTCAATGTGACTAAAAAAAGCACTAAAAGTGAAAATATTATATTTATTTATACCAAAAACATAAAAATTAAGTAGGTATTTATGTACTTTAGTATAGGTAATAAGTAGAAAATTCACATGGGTATTTTAAGGAAGAAAATAGCAAGGTAAATCTATGAACAAACGGATACGTAATTACTTAAGTACTTTATCTGTATCCAGGGGTCGCATTATATAGAGAAATTTTAATTGTTTCTACCAGAACCCTTATTTATACCTTCATAATAATTTTATTTAACATATTCTGAAGAAAGGTGCGATGAAGATATTATTTTCAAAATAGTGGTAGGAACAATAAAAGTTTCCTATATAATGCGACTGCTGTGTATCGTACAATTTCAGGGTTTGGCTATCTCGCTTTAGGAGCAAGGTACTTGATTCGTAAAATGTTTAAATAATTTAATGACACCAGTACTTAAAAAAAGAATCTATTTGTAAACAAGTAAAAGTATATTTTTACGTACTTAATAAAGGTGAAATTTTCATTTTAAAATTCCGGTACCAGTGTGGCAATTAGGAATTAAAATTATGTGATGCCACAACGGCATCACCGCCTGTCAAGGTTCAAGAAATTTGGTTTGATACCACCCAATATGCTTTTTAAATTTTTATTACGTAATTTTAATAAGGTATTCTATAATTTTCTTTATTGTGAGCAATAAACAATGGAGAAATTTATTTCCCGGAGTAAGAGAAACTAAAAAAAAAAAAATCATTTATAACTATTGGGGTAATTGCATCCAGCATGGTCAAGCTACCCCGGAAACTTGTCCCAGTTACGCCATTTTTGAAAGATTTATGGGGTAACTGGGACACCGGGCTTAGATTTGAAACATTAAGTAAATATGTATAGATACCTAATAATATTAATGTAGTTATATGTCTAATCTTTAAAAAAAAGATTGCTTAATAAAAGTACTTACAGTATTTTAATAAAAAGCCGAGGAAGTTCAACCATGTTGACGTTGTTTTTAAAAAAAGAAACGTAAATTTTTCACAACCTATCAGAGAAAAGTGAGCGGTATGATTGAGTTGACACACGTTGTTTTAGGAAGTAGAGATTAAGGGGCTTTGTTCACAAAAGGTAAAAGTTAAAAATCATCAACAGTTTTTTATAAAATAGCCTATGGCCCAGTTTCCTCGTGGATCCAGTTGCCCCAACTAACCTTATATATCTACACCAAGAAATACAATCATTTCATTCAAAATATACAAAATTAACTGAATTTCATGATAATTCAGTCATAGTTTTATTTCTGATTGCTTTATTAAATCGAAATTTAGCATACAATTTGACACTCTAAAACGGTATCCATCTTGTAAGATTGATGCAAGCCATTTGTATTTAATGTGTTATGAATTAATATTGAATATATAATTATTTGTTTCATAACTGATTATTCGTAGTCTGCAGACAAATGCCCAGTTGACTAATGTAATGTGGATAGTATTTAATCATTTAAATTAATAACAGTCCTGTTTACAGTTATACAATTTCAGAGTTAGTCGTGCTAATTTTATCATTTAACTTATTGCAATATTACGAAATATTAAAAGAGGCAATTTCAGGATGATGAATAATTTACAGACTTTTTGTTCTAGAACAGATCTGAAATTTATTTTATTTTATTATTTTTTAAATTAAGTATTTTTTTCAGTTTGTACCTATGGTTATTTTTAGTTTACTCCGTTATGGGAAACATGTGTTTTTGTACATTTAAATAAAATTGCAAATAATTAAAGTTTTACAAAATCATCCGCTATGATATAATTATTTAATTCATACGTTCATGTAAATAAATAAAAATTTTCTATGGACTGTTCATTCAGATGGATTTTATTTAATTTTTTATTCTCGTTGTTTTATTTTTTAGAACAAAAGTAAATAAACAAGCAGAAAAATTATTTTGTGCTGTTATTGCTACATAATGGCATATTTATCGCATATTGGTTATACATTGGCAAAAATTTATAAAATTACAATTAAACATTTCCGGGCATTAGGGAGTTTAATTTTTTCAATATTGCACTAATATTGTGTAGAACCCTTTGGCCATTACATTGATAATATTTACAAATTAAAGATACTATTTCTGCATATTGATGCTCCATTACAAGTACTTCTAATGTAAAACTAATCTTAAACCAATACAAATTTTTCATTGGAAATGCTACCATGAATGCAATATTCGCGCAATTGTCGGTCTCAATATAATCTATATTGGTTTTATACTCCCGCCCTCTCGCATTTACATGTTTGATTTCTCTTCGAAAATTTTCCAGAAACAAGCATCCTGCAATCTATAGTTAAATGCTCGGCCAGAATGTCATTTTCTCAACAGTTTGAAAGATGGCCCAAATCAAACTTTTAAATTGGAAAATTACAAATAAGTAAATAACTAATCATCCGTTTATAAGATAAATTTACTTTCTTATAAAATTCTAATTTCATAAGTTAATTTCTTTATACACAGACTTTTAAAAAGTGATTCAACTAATTTTGGACAAATTATATCTTTGTTAATTTCGACGTAACCATTCTGTAGCATCATTTCTTCTTAAAATATTCCATACATGTCGTCATGAATTCATAACAATTTTAACTTCTAAAGCATTTTTGGTGAATTTTTGAAACTGCATTAGAAAATTTACATAAACATTTAATAAATTTTAGAAGGATTTTAGAAAGATTGAAGGATTTAGTGGAATTAATTAAATATTAATTAAATTTGAATTTATAGGGAATTTGTGAAATATTTATAACGCCACTAAAATCTTCTATCTTAAATATTTTTCTTAGTATTTTGTAGAATTAGGAAATGTACAAATATAATGGTCTTACAATAGAAAAATAGAAATATTTCCTAATTGAAAAATCCCCCCCCCCCCCTCCGAACGCCAAGAAAGCTGAAAAGACAAAAGAAATCATCCTCTTAAAAATATTTTTGTTTTGTAACAAGATAAAGTAATGCAACTATAACTCATACTAAACTCTATTACTACTAATCGATGTATTAAATTAATTTTATAACAAGTTATTTTAAAGGTACTTATAAGTACCGTAAGTAGATAAATGGTTAAAATGATAAGCAAGAGAATTATAGAAAAAAAAAAAAAAAAAAACTCGTATTAACAGTTAATTATAATGTTCATAAAGATAATAAAATCTTAAAATTATTACTACTAACAAATGCTCTGGTTATTTCAATGCTAAAATTTACCTAATATCACGAGTCTATATAAAATTTTAACTGACGTTTAATTGTCATTTTCTTTAGACAAAATCACGCTACTGAAGCAAAGATTCTAAAGACATAATAATTCCAAAGGGCATGAACAACGTACAATGATGCTAGTGTTAACCCCCCCCCTTTTTTTTCAGAAAAACTTGTCTAGTTTTGCAGTAGTCACTAAAACTTTCGAACTATTGGTTTCACATGCCTTTTTCATTTGAACCCTGTAATGAAATCACTGTTTAATATGGCTGAATACCGATTTAAAGAAATAAGAAAACAAAATCATGTGTAAAGCATCGATTATGAAACACTTTCCAACACATCCAGAATAATGTAACAAAACCGTTTAATAAGTTGGAATAGGATGTCAAGCTGAACATTTTGGAAACTCGTTGACATATTTGAAAACTAAATTTCACCAACTCCTATCTATTGTCGGAAAATAATCCGATTTCTTTGAGTATTCTTTTGATTCCCTGTATATGATATATAGATTTGTATCTATAAACTATAGGCATGCAAAAATGGACTACCCACGAATGGCAACAGCCACGCCTGTGCAGGTATATACCCCCAGGAAAAAACGAGGGAGAAGCAGTGGTAAAATATTTTTTACACCTATTCACTGAAAAAAAAAAAAAAAAAAAAAAAACGGACTAAAAAACAGAAATACTACTGGCAATCTAGACGCCAGTACTGTTTCTGTTTTTTTTTTTACGGGAATTTTTACCCATAAATTATAGAAAATTTTCCGTTTTTTTTTTATTAAAAACGGAAATTTTTCTGTAATTTATGGGCAAAAATTCCCGTAAAAAAACGGAAATAGTACTATATCATGTATAGTAGTAAATAGTAATAGTACTATATCAATGGTATATGTATCGATTTCGTTTTGATTATTTTAGGTGTTAGTTCATGAAGATTTTGTTATTTATTACGGTTTATAGGATACTTGTAAAAAATAAGTAAATTTAAAAAAGTATGTACTTAAAAAATTAGGCATGTATTAAATCTGAAATATATTTTTTTTGTAATGCAATGATCTATTTTCTTACTTCAAAAAATAACAACATATTTATGTACGATTACACATTTATTTGCTTATATCGTTCGTTGATATTCAGATTGTACAAGAAAAACTTAATTCATAAAAAAAAAAAAAAAAAAAAAAAATACTTATTAGGCACGTTCGTAGTTATATAAATATGCAACACCTTTGGTCTTCGTTTGGTCCGTCTGTCTATCTGTCCGTCTGTCCGCATATAACAGCGCAAAAACTACCCAACCGATTTGTTTGAAATTTAATATATATAATCGTTCACCAAATTTTGTCGGGTCATTTCAAATTTTATGAAAATCAAATCAAAACATAAAAAGATATTAATTAAAATTTTCTTTATTCTCTTATATCCTATAATGTGTAATTAATCCAATTATATCTCATACTGGTTAATGATTCGAGGTTGCCATGGTGATTACGTCCTATTTAAGATGAAGCCATATTATTTCCGTATTACTGAATATAATATACATAATCGTAATACATTTTGCCTTCATGCATTTTTTCATGAAAGTGCAACAGCTATTAAACCAATATATGAATATTTATAAAACTAGTTATAGTACGAACGCACCTTATTTGCCACGTTTAACGTACAATATCCGACTTGGGCAATCCTAGTTACAGATCGTAGGTGAAAATATTATTTTTCTAACTCTAATAGATTTTTTATATTTAATATATATATTTTAGATTGATCATTAATAACACGAAAAAGTATTTTTATATCAAAACTATCAATAATGTGTTCAAATAAAGCTTTTAAAATGTATTAAAAGTGATACTTTCGTATTCACAGCTGTTTAAATACAAATTTATATTACATGTATGTTAATTTTGTGTTTTTTATGTTATATACATACATTTTTAAATTTATTTATTGATAAAATTTCAATATCATTCTGGAATTTTAGCGGAATTAAATACTGAATTATTTATATAGTCTTCAGAGCAAACGGATTTATCTTTCGTAATGGGGTGGCACGCTAAAGAGATAAATTTAAAAATATTCCACGCTTGAAAATTATTTTAAAAGGCATAAACAAGCATTAAACTGAGATACTTTTTTCAAGCAAATTATATTTGAAAGTACATTTTTTTTTTCTATTCCGTGGTGTAATAATTGGCATCGTTCGATTGCACTTATGATAGATTTGTGTTTTATTTTATTTGTACGTTTATGTTAAGTCTCACAAATAGCAATTTTTTAGCAGCCAATAGTGAATTTCATATTTCGCGTTTGTAAATTAGAAACATGTATTTCATGTTGGAATGAAAAGGGTTTGGTTTATTGTGTTATTATATTTTCTTTTAGGGATGTATTATAAAGTGATTTAGTAGAAGGGATGCATTTTAAATGAAATTATTGAAAGGAATGTATTTTAAATGAAATGAGTGAAAGATTTCTCTCTATTCTAAAAAAAGTGACTAACACTGTTTTCGCCGCTGTCAGTGATTTTTTTTTTTTTTTTGTAACCGGCGGACTTTCTCCGTTAATATTAAGAAAATTATTGCATACAAAAATATGAAAATGGGTATTATTATAGGGAAATGTTGGATAAACTCGCTGATGTAGACAGTTTTTAAATCGAATAATTATTTTAAGAGATATTTTAAGTTAAAAGTTGGTCAAAATCGTTCCATTAAAAAGTTTTATAAGAGCAAAAACTATACACAGGAATTTAATCATTTTTTCTAAGGACATACATTAGACTCTTCCGGTGTGCAGACTGCATTTACTTATTTATTTTTTTAATTTGACATTTTATTTAGGGTTTATTTCCATTTTAAATTCAAATTTTCCGTATTTCGAGGGATATATTTTACATATTTTAGAAAAGTTATTATTTAAAATGGTTGCCAATTGTATAAACAGCTAAAATAGTAATATTTTCTTCCAATTAAAAATTTATTTACACATGACTATTATAAACAGAAAGAAAATCTTTCAAATTAGAATTAAGTGATGACGTATTAAACGCAGGAAAATATTGAAACTTACGTCATAAAAACTATATTTACACGTGGATTTAAAAGAGAGAAACAATTTTAAAATAATAAACTAATTAATATGCGTTAAAAGCCGTTAATGTAGGAAATTACGCCCTATTTAAAATGGTCAAATAATAACATTGCCGAACAGTTTAAATTTAAAAATATATTTACAAGAGACATTTATTTCTTATTTCTAGATGATCTTTTACACTATTGTTGCCAATTAGGCAGCGCAAATACAAATATTTCCTTTCTAGCACACGTGATTTTCACGTGAAAATTAAAAGAGAAAGAAAACTTTCGTGAAAATTGCGTCAGAATTAAAACAATACATTTAAAATGTCTTAGTTTAAACAACATTCTTATAGCGTTGTTAAAAAATACCGGGAGACAAAGATTCTAATTTCTTAATTAATTTTATATTAGCATATTTTCAAACGTTTAACTTATCTTATTTAATTAAAGATAAAAAGGGCATTGGAATTCTTAACAGCAGTTGATTTAGCCTTAAAATTCCCCAGTCAAATGGAAATGAATAAAAACACGTTTACAGTGAGATCGCCACTTTTTATTTATTTATTAATTATAATTCAAGCTTCCATAATATCTTTAAAGCCGATCAAATTAGAGTGTTTTTAAAGTCTTTGGTGTCTGAACGGGGGTTGGAGAGCGCAGACATTTTCCCTAGTATATTTTAAAAAATGACTGCAATATGAATATGATATGGGAAAAATTATTCACGATTTAAAGTACCATTTACAGACGATTTAAAGACATAAAAGTACCATTTTTTTGTTTTGTTTCATTTATTTGCAAGTATATAACACTGTCATAATTGACGGAATGTGAAGCAAAGATTTTCAAAACAGTGTTTAGAAGTTTAGATAATGAAGACAGAATATAGAGAAGAAGAATGAAGTTGGCTTTCAATCACAGGACTTGTACCCAAAAATAGTACTCGGTTCGCGGCACTGAATGTTCCTAACTTAAGCATCACGTGATTTAAATGTAATTGCAATATTTGATTATAGATGGCAGCCTCAAATGTCATAATGTATTTCATTATTTTATTTCTTAGATTGAAAAATTCCACATAATCAATAAATATGAATGAAAACAAGAAATCTCGTTGACAAAGGTATAGGCTCGTTTTTTTTTGTTTGTTTGTTTTTTTTTTTGTTTTTTTTTTTTTTTAATTTTAAGTTCATAGCAAAAAACTTCTATGAAAATAGCTACATTTTCTGGTAACAATCATGAAAATTGTACATTAAAAAAATATTTTGCTAACTTAAAAGAAATATTTATCATTTTAAGATTTTTGCATTTTACTAATATAAAATTATTACCTTTTGATTTTTTATGACTACAACGAATATATTATCTAAACTATAATTAAAAATAATATTTAAAATACAAAAACTTGAAATGAAAAATATCTCCTTTAAAAATATCAGAAATACATCCCAAAATTTAAATATTATAGCATAAAAATTGCATTGCATTTGTAACTAATATATATTATAGGAAAACATATGTTTAATTCTATAAAACTTGCTATAAAGTATATATACATATTCATATTACCGAGCAGAATACCTTTTTTATAAATATTATTTTTTACTCAGCATTAATTTTCGTGACTTACAAATTATTTTACTACCCAGAAACTGATTTTGAATTATTCTGTAGCACAGTAAATAGCAAATTTGTAATGATTTAAATCTGCATCAGTTCTCAAAGTAAATTGCTTAGTAGGTAAAGTAAATTTCAAAAGCAATTCAAAGTTTAATGCAAAATTGTAACTATGAATAGTATTAATATGATGATTTTTTTCCTTCTATAATCCTTCTATGTAAAAGCGGTATAATAGATAACCCTACCGCTTTGATTACAATAAGAATTGATAAGAAATATTCATTTTATTTCCCATGCTTTCAAAGCTGATTAATGCATAAAAAAAGTAAAATTTCAACACACAGTTTCTTTGCTTAGATCGAAGGCCGGTAGATGGCGCCAAAACAATTTTTATCAACGGGGCCTTAGTCCAGTACAAATTAATTCACAGGATTCTTTCACAGAATAATTCGCTGAATTCAGCTTATACTGAATTCAAACTTACTGCTTTTAAGAGTAAACAAAAGTGAAAAACGCATTTCAAAACATTTAAAGGCTTTAAAATCCTTTTACAAATAGTTTAAGAGCAAAATCGGATGTCAAGTGTAATTTTTTAATGAATATCTCAAATAGTCATTCATTTGTTTCTGGATTTGTAATTTGTCCTTCTGAATGGAAACATGTTGGTAGCTGGTTAATTTTAATTTAGAGCTTAAAACATTATAATTGAATGTATTTTAGAGAAAATGAAGAAGCAATGGTGTAATACACATGATAGGGGAGACCTGGGCTAGTAGGCGCAGTTTTTAGTTATTGAGTTTTATTCATTTTTTGCTTAAGTTTATTATGAAACTTTAACTGTACTTTTAAAGAACAGGCATTGGGCTATAAATATCCGGAGTTTTGAGTTTGTAGCTTTTGTAGTTTATGTTTAGCGGAAGCCTAAATTAAAAGGAAAATAGCGTGCCAACTTACCCTGTCACGGAGCAAGTTGCCTATACCTATGGTGTAAGTTGGCACACGCCTTATAAAAATTTAAATAAGACACGCAGTTAAGAGAAATCAATTTCCTTATTACCAGTAGGTTTAATCAAAGGCGTTATCGCCGTACAATGTAAATTCTAAATTATTCAGACATAAAAATAATGAATAAAACATTAACATTGAGTAACTTCTATCCTACTCGATAACATCATCAGAGTTACAGTTGTCACAAATAAAAAATCGAGTGTCTCCATTTGGGCAACTCGGTGGCTCCATTTGGGCAACAACCACTCTTTTAGGTGTTTGCTGTTTTTCAAGCTACCAGCATACACCAGACACCGAGCCAACTTGCCTCGTGTTCAATGCGCCAACTAGCCCCATAATAAATTTCTTCACAAAAGGGACACGTAACCATCTGAGCATAAATAATCCAAGTAAATCACATATGAGGTAGGTACAGTTAATCATACACTAAGAAAAATTGCACAAGTTAAATCGCAATTATTAAGATAAGTATTAGAAATTAGAAAAAGAATGAAGCAAAAAAAAAAATTACTTGTGAGCGCAAAAAACAGAAAAATCGTAATAGATGTCCACTGAACGTAGGTAACGCTGAAAACCTACAATGAGGATTGTAAAATGCAAGAAGAAATGTACTTTGTGACTGGTTGCACAATCTATCCACAAACAAGCGATTTATGGGGACTGCGCATACTTACCCCTGTAGCCAACTAGCCCCGGTCTCTCCTACAACGCATATTATTGAAAGTCGAACAATTGTCTTTACAGAATCTCCTTTTACGGAAATCGGAATGTTTAAGCCTAACATGGCTGCGATATATTTTTCTTACGAAAGATTATCGGGATTCGAATGAGCTCATCCCGGAAGTGTTACACACTTAGCGCTATTATATATATAATTTATCTCTGAAATTATAATTTAGTTATGAAAAATTAGAAGAGACAGTTGCTGAACTATTTATATTATTTTAAAGAAAGTCGGTGTTCTTCCGTAATGGTTATACGCGATGGAGATAACTTTTAATAAATCATGTTTGAAAATTATTTTAAAAGATTTTAAAGGGGGATTGTCCACGCAATGATAAGCCGTCTTTGACATCATATTATGCGTGCCAGCGACATCTCTCGTTAATTTATGTTAACCACAACTTTCTTTACTAAAAACTCCCATCTCTCTATTTTAATTCCAATCGTGCAAACTTCAATTTTGTTACACCATTCCTTCTTTCTTAACAATTTTGTAAAATTTTTACGAATTTATGATGCACCAGGAATTATTTTTTATATGCATATAAAATACGTCAATCTTCCAATTTTTTTTTTTCTGAAGTTAAATGGTTCAAAATCTCAAAGTTATACACAGTCCCATATGGGGCACTTTTAGTTTGGCGAAAACGCCCGTATGCTAATGTTAATCCTATTGAAGAATTATTTAAAGATGGCTCATTTGCATGTCAATATTTTTGAATGCTTTTTTTTGCATTGAGTTGCTGAGGTCGATGTGTACAAAAGCCTTTTTTTTCTTTTTCGATATTCTTTGTAGGTTTCTTAATTGGAATAATTTTACTTTTGAAACAGGTTCCGAAAGTAAAAGTATCATTATGAAAAAACTTGTAAGCAAAATCGAAAAATTAAAAAAAGACCTCAGTACAGATAGATATGTGTCAGCCAATGCAAAAAAATCTTTTAAAAATATAGACATGAAAACGAGATTTCTTATAGAAATTCTTCCATAGGATTGACATTAGCGAACTGGTGTTTTCGCGTGAGTGAAGTAGATTCATAATAGTTACTTCGAAATGATCCTATTGCTTTGGTAAAAATATCTTCAACTTTAAAAAAATTAAAACTTCATAGTAGAGCCATTTTAAAAAACGGAATTACGTGTTTGTTTTTCGATTAGTGTTAATGTTATGCAGATTCATTTACATATTTAATTATTGGACTCCCGAAAAATATAGTATATATAAATTCCCTAATTGTTTTTGATTTGTATTTATTGGCGTAAACATTTTACAAAATATAGCCTAATGTTAAATTAAATATTTCATTGTTATTAAAAGCTTATTTCAAAAACTCACATTTTTTTTTTTTAAATCACGGTGACAAAGCGCTATGCAGACATTACTCAGACATATCTAGCAGCTGGAAAGTATTGCAAAAGGCATAAAAAACTAGGATGTGCCAATCCCAAAACTTTCTTCTATCTTATACATCTTAATATTTCAAAAACAAGTTACACATGTTAATACTTCAATATTATTAGTTCATTACTATACCAACTTTGATTTTCATCTTAAATTCCTGCTTCAGTCAATTAAATGAACTAAAAACGAGTTAATCTATATCATATGATATTTGTTAAAATTAATAGTTTTTTCTTATTCTGTTGTTATCAGATGTTTGCGAAAAGCCGGCTTAGCAGGAAGTGAGTTCCCGCATTTGCACGAGCCGCCGATGGACAATAGAATTACGAAAAATCAAGAAAAGTATACAAAAATCGCTATCACAGAGCCCCTTTACCGCGCGATATTTCCAAATTCAAGGAGGACCTGTTGGTGAAAGCCAAAAACATGCACAAAAAGTTTGGTTCAATTCTATGCATAATTTTATACACTTATCGATTGTTCAATAAAGAAAATGGCACAGACATCGTAATTATAGCGCCCCCTTCCAGCGCAATTTTTCCAAATTCAGGGAGGACCTTCATGTCATGACCAAAAACAAACACAAAAAATTTGGCTCAATTCTATGTATAACTTCATACACTTTTCGATGGTACAATATTCAAAATGGCACAAAAATCGCTATTAAAGCGTCCCCTACCGGCGATTTTTTTCCAAATTAAGGAAGGACCTGCTTGCCATAGCCAAGAACTTAAAGTAAAAATATGTTCAATTCTATGCATAAATTCATACACTTTTCGATGGTACAATATGCAAAATCGCTATTACAGCGCCCCCTAGCGGCGATTTTTTCCAAATTCAGGGAGGATCTGCTTTCTAAAGCCAAAAACTTAACATAAAAATTTGGTTCAATTCTATGCATAACTTCATAAACTTTTGGATACTACAATATTCAAAATCGCACAAAAAACGCTGTTACAGCACCTCCTACCGGCGATTTTTTTCCAAATTCAGGGAGGACCTACCTGCTATATCCAAAAACTTAAAATAAAAATTTGGTTCAATTCTATACATAACTTCATATACTTTTGGATGGTACAATATTCAAAATCGCACAAAAATCGCTATTACAGCGCCCCCTAAAGGCATTTTTTTTCAAAATTCAGGGAGGACCTGCTTGCCATAGCCAAAAACTCAAAATAAAAATTTGGTTGAATTCTATGCATAACGTCATACACTTTTGGATGGTACAATATTCAAAATCGCACAAAAATCGCTATTACAGCGCCCCCTATGGGCGATGTTTTTTAAAATTTAGGGAGGACCTGCTTGTCATAGCCAAAAACTTAAAATAAAAATTTGGTTCAATTCAATTCATAACTTCATACACTTTTGGATGGTACAATATTCAAAATCGCACAAAAATCGCTATTAAAGCGCCCCCTACCGGCGAATTTTTTCCAAATTCAGGGAAGACCTGCTTGAAATTGTAAAAAAAAAAAAAAAAAAAAAAAAAAAAAAAAAAAAAAAAATTCACTTCTAAGCATAACTCCATACACTTTTTGATGGTACAATGGCGACAGACAGACGGACAGACGGACACAGAGACAGAAAGACATTTTCTATAAATATGTTTTTTGGGATCTCTGACACCTAAAACGTGTAAATCCGTCAAAAACCGGAAGTGGAAAAAAATTTCGATTACAATACTTTCTTCTATTGAAGATACAAGAAAGTAAAAATAACGAATGAAAGGTCAAATAGAACTTGAAATTAATAGGTTAAAAAAAGAAAATAACTAAAAGTGAAGATTTCATTATTATTACCATACTTATTTTCATACTTATTATCAGCACTGAAATTCTCAGTTCATGAGTATTTATGTAATACATTTATCTGCTTATAATATAATTTTGTTGTAAAAAATAATTAATAAATAAAAATTAAAAGAAGTGTTATTTTACCATTACTTAAATAAAAGAAAATATTTTATTTTACATTCTAAATTAAAACAAGTCAAAAATTGTACTTCAAACATGGGAAATGAGGTGCGTTCGTACTATACTTTTTATAAATATTCAGATCTTGGTGCAATAGCTGTTTAACTCTTATGCAAAAATGCATGGATACAAAATTTATTACGATTATATATATTAAATTAAGTAATACGGAAATAATAAGACTCCATCTTAAATATGACATAATTAGTATGGCATCCTAGAATCATTATGTATCATAGAATATCATTGAGTTAATTACGCATGATAAAGTTTAATAGAATGAAGAAAACGGTTAGTAATATCTTTTTAAATTTTCATTCGATTTTCATAAAACTTGAAAGACTGGACAAAATACTGCGACGAATAGGGTAGGGGATTACACTGTGAGACATGGTACACAGTGAGACAGCAACCATTTTTACTTATAGTTATAATCTTTTCTTCTAGCTGGAACACACACTGAACCACCTCATCTTATGCAACACGTGGATGTAGTTTCGGAACTTCAGTTACTCGTCGAGACAAAATAAAAAAAAAATTCTTTATTTTATAGTCGCTAAAGTTACATAAACGTCTATTTTAGAGTTTATTTCATTCAATAGGACCTATATTTACTTAACCAAACCTAGCTATATCTAATAATAGACTATTTCGAGAAAACGACATAAACGTTTTAAAGCGATGAAATTTATGTAACAGATGTGGCATCTATTTTCTTACAACGTAACGAAAATACACAGAGAGACACACAGTTGTGGTACACAGTGAGACGTGCCTCACTGTGTATCTACTATGCGGTTCTGATGTAAAAAAAGTTATTTATAAATAAAAGAAGTTTTTTTTCTCTCTCCCTCCCTTTCTCTGTATGTGTCTGGGCGTACGATGGCTAGTGAAATCTACTAAACGTAAGAGGCTGAAAATTTGCATGAAGGTAGACCAATGTCTGCCATTGTCCAACCGAGGCTCATATTTAAAAAAAATTAAATCTAGAAATATTAATTAGAAGTCATAAACTGCAGAAAGTTATTAATAGAGTGTAAAAATATATGATTTATGAAAATATATGCATTGTCTCACTATGTACCACTTGCGGTACACAGTGAGACAGTTTTCGATACTCCGTTATGCTGCTTCTGTGTTTTTATAAATAACTTTTTTTAAACCATTTATACATTAATGTGTAGCGTATTTGTGCAGCTTAAAGATGTAACAAAAACTTTTTCAAAAGAATAAAAATCGTTGCTATTTGTTAAGTAATAATAATTTTCGTCTCACTGTGTACTACCCTCCCCTATATATATTAAATTTCAAACCATTCGGATCGGTAGTTTTCGTGCTGTTATAGGCGGACAGATGGACAGACAGATGGACGGACCACACGACGACAATAGGTGCTACGCATTTATATGATTACGAACGCACTTAATAATTCGAGTTTTCATATTATGTTACTTCTGTTGATATTTATATAAAAGTGCGGGTGTATGTGTGTAGAAGTGTAGGACTAAATAATGCTCCAAGAATGTACATCACTAATTCTATGACACATTACTGATATCTGAAACGCAATTTTAAAATATAAATGTCTGTTGATTTCCTAAATGTTTCGCTTTCATTAACGCTATTAACTAAATCACCTTCTTTAGAGAGATAATAAACGCATTAAAACGAACAGTTCATTACGTAATTATCGCAACGAAGTAAACGACAATTTAAATTACCCAGAAGAGATAAACATGTAGATATATAATATTGAAATTCTAGGGATTAGGAATATTTAATGTTCGCATAATTTATGTCTATCATTTACGGTGTCAAGAAGCACAACTTTACAATGCAGATTAGTATATAAACAAAAAATTTCTTATTTTAAAAGAGCAAAATTCCTAAATATACACATTATTTTGGTATATACGTATTTTTTAAAAGATTTTAACTAAACTTAAATATTTTAAAAGTTTTTATTTCACTCTGATTTTTTTGGGGAGGGGGGATGGGAGTGTTAAATTTTATTCAAACGTCAATATTTATGCTAACACTGTAAAAAAAAATTTCGCAACGTTGCTGGGAAAAAATGGGCAGCTGAGTTGCCCATTATTTCCAAGAAACATTTCTTCAAAATGACTGGATCTTTACTGTATATGTTAAAAACATTCTACAGAAATGCCAGTAAGTTTCCTGCGAAATACCAGGAATATTTCTGTTGACAGCAAAACATTACTGACATTTCACAGCATGCGGGATCCGCAGACGATTTTTACATTTCCAGTTGACAATTTTCTCTTTATTATCATTATTTGTTAGAATGAAAAAATATTTTGAAATTGACATCAAAATTATTATTTATAATTTACACGAAAAAATAAATTTTCAGCTAAAATTCAATAAAGTAAATATATATATGATATATTGTTTCTGAACTTTGCTTAAAATGTAAAAATATATAAATGTAAATAATAATTAGAGAAAAAATCTAGACATAAATTATTTTGGATTTTCATTAGTAATTATATGTTAGTTTACAAGTTAGATAAAATACATATAAATTTTCAAGAAAAAAAAAAACCTAAACGTAATTGTATATTTTATAACGTAATTGCATATATAACGTAATTGTATATATATATATATATATATATATAAAAAAAAAAAAAAAAAAAAAAAAAAAATCAAATTTGCAGCAATTCAAAGTGTCAAATATATATCAAATTTAAATCAAATTGTAATAAAGTGTTAAAATATAAAATTAATTAAAAAAGAAAAAAAATATCCAGAGGTAGCATCGAACTCGGGCCGTACGGGTGGCGTGCGAGCTTTCTGCGTCCACACCACGAAAGACACGTTGAGAGATGCAAACTAATGGGTATTTGAAACGTATGCTAAACCTCGGCATCTAATTTCTGAAAATCTAAGTCCCATTTGAAGAAATCCCTTCAGAAGAATAATTAGAGATAAGAACTCTAAAACATACTTTAAATTAATCAAAATCGGTGAGAATCATGTTTGATGGTCCCCTGGTTAATGGAGATCCAAATAATAGGTGTATTTTTTTTTACACGGTCTGCTCCTTAAACATTTCACAGACAAGTACGGGAGATAATCTCTTAGTGATGTCACGGAGGTATTGTATTTTCATCTGAATTGTCTTGACAATAGAGACGTAAAGGATTATGTCGTCTATTGATTTATTTGCATTCCATATTGATTTTTTTACATTCATTTAAGGAATTCTTTTTCGACACTCGCGCGCGAGCAACGGATTATAGCAAAAAAATAATAAATGGTGGCCACAGCGTTTTGCTGTTTCCAAATTTTGTTCAGGAACGTTTCAGATAAGAAAACCAGAATTTCACAGGAAAGAGCTGAGTTATTCTGAAAACCTGAGAAAAGGCGAAACGTTCCTGGATTTTACATGAAACGTTACCTTTTTTTTTTTTTTTTTTTTTTTTTTTTTTTTTTTTTTTACAGTGAATATTTAGACTATATCTTCTTTCTATTTCTTATTCGCAAATAAAATGGATATGCACAATTGCACAAGTTCAATCTTTATATTCGACAAATATTATAGCATTGAGATGTTCAATATCACTAAACATAATGGAATTTTAAAGTGTCAAATTTTGAGAATTAAACTTTGCAATCTACCCGGTTAAAATCCATGCACTTAACTTGAAAAAAATTGGAAACCGCAGGGCGCAAGGCTACGAAATTTTGCACACGGGATGCCTGTAGGGGGCCCATGAACCATTAGGGCAAAAAATTAGAAATTTTAAAATTGATTTTTTTATTAAATGTTTTTGACGAATTTTTACCTTTTTTATGATCAACCGGCAATCGATCGAGTTCTTACCAGTCCTAAATGTTTACTGCAATGTGCGATATACATATTACGTACGCCATGCTGCAATACTAAGCGGGTAGTCGTAGGATCGTCGGAGGATCGTCGTAGCGGGTATTACGATAATTCTTTTACCTTACATGCAAATAATTAGACATTATATAAATGCGCTTAAATATATTATTATTTTTTTTTAAATAAAGAAAAACATTTTATCACAAACATCAACAAATCTTTTTTATTCTGTTTATTGTATTGTTCGAAAGATATCGTTTTATCGGCTGCTGCCATAGCAACATGATAAATTATATTTCATTTAAAAAAATGTACAGTAGTAGAAAAATATTTTTCGAAATAAAATAGTTATTTTTTATTTTGGTTTTAGAATGAAATTCAAAAAATTCCGTGCGTAGAACGGGTTAAACAGCTAGTTTTATTTATTTCGTGTTTATTTTAAAGTATTTATTTAATATTAACAGGTCACTCAAAACAAACAAAAATTTCTTTTTAAACATTGGAAACATTGTGCCTAACATTAAAAAAATAAATATCTTCTACATTTGAAACTTTTTGTATTTGGAAATGATTACTAAAATTAACCGTTTAGAAAATGGTTTTATGTAATATTGACGTTAGAACCAATACAGAGGGTGTAAGCAGAAATACCGATATCTAATAAATAAATTGAGTATTTTGTTCGCCGCGAAAGAAGAAAATAGTTCATACAGTAGTTTAGATATTTAAAATTTAAAAAAAAAATAACAATTTGTCCTATCAAAATATAAATTTAAATTTTTCGTGACAAAGAGAAAAATAGGATAAATCCAATCGCATTTTAAAAACTTATGAAATATAAATACTTATCGTATCGAAGATACCTTTCCAATATAAGACTAATGATATAATATTTTTTTTTTTTTTTTTTTTTTTTTTTTTGTAAAATATTATAAAGAAAATTTTAACTGTGCTTTTAAAACTTTAAAACCAGTAACAATACGTTTATTTCGACAGTTGACACGTTTCGACGCACCCCCAGTCATTTCCAAAAACAAGTAAATAAAGCAATTCTATATTTAATCGGTCTATGATACGCCATCATTCAGTTTTCCACGTATTCTTTCATATTATGTACGTTTTTTTCTTTTCTTTTCTTTTTTACTTGGATGTTTATTTTATTTTTATTTTCTAACCCATTGAGTATATATGGCTCGCACTACTGAGTAGAGCTGATTGAGTAGCTCGCGCCATATATACACAATGGGTATGAAAATAAAAATAAAATAAGCATCCAAGTTTAAAAAAAAAAAAAAAAAAAAAAAATCCAATTTAACAAATTACAACGACCATTTGGAAAATGATTTTTTCAAAGACTAAAATTTAAGACAAAAAATTGCACGGAGCTGGTCATACATCACGTATGCCACGAATTAAACATTAATATTCCTGGAACAATTTTAAATGAAATTTTATTCTTAAACTTCTAAACAGCCCACAATATTACTTTTTACACTGTCGTATAGAGAAAAAAATGTACTTTTAAATGCAATTTGTTTGAAAGCTGTATCTCAATTTGTTTCTGAATTAATATTTTTTTTTAAAGTTTTTATTACTTTTTTGTCATAGTGGCAACAGAAGTATCCATCTCTGTTGAAAGTAAAGGGAAATACAGATTACTGTATAGACAAATCAGAAAACGAATAAAATGCGGTTTCAACCAATAAAACGCCTCAGATATGTTTTTGATTTCCTACCCTGACAGAGAACAATAACCATTTTTCCAAATGGTTAAAAAAATAATAATAACGTACGGGAATGCAAAAATTTCAGTTATTGTGATTGCCGTATTATTTCGTTTTAATTTATTTTACCTGGAAGGCTTCTTATAATTGACACGGACGAAGCCGGGTAGTTCTGCTGGTACATTTATGCAATACAAATATGTATAGATAAATGGAATTCTCTGGTAGTAAAAAGAAAATTTTTTAACATATGTGTTTTTCCTGTACTGACTGATGAAACCGGACTGTGGTCGCTAACAATACGAATGTTACCAAAACATCAAACAAAACTGCAAAGCATTGAAAAATGTATGCCAGCCATGACTAGAAAAGACAGAAAAATATTAATAAAAAGTCAGGCAAATGTTTTTAACAGCATTGAGTTAATTTGAGAGCATAATACAATTAATATGGAAATGAGTTAGTGTAACCCAAGAATACAAATGAATCGATTGAGTACAAACACACTACAGTGATACCCCAGAATTGTAAAACGACGACGAAAACAATCTGAGATAGAATAATGCGAAAAAAAAAAAACTGAAAGTATTTAGATGACCAAAGCACTAGGAGGATAGCAATGAAAACATTTACCCAGACCTACATCAAGCAGGAGATTGAAATCAGTTGATGATTGTGTTGATGTATGGACGTATGTATCCATATACAGTACAGCCTTTCATTATATACCCGTGTTTATATTTTTGATGGAAGCATATACATAAAAACAGTTTGATAGGATCCTTTCTTGAAGTAATTAAAAATATAAATATCTCCTAAATAGCTTCTTAAATTTAGGGAAAAAAAACACCTGGAGTTTAAAAAGAAAATATTAAAAATGTTAGCAAAATTCTAAGCGTATATTAAAGATAAAAGCAGATTTTACTTCATTTGTTGACGGTATTATATTTAAGAAAAAATCTGAGTGATTTAAGTAAGCTTTATCCATGTTCATCTGTTCATTTATTTCTACAGTAATAAATTACTTGTGTTTATTTAGTAATTGCATTTTCTCTTAAAATAACACAGTTGATGAAATAAAATTTGCATAAAACATTATTAGCTTCACTGCACATGTTAAAAAAAACTTAAAAGCTTTTCCATGTATCAATTAGGGTTCAGTTTTTTTAGCAGAAGATTTTAAATGTTCCGTAATAATGTGATTTCCCCCCTGCTTCCTAAAGCCTTGTCATGATGTAAGACTATGTTTATCTAATGCAAATTTGCAAAAAAATCTTGTTTTTTAATGGTCTTCTTAATAGAATAAAATACATGTTGAACTTTTACAAAATTCTTGAACCGAGATTGAATATTAACAATAAATAAAAATCATGCATCAAACATATGTTATAGAACATTTTCCCACAGTTTCAGAAAACTGCAACTAAACATCGTCGTTTAAAAACTTATTAATCTTGCTTAAACTTATTATCGAAGCAAACAAGCCGGATTTCAGAAATTACAGTTTATAGCGAGATAGGTACTTGAATCATATATATGATTTACAGATCTATATATATATTACATAGTGTGGTAAAAAGTATAATTTAGTTACAAAATCAGAACACAAACAAAAATTCCTATTTTAAGCAATTTCCGTCAATAGATGGAAATATACTGAAAGTATATTGTTCAATCAAGTAAACTTTATTCATGTTCATCTATACATTTATTTCTACAATAATAAATTATTTGTGGTTAATTAGTAAATCCATTGTATCTGAAAATAAGATAGTTGAGGAAATAAAATTTGAATAAAATATTTTTACTACTTATTTTAGAAAAAACAAAAGCTTTTCCATGTATCAATTATCGTTCAGCCTTTTTTTTTAAGCGGAAGATTTTAAACGATCGGTAATAGTAGGAGAGCTGTTGAACATTTTTGAGTAGGTATTTGAGGCACCCTGAAAATTTGTGGAACACTTCTTTTGTAATGCCTGAATACAAAATCGAATGTATGGCTGAAGGATCGTGGGCCAAAACCTGTGCCAGACACGTGTCAAGTGCCATTTTTGACACTATCCAAAAAAGGTATTTGAGGCACGCTGAGATTGAAACAGAATAATATTTATACTTAGAAAAAAATATTTTGAAAATGACAGACACTTTAGTCGGCCCAAAAACTGTGCCAGACACGAGTCAAGTGCCATATTTTGACTACCAAAAAAGGTATTTGAGGCACAATAATATTTATGCTTAGAAAAAATATTTTGAAAATGACAGACACTTTAGTCGGCACAAAAACTGTGCCAGACACGTGTCAAGTGCCATTTTTTGTCTGCCACAGGTTTTGGGCCACGATCCTTCAGCCAGACATTCGATTTTGTATTCAGGCATTACAAAAGAAATGTTGCACAAATTTTCAGGGTGCCTCAAATACCTTCCCTAAAATGTTTAACAGCTCTTGGACTATAATAATATATTACACCCTCCATCCTAGATCCTTGTCATGGTAGGACTATGTTTACCTAATGCAAATTTATAAAAAAAAAAAAAGTAAAAAAAAAAAATTTTTTTTTTTTTTTTTTTTTTTTTTTTTTTATGGTCTTTCTAATGAAATAAAATACATGTTCAACGTTTACTAAATTCTTGAACTAAGATTGAATATTAACAAGAAATAAAAATCATGCATCAAGCATACATTATAGAACACATTCGAAATGTTTCGGAAAACTTTTATTAAACGTCGCTGTTTACAAAATTGAATGAAGCTAAGTAAAGAAGCCTGATTTCAGCAATTACCGTCTATAGCAAAATAGGTACTTGCACCATATATATGATTTACAGGTCTGCATATACTGTATATACTGTATATATTGTATATACTGTACTGTGTGGTAAAATATATAACTTAGTTACAAAATCCAGAACACTGTCGAAAATTCCCATTAAGCGATTTCCCTCAATAGACGGGAAAATAACTCAAGGTAATTATAAAACCAAGAATATTATCTGCAGAATTTTTTGCATGCCTCATATTAAACCCTTGACTACGTCGTCGGTGAAACCGACTTTAGTTTCAATGGTTTTTACCACCTGGTTTCTTGTACGTGGATGTAGTCAAAGTGTTAAGGTATGTGCCTACCTTCGAGGCAGTTTTTATGAAAAATATGACAGTTTTATTAAACACATGTGTTTTTAGTTAAAACAGGGAATAAAACCTGTGAATTCAAATAAAGTTTTAATGGAATTTTAATTAGCGTTTCAAATTTAGGCAATATTTAGTCAAATTTGTCTAAAGAATTGCGTTTATGCCAAACCTTCTATAACAAAATATTTTCAATACATTTCACTTTTTTTTTTCAATGATCTATTAGCAAACCACTTACGTGCGTTATGAGGCAAAATATTTGTAATACTTCTTAAATTTATTCACATATACCAAATTTTGAATACAGAACATAATTTCTTTTTTTTTTAATGTGTATTTTCAACAAAAATAGCTCTTAATATATACAAACTTAAAATATATATTTTGCCTCATAACATACCCATAGATGAGCAGAATCTTGTGCCAAAATTTTATTTAAATTTTTAGGAAATGATGTTTCTCGTAAACTTTCACGATGAAAAACGCAAATTAAGATTTTGATATAGCACAAAAAATATGTATAACGTTTAGAACTCTAAATTACACCGTATTTGTAGGTGTTTTTATATGTGTGAATATATATTATATATTATATATTTGTTCATTAAAATTTATTGTTTACCTTTCTGTGGCTCTTTAAATGGTCACTTCCGGTTTACATTTTCGGCTATAACTTTGCTTCTAATATCGCGGTAACAAAAGTAAGGCACTTTTAGAATCCTAAATGATTGAACTTTAATCCAAAATAATAAAATATAAATATAAAATTTTTGCGAAATCAGCTATTTGAAGGTAGGTACATACGTTAAACTAAAATTTAATTCAGAAAAAGAAACAACAAAATAGAGAACAGGAATTCTGCCTTTTTAGAATTTAGTGTCGCCCCCGACATTTCAATTATTTCATTTTCTTTTGATGGACTGATGGCTTCTATTATTATGAAACAGCCATTATAAATTAAGTGTTAGGTGAAGATGAAAGAGCAGTCATATAGCACCTATTTTAATTACTTCTTTTTCAGTTTTTATGAGAAAGTGGCAACAAGAAGATATAATTGCTATTTTTCAACTATTTTTTCTTTACTTTCTACAGAAATTTAGAATTTGAGTTGCCAAAATGAAACAAATGGTGCTAAAAACTACAAAAAAATTAATATTTCAAAAATAAATGGAGCTACAGTTTTCAAACAAATTGCATTTAAAAGAAATTTATTTTTCCAATACGACGGTATAAACGTTGAAAATGTGCGATGCATAGAAGTTTAAAAAACTGCTAAAGAGTATTTAATCGTAATGCTTTGTTTTACGGCTAGCGTCTGTAAGGTAACGTTATTTTTTTGGAGACAAAATAAGCTGGGAGAAAGAAATAGCATAGTGTACCGGGGCTAATTAAAAACTTACTTTTATAAATTATCATTCACAAAGAGAAGTGTGTCAAGTTTTATCCATAGCCCTGTATGTGAATTTTTTAATTCCCATAAACATCTCTTTATTACATGTTATACAGTTGAAAAATATTTTACTAAAATAAAAAAACACTCTTAAGCAATTTACGCACATGCATAAATATTTTTGCGAAATATTTTGTGTAGTCCTGTATACGATCGACCTAATTTATACAAGCACTTAGTATGCAGAGACTTATTTAAAATTAAAAAAGCATACCCCAACTGAAAACGCACTTCCAGCATTTCTTTTTCATTGACATTATTGTAATTGAAAAATTCAGTGTGTCCCTTTAAATTAACGGTAACTGTCATGAACTTCATATTATATATTAAGATTTTTGTAATATACTTCAATAATATATACAAATTTCATTATATTTATAACAGTATAAAAATTAGTACAAAAAAATTAGTTAAAATAAAAAAAAAACATATCCCAACTGAAAACGCACATTCAGCATTTCTCGCTCATAGACATTAATATAACCGGAAAATTTAGTGGGTTCTTTTAAATTAACGATAACCGTTTAAGCTTAATGTTATACATTAAAAATGTTGTAAGATACTTCAATAATATATACGAATTCCATTATATTTGTAATAGTGTAAGAATTAGTATGAAAAATTTAGTTAAATTTAAAAAAGCATATCCCAACTGAAAACGCACTTTCAGATTTTCTCGCTCATTGGCATTACTGTAACCGAAAAATTCAGTGAGTTTCTTTAAATTAACGGTAAGAGTTATGAACTTTATATTATCCATTAAGAATATTGTAGCGTAATTCAATAATATATACGAATTCCATTACATTTTTAATAGTATCAAAACATCAATAACATTAATAACATAAAAAAAATCTGATAAAGTAACACAATTTTTTGTGTGACACTGTAAATGGATGAAAAATTGCTTGCGTTGCACATTCTACAGAAATGTGTATCAATTTCTAATTGTTTAAAAATGTGTAACATCATTAAATTACACCACAAATGATCTTTTATGATTGATCATAATGCAGCTAGATCCTTTATAGTGCTCCAGTAAACGAACTATAAATGTTACACGCTTTTTTTTTCAATACTACAGTAAAGAAAACAATAACATATATAGATTACATGACAAGTCGAGTATATTTACGAAAGTTAGAGTATCGATCGAAGCACGTGGCAGACAGACAATTTGAAATCAGAAATACTTTAACCCGTTCATGTCTGGAGTACTATTAATAGTACATTTATTTTTATTGAGAATGACTTTGTATTAACAATTACTTTTGTTACTCTCTACATGTAGTAATGTTAGTATATGGTATTTAATGATAATAATAATAATTATTATTATATTATAAAAGTTTGTTAATTCTATATGTATCGTTGGCGAGTCCTTTTTTTTAAATATACAGGGCGGTCATAAAAAAATTTAGGCTTTAGATCCTTGTTTTTCGGTATATCCAATACATGAGCTGCACCTCTTGCAGTTTGCATGCGTCCTGAAGTCACTATGTGATGCACATCCATAACAGAGTCCTCAGGAACAGTTGGTCATCCGGATCGCGGTCTATCACTGCTGCTGCCAGTTTCTTCGAATTTCTTGCCTTAATCGCGCAGAGCTTGCGGGGTACATAGGTCACGTATTCGGTGATGGTAACTATGGTGAACACGCAAGACTTCCTCGATATTCATCCCATTTTGATAAGAGATTTTTACCAATTCACCACGAAATTTCGCTGGCAGACTCAGTTCATCGGCATGTGTGAGCTCCCGACTGAAGAACCAACATTCCCACCCCACTTTTAATCAGTTTTCTACATTAAATATCTGTCAAATGGCGTTCTATGACAGGTATCTTGCCTCTGTCGTATGCAAATTTCCCCCGTGTGACCCGAATGTATTTTTTTAGGCTGTTCGCAGAGCCATTTTTTGTGCATGCATAACGCGCCCGTTTCTTGTGATACACGTACCTTTCCAACGCTCTTAAGGGTTTTCGCATGCGATGGGAAAAATGGGTGTTGCCATTCGAAAATTTCGAGTTTCTGTACCTATAATCGTAATCGTAAGCGCCACTTTGTTGCCATTCACATAATCCCGAGCTCATACGCTTGAATAACTATATCTGAATTTCATCTCGATCGGTTGGGTAGGCCGGCCGTTAGAGGTCCATATATCGGCAAAGTTTTTTTTTATGACCACCATGTATATATTTCACTTTTTACATTTAAAATATATGTTACTTTTCTGAACAAACCATGTGTGATAAAACTAAAAAAATATTAAAAAGTTGTAATACCTCTTAAATCCTCTTGTAATACGATATTTTATAAACGACTCCAAAAACTCTTCCTTAGCCTGGATTTGTTCGAATATGAATAGAATAGTACGCAAATAACTATTTTCGGTAGATTTCAGACAATGACACATTCGTAAAACTTCAGTAAAGCTATTTGTATAGCAACTATTAACATTATTAACCTAAAATTATTTTTCTTCTCAAAATTAAAAACAGTCGGACCGAAAAGGTTAAAGCAGCGGATCTCAACACCCGCTACTCGGAACCAAAACAAGCAACATAATTGTTTTTTGTAATTAGAACAATAACGCAAAAAATGAACAATAATGCAAAACATTTTTTTGAATTCTGTAACTATCTTTAAGTCTCACATCGCACTTAAAATTTCGAAAATATTATCAAAAATGACAATTTTTGAAATTAATTTTAAAAATCATACGTACATCTAATGCTGCGTAAAAGGTGCCTTTCGGAAAATGAAGAATAACGCAAAGACTAGTATGTTGTGGCCATCACAAAACTTTTTTCTATATAAATCACGTCAATTAAATCATTTAAATAGTACAAGAAGTAACAAAGATTTAGCACCAATTCATATCAAAGTATATCTGAATTTGAAGTTAGATGAAAATTCGTACATTAGTTTTTGAGATAGAGCTGAAATTCTGAAAAATGTAGCATAGCAGCGCCACCTGTTGAGCGATTTCCACCAAAAATAAACAGCACTAAAAGATATCAAGGTATACCTGAATCTGAAGTTTGTTGAAAATCCAAGCATTAGTTCTTGAGATAAAGCTATTGCGGAAACCGCAAAAAATACAGCATAGCAGCGCCACCTGTTGAGCGATTTACACCAAAAATTAAACAGCACTAATTTATATGTCAATTCATGTCAAGGACTAACTAAATCTGAAGTTTGATGAAAATCCGTGCAATAGTTCTTGAGATACAGATCTTGCGAAAATCGTGAAAAATGCAGCACAGCAGCGCCACGTTTTGGGTGATTTACAACAAAAATTAAACAGCACTAATTTATATCAGGGACTAGCGGAATCTGAAGTTTGATGAAAATTCGTGCATTTTTTCTTGAGTTAGAACTATTACGATAATTATGTTAATGCAGCATAGCAGTTCCACCTGTTGGGCAATTTTCACAAAAAAGTAATCAGAACCAAACTATATCCTGGACTAACTAAATCTGAAGTTTTATGAAAATCCGTGCAGTAGTTCCTGAGATATAGCTATTGCAGAAATCGTGAATAATGCCGCATAGGCACCTGTTGGGCAATTTTCACCAAAAACTAATCAATTCCAGTTTATATAAAGGTCTAACTAAACAGAAAGTTTTGTGAAATTCCGTGCATTAGTTCTTGAGATAGAGCGGCCACAAAATTTTTGTCACATACAGACTCACAGAGTGACAGAGTGACAGAGTGACGGACAGACTCACAGCCAGATATTTTCTAAAAACCATCAAATCGTGTTCTGGGCATTCTAAAACGTATAAATACGTCAAAAACCGGAAGTCGAAAATTTTCACGAATCTAGTACTTTCTTCTTGTAAAGATAGAATAACGTAATAAAAAGGGACTCGCGCACCGCTATTGAACTTAGGAAAATATTATCAAAATTGACAGTTTCACATGACTAATGGAAACTATTTTATTTTTCAAATCAAAGTCTAGTAATGTAAAAATATTGCTGTATGTGAATAGAAACGTAAAGTAAAACTAATTTTAAATTAGATTAATACCTTTTGGTTGTGCATTGATTTAAAATTATGAGAATTTATGGCTTTATGTGCTTAGAAACGTAACGTAAAACTAATTTTAAATTAGATTAATACTTTTGGTTGTGCATTATTTTGAAATAATGAGAATTTTTATAAAACGATATTTTTCAATTATATTATTCATTTAATTTTAAACAATTATTTAAAAAAATTTAAACACTGCTTATTAAAACATTGTTGAACAGTATTGGTTGAAACATTTATAAACAAGTTTAAAAAAAATAATTTTAAACAATGTTCATTAAAGCAATTCTATGGAATTGTTATAGTTCTCTCTAACCTATATTTTGTACTACAGGTAAGAACATGTGTTGAGATTTATTACCAAACTTTAGCTTTAGGGATTTCGAGAGCAAAGTAGCTATAATGTGGCCGTATCTAATTAACTTATCTGATGTATGTAATGTATTAATATGACTACATATTTTTTCGAAAGTTTCATTCACCAGTTATGAAGCGTTACGCTCAATAACAGTGTATATCAGCTCCTGCAATGATTTCGGTGAGTAACTCTACGTTGTGATTGTCTTGAACACATGCATTTTTCCAACTGTATGTTCCTCTTAATGTTGAAAAATATAGATGCATGTGTCTTCATGACGAAGAAAATAGTTTCAATTATGTGTTAGCGTTTGCTATGTATACATTAGGGTGTATCGAAAAAATTGAAATTCCTCAAATCCTTTAGCAGTAGTGCGGAAAATTTGTGAACTCCGGATATTAAAAAGTTTGTGGAATCTCAAAACAGTGGGTTATCTTCTGTTACCTCAGTGGGCCGAAAGTTCCGAAAATTGGACTAAAAATGATTAAAATACAAAAATTAATAAATGCTCACAGATTTTGCTAATCGATTAAGGGTAGTGCTTAAAAGGTACCATGTTTGAATAAAAACAACCAAAATTTTTTTTTAGAATTACTAGTTGCGTAGCAACCCGTTGTGTTGCTTTTGAATTGCATGATCATGACAATCGATCTTTTTGCGAAAAATGACATCTTAACTTTATTATAAATTTAGAAATCCATTGCAATATTAATTTTATTAAGTACAATATTTCAAATAATAAGTTATATTTACAATTTAAGTCAAAACTTTCCCAATAAAAATGCACATATTCTATACCTTTATTTGCCTAGAGCTTTTCGCTCTTCCAAGATTTTGCTTCGAATTTCGGAGTTCGTAGAAATGATGTTATTTGGGTCAACTTATACAAAAATGAATTTGTTTCGACAAATTTATTCAGAAGCATTTTATATTTATGAATTAAAATAAATATTTAAAGAATTATTTTTTTTTCTCGCTAAAACTTTTCTCTTTTTTTCTCGTTTTTTCGCATTTTTAATGTCCGCTTCTGAAATGTTTTATTAGCCATCTTAAGGCAATGGTTGAGATATTTTTACGACTTGAAATATTTTTACGACTGAATATACTTTACGACTATTAAATGAAAATAACGTAGGATGTTTTTTTTTTCTTTTGACGTCAACATAATTTATCTCAATGTTGCAGTCGAGAGTCGAATTTGTGTTTCTAAAATAAACGGATTCCTGAAGCTTGAATATGTGTGAGTTCGTATTTCGTGAAATTTTCTTGAAAACTACAATTATTTTGTTCACTATTTATTCAAATATACGTTAATTTCAATTTAAAAATGATTTCAAACAAGGATACCTAATAATCCTTGTCATTTCCCCCTTTCTCTCCTTTATCCACAAAAATGGAGCAATTTTAGTTTCCATCATTACAGAAATGTCATCAAAAATAACGTAAAAATTTATATCTCGAAAACTAAACAAATTTTAAAATTCTACGACCACGTTTAACATCCTCGGACCCATGCGGATAACTGGTGTTAATTTGATCACCCAACATTCCATATTCTAGGAGGAACAGCTGTGAAATACAAATGGACAGTCACTTTTTACTGTCTTCTATCTTCAATAGAAGAAAGTATTGTAATCGAAATTTTTTTCGACTTCCGGTTTTCGACGGATTTGCATGTTTTAGGGGTCAGAGATTCCAAAAAACATGTTTATAGAAAATGTCTGTCTGTCTGTGTGTCCGTCTGTCCTTCTGTCCGTCCGTCCGTCTGTCCGTCGCCATTGTACCATCAAAAAGTGTATGAAGTTATGTATAGAATTAAACCAAAATTTTATTATAAGTTTTTGGCTATGGCAAGCAGGTCCTCCCGGAATTTGGAAAAAATTCGCCGGTAGGGGGTGCTGATATAACAATTTTTGTGCGATTTTGAATATTGTACCATCCAAAAGTGTATGGAGTTATGCATAGAATTGAACCAAATTTTTAGTTTAAGTTTTTGGATATGACAAGCAGGTCCTCCCTGAATTTGGAAAAAATTCGCCGGTAGGGGGCGCTGTAAATGTGTTTTTTGTGCGATTTTGAATATTGTACCATCGAAAAGTGTATGAAGTTATGCATAGAATTGAACCAAATTTTTATTTTAAGTTTTTGGCTATGGCAAGCAGGTCCTCCCTGAATTTGGAAAAAATTCGCCGGTAGGGGGCGCTGTAATAGCGATTTTGAATATTGTACCGTCCAAAAGTGTATGAAGTTATGCATAGAATTAATCCAAATTTTTATTTTAAGTTTTTGGCTATGGTAAGCAGGTACTCCCTGAATTTGGAAAAAAATCGCCGGTAGGGAACGCTGTAATAGCGATTTTTGTGCGATTTTGAATATTGTACCGTACAAAAGTGTATGAAGTTATGCATAGAATTAAACCAAATTTTTATTTTAAGTTTTTGGATATGGCAAGCAGGTCCTCCATGAATTTACAAAAAATTCGCCGTTAGGGGGCGCTGTAATAGCGATTTTTGTGCGATTTTGAATATTACACCATCGAAAAGTGTATGAAGTTATGCATAGAATTGAACCAAAAAAAATTTTAAGTTCTTGGCTATGGCAAGGAGGTCCTCCCTTAATTTGTAAAAAAAATCGCTCGTAGAGGGCGCTGTAATAGCGATTTTTGTACAATTTTTGTGCCATTTTGAATATTGTACCGCCGAAAAGTGTATGAAATTATGCATAGAATTGAACCAAATTTTATGTGTTTATTTTTGGTCATGTCACGAAGGTCCTCCCTGAATTTGGAAAAATTCTGCCGGAAGGGGGCACTATAATTGCGATGTCTGTACCATTTTCATTATTGTACCATCGAAAAGTGTATGAAGTTATCCATATAATTGAACCAAATTTTTTGTGCATGTTTCTGTCTATGGCAAACAAGTCCTCCCTGAACTTGAAAAAATTCCGAAAGAAGGGGGCGCTATAATTCCGATCTCTGTGCCATTTTCATTATTGTACCATCGAACAGCGTATAAAATTATGCATACAATTGAACCAAAATGTTTGTGCTTGTTTTTGGCTTTGGCCAACAGGTTCTCCTTGAATTTGGAAATATTGCGCGGTAAAGGGGCTCCGTGCTAGCGATTTTTGTATACTTTTCTTGATTTTTCGTAGATCTATTGTGCATCGGCGGCTCATGCAGCGGCGGGAACTCGCTTCCTGCTATGCCGGCTATTCGCAAACAGCTGATAACGACAGAGTAAGGAAAAATTAATACTTTTAACAAATATCATGATATAGATTAACTCGTTTTTAGTTCGTTTAATTGACTTGAGCAGAAATTTAAGATGAAAATCAAAGTTGGTATAGTATTGAACTAATAATATTGAAGTATTAACATGTGTAACTAGTTTTTGAAATATTAAGATGTATAAGATAGAAGAAAGTTTTGGGATTGGCACATCCAACTAGTTAATATAATAGATTGATGAAGTTTTAATTTCGCTATAAAAAATTAGTCAGGGACAAATGCTGAATTATTTATAATATTTTAAGTGCAAATGGCTTATTCCGTAATGGAGCCTGTACGCAATGGATATAGATTAAAAAACATTATTCTTGAAAATTATTTAAAAAGACATAATAGATAAATCAATTAAGATAAAGTTTTCAAGAAAATGGCATTTGAAAGTAGATTTTTTTCCCTATATAACGGGTGTCAAAATTGAAGATGCGCGATGTTTAGAAATTCAAAAAATTGCAGTAGCAAAGATTGCAAATCCGACATTTAATCGTCAAGCGTTGCCATTCTCAAAATGACGTCAACCGTACGCACGGACATATTTTTCCTTTATAATATAGATTGATATTCAAACGTGAAGTTCCGTTTGTCAGCTAAAACTTTGCATGTGAAAATGTATTCTTTTGGCTTGATGGTCTAATTTCAGTACCGCGAAGTACAAATTCCAGAAACTGACGTCTTTTAGATGTATTCGTGCAAAAACATATAGTTTCATCAAAGAAAAGGATTATTTTCTTTTAAATATAGCACTTACTGAAGCATTACGCCAAGTGTCTCAAATTTGTTATCAGCCGAATGAAAATATATTATAACATTAGCTTTATGAGCGAAAATATTTTTTTAAATAGTGACGTCATTTTCTGTTCAGACTTAAAATAAAGTTATTTTTAATTGTAATGAGTAAATGGTATCAATAAGGATAAATAAACCCCAATATTTCATTTTTTCTGCAACAGTGTAAATAATACGATTGCTACCACTTTGATGAAATTTCAAAAAATATTTTCAAGTTAAATTAAAAATATAAAAGTGAAAATATTTAGAAAAATAGCTAGTGCGAGGACATCTACAAATGAACAGCTTTCATTTAAAAAAAGAATTATTAGCAAAATTGGTACAGTAGAAAGTTCAAGGAAGATGTTTAAAAAAGCTATCTTGTGTTTTCAATATATAGATTGTTTTTTCTCTTTTACTTTAACAGTTGCCTAGCAACTCTATTTCATACAAATTGCATTTAAAAGCACATATGTTTCGCAATTCGGCTCTAAAAATTTAAATTGTTCGACTACATATATGTTAAATTCGTGCTTTTGTATATATTATTCTTTTATTTATTTATTGATGAAGCTTTAATTTCGTTGTAAAAAATTAGCGGGAGAGAAATTCTGAACTATTTTTATGTGCAAATTGTTTATTAATATTTCGCAATAGAGCCGGCACGGCAAAATCATTTAATTGATAAATAACAACGAAATAAAGCCAAAACTCGCTGGGGTTTATAACAGACAATATTCTTGACATAGCACGTTTTTTAATTTAATTTTTTTTTCGGTTTTAATGAGAAAATGGCAACAAAAAGATACAGCAATCTACTATTTTCATCCACCCCCCTTTAGTTTCAACAGAAATGGAGTACTTCAGCTGCCACGACTACAAAAAAAGTAATAAAAACTACAAAAAATTAATATCTTAAAATTAAAATGAGATACAGCTTTCAAACAAATTGAATTTAAAAGAGTATTTTTTCGTTATACGGCGGTGAAAAAATTTAAAAGGTGCGATGTTTAGAAGTATAAAAATTTGCAGTAGAGAAAATTACAAAACGAAAATTTTATTTCAAATTTCAATGTGTTGCCATTCGCAAAATGACGTATGCGTTACGCACAGATATGTTTGTCCTTTATAATATAGATAGATAGGTTAATATCTTCTGCCGCCTCTGTGGCATCGAATATTGGAAATTTTGACGCATTTTGGTACTTTTCTGCAAAATGGTTTCGTGCTTGCTCAATGCACAATTCAGACAGACTGGGTTTGCCACTCTGCCAAAAAAGTGGAAAACCCCAATTTTCATATCGAGAAACGAATGGGAGTGACCTGAAAATCACCTGACCACTGTCTTTTGTCCGGTTATGCACAGTAGGCAGGAGTTACAAGCATCTGGGAGTAGCAACCGATTTTAACTCGTTAAAAGCAGTATACTTTTAATTAGTGTACGGTGTTTATAGTTGCTCAGTCGTTTTAAAGGAATTTGTCTTAAGGTTTTGTGCATTTCGTCATCATTTTCTAAGATGAGATATTGGTAAATATTTGAAATAAGCAGATAATCAGAAATAAGCAGATAAACTATTGGACTTGTCTCTGAAGTTTCATTTCAAGCCTGCGAATTACACCATTAGACACACCTGTGTTCACTACAGTACCGTTACACCGGAGAACAATAAGGTTACTAAAATCATCCAATAAAGCACCAGTTACGTATTTTTAAGTGCTATTAGATATATCAAGACTACATCCATTTTCAGGTGTAATATATTCCCATGTAAGTAGAACCATATGGCGATACAATACAGTAACGCGCTTCTACAATTGTCCTTTGGAACTGTTTGTTCTCGAGCGTTTCTGATGTGAAAATTTTCTCATGAAGTCCATCAAAATAAAGACCTGATAGAGTGGAACAATTTTCGTTTTATTTTGAGACCAATTTTTTGTAAATTCTCGATTTTTCCCTTCATATTTTATTTTTTCTGTGACGAGGCTGGTATCTGATTAAGAAATTAATCCCAAATCTTGCATAACACTTCATGCAATAACAGCGGTCGCTCTGTTGGATACACCATATTTTTTACCGACAAGAACCATCAATCGACAGGTTGTCCAGTTTTATTCGTTCGATTTTCGTTGAGACCAATTTTTTTGTAAATTCTCGATTTTTCCCTTCATATTTTATTTTTGTCTGTGACGAGGCTGGTATCTGATTAAGAAATTAAACCCAAATCTTGCATAACACTCTATGCAATAACAGCCCTGGCTCTGTTGGATACACCATATCTTTTACCGACAAGAACCATCAATCGACAAGTTGTCCAGTTTTAAACGCATTTGAACACTCCTTGTTGACGGCTGAAGAGACGCTGTATAAGACTTGTGTTTGGTGCCCACATTTTCCTCGATCTCCACTTCCATCATATCTTCTATTTCATTTTCCCTTTCATTCTCAACTGAATAGCTTGAAGCAGAAGCAGGAGACGCCTGTTTTGCAGATCTTATTGTATCCTGTTTTTTCGCATTTGGCGTTTCTAGAGCCGTTTTGTTTCTCGAACATAAACACTTCCAATGAACATTTTTCTTTCCGTTCTTTGTTAATGAGGTGTTCAATGAGCAACACCTGTTCTTTTGCAAAAACTTTGCTTTCTTTCGGACACTTACACTCCTTAAAAATCACGCATTTACAGTCAGGTATGTCAAAAAATATTTTTGCTTCCATTTTAAAGTTCTCAATATCTTCGAGAGTAGTTTTGATTTTTCCAAAAAGTTTTATATTTTTCATGATTGGTCGATAGTTTCCATGGTATGCATGTATCAGATCACTAACACGTTTGTGTAAAACCGAAGCAATGGATGCATCGATGTATAAATTTTCCATCTTCAAACCAACAGTTTCTGAAATAACTGAAAAACATGGTTCATTGTTTCCACCAGTTTCGCAACCAATATGCATCAGTTTCGCAACCATCTCTTGTGTGTGCAACATCTTATAATGTCTTCATACGCTGGAAACATGCGTAAAAAATCCTTTGGTGTTCCAAAAAATACGACATTGCAACGTTTGTCGAATTGAAAACTTTGACTGCAATGATTTTGGCATCTCAAATAGTTACCAATATCTCATATTAGAAAATGATGACGAAATGCACAAAAACACAAGACAAATTCCTTTAAAAACGACTGCAGTGCAAGTGACAATAAAGACCGCACACTGACTAAAAGTATACTGCTTTAAACGAGTTAAAATCGGTTTCTATTCTCAGATGCTTGTAGTACCTGCCTACTGCGCTCAGCCGGACAAAAGGGAGTGGTCAGGTGATTTACTGGTTACTCCGATTTGTTTCTCCGTATAAAAATAGGGGTCTTCCACTTTTTTGGCAGAGTGCCAAACGCAGTCTGTCTGAATTGTGCATTGAGAAAGCACTAAACCATTATGCAGAAAAATACCAAAATCCGTCAAAATTTCCAAAATTCGATGCTGATGAAGCGTCAGAAGATATTAATCTATAATTGTAAAAAAAATTTGGTTGTTGTTGTTCAAATATAGTATCTTTTAAGCACTACCCCTAACCGATCAATGATATCTGTGATCATTTATTAATTTTTGTATTTGAATCATTTTTAGTCCCATTTTCAGAACTTTCTGCCCATTGAGGCAACAAAAGATGTCATAAGAAGATTTAAGATTCCGCAAATTTTTTAATGAAGGGAGTTCACAAATTTTCCGCACTACCGCTAAAAGATTTGAGAAATTTCGATTTTTTCGATACGTCCTAGTATACATACAGTCTGGTAGTTCAATAGTTCTTTTATTTGTCTAGTCGTGCTCTAAAATATGTTTAAATTTCTACAAAAATTCATATTTTTGTTCAAGTTTAATAAAGCACGTTTCCAATTGAAAGTAGAACACGTAGCAATTATAGTTTATTTACATAGAGACACGAAATAATTTGGACACAATCAATTACATGTTCGATAAGTGTTTGAAATACATTTTAATGATGATTCTCTATTTTAAAGATTGAGAAAAATTTCATGAATTACTGAAGTGTACTATAACATGTTTCCAAGGTGCGGAGAACATGTCTCCTATTCTCAGGAAGACACATAAAGTCTAGGTTTAGCTACTAGCTGTAGCTATAGGTAGTAATTATATAGAGTGCATTTTAGCGATGCTATACTGTTTGAAACAACATTTAATATATACTATAGCGATATTGATATAATTTTGATGAAAGTAAATTCTGCATGTAGCATTTACTGTGCTTTTAGAGAGAGCAATAGAAGTGTTGAGGTACATAATGTTTTGTAAGCGATAATTTCTGGGCGTTCTCATTATTTTAAGTATTTTCTAAGTTAAATTAATTTTAACATTAATAATTTATTTACATAAATGCGTGAAATAGTTTAGGTACATTCAAGTCTCTGGTTGATAACTGTTTGAAGAACATTTTAATGATGTTCCTCTAGTTTAAAGATTTTGAAATTTTCATTTATTTCTCAAGTATACTATAACATGTTTTTAGTAGAATATAATATGCGTGGCAATTGTTTCTCCTTCAGAAGAAGACGCAATAAAATCTAGATTGAGCTACTAGCTATAGGTAGTAATTATTTGAAGTACATTTTAGCGATGGTGTACTATGTGAAACATAACATATTTTATATAAGCTAACGCTTTAAAGCATTTTTTTTTCATTTTCTACGGAAAACATTACATTTTAGTCCGTTTTTATCAATTATCCACCACAAAACCAGTAGAAAAATGCATTTATATTTCTGTTGGACATAATGTCATAATATCACTCTTCAGTTGCATAACAAATATTGTTCAAAAAATGCTAATTTTAAATTATATGCTTACTTTAATGTGTTTACGCTGTACAATGACAACTATTCAACGATATAGTAATTTTTTCAGTACTTTTAATAGTTTGCAGAATTAACATTGGCTATCTTATAAAGATAGAGAAAAAACGCCGGTCGAGCACATGGCATGCAGTGTCGACAAAAGTTGTTATAACCTCCCCGGGATAATAAATTAGAACGATTTTTAATAGTTTGCAGATTAATCATTTTTACTTTATAGGCCGGCAGGCGACAGCATAGACACTAAATTCATCGAGTTAACTCGCCTACCAAGTCATATGTTGGTGGCAAACGTCTGCATACACGATTTTAGTAGTTGACTGGTAAGTTTATCATTGTGTTTTCCTGCACCCAAATGTATGGATCCATGTAAGACTGGCAGCAAGAAAACACAATGGTAAGCCTGCTAGTCAACCACTAAAATTGGGTTTGCTGGTGGTTGCCACCATGTATGACTTGGCAGACCAGTTGCATTTAATATGCGAATCGAGTTTTAAGTAATCCTGCAATTTCAGCCGTCAACTCGATGAGGTGATGGTTTGTGCTGCCACCTCCGGTCTATCACAAGTACAGTGAAAAAAAAGGCAGTCGAGCACATTGCAAACAGTATCAACAAAATATATTATAACCGCCCCGTTAAAACAAATTAGTACAAAAACAGTCTTCAGGACCTTAAATGCATATTATCGCACGTAATACATAATAGTTCACCAAAAAACTAAAAAAAAGTACCAAATGGCAAAAAAATTCATACATCTCCTGTGTCAAACTAAGCATTTAAGGGTTAAAAAAGATTCAATGTAGAATTTAGATAAGAGGAAATTTTGCATATAGCATGTAATGTGCTTTTAGGAGTGGAATGAAAGAGTTGAGATACATTATGTTTTGTGAGTGATAATTTCTGTATATGAGTTCTCATTATTTTAATAGTTATTTAATTAACTAATTTTTTTCTTGGTGTATACCAATTGCATATACATGGTCTGTCCATTAAGTAATGAGACGGAATTTTTCGCGCCAAGCGGAAGGCCAAAGGAACGGAGTTTGTGAGAGATACGTGCGGTAGGGATTATCAACTATAGATTCTTGCCGAATTCAGTTGACCTTGAGCTTTTGCAGCACACTATTCGCTCATGAAGCAGACACGCGTTTGAATGAGGTGTTAGTTTTTCAGAATGACGTGGACTGTCGAGTAGAGATACGTCATAAATTTTGTGTAAAACTATACAAATCGGCTACTGAGAGGCTCCCCATTTTACAAGAAGCCTAGGGGAAGGATTTTTTGTCCAAGACAGGATATCGATGACGAACAACGCTCTGGGCGTCCATCAAGTTCATGAACTTCAGACAATGTGGCTAAAATGTAAACGCTTTTGGTCTCTGATAGTCAGATGAGCGTCCGAATGATTGCGGAGACATCGGGACGATATCGATTATGCATCAAATTGTCCCAGAAGAACTCCAAATGCGGAAAATTTTTGACAAGCTGGTTCCAGTACACCCTTCAAAATGACCCAGTTTCTGGCAAAATAAAGCAGTACATCGCTGCACAAACAACCGTACAACGACAATCTATCACTGACGTGATTTTTTCTATTACCTCGGTTAAAATCCAGCTTAGAAAGACATCGTTTTGACAATCTGGAGAACTTGCATAAATACGTAACGCGCGTTCTGCATTTTAACGTTGCTAAGAAAGGACTGGAAACATTAGTCAGCGAAACTTGACACTTGAATTAATTAAATTATTAGATACTTTAGATTATTTTCAATGTTCCCGCTCGTTATATGTGAATTTCTACAGGATTTTTAAGCCGACGTTTTGTCGACGTTCGTCTTGATGAAGGTTTTTGATTTTCTATCTTCGCGAAATCGCTCCGCAGTCGGCTATTACACCACTCCAATGTCAAAGAAGCTTATATTTTGAAATTATCGTGCTATCGAAAGTGTACTATTTGATAGCAAGTCTTAGAAGCGATCCGACAAAAATATTCAATTTCGTTTAATTTTTTAAAAATGTTTTTGCATTCTTTCTTAACAAATTTCGGTACTTATTATAATTTTCCCACGCTTTTAAAAGTAAGTGTCATTTTTATACGTTTTTATCAGATTAATAAAATTCTTATTCTTTTCTTTAAATATAACGACGAATGTATTGACAAATCATGCACGTGAACAATAAAATTTATTATTTGAAGATAGGTAGAAAAATACAGAAATTAATATAATGTAATTTATGAAAATTTATAGAATTTTTGACCCGACGTCTTGAGTAGTTTGTGTTGTCGATTTTTTTTAAATTTCCAATCCTTGGTGAGATCTTGCAGTATCAACTTCCAGTCACGTACTTATTTTAATGCGAATAACATTTTGTGTGCTGTCATATTCAAAAAAGTGCAATTTTTAATGAGAAGCCGAACCTATGCGCAACAAGAAACACATAACGTAAAAAATGCTAAATAAAATAGAATTGTTGTTTAGAATTCGAAAAAGTATAAAGAAAAAAAAATCATATTTCGTTCTCTAAAAAGAAATATAATGTGCTTCATAGTATTTATAAAACAATCATTAAACGTACTGTAACTATAAAGGAAACGTGATTTAATTAATCAAAGGGACTACAGTTCATTTAAATAAAATAGCTGCAACTATTACTATGAAAATCCCTGCCTTCAAATGCCACATTAATAGGCACAATCTTATCAGTGGTAAAATAAGCATTGCGGAAGCATGAAGGATTTCCTTTTAACGAAATATTTAGTTTTATTGTAAACTCCATCTGTTTCCTAATGAGTAATACATTCTTTCGAAAATATATTTTGCAAGGTTATTTCACTAAAATTTATAACATTATTTGATTTTTCACCCTGATAAACATTGTTAAACTAAACAAAGAAAAGCGCTTAGATAATTTTAAATTAACACGGTTATTCAATCGCGTGTAATATGCCTACACATAGGCAAACACACGCATGTACACGCATATACACACAAATATGTGCATACACAAACTTGCATATGAATGTATACATACCTGCGGATTAAAAATAGAGATTTTGGTTATCTTAAACTGCTGATCATAGAAACATGCTTCCAGTTAAAACAAGTAAACAAATCATCGTTTTATTTATATGGCAGTTGATTTACAAGAATCTTTGTACATATATTAATATACATCTCAATGTTTCTTGTGTCCTCTGTTTTCTACACAAAACATTAATAAAAACCTTCTGTATGCTTAATTGCTTAGACAGGTAAAACAATAAAAGCTTCATTTTCATACGATCAGAACCGGTGTATAATACTTTGAATTAAAAGACGTTTCCTTGTTTTCAGGCAATAAAAACATAAATAAACCATTTTAATCATTTTTGCGAAACTCTAGATGGTGAAAACACTTCTTATTAGTTATTGTTATGGTATATTGTTAAGTGATGTTTAATGCTGATTTAAACAAGAAAAATATCTACTGCTTTTTAACACTTTCTAACAAAGCTGAAAAGTGTTTATGCATTCGGTTTGCCTGGCCGTCAGTCCGTCTGTCTACACTCTAACTCACGTAAATATACTCGGATTTTCATGCAATTGAAAAACATTATTTAGGGTCACCAAAGCATGCTTGGTATTGTATATGTAGTATGAGGTATTAATAGTTCATTTACAGGGCACTCAAAAGTATTCTGTTACATTATAGTCAATTGAGAAAAATCATTTGCAGTGTATTTTAATGACATTACGCTATTTCAAATGTATTGAAATTGATATAAATCACTGAATTTCACTACAGGATGATTGCTGTACAATAGAGAAATACAATATATACAGGGCTATTGAAAGAATTCGGATGTTTTTCCGATTGTAGATGGGAACAGCTGAATTTGGATTTTTCAAATGTGTTATGCGTTTCCATTTGGTTGAATTGGAGATAATATTTTAACTTATTAAACGGTGCAGTTTTGTATCATTATTCTGAATGTGTTGGAAAGTGTTTCATAATTTATGCTTGACGCACGATTTTTCTTTCATGTTTAAGTATAATATCAGTCTCAGTATAAATTACAAAAAAAAATATTAAAAATAAAATTTAGAATAAATAAATATCACACAATATATATATATATATATTAATCTGCAAGAATGGGCGTCTTGAATTCAGATAAAAATAATCTTAAAAAGTAACTCATGCACTATAGTTTTTTAATTTAAAAGTTCTACCATCATAGATGTCTTAATTTAAGATACATGAGCATCTTGCTGTGATTAAGTTATCAATGAATTGAGAAAAGTATTTGAATATTGACAATAAATTTGAAATTACTTAACACTTCATGCATTCATAAATTCACTCACTTGAAGCTAGTACTATCAGATAATGTTTTCGATAGATAGAAATCCATTGTTTATAATAAATATGTGTACTTGTAACAATATATATACAGGGTGCGAAGGAAAGTCCCTTTAACCTGAAAATACTTGCGAACGGAGAGAGCTACAGCTATGCAAGTGAAGTAACGCTATAGTAAAGCGACTACACCCGCCCTAATGCAAACGACAGCAGTGCCCCTAAAGGTGAAATTTGGAAGATAGCAATTGCAAATCTAAAACGAAAAGAGATAGAGCAAAATTTCCAATTAGAAAGTTTTAGAGCATCAAATAATTAGTACGGAATGAAATTCGGTTTAGATGGATAAGATAAATTTTCCCCTGTATACCCAAAATTGTCCGAAATCAATGCACTCTATTTTGTGTAAATGTTTGAATGTAATAGCCAGAAGTATACGCACAATTTATTGTATAAATACGTACTTATCGCAATAAATTTTGATGACATCATACAAAAAAAAAATATATATATATATATACAAACTGTCTCACAGTGACAAACAGTTGATATTCAGTATGTTCGAAAAGTTCGCCAATGCTCACGACACACGTTTGTATTCGTTAGAGTAAATCTTCCTGCACATTTCTCAGCATGGAACGTCTATTGTGAGCCTCTTTAATACGACGACATAATTTAACCTTTTCAAGGGGGGTGGCTAGACGATCTAGCCACCTAATTTTAATTGCAAAACTGACTAATGACTCCAAGAATATTTTAATAAAATTTTGCTTTTGTAATGAAAGTGCAAATTAGCGGGATTTTATTTTCTAAGAAATTCGTTTGAATATTCTGGTGTCAGTAAATTACTTCATCATTTTACGAACAGAATTCTTCTACCCCTGAAAGGATTAAACTAAAATTTTAAATGAATTGGAAATTAAATTTTTACAGACATTACAGTACAGTACTACGTCACAATTTGCAATTGCGCACTGCTAAATTTCCCAAATGTGAATATGCAAAGTAGAATCGTCGCTCATCGATTTCAAACAGTTTTGGGTATACAGGTGACGATTTATCTTATCCGTGTGACCTAAATGTCGTTTCGTACTAATTAATTGATGCTCCAAAACTTTCTAATTGGAAATTTTGCTCTGTCTCTTTTCGTTTTCGATTTGCAATGGATATCTTCCAAATTTCGCCACTAGGGGCGCTGCTGTCGTTTGCCTTAGGTCGGGCGTAGTTGATTTACTATAGCGTTACCTCACTTGCATAGCTGCAGCTCTCTCCGTTCGCAAGTATTTTCAGGTTAAAGGGACTTTCCTTTGCACCCTGTATAATGCCTTTCCACTTAATTGAATTTAATTATAAATTGATTAAGTACCAGAGACGTGTATTTTAGAGCATTAAAAATTAAGCAATTCTGGATAAATATCAAGAAATAATAACAGAAACGTTATCATATTCAGAGGAACAACAGTATAACTGATTTTAGTCAAATATAGAACATTTTACTAAAAAAATTTTGGTTTTATATATAGCTTACAAAAAGATGACATTTGTACACATCTTAACATCTGCAATTCAAGTACATGATGAAAACTATTTGAAAAGACACACATGTATTTATTACTTTTATCAAATTTAAGAAATTTTAATTATGCGCACCACCCTTTGCACACACTGCCCTTTTCAAAATGGCACTATCACAAAAAGCTGTCATGACACAATAGCACTTTGTTTGATTTTCATTTTGAGCCATTGAGTAATTTTATCCTAGAGCATTGCGTATTGCGTAATCCGATACCAATATCTGAAAAAAAATAAAACTCACACCATTTTTTATGTATAGTACAAAAATAATAACTTTCAGAAATATTGGACAATATTTCTTAAGTATGAAGCTCTTTCATTCTCGTCTCTTCCTGAAAACGTGGTTGGCTGGAATGAGTCGATTACCGGTAAATCAAAATTCAGATTAATGTCATCAAAGCCATAATTTTTCTTTCTGAAGAAGGATTTCTGCTCTTCTGAAAAACTCTACACTTAATATATTCTGTATTACATAGCTGATTTTCTTTTGCATAGAAAATGAATTTTTGGATTATTTGTGATCCCGGTTTCTCATTATTACTGGAACAAAAAAGTAAAAATAACAGTACTTCAGGCGTTTTAAGTGTCTGAAATATTGTTATATTCCAGACGTAAAAAGAAACTGAAATACATTACACATTTTTTGTGTCTCAAAATTGAAGCATAATTTTCTGTCTGAATTTCAAATATTATCATTTGCAATGTATCACATCCTGCAGGATTGAAAAAATTCTAAAATAAAATAAAATTTTATAAGTATGATGAAGTTGAATGTAGTTGAATAAATATATTAAATATTTTGAATTAAATCATAAAATAGTCAAATGATAAAAGTTATAATTTCTATTCAGTGTTGTTTTGAACTATAATTCCAACTTTCTTGAATTTGATTGATGATTTCGGAATTAAAAAAAATAATAAAGACTTTCTTAGTTATCTTTTCTCTCAATAAAATGGAGTTTAGTGATTAATTTATTTAAAATTAATATAGTTAAAATGAGCGAAATTTTTGTGGAACGAGCTACTTTCTGTAACATTTTTATAAAACTTAAAACTGTGTTAAGATTATGTAAAAATTAAACGACGCGTAATATAATTGTGACAGTATATTACGTAAGATGACTTTCAAAACTCATTTTTTGTAGCTAGATGGACTTGATGGAAAGGTCAAAGATTAGATAAATTATGCGGTTAATTAAAAAAAAATCATGTAACTTTACATAACGTGAAATTAAAAATAATTTCAGAAATTCTAATTTTTTTTCTCTGCTATTAGCATAATAGTTTTTCCTATTATTAAAGAAGTAATAAAAAGTAAAGTAAAAACACAACCAAACAATCCCATTAAGTGAAATGAAACATATCTCTCTTAATGCGGTAATTATTTAAAAAAAACCCATATAAGTTGCAATCGGTGAAACTTTATATAATATAGGATATCAAAATAATAAATGTAATAAAATTAAATAGCTTCATATAAATTTCAATGATATAAGTTTTTGTTTATGTAATTAGTCAATAAATTTAGTTCCAGCCATACAAAAAGTTCAATAATAGCACTTTAGCATGCAATAAAGAAGATTTAAAACAATTAATTTATTAAATATGCAGGTATAAATAATATACACTGAAATAAAAAATCAAATGACTGTCAACAAATAACTTTTAAATATAGAACACTTTACCTTTTTAATTAATTTATTTTACACTTTCTATCATGAAAATACAAGGCACAACATTGTTCAGAATCACATTGCATTTTCATCACTTCATTTAAGTATCATTTTACATATTTTACGTCGAGATTGTTTATTCGCAATAAAAAATTAAACAATATATACCATCAAAAAGCACACTACTGTTCAAAGGTCAATAAGTTCCTCTACTGGTATCTTTTTTTTTTTTTTTTTTTTTTTTTTTTTTTTTTTAGGAGGTGAGTAGAGACATATCTCCTTTGAGCTGTTTAACTAATTTCCACGCTGCGACTACAGCCATGTTTAAAGTATTTGTAAAAAAATGGCCACAACCAGATTTTACGTGTGATATGAGGCCCCTAAGTGCTTAACCTACTACCTCGGTCCACATATGTGGATCACCATTTTTTGCAATTTTATTCATAATACACGAACATTATTCCAAAATAGATCTCCGAATGATATACTTCGATGTCTAAGATTCGAAATGATGCAAATAGATTAAAATTCTTGCTCTTAAATTGAATTGGAGAAGAAATAATTCAGTAATAATCGATAATATTACATTAATACTGAATAGCGAAGACTTTACAGTCCATCAAAGAGTTCCATCCCTCTCATATACTTATTACATGATGAAATAATCTTCGGTTGAGGTAAATCAATGTTCTGTTTTTCTATAGAGCACCATCTTTTAAGCTGATGTAATGGAGTTTTTTCTTCAAATTTGATGCCAAACACATTACTTTCATGTCACTCCATTATACTCTACATATTTTTTCTGTGACAATGGGTTCTAATTTTTTTTTTCAAATAGTTTATTTTTACTTAGTGAGCAATTTTGCAACATATTTTCTCTGACTGAGTACATCATACGAAAATTCGCATTCTCATATCTTCTAATAATTTCAGGCAAATAAAAATGTATTCACATATAACGTATGTTTTGGGGAATCGTCAGTACCTTTTATTAAGTCAAAAACACCCCTTAGGAGCTTAGATTTTGTTGCATTTTTTCCTTCAAATATATTTTGATTTTTTTTTCCACTTAGAGATGCAAATTTAGACGGTAACCTTCAGCAGTAGCCAAAACCCCAAATTTATACCGAAATTTTATGGGTTTTCTAAGCATATACATAATCTCAGTATAATGACTTATGCAGAGTACATTTCAACATCCGCAAAATCAGCGAATTGTAATTTCTTGCAGAACGTGTCAAGAAAATTTCTGATATTCGATAATTTACCGATTAAATCATTGTTGCATAAATGGAGATACTTTTTAATGTTCCTGAATCGTTGACGGCTCATTGTATTCTGAATAAAAGGTATGATACAACTCAAAAGTATTACAACAATAGACCTTTTCATTTCCTTTCCTGAAATATGAAATATGCTACAGTTCTTCTGAAGCGTACACCGTTGAGTTAATGCTACATTTGCTTCTCCAGATATGTCTTTAGGAATACCAGTATTATAAAAAATATCATTTTCAGCGATATATTCTTCATCTGTAACAACACCGGTATCAGATTGTAAACATGCAATACTGCCGTCATCTGATTATTAATCAGAATCAAGTGTATCAAAATACTCTAATATTAGCTTTATTATTAAAAATTTTAGTGGAATTTTTGCATATATCAAATCGAAATTTTTTTGATTTATCTAAACACTATAAACTATGGACTTTCAAGCGATTTTAAATACACTATGATATTCAAAATAATGAATTAAAAAGCCTTTAAATACATTACTTTTCACTGCATTGTTGTACCCCAAAACCTGGAACTAAACATTTTCTTGTATCATTTTAACTGTTTATTTTGCATCTTTCTTACTAAGAGTGAATTCCTTTCTTTTTCAAAGCGCGCTCAGACAAAGGCGAGTGGAAAGTCTACCAGAACGGGCCAACGCTCCAACCGTGGGAACAATCCAATTAAACCTTTCCATTGTTGCTATAAATGTGTCAGTGTACTCCGGATTTGGAATATACTGTTACTTGAAATTTTGGCTTTAAACCTTGAGTGTAAATGAAAAAAGAATCTTTTTTAAAACAAATTTTGCTTGAGACAGTCTGAAAACCACAAATTCTCTTGTGGCACCTTAACTGTAACTAACATCAATCTGTAGGAATATGTTAACGTGACGGTCGTTACTCAAGAACTTCTCCACTCCTCACAATCCTGGCGACACTTCTTTGAAAGAGACACTCTTATGTTGTTGTGCTAACTTTTTCTCCTAGGGAAAACTGCATCGTTGTAATATATCACAAGATTCTAACATTATGTAATATTTTAACATTAAATAGCGTATTAGTAGAATTGAGGTTGTTTATACTTTAACTAATACTAAAGTGGTAGCACGCAAAATCGCAACCTTCAACAACAAACCACTCCTCTCATAATCAACAGATGGTAGCACCAAATAAATCATCTCCAGTAAGCCAAGCCTGTAAAACGCTCACAGCAAATAAGCCTGTCATACTGCGCATTATCCATGCGTACGACAGCATCACTCACGCGTGCATATCGCTCATCAGACATCAACAAGATGTCTTTCTCACTGGGGATGGAGTGTGTAGTGATCTCATCTCACATGATCAGTATAAAGGCAGTTACTAACTGGCTTGGCCTTTTGCTCGACGCTAACGTTCTCGCCTCCTGTTCATGAGATCCCTGGTTCATATCTCATCGGCACGAATTCACCCACTCTCCAAACTCTTTTGTAAAAAATAGAAAAAATAAAATTATTATTTTGAAAAAAGTATATCTTAGACTGAATACTATTAACTTTTCCATAAAAAGTATTTTTTATCTTCAAATAGTATTAAAACATTTTGAGAAAAAACTGAAAAAATTAGACGTTTCTGAAACGGGAGCTTTAGTGTTTAATGCGTTAATACTCTTTCGAAATGTAGTTTATATTTACAAAATATACATATATGACGAAAAATGATGATTTCGTTTAAATTACTTTCTTAAAATAATAATTTATGCAAATGCTTTTAAACTTCAATATGTGGAATATTTCAAATTGTAAGTCTTCCAAAATTCCGTTATTGTAAAATTGCATTTTAAACATTAACTTAACCGAATATTCAAGGAGTAAATTTATCAAAATTAGTGAATTTATCTTCAGTAGAGTTACTTAATATTATTTATTAACTATGGAAAATGCTTTGGTCTCATTATTTTAGAAAATAATATCGGTAATTTAAAAGAAGTTTGAGTTATTAAATTTTAAATAATAGATTAAAATTTTTCGTTTCAGTTAATAATAACCTGTGATAAATTTATCTCTTCATTAGGATACAATCTGAATATTGATTCATATTACGTTAAGGTGCGTATGGCATTATGCTGAAATTCTAAAATTATATTTACAGTAGTGGCCAAATTTGTGGAAAACTTTTTGAAAAAGTGTATTTTTCAGGTGTCGTGGTTAATAACACCACTTTCTGTTTAAGCAATGGCATAAAATTACATATTGGATAGATAATTTAATCAAGAATATAAGAAAATAAATTACATGAAGGAATGTCTATTAGAACAGGAGTTATAAAAAAAGAAAAATGAAACACATTGAAAAAATAAGGTATACAAAAAATTATCCCAATGTAGGTTAATACTTAGTGGCGTAACCTTTACTCGAACATTATGGTTTTACAACGTCTTCCCATGGGGATTAACCAAATCTTTTATTTATGAAGTGGTTATAATGTGATACCAAGATTGAATTATTGCTTCTATTAATAAGATTTTATTCTCGGGTTGCATTTGTGCAACAATTTTCTTTAGTCTGAACCATAGGTTTTGAATTGGGTTAAGGTCAAGGCTATTCACGGGGCATTCCAGCACTGGGATAATTTTATCTTGAAACCATGTTTTACACACATTAGCAACATGACATGGAGCTCAACCCTGTTAAAATATAAATGTTTCATCTCTCAGAGTAACAAGTAAGATTACTACAGGGATATTAATAGATCGATGCACATCTTTAAAGCTAAATATAAATGACATGAAACAAGACTTCTATTTGACAATACTAAAAAATGCCTTAAAGCTGTTATGTTGCATCGTAGGGACACACATGCCACCAGTATAATAGTAAGAGGTGATTGTCGAAAAAACACAGAATCATTATATAAAGAAAATAGTTTTTTATAGCTTTACAAGCAAAAGAAAAAGGCAGTATACAATATGTGACTGTAAAAATAGTTGATTAAAATCTCTTTCAGTGCATTCTAATTTGTATAGGTTTGCCTAAGTACAATATTTCAAATAAGCTTGTATTACTTTATTTATTTCTTATTATTAATTTCCGCACATAATTTACACCAATGTAACATATATTATTATAGATCAGGGGTTTTCAAACTATGGTATGAGTATCAGTACTGGTACACGAAACTCTGGTTTACTTGTACGCGAATGTCTGATACTGTTACGTTAAATGAAATACAAAGTACAGCATGTGAAATCAAAAAACATCTCTATCCCGAACAGTCCCTTCTCTATCTTGATCTGTCAGTTCACCGGTCCCGCGGTGTCTTCTCTCTGTTATTACTGATTTCACAGTGTAAGGTTTTGTGCATAGTTATTTAATTGAAATCTGACTAATAGGAATTTAAATATATATATATAATGGCTCCTCGGAAGAGTTCCCATCCTTGAGTCTAAGACAGAAACCGCGCAGATGTAAAAAAACTAAATTATTTTCAAGAGACCATATATTTCCTATTTAATGTTCAATCTGACGTTATAAAGCTCGTAACTTTTGAAGAAATCGTAAGTACTCGACAGTTCATGACATTGAAGTAATGATAATTCTTAGCTACTTGAACTCCTCTTCAGACCCTTTTCAAATATATACCCGATTGTCAGGGGTTAGAGAGGGAGGGGGAGGGAATGCATTTGAGCATAAGGAGAGAGACAAAGTCTCTCTAGACAGAGAGCTCTGGACAAAGACTTGCGAGAAAAACTGCTATGTACCCTGCGTATTTTAATTATATATCATAAGTGTGCGTGTATTTTGCGTACAGTCATGGAAAAAATGTAAACACCCCCTATTAACTCCTCAACAAATTACCGTAGAAGAAATTTGCTGGAGCCGAACGATTAGAAATAAAGAATAAGTGTGACATCACACATTTTGGTTAAACATTAGAGGGCTTACTATCATTGTATTTACATTAGTGGGCTTACTATTCCCGAGGATGAGAGTGATGTCAAAATGCATGTGTACTCTATGGACGAGCATATATCTTTTCCAAGATAGGAAGTGTCGTAATAGTAAATGATTCAGAATAATTTCTATTTTATGATTTAATATATAATTTTATAAATGTTCATATTAATGTGACAAATAGAATGTGATGGAAATTCCATTTAAGCAAAACTAATATTCAGACTTCTTCTTCAAAATCGATCTGTTTTAAAGTGTTTTGTGTTCATAAAGTAAATAATAAGATTTAAAAACCAAATATATTAAATTCCATTTCAAATTGAAAAATACTACTGTTTTCAATTGCTATTTCATATTAATATTTTATTACTATTGTATATTAATTATGTTTTTTGCTGTAAAATTTAATCTTATTTCATACAAAATAAGTACACGAGTCATTTTTATTGTTATGCTCACAAATGTCATTAAAACACATAGTTAAAGTTCAAAAATAAAATTTGAAATATGACCTATAATGTAGTGCTTTGTTTCTGAACTGAAAGTATATGTTTACAATATGCGTGACATGTGACAAGGGGAGGGGAGAGGGTATGGTGAAGTGTGATATTTTGTGACAAATGGGAGGATGGGGGTAAAAAATATTGAAAAAAGTGTTACATCATTTATGGATCACCCCTAAAGCAGGGCTTAATAAATCTAAATCCATCAATAAAATTGTAGGTTACAATTCATAATGTTTTCGAATATTAATTTCATAATTCATAATTTATATCATAAAATTATAAAAATTACAAATTCAACGTATTTATATTTAGGTATATTAGTATTATTGCTACACAAAAAATTAACACATTAGGAGCATAATTTCAGGAGATATAAATAAAAATATGAAAATGTAATTTAACATTAGAAGCACTACATTCTGAGTGTTTATAATTCAAAAACTTATCATTCAAATGACTTGAAATTTGGTGTCTAGGCATAGTTTGAACCGAAGATTTGAAATATCTCGTTAAAATCGGGTAATTGCATTAAAAAAATTAAGTTTGGATTCGTTTTAATATGTAGATGACCCCTAAGCAAATTTTATATACATCATTTAAAAGTAGACTTTATTTCCAATTGTTCGGTACCAATACCTTTTGTCTACGATGATTTGTTGAGGGCTTAGTAGCAGGTGTTTACTTTTTTTTCGACGACTGTACTTTTGTAGTAATCAGTGTGCTGCTTTTGTGCAACGTAAGTAAATCTAGTTCCTGTTAGTGTACTCGAGATTTTCATTTTAATGTTAAAGGTGGTACACAGCGTTTTCCTTTGTCTTATTCTAATGTAATTTCGACTAAAATGTTGATATAAATGGAACTAATGGATCGATAGATGTTGAGTTGAGCTTTCATCCCCCTTGAAAAAAAGTTTCTTCTTTTAATATATAGCATGTGAGTATTTTAGTTATTTCAATGAACTTCGGTCTCGTATTAATAAGCAGTTTATTTTCAGAAGGTATGTGCATTTCTTAAGGAGGTTATTCATTTATTTAATTTTCTTAAGTGTATTTTACTATTGATATAAACATAGTATTCATATAAAGAAAAATTAACGCCAATATGTCATTACGTATTGTTGTTTTTCTACCAAAATATTGTATTATGATAATGCATTTCATCACCCTGAAAAAACAATAAAACGTTTCCTCCAGTTACTTTATTGTATGGCTGCATATTATTTATTTCAACGAGCTTCGATCTCGCATTAATAAGCATTTATTTTCAGAAGGTATGTGATTTTCTTATGTAGGTTATTCATTTATTACATTTTCTTAACCCGGCAGGACTTGCGCCTTCAAAAGTAACACGGGAACGGGCATGGGGTGTCAGCACACCCCAAACATATTAAATGGCATAAATACGAAAAAGAACTTTAGAATTCTGTCTGTATTAGATAACTGAAATGTTAAATTATAATTAATTTTAAAAATTAATAAACAATAAATTAAAAGCACTCACCGACAGCAGACGAATATTTTCTGACGTGGGGTGTGCCTGCCGGGTTAAGCGTATTTTATTATTCATATAGACATAGTATTCATACAACCAAAAATTGACGCCAATATGTCATTAAGTATTGTGGCATTTTCCTACCAAAACATTGTATTATGATAATGCACATATTATTAAAATGTAATGATAATACTACCTTTTATTTGAATGCTAATATAAAGCAGTCAGTCTAAGTACCAATTTAATAATGTAATCATGCAGTTACGTACAGTAAAATCTGCTCAAAGGGAAGAACAACAGACTGAAAAAATATTTCGTTTTAGACATATTACGTTTACTCATATTTTTCTGTATTAGCTTTGAGTTTGTCACCTGTTGGTACTCAGAAGTGTGAACTTTTGTTTAGTGGTACGTCGGTGTAAAAGATTGGGAAACCCTGATCAAGATGATAAGAAAATAGCACGTGATAGAAAAAAAACGGTCATTTCTGGAATAAGCCTCCCAAAAATGAAATATATTCAATTTCTAAACAATTCTCAAAAAGTTTTATAGATCTGCGTTGTGCATTTACAGAAAGAACTATTATCCCAAACTTTATATAGTTGCAAATGGGACCAGGAAGGGTTATGAAATTGAATTTCGAGTATTTTAATTAAACGAATTTAATAAGAAATAATTGGGATAAACATACGTGATTTTATTTCACAGTGATATTGTTACATTGCATACAAAGCAAGCTAAATGTATTAAACATTTCCTTAAACGGTATTTATTACTGGTATAATTTCAATAATATATATTCATTAAGTTATGGACGAAACTCAGTATTTTTGACAGATTAAACAGCATGCTATCGTATGTGTGTATGTAATATATGTTTAACTCTTTATGTACTGAATCTTCTAATGCATTTTTCGTGAATTTTTGAAACTACATTAGAAGATTTACATAATCATTTAATACATTTCAAAACGATTTTGGAAGTATTGAAGGGTTTAGAAGGATTAATTACATTTAAATTTTTTGGGATTTTGTGCAATATTCATAACCCTGTCAAATATTTTATTTTTAATAATTTGCTTGGTGTTTTGTAGAATTACAAAATGTACAAATAAAGTGTTCTAGCAATAGACATATAGAAATAGTGCCGAATTGAAAAATTCCCCCCCCCCCCCCCCAAAGCCAAGAAAGCTGAAAACATGCAAAGGCAAAAGAAATGATTCTTTTAAAAATACTTTTGTTTTGTGTACCCAATAATGATTTTGGAACAAGATAAAGTAATGCATCTCAAACTCATTCTAAACTGTATTACTACTAATCGATGTATTAAATGAATTTCATAACAATTTATTTTAATGGTACTTATAAGTACCGTCAGTTGATAAAGGGTTAATATGAAATTCCAAATTTTATATATTTTATCTATTTTATACATTTTATATTTACTTTTATATCTCGACATGGATAATCATTATGATTAAATTTAAGTTTTTGTCAAGCCGTTGTAATGAAAATAAAACAAGAATATGACAGGTAAAACGGAAAATACAAAATATCCATTAAAACATTTCCAATTACAGAAAAAGTTGGTAGATATACATTTTTTTTTTTTTTAATTTCAAAATCATTATTTTTTTTCAAAATGTTGAAAAGGCATTGTCTTCATTTAAGACACACATGTAAATTTAAAGTATCCAAAAAAAGCAAACAACTTAACTTGAGAGTAGTCTCGTCTTTCTCAGAACGTTATTACTCACGCTTTGTCTTTTTGCAGCCGGCAACCCCACATACAGAAAATATAAAATAAGAAACATTTCTCACTTACTATTCCAATATTACATTTCAATGAATTTATAAATTTGCAGTTTACTTAAATTATACATTTTACTCACGAGATTTGGAATAATGGGAAAAAGTAGTAATAAACTGACATTAGTGATCGTTGCGTAGACTTTTCTACCAATTGAAACTTATCTGGTAAAAATGCACCTGAAGGAAAAACAGAGATGTTACTTCACTATAGTGGCGGAGAAACATTTAAATACAGCTACATTGTAGTTCACCATTGTACTTGTAAGGGGATATGAGTTAGAGAGGATAATTTATATGGGCAGCAAAAAGACTACTGCCGGGTTAATAACACCATTCGCTTAAGAAAGGCTTTTTGGAATAACCTTTTATTTCTTCATCGGAAGGAAAATAAATGTGCTATCACTTTGAAAGCAAGAGCAAGAGTCACACCTGTTTTCACAGGTGTAGAATGTCATCTTTGATGAAAAAAGACAAAGTTATTTCGAGGTCTAGAGCACGTCTTTAATTCACGTTATCCCACATAAGTAACGCATAATAGTTCACAAAAAGACCAATAGAATGTGCCAAATGGCTAAAAAAAGATCATGTAACTCCTAAGTGAACCTATGAGTTAATTGCATGGTGTTTATTAAAAATTCCTTTTTTAGTGTATCATGTCAGTTTGTGTGCACGCTTTTTTACACTGTTTCATTTTAGTCCTCAAATTTTTAACCCACTTCTTGACATGATAGTAATATAAATATTACGCTCAAATGTGTCGTTCTGATGACAAACCAATATTTTAATATTTTTAGAATTTAAATATGAATTCATGCATTAATTTTAAGCCATTTTAAGTTGGACTGCCACAGGTGATAAATCGTCAAATATTCTTTGTAGCTCATGCTATCGTATACGAATTGAAACAACAATAGGTTTAATGATGTGACAACAAACGCTCGCCAAAATATCCCAAATGGTTGAGAAACTGCAACAATGAAGCATTTTAAAAGTTAAAAAGTAGAAATGAAATTATAAGTAAAAAATTAAGAGAATATATTTAATAAAACATGTTTTTATCAATTAAAATTTAATAATAATTAATTTAAGAATATGTGTTAAGAATAGAATTTATCTATCCTAATCTATCCTAAAACAGATAGTTTAAATAAAATTTTATTTTTTCTTTCCTGTTGGCCTATCTTTAAGTAGAAACAGAGCGAAAATTTATATATATATTTTTTTTATAAATTCACTCGCTTTCGCATTCCATCAAGCTTAAAAAACGGAACATGCATTTCAGTCAAAAAATGATGCATGATTTTCAGGACGACATGCAATTTTTAAACTATCTTTTTTTTTTTTTAACTTTCGTATATGCAATCTTTCATAATGTCATTTATCAATCATTAGATTCAATTGTTCTACCCATTTATCGAGACATTATACAGCTTTAAAATACACTAAAATACAGCAATTAAAAATACACAAAAAGAAAGTGCAGATATAAAAATGTCTAAAAATACATATACTTTTAAACAAAACACAACAACAACCCCCCCCCCCCCCAGCATAGATATAAAGTTATTTAAAAAATATTTTCACCTCCGTTTCTGAGACATCTTCAGTAAATGCTGTTGCAGGTTTTTTATTTATGTTTTTAGAAGTATGTATTTTTAAACATTTGGACATGTGCGCTATCTTTTGGTGCATTTTTCAATTATTGTAATTTAGTGTATTTTAAAGCTCTATAATGTCTAGATAAATAGATAAAACAAATAATTCTAGTGATGAAACTCTTTATGAAACGCATTAGTGATATAACAAAATAGTATTATATAACTGTGTAAGATTCCGATTTTACTCCATTTTGCAGCTTCGTCATTAGCTTTATCTAGTAATGTAAAATATAAGCAATTATGTCTCAGCTTGAAATTTTTGAACAGCTGGATTTAACTTTAGAACATTTGTAAATTAGACATCGCTCTACAACCAGAAACCATTATTTGGCGAATACTGTTTCTATACTACATCATGTCTATAGCATAAACAATACTAGCATCGGCAATATTGCCATCAAGCATTGCCACATTATTAGGATACTGGCCTTTTGCCAATACTATAACAATATTAGCATGGTTTGTTTGACAATTACAATTATAACATTTCCAATATAAAGGGAATATTTCAGTAATAATTGTGTTTCATTTCAACCACTGAGAAAGTAAATCTTTTTTCTCCACCATTGTAAAGCTGAAAATATTTTTAATTATATAATATTTAATCAGTATTTCTATTTTATTTAAGTACTTACGATGAATGCGATAATTGGGGCACTATTGTTTCCAAATATTACGTTTATAATCAATAATGGTTTGGTGTTAACCCCCCCCCCCCCTCTCTACTCACACAGACGTACACAGTGGTCTAAAAATATTTGTGATGTCAAGCGTTTTGCTAGTAAATTTGTGATATGTCCTCATTTGAAGCTGATAGTTGTGAGATGTCTATCAGAAATTTTGTATTTTCCTTTTCGTATATTTATTTAGAAAATCAGCTTTGACAATTTGTTTTATTTGCACGAAAAAATATTTTTTTTAAGAATATCTGATCTTGGATTTTAACAATAACTCAAGAAGAAGCGTTTTATTATTATTTGTTTTAACTTTGAGTTTGTGGTAAAGTGTATAATGTTTAACATGTCAGAAAATATTTAACAACAATAATAGAGCAGTTTTGAAATAAATGTAGGATTTAAGTAAAAACATTTTGTTTTTGTGAATAATCCATTTTAAATATATTTTAAGTGCAAACTACGAAATTCATCTATATCAAAATAACTCTTACATGACAGTATTAAAATTATTCTTTAATTCTTTATTATTATTATTATTATTTCTTTCTCCAATCAATCCTTCATCTGATCGATTCCCAAAACATTTATTATAAACCTAATTGCATGTGGAGTAATAAATTCTTAATATGTTTTTACTAGTATTTGCAGAAATAAAAAAAATAAAATTTCAAACGTTATTTTAAATTATTTTCCTCATGCATAATTTATATAAAAAATTTCTAAATAACAGAAAGAAATGTAATATTAAAATTGCTGTCAAAAAAAAGTCCAAGCTCTTGAAAGCGGGGATTTTTCTATGGATATTATTTTTACATACACAAATCAAATTTAGTCCAGTCATAAATCATGACCTGTCATTCTAAATAGTTAAGAGGATTTCTAATATCCCATCTGTTCAAAATCCTTTTTTTTTTTTGCCAATATGATCAGCATTGAAAAAATATATATATATATATATATTCAAAAATGTTTTGCTTCAATCCCTCTGAATTATTCTAACCAGAATAAAAATTAAAATAAATGTATTGACCTCTTTTCTTTTATATTATTATTCACTACGTAAATAAAAATAATACTTCCGGAATTCAAACAAACTTCTTATGCATTTGAAATTATGGAAATGTGTTAAAATAAATATTTATATATGCTTATAGATTTCTTTTTATCATGTCAGAAATGTAATAGTAGAGAGTTGTTGACCGAACAGGAATATCTTAAATTCTATAAATATATTTTGAATAAATTGGAAAGATGGTGAACGTCCCGCGTAAGCAATAAAGCAGTCAATATGTCAACTATGCAATGCTCCCATCACTGACTGGTTTATGTATTACAAACTTACACAGTCATTTTAACACTTTTGAAGATACTCGAAAAGTTTTTATTAATTGGGTTTGCCTGTCTGTCTATATGTCTCTTCAACCTCTAACTCACGTAAACATATTCGGATTACCAGGTGATTGATATAGGCTATTTAAGTTTAACCTGGCTTATTCCTATGAAGTTCATGTAAAGTTTAAAGCGGCAATCTTTCTTTTACAGGGCCACTCAAAATTATTTCTTTATATTATGGTTTACTGGGGAAAATCTTTGCCGTGTGTTTTAAAGATGTTACGCTATTTTAAACATAATGAATTTCGTATGCATTATTTATGTGCACTAGAAGATGAATATAATAGAATACGTTATTTGTAGCATCTACACTATATATACAGGAGAACTCAAAAGCATTTCGTTATATTATGGTATATGAAGAAAAAATATTTGCGGCCTATTTTAATTATGTTACTCTGTACAAACATAAGTAAATTTGTATGAACTGTTGAGTTGTACTAAAAGATTATTTCTGTGGAATACGGGGTGCAAAGCATTTATACATGCATTTACAGGGTCATACAAAATGGTTATGTACTGTATGTATTCATGTGTGTCGTTTATGTACTGGTCTTCGGGGAAAAACTGTTCGCTCTCAATTATGTTGCACTGTGAAATTGATATATATCGCTGAGTGTTTACTAAAAGATGTATGCAGTAGAATATGATGTGCATCGCATTTATCGTTGATTTATACGGAGACATAAAATATTTAGTATACAATGATGTATCCGAACTATTGCCTATTAGAGAAGATTGCTGAAAATTAGAGAAGAAGTGCGTTTTCAACTATTTTGGACGTTTTTAAGTTTTACAAAATTTTTGCATGGTACGTGGTGTGTATACATTTAATACAGGGCTACACAAAAGAATTCGTAAATAATACTGAGAATGAGCGTGAATTGCTTAAAGGATTTATTTTTTTAGATAATCTGAGATATGCATTTTCAAGCTTGGCTGCATTTAGTATTCTAATAGATGCTTGTATAATATAAAGTACCTTGTACACCGAGCATCACTCGGTGATTTTTTTATTCTGCGATCATATTGCATTGAAAAAATGTTATTTATTTATCTTTTAAGCGTATTTATTTCTACATGAAAATGGTCTTTCTACTTTCTAAAAATAATAATAACACATACTACATATTCCTTTTTTGAGCTTTTTATTTATTTACAAATCTATATCCTTTTCTTAGTACTTTCTAGTAAACCATTTTGTTACGTATTTCTGCAGTTTTTAAATACTAAATTGATTGGTTGTTGGTGTATTCAATACTTCATTCCATACAACATTATGAGTGTGATGAGAATTTTCTGTAGGTAGAAGTACCTTTAAGCCCAGCGGTGTAGTGGTCAGCACGCCTGTCTGCCGCACCGCAGGTCGAGAGTTCGACTCCCGACTGGGCAAGGTTCACTCAGCCTTTCATCCCTTCGGGGTCGATAAAATGAGTACCAAACTTGCTTGGGAACTAAACACCGAGGGTCTCGCGTTAGGTTGACCACCTGCCGGGACGCATGCTACATAGCACCTCGGGGCCCAGGGTCAAGAAAACAGAGATGGGAACTGTCGACCCAGATCCTTCTTGGATTGTATAGCCACAGAGTTTAGTTTTAGTTTAGAAGTACCTTTAAGTTGTTTTGCCTCTTAACCCTGGAAAAAGCAACGTAGAGCTTTCCATGCATAAAAACAGGTGTCCGTAATCAACGCCAACAAATTCGAAGATCTGACCTTGAGCTTTATATACAGTTACTGCGAATGCTGGCTTCACAGATAATTGATGTCTTTGCATCGTGCATCCATGTTGACCGCTGCTGGAATCGATAGTTATTCGAGGAATATGTACTTCGATACCAGAAAATTCTCCTTTGATTATTTTTGCTTTGATTATGTTATTGCAAAGATCTTTAACAATTAGCCTTGTTCCATTGCAAAGGCCTTCTGAAACATCTAAATTGCGCAATAGTATAATTATTGCGTTATTTTTAAGGTTTAACTCATGAGGTGGTAAATCTGCTATTTCGACAGAATTGAGAAATTCCATTGTAAACTGGATTGCTCCTTCAGGTTGATCTTTGACGGAATCGTAACTGTTGTAGATTTTATACTCTCGAGGAAGCTTTTCAATAATTTCGGTGTTAATCTTGCTGACATCTTTATTTAATGACGCAAGGATAGCTCGATCCTTCATTTCTTCATAATTTCCTTTCTTTAAGCAGTTTCCAAAGACTTCATCAATGATATGACCATTTAAAAGTATATCTACGGTTAGTTCGACTTCACCCATCGCGTTCTCAGGTAACTCACCATTTCCAAGTTTCAAAAGATATTTGACAAATTATCTTTGTTCCGGATCAACGCGCATGCTATCTGTTAAAGAAATTAAATTGAAGTAGTGCCACAACTCACTTTTCTTTATTTATAAATACAATATTTCCCTTCTGTTTGCTCGTAGTTGGGCGGGTAGACATTGACGGAAGTCCCCTTCTAGGATCAAAATCATTCCACTTAATGGCAAAATTGGATTTCCAATAGAGCGAAGCAATTGATCTACGTTGTGAAGTCCGTATTTTGGCAGCATAGGAGCTTCATTCATCAAAAATACATCAATTTTGTTGAGTTCGACTGCTTTAGCGGATCTAGGTTTGATGTTGGAAATTGAATCCAATGTCAATGGAACTTTAAGTCCAAAAGTCTTGTGTAAAGTACTTCCATCAGGTAGCTGAATAGAAGCAATCCCAGTGAATGCTATGCACTTTACCTTATTCTTTTGTTCTGAAAGGATGTAATAAAGAGTTTTGTATACAAAAGTCTTTCCAGTGCCTCCAGGTCCATTAATAAAGAAACGTTTTGATCGAGGGGTTGAATCGTTTACTGAATGTAAGATGGTATCAACAATTTCAATTTGTATCCCTTTAAGAAGTTGATACATATGTTCTCCAATAGAAATAGACTCACTGGTGTTCATAGTTTCTTCATTTACCGCGTTCTCGTATCCATCAATATCGTCCATACCAAGTTGATGAACCCAGTATAGGAAATTCTTACCTTCAGTAGCTTCTGTATTTAACTTGAATGCGATAATTCGATAAGCACGCTTGAGCGCTTCTTCGACAGAATTAACCATCCGTCCTGTTTCTCGGATGAAGTCTTCAGCCAAATCTTTTTTTAATATTTCCCATGGGCGTCTTGGATTTTCAGGAGATCCAAAAATGAGAATCTGTGTAAACAGCGTTCTCATAACTTTAGGCATCTTGGACATAGCAGATTCTCGCAGACTTTCAATCCATTGTTGGTCATCGTAAGTTAGTCCACGAACTAAATAAACTTGTTTATTTGATGCATATATAATGCCATCAACTGTTAGCATATCTTCGAAGCTTGTTGCATTCTTAACATGTTGCAGCAACATTCGTAAGTGGTAGAGTTCTGGCTGGGAGATGAAATTTACGTTATGTATTCGACCAATAACGCGTAAACGGCGGCTTATCTAAATCCATTCGCTGGATTTTCCATCCCATTTGAAATATCCAGGAATTTGCCAATTGTAGTGATATATAACTTCTAGAGAATTTCCGTTCAGAAGAGTATTTTCTTCTGTTTTTTTAGGCCTCGAATTTGCTGGAAATATGCCTCTAATGCTGAACCTTTCTGACCCGTATCTTTTAAGTCTTCTTGTGCTAGACCAAGTGTTCACAATTCGAAATAGACCTGGTAAATGGATATCTAAGCTTTGAACAGAATGGCTTTTCTTTTGAATCTCGTTGCCAAATAATCGCCAACATGCTTCTGGTGGAGTGATACATCGACCTTCAATATAGGTGTCTATATCATTGTACATAAGTTTTCTTTGGTTTTCAACGATCTTAATTGTTAATCATGCCCTTTGTAGATATATTTTACAGCACGAATACTTCCTACATATTCAACGTTTATATGACACTTCTATCTCTTCAACAGATAAGCATTGTATGGAGCTACGTGACGGTTATCTCTTGCTATTTTGCAACCATTTATATCCTTTCGATAAACAGCATACTTGTGCGAAAATTCTAAACTATGTTTATCCTACTGTGGATTATATCTACGTCGATAACTTGGTTTTTCATCGACCGCTAAAGAAGTGATTTCGTTAAACATTTTAGGATAGTTGAAGTGACATTTCATGCACCCATTTTAATTAATCATACCAGGTGCATTTGGGTTTAGTTTACCACACGGATTGTGAATCATCCATTTCAGCACCAGATTTCGTAATTCAGGATCATTAGTAATGGGAATTTCCGCTGAAATCAGGTCATCAAGTTCGTCTGAGTTACGGATTCTATCTTCAGGAGTAATAATCAGCAGCAGATGCATATGTGGGAGGCCACGTTTCTGAAATTATATTGTATAAACGTAAGAGGCAACCTTTCCAAATACTGGTTTTTTGTCCAATTTTTCTATAATGTCATTGAAATTAATTTTACAAACTCTAGCGACGAGATCAGGTCTATCTTGAGCAGGTTTCTCATGTATTATTCCATTTTCCAACACAACTCTTGATGCCTCTTTAATTTCGGGCCATTCAGGATTTGATGCCACAGTGATAAAGAAATCTGGCGATCCATATCTGTAGACAATGGCCATCGCATCTTCGAACTGTTCAACATAGTATCGCGTCGATCCATTGAATGGAGATGGCAGTATTATATTTTCACCAACACCGGCGTTTTTATTTTCAGCGAGTGCCTTAATAATGTGGGTAACGCCAGAATATTGGTCAGCAAGATTTTTTTTATTACCCTTGATCCATTGAATGCGATCGCGCTCTATTCTGATGTATGTATCAACGAGGTATTGTTGGAAAAGACGACCACCAAAATGCAAAGCATTAAAGTGTATTTGGCGCAAATCTGCTCCTATAATAGCTGATTCTGGAGGAAGGTATTTAGTAAGTTCAAGTCGAAAAGCAATTCTATATTGTGCTAATTCTAGCCGAGTAAGATGCTGACAACTTGTATAAGGTATTTGCAATTGTAGATCCACAGAATAGCCAAATGTTCATTTGGGGTAAAATAGTGGATATGTGAATGGTTCTATCCTTTTATCAATATTACGCAAATTGAAATTTTTTTTACACTTTGATGTACCACCATTTCGTCATCTGGAAAGCTTTGATCGGCGTTGAGTGTAAGCACGGCGCATACATCATTGGTCATAGGAACAATGAAATTCTATAATCAGCATTTTCTTGCATTATAAACAGAAGTTTGACATATGGAGCTTTTATTCCTTCTGCTTTAGCATGTCGATTCACTTCTTCTCCAACTTCTCGCATCATCAGAAATGATTGTGCAAGCATATTTTGAGACCAAATAATATACTCTAAAAGTTCCATTAAATTTTGTCTGATTCCATAATTGAGAGGATATTTGAAGTATTTTGTTAACAGCATCTTTTGCACTTAAAAAGTACATCTGACCATATTGCGATCGTTCGAATTCGCCTTCACTGTTTTGTGTTTGATGAGCTGCCATATTCATCTTATGATAAACTTGTCCGCCGGCGACAAAGCTGTAAATACCATGGCTGTTAATTGTTCGATCATTATGTGCCTTAAATGGAGCCAAAGCAAAGCATGAATTTAAATTGCGAAATTTTTGTGGAAATTTTCAGCAAATGGATGGCATTTTAAAAAGAGACGCACCAATTCATTTGGAAAAATGGAGATGTCAAGTTTAATTCGTCCATGTAAGCAGCAGTCGCCAAATGAGTCCTGGTTACTTTGATCAGACACACGTTCTTCTGAAAAATGAATTGCTTTGCAATGAATGCATTCAATGTTAAAAGAACCCATTTTTTGGTATGTTGCTTCTTTGTTAACTGCGCACTTCCATGTTCGCATTCGTTGTTCCATGTTCGCATTTGCAGGCGTCTTATGTTACGGAGTCTTTGTTCTTCTAAATCTTGATCTTGTTGCTTATTTATTTCATTTGCTATGTGCTGAATGGAACAATGCTGCATTTCACGTATGGATTGAATGCGGCTTTCGTTTGTTTTGCCAAGTCTTTTCCGTCTTTTTAATGTACACAATTGAACTAATTCTTGGGATCCAGATACATTAAGACACTACATCATATCTGCGATCCTTTGTCGGATTTTTTCTTTAGCAGCACGCATTGGTCTAGACGTTGAAATATCATTTTCGATTTCAGTATTTCTAATCGGATTCGACATTCTTTCGTTAAAGTTGAATTCTCGTTTTTTCAGGCCGTCCTGCTGACATAATGAATTTACAATTTTACTAACTAAATTCCGCAAAGATGCTGTTTATTCCCTCGATCACCATCTTGGATTTCTTGGCGATTTTTTGTTGGCGTTGTTTATCGATTAGGTAACCCCGGTTCTGGCAACCCCGTTAAGCCTAACAATCGCATAAATCGCTGCTTGGCGACATATACTACTTGGCGAAAAAGGGTTTTCACGCCAAGAGAAAATCCAAGATGGCATTCGAGGGAATACACAGCATCTGTTCCCTAAATTTAAAGAAAAATGAATACTTTAGGGTACTTCTTAGTTAACCCGTCGACCAAATTACTGTCGCCAAATTGTAAGATTAAATGCCAATAATGGTTGATAGTAAATGTCACGTACCCTTCACAATAATTGTTTTCGTCATCAAGTGATTTTTATTTCGACGTTTCATTTGTATCTTTATTAATGTTATACTAATTTATTTGTTCTTTCGTTATTTAAAATAAAAATTATGTCAATTTGTATAATTTGGCGAGTGGTTTGACGATTTATATAATTTGGTGAAATTGGTGAACGGGATAACTAAGAAGTACCTACTTTAGATCTAACTTCACAGTATTAGAAATATTTACTTTTTTTAGTAAACATAGAAAAGTGATAGTTACTAAATATTAGTAGAATATCAATAAGTCATGGAGTTAACGTTTGTATTTAACGGTTCCTAGTCTTAGCACGGTCAGAAACTAAAAGACAGAGAAAATGATGTCATAGATGTGTAAAAGTTGAGATATTTCACTTTTAAACAGAAAAAAAAAATACTTGTTTTAATTTCTTCAGCGGGGGGAAGAAATATAAAATTTAAATTTTTTATTCCGAAGCATTTATTCGAGTACGTAAATAATATATTTTAAAGTAAAAAAGGGAAAAGAAAAGAAAACTTTGCATATAGCTGGAAATTTGGATTGTCATATATGAAAATAAACTATTTTTATATGCATGCGATTATCAAGCATATCCTGAGTGCTATGCTCCATGTTTTATAAATTAAATGATTATTAACAAGATACGTTGTCTGAGTCAATGTTTGGTGACAAAAATGAGCTATGTGGAAAGATTTACGCAGAAAAAATGATCTTGCTTTTAAAATTGTTGCTAATTTTGGGCCAGGGTATATCGCCATGGCATCAAACTATACAGATGTTTGTAAAAATATGGCAGCTATTTTAAACTTAGCAAAATTATAAGCACAGTTATTTATCAAGAAATATTACTAATGTTTATGAAAATATTTATATTCACGAAATATAATCATAATCAATAATTATAATCAATCAATTTTTTTTTTGTTCTAGCCAGTTAAAACAAATTTTACCGTATTTTTGCTCTACATAAGCCGTTATCTAGTGCTAGATTAAGTGTAGAAGGCAATCTTTTAGTGCGACTTTCGAGATTACATTTTATTGTGTTGGCGAGGATTTCGATTACGGATGATTAAATATAAAAAATTGATTAAAATTACATTTTTTTTCTACCTAAGTCGAGACTTAGTTGGAAGGTTTTCTCATATTAGAATAAAGTATATTTCATAAAAATCGTCAGAATTTTTTTCGATTAATACCACTTTTTTCAGTAATGAACTTATTTTAACCACATAATTTTTTTTCCTCGAATTAACGATTTAGCTAAATTGATTTCTTGAGCTCTAATTAGAATAGGCGTCAAATTTTATGAAAATCGTTAGAGCAGTTTTCGATATATAGCAACATTTTCAGTGCTGAGTTTGTTTTAATCGATAGAAACGAATTTTCTCGAATTCGAAACCTAGCTAGATGTGTTTCTCGTGCTCGAATTAGTATAGAAAACACGCATGAGAATTTTCCGATTTATAGCGAGCAAAAGCTTCAGCTAAGATCTTGTTATTTATAATCGGGAAAATTGCTTGCTCGTTTAATATATATGATAAAATCACATACAAGGTAGTGGAAAGAACTGTATGCATGAGAGACTATGGATGATAATTTTTGTTAGTATGATTTCAGTTGTTTTAAGTTTGTTTTTGCTTGAATTAAATTTGAACTTAATGTGTGACGTTTACCAAAATCTTTAGGTAGTATACAGGGCTGTACAAAATAATTAAAGTATTGTTCAGTCTATTTGTAGAAATTGTTGAGGTGAATTTTTAACTGCATTATGCGTTTTCCTACTATAATAAATTTGAGTTTTCTAAAAAATATATATATAAATCTTTAAATACACAGCTTCACAGAATAATTAATGTATTTTTCCGACTTTTGACTGTAATAACTAAAAGTTGATTTTCAAAAGTGCTATGTATTTTCAAAAATGATTTTTTTGCCTACCTTATTTATATTATTAAACGGCCAAGTTTTGTTAAAATATTTTAGAAGCGTTGGAAAGTGTTTCATTATCTATGCTTGATGCATGGGCTGTACAGTTTTATTATTATACGTATAAGCAAATCGACTTTTCTTGAACGAATTCGTGTGCGAAAAGGAAATCCACCTATGCACAAATTAGCATGGGTAATTAAAAGAGAAGCTGATACACTTTTTTTTCAATCACACTTATCTCTGCTTCAGCATTTTTTCACTCATTTGGAAAAATTCATTTCGTATGATACCTACTGATAACGTTCTAAAACTGCGACCTAGATTTAAATATCGAATAGTGGAATTACGGAGACGAACAAGTTAATGTGTAGTTAAAAAAAATTGAGAAGCAATAAAAGATAATTCTTCCTCTTTCAATAACTAATATTTTCTCTATTCTCAGTTTTAATTACTATCCTATTCCTTTATTGTTATCCCTCACATATTCCTTCTAGAAAACTCAATCGCTTTCACAGCTTTATAGCCAGCTCGTGGCGTTCATCTTTCTCCCTATTAGTTTTCCGTGTTTATATTACTGAATTAAAAATTCTTTTACAGAAGATGTGTTAGATTTATTTGTTTAACAAAGCTCTGTTAATACTCCTCTGATGATGATAGCTTCTAATTAATTGCTTTTGGAAGTGCAGGGCGTTCGAAATGTATTTTTACACTTAAAAAATAATTTAAAATAAACAAACTATGACATGAACAAAGTTTTTTATGTTCCATACAAAAGTATCAAGATGTGGTTTACACCGTTTTATTCGATGATTTCAATACGCGCACCATTGGTCTCTTGCAACAGATCCAGCCTATACGAGATTTCTAAAGACGTACTATTAAGCACCACAGAATTAACAGTCTGAATGACCACTCTTATTCGACTTTTCAGTTAATCAGTATTGTATTTATTTTTAATTACTTAATAAATATATTATAACACTGGACAAAAAGATGAGGTGACACTAAACTAAATACATCTTTCACATTTATTAACAAGACATTACTATACGATCATCAACTTACGCTTACACTGAACTATATACATCAGAGAAATAGTTCGCTTACGAGTGGATTTTTAAACAGATTGTGTGGCGCTGCCATCTACTAACTTAATATCAAAATAAAGATACCACAATCACGTCTGAAAGGTTGAATTACATCGACTATCCAGACTGTTGATACTGTAATGCTTCATAGAACGTGGTTAAAAATCTCGTATAGACTCCGGGTTTTGCGCCCATTGAAATCGTGAAATAAAACATTGTAAAAAGAAGCTGATACTTAAGTCTAAAGATACATTTCGGACACCGTGTATAGTCGTGTGACACCCTATAATCATCATTTTGAGGATTTTGAGGATTCATTTTGAGTCTTTAAAATACAGATTTATATAATATTAATAATATCTAGTGTTTCGAATAAATAAGTCTTAAAATTTCGTTAATTTAACGTATCTGACCAATGTTAGTAATTAAATTATGTTTCATTATCTCTAATTGTAAAAATGTTAAAATAAAGAAGTATATTGTAAGAAAAAACTGAATAATATAGACATATAGTTAATCAGAAATGAATCATGTTTTAAAACGAAATAATTAGTCTTCATTTCTTCAGATAAAGGTTCTATAGATAGAGAGAGGATGTAAAATTATAATTTGGATTATAGATAATAGTCTATCTAAAAGCTATTTATGATTACAAAATCGAGAATAAAAATTAACATACATACATTTATCTTAGTTAAACATATTGAGATTTGAGGAGTAATATTTAAGTATTTGAAACTTCTTGAAGTTTAGAAACAGGATAAATATCCTCAAATAATAGAGATGATACGTAAAATCAGCTTAAGATTTGAAAATATTCAAAACATTCTTATGATTTTCTGTAAAAAGTATATTTTGAATTCAGTGAAAGTTAAAATTTAACATGTGCCACATGTAAACATCTTCTTCCTTAAGCAAACTTTGCAACTAATTGAATGATTAGGGAAAGCGCTTTTCTTTCAAAACACTTACCTGCCGGCGCAAGATAAGTTTAATTCTAAATATATTGTCTTTAGAGAATATTGAATTTCTTTAAAACAGTTTAGAGAATTTTACTGGGTATTCAAGAAAATATATTAGTACTGTGTATAAATTCATGATTTCTATGTTTTGTTACTTTAAATTAATGAATTGTGTAATTTGAAGCATTATAAATATATTTTTTACATGACTACGTCCTTAGTATTAAAATTATCTTTTTAATTTTTAATAAGAAAGATAATATGTACAACTTTTCAACATATTAATTAATTCCATAAATGAACATTTTCTGCACAATCAGTATGTGATGAAAATGACGATAATACAGAGTATCACATGACGTATTTCCTTTATTTGGAAACGACAAGTAAGTTACTACAAAACTATATAATTTAGAAAATACATTTTACAATGTTTCTTTATAAATCTATTTAAGAAGTGATACATAGATGTTTTAAAGAAACATGCTGAAAATGAAAGTAAATCACTGGATTTCGATTGTTCTGTGTTGTAAATCAGTGGCTTTTTGTAAAGTCATTAAACTATTTTATAAATAAGACTTATTTGTGTAATTTATTATTAATTTTGTGAAACACAACAAACATTCATGAAATTAGTTCACGTTTAGTAGATTATCTGAGATTTCAAATTTAAATAATATGCATGTTTAAAAAAAGGTGCAGCTAAAAAAGTTATGTTAAAGTTTATGTTGGCGTGAAGGTGAATATTTTCTGAAATTTTGCCATTATATGTGTTATACAATTTTCACGTTCAATAGTATCTTATAAAACTTGATCAATAAGAGACAATTTAAAATGACTGTGGTATGACTCGATGCAATTTTAATCAAAACTAAATTAAAATGATTGCCTTAGAAATTAAGTATGGGAGAGCAGAGACTTAAAATAGCACATTTTTAATTATTGCTTTTATGCTCAAAGGAAAGTATTCAGAAAACAACAACAACAACAACAAAAAGAAAAATATACAAGACTTTAGGAATGATTATTTTTCCCACATCATTTAAAAAAGTACTATTTTTTTTTTATTTTGTATAATTATACAGATATTTGATGCAATTGGAACATGGTGCAATACAAATGAAACAAGAAAATTTTCCAATAAATTAAATTCGTAAAATATCCTTTCCCTGAAACGTATAAAAAAATATATATTATTAATATTATTTCATCACATAACTATATTTTTGCCATTTATAATTATAATTTGGCACTATTCAATACAATATTGAAATTTAACATGATAAGCATGTTACTTTCTCTCTTTAAAAAAATCTTAATGGGAATTTGAATTGATTAGCACCAAAAAGTAGCATAACATAAAATATCTTTAAAAACTTGAAAAGAACGCCATTTGCGCTGCATGCAATATAGTTAGTTCTATGGTGATTGCGATAGAAATCCAGCATATTCCATACTATCATCACAATTTACATGGAAATCTTTTCCTGTGAAAAATTTCGATAACATATATTCATTATGGTAAGGTTGTGAACGAAAATTCTTGTTCGATTGAAAGTGATGCACCTTGACTAAATAAATGGATTGAGATTTTCACTGCCAAGAAAAAAAATGTTTCACTATGATGTTCCATAGATTATAGTTTAACGCAGTACTTAGAATCAAAATGTTTAGATTTACATTTACGTTTCTCTATTAATAAAAGTAGAGATTTTGATCTTTGTGTGTTAGTTGGTGATGACTTTAAATACTACCGCACGTTGGAGTATCGGTGAGAAAATTTGGATCAGAATAGTCCATGGCATGTATTCTAATGCGAATTAGGTTCAGAACTTTATTTTTTTTATGCTTAACCGATATATTAATTTAAATTCAGAGCTACCACTGATCAAAAATACAATCTTTTTCTCAAAACTGCTCAAAGCACTGTTTTGAAAGATCGCTCGTAGAGAAGAACCGAATGTCGGAAACGATCTTTCGAATCCCCTTATCTGCCAAGACATTTGAAATGCATGCTTAAAGATCGTATTTTTTATTTCGCGACGGTGCATTTTTTTTTAAATACGAATTTTAATGGTTTCATTGTTTTTTTTTCAAAAACGTTCCATTTTTCGATTTTTTACTTCATTTGTCGAAACTCGGTTCGTACTTAATTTTATAGATACGAATTCGTAAAAATTACCCACCTAAAATGGACATCCTCTTCTTTATTACGGTGAAATCCAATTTAAAAAATACCAATATTAGCTCTTGTAAAAAAATTGGCACTAACAGGTCACTTCGCACCTCCCTATGACACTATTTTTATCACCCTAAAAGTGTAATTTTTAGTTCATATAATTTACATCCCCTATACGAATCTCAAAATCTTCAGAGGATTACAAGTATTTAAAATAAAATAGACCTGCAAAATTATAAAATCAGAGCGCAAACACGTGGGCGGCTTCGTCTAATGGTTTTGTAATTAAATCTCTATTTATATAGTGTAAATTTTTAAGTAGACTTCCAATCCGTTATATTTAATATGATAAACATTTCAAAGTGTTCGGAATATAATAAAATAGTTCTTTTTAATATTAAAAGTCCCGACACGAAATAAAAAGGGGGGAGAAAGCACATTTCCTTTGCAACTAAATCTCAACATTTTTTTACACAATCTTCAAAACAGTTATATTTATACCCTATAAAAATTTCAAGGAGATTAGACAACAAAAACTATTTTTTTAATTGTTACACAACTCGACGAAAACAAAAGTCTTCTTAAAACTGCCTTTACAACAAAATATCAATATTAGTTTAGGATTTTTTTTTTTTACATAGGCCAAAGAAACATTATACTTTTTCACTCAATAAAATTTCAAAAAGTTTGAACGATAACAACTAAAAAAAAATTAATAATTTTTATTTTTAATTGTACCCGGAGGCCTTCGTCCCTCCCTTTATTCGACATATTTTTATATTACGCATTCGTTTGGGCGACCAAAATGCGAAAAAAGGAAAAATACTAAACCAGATGCGCGTTTACTTTTCAGTACAATGGCGCATATCGTATAGATTTTTTTTTAATTGTAACTCTGTTATAGCCCACTTCATCTCAAATTTCCCGATTTTTTTACGGCACTTGACTAGGTTTTTACACATGTTTCCCTGCCTATATATTTTACTTCTAAATTATGGAAAACAAAATTATTTTAAGAATTATTTCATACAAACGCTTATAATTTATTAAATATTATTAGATCTTCTGATTGCTTTATAAAGTTTCTCCTTTCTTCGGTCAAGTTTCTAAAGTGGTGTTGAATTTAGTTGAAATCACTGCATGCTTAAAATAAACAAACAAACAAGAACAACAACGCCAACAAAAACTAAGGGGATATGTTTTGAGTTTTACAAAAGAAAAAAAAATCTCCATGAATACACACGCTATTGTTATCCAAATGCATACACGTATTGCGCCTATTTTATACTTTGTTAGAACTACAGATTATTGCAAGCTTTTTATGATACATTGGTATCTCAACTATTATTCCGAATTGATCCTGATGTCAAAACTGCCCTCCTGCAAGTTTTTTACTGACAAATTTGACGTAAAACATATTTTTTTACGTCCCCGAGATTAGAAAACAATTCATCAAGTATTTCGGTAATTTTTGTGCAAAACGACTAAAATCAATTGCCGGTGTACTCTTGATCAGAGTGCATCCAAAAATATATGCCTCCTAAATAATTCTTTACGCATAAAAGATTTTATTAATTTTAGGATATTTTGTTATTTTTAAAATGACAGAATCTTGTATGATTCATATAAGATATTGTGTATAATTTTAGAGATAATATTTGAGGTTAATTATAAAATTTGTCATATCTTAATGTTCAATTATCTGTTTTCTGATAAAACATAAATTATGCTGATTACATTTCAAATCTATAATCTATAATAATAAAGAAAGAAGTTTGTGTGTGAGTGAGTGAGTGAGTGAGTGTGTCGACGGTGTTCTGAAGAGACCGCTGCACGTAGAGCTACAAAATTTGGGGAAAAAGTACGTCTATATATGAAGTTTTGCACCTTGAAGCCCGATTTTCAATTTTTTGATTAAATTTTTTTTATTTAATTTGTTATGCGATTTTTAGCACTTTTTAAATTTCGAGGCGATTTTTTCCATATAAGTGAAAAGAATATGGTTTCTTTCTTTTAATCCAATATAGTAAATTTTGTTCCCTTTTCAAAAAAGTTTTTTCGGAATTCGTGCAGCAATTTTTGAATTTTTAGCGAATTTTTTATGCAATTATTGAACAGCATTTAATGCATTTCCATACCTATATGGGGGTTACTGTACAGGGAAACAGTTCTGTCGCCAAATGCCGCCAAGTTTGTCGCCAACTTGGCGGTATATCGCCAAATTTGGCGACCGAAATGAGTCGCCAAAAGTGACGCCAACTTTGCGATATCTCTAATTTTTCGCCAAATTCCCATAGGCTTCCATTGTAAACCAATATGTATTACTTGCTTACAGAAAATAAACAAATTGAGATATTTTAATGCAACAAAAACTAATATTTATAATAAAACACTCATACTACAATATATATTAAAACACACATACACACATAAATAACGCCTGCATTCAACAGTTAAAGGTATATATAAATATTATACAGACATACAAACAATAAATATAACAAACTCAACTGGAGTGAAAAATTAGCCAGAGCCAGGAATCGAACCCGGTACCAAAAACTAATATTAACTTAAGGGATTATATTAATTCGATTTTTCCACATTAGGAAAAAGAATGCGGTTTCTTTCTTTTAACACAATATAGTAAATTTTGTTCTCTTTTCATAAAAGTTTATTCGGAATTCGTGCAGCGATTTTGGAATTTTTAGCGAATTTTTTATGCGATTATTGAACAGCATGTAATGCATGTCCGTACATATAAGGGGGGGGGGGGGGTTACCGTAGGGGGGATCCAGTTTTGTCGCCAAATAACGCCAAGTTTGTCGACAACTTCGCGATATATCGCCAAATTTAGCGACCAAAATGAGTCGCCAAAAGTGAAGCCAACTTGGCGATATCTCTAATATTTCGCCAAATTACGATAGACTTCCACTGTAAAACAATAGGGTTTACTTGCTTACAGAAAATCAACAAATTGAGATATTTTAATACAACAAAAACTAATATTAACTTAAGGGATTATGTTAATTATATTTAAGGGAGTCCAAGTAAATTAATTACGAATAAAAGTAACATTATCGAATGCTTAGCATGATTTCCAAAACAAAAATTTTAAGAGGGCCCACAGGTCAAAGGAATTAGATTTGAAACTTTTATCCAATTATAGTAAATTTTGACTTTTGTGATTTTTGAACTTTATGGGATTTTTAATGCGATTTTTACGTTGCTTCGTGATCTGCTGCAATTTTTCGACATTCCTTATTTGACCTAAAGTACATTCTGTCCTCATTTCAATAAAGTTTATTCGGATTTCGTATAGCAATTTTCGAATTTTTCGGGAATTTTGTATGTGATTTTTAGTGTATTTTAGCGATTTGCTACTATTTTTCCACATTAGTGAAAGGAATAAACTTGCAACCTTCGAACACAATACATATATATTTTTTTCTCTTTTCAGAATTTGAGAAGCGATTTAAAATTTTTTCGTGATATCATATTGTGATTTTCGGAGCTTTTTCGTAAGTCCTGCTGTTTTTTGACGTACCCGGGCAACGGCGGGCAAGTTCGCTAGTAATTAATAAAACCATTTATGTTTGCTTAAATAGCATCACGTATATTTTATATAATCAAAATTATAATTATCATATCTTAAATAATAATAATAATAATATCAATAATAAATTCAAATATGTCTAATGTAAGCAAGAAAATTTTAAAATTATAAATTATAAAATTGTATGGTGTTATAAAAATGTAACATTTAAGTTTATATGACTTAATAGTAAAATTCAATATATAACGTAAAGCTTGGAGAGTCTGTGAACAACAATTCAACAAAATAATAATAAAAAATCTAAATTTAACTAGGACTTCCCTCAGAGGGATTAGTCTGAGCGATATTACTGAGAGCATAGATTTAATAATAACATGTGGAAGCAAAGAAAATGAGATGTTATCTTTAATTGTCCATATACTGCGATAAACTGAAATGATGAAAATAAACGAATCGTAGAATTACAAAATCTTATATATAAATTCGTATACACTGTTTAAAAAAATGGGAAATCAAACCATTCAAGACAGCCATGCATGGATATAAAATTGAAAGTACGCAATATATTAAAAGTAAAATAGAAAATGAAACTCTAAATTACTTATATCGGAATTTTAACTGTATTAAATGATGTCAAGAGCATAATCAGACGCTCCGCACCAATTTGACTAATTTTAAATGACAAATATATGATGTTTAAAAAGAATGGACTATACTTTATATGGTGTGTGGTCCCACGGAATAGTTAATATTGTACAATATCTGTTTTCCACAGATGCAATGAGGTTGTCGATAACATTTAAGGAATTCTCTCCTCAAAATCTAATATAGTATCAAAGTACCGAATACATCAACAGTGGCATGCAATGCTTCGTTAGAGTGTGTTTTAGATATGCTCGATCGGATTTAAATGATGAGTGTATACTGGCCACTACATACGCTGTATTGTTTTGTTTTCAAACATATTCTGCACAAGTTGAGCTGTATTTATCATGTATTAAATAAAAGAAATCGGCAATGATTACAACATAAAGTATGACACAAGATCTGAATATATCATCTGCATAACTTTTGAGCTGTCAAAGTGTCATTTGAAGAAATTTACAAATCCATACATATTTATTCAGGAAATCATGCAAGCTAATATACGCCAATATGATCCCGATTATAAAATTTCACCAGAATAAGTTAATATATAAAAAAGCTACTAATGATAATTGAGAATATGACCTTATGATAAAATGTCTAGAAAAATGAATGGGATAAAAAATTCATATCACATTTAAAACGGCACTTCCCTCTGTTAGTGGCCTTTGCGAGAGAGAGAAAAGCCTAGAGAAGGAACACTTTAACAAGTACTTTCGGGCAACCTACTCACTGTTTCATACAGGTCTTTATTTAATATTTACACAATTTATTTAATGCTAGGTGGGTATCTATCTGTTATGTTGCATTTAAATTGCATGTTTTGCGGAGGGAATGCAGCATTATGAAATATTTAAAGTTGCTATACCTAATAATTCCAAATTAATGGTAATTGAGATCGCTTTCCGTTAATTTCATCTTTTTAAATTTTAATTTTTTTAGAAACCATTCATAGAGACAATTATATATTTTAAAACTAACCCGAAGCAAAATTTCAAGATTTTGGGTTCAGCAGTAACACAGAAATAGAAAATTTTTGAAAGTTTTTTGTTTTTGCACTGTTTTATATAACGACATTTTTAGAAATTGTTCTATTGCGAGAATTTACGTCATGATAAATACAGCCATGTCAATTTTCATGTTTATATTCCTAACAAATCCTTGTACTTCGTTACTCAGATCATCTTTAGATCTTTTTCCGCTTTGTTTAGTCTTTCTATTTTTTAGAATTCGTTCTACAACGAGCATTTACATCTTATTAATTACTACCATGCCAAAGTTCTAGTTTCTAACCCCAACAGTATCCCAAAAATTTCAGTATTCCAAATAAATCATAGTTTAGAAACTTTCTAGAAATTTTTACGTTTATCCGTCAAATTGAACCTTTTAGAGAGCGTTCATTACGAGTATTTACATCTTAAAAGTAACTACCGCACCAAATTTAAAGTTTCTAACCCAATCAATATCACAGAAATCGCAATTTTAGAACTTTTTTGCTCCTTACAGCGATGTAGGTTCTTGCACTGACATAAAATAGTCTTTTTTTCGGAACAGAGATGGCCACCAACATTTTTTTAAGTTGGCTATGTAGTTTCAGAGATAACACCTCACAAACGTACAAGCATTAATACTATTATATACTTTATAATATTATAACGCTTTATAATATTAGCATTAGATGTACAGATACAAAAGCCATTTATCTGTTACAAACTAAAGTGCCGGCGTTGCCCAGAATTTGAAGGATGTTTGTTCTGAAAAATCAATTTCAAAATTTAACATACAACACAAAACAAACATTAAAAAAAGCAGTCGAAATGTTGTATGAATGAATCATATGAAAACGCTATATAAAAATGTATAAATGTGTATAACAGACGCAAAAGAATACAGCTATAAATGAACTTATTTCAATTTATAATTGGAGCAATAATGTTAAAATAGGCCAATATTTTCCTAATCGGGTTTTTATCATGCTTCAATACATTTTTCACACTCATATGACATTATTCTGTATCCACCACGTCCTTTATATTTCCAATATGACGTAATATTTTCCTCTTTCACGTGGAAACCTTGAAATAGAAAAATTATGAAGTTATATTCACTTTCATTTAAATTCGTCAAACATTTATTTCATTTTCATATTTCACGTGAATATCTTGCAATAGAAAAGTTATGACGTAATATTCACCTTTTTTAAAAATTCGTCAAACTATTTATTTCATTTTCATTTTTCACGTGGAAATCTTGCAGTAGAAAATTAATTGTTGTAGTAATAATTTTATTGTGTTTTTTAATTGTTGGCAACTGCTATAACGAAAAATGTTTAAATTTGATAAGAAATTGCTGTTAAATTGGTGGGTTTTTATTAATTAAAAATTAACTATAAATTATTTCGATTCCGGATTACTTTAGTTGTCTCGGCCATGTTTTAATACACATGTACGTATCTTTTCACAATTTTGGCTTCCAAATTGTGGATTTTTATAGAATTACAAACAGACAGATAGACAAGTTTTCATTTTTATGTATCTCTCTATTCTAAAAAAAGTAACTAACGCTGTCACTGCCGCCGCCGCCGGTTTTGAATTTTTTGTGACCGGAGGTCTTTCTTCGTTAATATTTAGAAAACTATTGCATACAAAAAATGTGAAAATCGGTGGTATTATAGCGAAATGTTTGATCAATACGCTAATGCATACAGTTTTAAAATCGAAGAATTATTTTAAGAGATGTTTAATGCTAAAGTTGGACAAAATCGTTCCATTAAAAAAAATTTATAGGAACAAAAACTATGCATGTGAATTTAATCATTTTTAGATCATTTTATTCAATAGAAAATCCCGGTGTGCAGATTTCATTAATTTTTTTTTAATTTGACTCATTTTTTGAGGTTTTATTTCTATTTTAAATTCAAATATTCAGCATCTTGACTGATATTTTTTACATATTTTAGAAAATGGTATTAATTTAAACTGTTGCCAACTGTATAAACAGCGCAAACAATAATGTTTGCTTCAAATAAAAAAAAAAAAATATTTACACGATACTATTATAAACAGAAAAAAAACCTTCAAATTAGAATTAAATAATTAGGTATAAAAAGCAGGCACTTATTGGAAATCACGCCATTAAAACTATATTTACATGTGAATTTTGAAAGAGAAAGGATATTGTAAAATATATTCATTAACATCAGCGTTAGAAGTCTGAAATAGAAGAAACTGCGTCACATTACACTTATTATGCAAAATGAACAAAAAATAGTATTGCAAACAGTTTAAATTTAAAAATTGCGCGAGACAAAATATTAGAGGTTAAATATTAGATTTGTTCAAAATTTTATTATTTGTCGTTTGATGTGAGGTGTTCAGCTATAAGTATGCAAATTTTCATGTCTCCAACATAATTAGGGGATGAGTTAGAAAAATTGCTTAAAATACACAAGTTGGAGCCCAGAGGGTTAAATATGACTTTTTCAATATTTTATGATTTATCGTGTTATCGCAAGTGTTCTGCTATAAGTATGCAAACTTTCATGTCTCCAACTTAATTAGTGGCTGAGTAAGAAAAATTGCTTAAAATACACAAGTTAGAGCCCAGAGGGTTAAATATTAGACTTTTTCAAAATTTTATTATTTGTCGTTTGATGTGAGGTGTTCAGCTATAAGTATGCAAACTTTCATGTCTCCAACTTAATTAGGGGCTGTGTTAGAAAAATTGCTTTAAATACACAAGTTAGAGCGCAGAGGGTTAAATATTAAACCTTTTTCAAAATTTTATTATTTGTCGTTTGATGTGAGATGTTCAGCTATAAGTATGCAAAATTTCATGTCACCAACCTAATTAAATTAGGGGCTGAGTTAGAAAAATTGCTTAAAATACACAAGTTAGAGCCCAGAGGGTTAAATATTAGACTTTTTCAAAATTTTATTATTTGCCGTTTGATGTGTGGTGTTCAGCTATAAGTATGCAAATTTTCAAGTCTCCGACATGTATAGTTTCTGAGAACGGGCTCTGTGACAAACGGACAGACAGACAGACAAAGGAGTGAGACAAGTAGGGTTTCGTTAGATGAACAAAACTCTAAAAACATGCTGCGGATGACTGTAACAACATCCTAAAATTACATTACCATCAGCGATCTACCAATCCTGAATTTAGTTTATATTCATTTCATATATTCTTATTATTTTGTGTGGCCTTGTAAAATAACTATCAATATTATATACAGTAAAACCTCTGAATAGCGGACACCCCGAGAATGCATAATTTGTCCTCTATTTAGAGGTGACCACTACTGAGAGTAAAACATGTATAGTTATTTAAGAGTTGGTAATCGAAAAAATGTCCTCTAAATAGAGGTATCCGCTAATCGGGTGTGTCCGCTATGGAGGTTTTATCAGTAAAACCTCTGAATAGCGAACACCTCGGGAGGGCAGAATTTGTCCTCTATTTGGAGGTGTCCACTACTGAGAGTAAAAAATGTACAGTTATTTAAGGGTTGGTAATCGAAAAAATGCCCCCTAAATAGAGGTGTCCACTAATCGGGTGTGTCCGTTATGGAGGTTTTACTGCATAATAATATCATCCTTTACAAGAAAATTGCATGCTGTATGATAGACAGACAGACATCCAGAGAAAGATAACCTCCCGGAGCAATAAACACTCATATCTTTTGTTTTAATCATCCACAATTGTATGTCATACAACAGGCCAGATTTTATACAACAGGCTAAAAACGGTCACCGTGGTACGGAGTACTGTATTATTATTTATTTGCCCACCAAAACTGGTTGCCACGGGTTGTTGCAAGGTTTGTGATCACGTGGTTGAAACTGATCTATTCAATATTAATGCGTTCGTTTTTTTTTTTTATTTGCTCCATGTGTTCAAACCAGTTGTCTACGAAAACATCAACCGGTGAAAGTGACGCACACCAAATATCTATGACGTATGCAGATAAATTGTGCTTTTTTATCAGTTTTTTTATATATAATTTTTAAACGGTTTGGAACTTATTTTTCATAGTAGGTGCATTCAGTAGGCGACCCCCATAGTTACCTTCTGGTGCAATCAGAAACGAAATCCGACAAATATTTTTTGAGTTATGCTTGACGAAAGGTTTTTATTAGGCTTTTTTTTTCAGTAGGACATGGCGTTAATATCCATCGTAGTAGTAATGTGTCCGGACAGTAATATTTCACTGAGTATTAGCCTTCGCTTCGCTCAGACAATTATGTGCTAACTATTCATTTATAATTTTAACTTCATTTGTTTTTTATGCATTTCCATTGCCATTTCGTTTTTATGCTGTAATTTAATAGAACAGCTGTGATAAAACGAAGAAAGTATTTTGCGCAATCTGTTCTTACAAATTTGGTGTGATTGCGCAAATGGTTAGGAGAGATTGTTATCAATAATAATTACAACTAAATTGTTTTCACTAATAATTACACTTTAATATATTGTTATAAGGTTTTTATGATGAAATTTTATTGTGTTATCAGTAAATATTTTAAGCTTAATGATTAAAGAATCAGAAAAATGGAAGCATTTTAATTAAAGAAAAAAATTAAAGATTCAGAAAAAGCAAGTAGAGATAAGATTACAATATAACAATAACTTACTTGATAACACGTTTAATTTAAAATTAGTTCATTTTCATTTCCACAGTTTCCAAGTTTTCTTGTTTTCTCCACGAAGGTACCGTCGTATACAACAGATGCACTTGTTATAACCCTTTAAGACCCGATGAATTTTTAAACAAAACTTGTCATGCCTGTAGAAAGTAAAATATGGACTGGAACCGCTACCTGTTGATAAAAAATGATACTTTACTTTATCTGCTAACCAGAACGATCGTTCGATTCGAGTTTTTATTACATACGACTCAGAATCAAGCATTTAAATTAATGTCTAACCCGCATCATCCTGCTCTAGCTCAGCTAATACCTTGACATTCCCTAGCACTTAACTCTTCGCATAAATGAGGAAAATCAAGCTGTTCCTGTTACCTTATTAGCGAAAAAAATCATTTATTAGAAAATTTACTTTTAGTTAAAAAATTAATTTATTAGCAAATTAATTGTTCATAAATTAATAAAATATATATCTACCCTATATATATATAATCCTAATGAATCGAATTGAAACGAAATTATGTAACGATTCTATGAAACGACTGATTAAACAACTGATTACGTTTAACGGCGATTTCTCCTAAAATATGGAATACTTTGCTATGAAATTAACACTAAAAATTCGTATTGATCCACAGATCTCAAAACTGGTATTAGAATTTTAAAATTAGAATTAGTTTTCGAAATATTAATTTTTTTCTAATTTTAAATACATTTTTTCTAATGATGGCAACTCAAATTTTAATCATAACAGATATTTTTTTCAAATTTTAGAAAAGGTTATTTTAAATTAATTTGACGACGAGTTTGGCCTCCCTTAAATGTATGCTAAGAAATGCATCATGTTACTTTTATTCAGAATTCAATTTGTATTTCATTATCATTTTATTTAATACAAAACTTTCATTTGAAATTGAAACCTTTAAAATAAATGGCTTTTACTTCATTTTTTAAACGAAACGAAAAGAAAAATATTAAACACAGATGTCATATACGCAACGGAATACCTAATTGGCGCCAAAATGGCGTTATTTTGCCTGACATGGTAACCCGGCTATTGTTGCTTATTTATTAATAAATATTTATTTGAATTTATTTTCTTTTTATTTACAAAAAATGTTATAAATTGTTTTGTTCTATAGTTATTAATTAATTTTTTTTATTTATTGTTATTTCATTTTAAAAATAACAGAAAATAATTTAAAAATACATATGTAACAGGTATTTGAAAACGAGGTTTTCGCCAAATTGTCGTAAAAAAAAAAAAAAAAAATCACGCCAAACCCGGTCCGTATGTGACAATGCAACAAATCATGAGATTTAATTTCCACTTCAAAGCAACGTTTTAAGGTTATTACTTCTCCCGTCGACCAATTTCGCCAAATTATATAAATAGCCAAATTATACAAATTGACATTTTTTTTGTTAAATAACAAATGAACAAATAAATTAGTATAACATTAATAAAAATACTAATAAAACATCGAAATAAAAATCACTTGATGGCGTGAACATGTGTAACTTCCTTAAAGTCAAGTGAATGTGACATTTACGATCAACCATTATTGGCATTTAATCTTATAGTTTGGCGACAGATTTTTGGTCGATGGGATAACCAAGTAGCACCGTTTTAATTTTCACTCGAAAAATAAAAAAAATGCTAACTGGCGAGTTAAAAAAAAAAGCCATTGGCAAGATTTTCAACCGGCTAACATAAAAGTACCAGGAATTTTTTGTGATCATGGCAACTTTTTTGTAGTTTTATTCGAAAAAATAATTTTGATTCTTTAATCGAAATGGAAACCTTTCTTATGAAAAGCGAAGGAATCAGCCCGTTGTTTATGGCAGTTACATTATTTGGACTATTATAATGTAAACGAAATAATGGGAATAGAATAATATTCGGGGACTTATCCCACCTGTGGCTGGCTAACATTAAAGTACCAAAATGGCCGCCTGGAATATAAAAAGCGAAGGGATCCGCCTGGAGTTGTTGATGATAGTCACATGACTTAGACTACTAGTATAGAGATTGTTTTCAATTTTAAAAACAGCGCAAAGAATAATATTTCCTTATGATTAAAAATTTATTTTCACGTGACTATTAAAAACAGAAAAAAAAAACTAAAATTACTATTAAATGAGTACGTGTTAAAGGCAGGAAAATATTGAAAATTATGTCCTGAAAATTGTATTTACACGTGAATATTAAAAGGGAAAGGAAACTTTAAAATAAAAAATACCTTAATATGCGTTTAACCCTTTTACGGACAAGGCACTTCTATTCGTAAACTCTTGAAATCAGTGAATGGCACCAGAACTTACAAACAAATTTCGAAATACAAAAATGCTTTTGTTCACTTATTTAATAAAAGGGAAATTTTCATCCCAATATTCTGATGCTAATGTGAAATTTAAGAATTAAAATTAAGTGGTCCAAAAATTAAACACCGCCCTTGAAGGGCTTAAAGCAGCAAAATTTAGCAATTGTATTATGTCATTCGTTTTATAACGCTGTTAAAAAATACCGAGACACAAAGACTCTGTTTACTTAATTCATTTCATTTTAGCTTCTTTTCAAATGTTTAACTGATCTTCTTTAACCAAACAGGAAAACAACCATTGGATGTCTTAACAGCAACTAATTCTACCTTAAATTTTTGCAATCAACGGGAATTGAATGGAAACCCGTTTACAGGGAGATCGCTACAGGTTTTTTTTAGTATAATTTAATCTTCTCTAATCTTTTTAAAACCGATCAGATTAGCGTGCTTTTAGATTCTACAGTGTTTGGGGTTGGCGAGCGTAGCTTGCAGGGGGCAGAGCCCCCTAGTATATATATATATATATAATTAATTTATTTACACATGCATTATTAATTTATTAAAATAAAAATTATCGGGAAAGTATTTTTTAGCAAATTAATTCTTTGTCAAATTTAGTTTCTATAATTATGTGTTTCAAGAAAAAAATATTTCAAAATTGATTCATTCATATGTTTTACATGAAATGTGCATATTAGTATGTAAACAGTTTTAAGAAAATAGCATTTTTTTATTAATGATATATTATGTTTTTAACTAAAGTTTATATCTCATTTTAATGACATTTTCCCTAATTATTAGCAGCCCTAAACTTTAAATTTACAGAAATGTAATATAAAAAAAAAATCATACATATATTATAAGATATTAATAATGATATTTTGAAATTCAAAATGAAACCTCTCCAACAAGAACAACTCTCCCTTTTTTAAACAAATATCATTTTACAACTTATGCACTTCACAAGAAAAAGTATTGAGTGACTGAAAACGTGGTATCCAGTTTGTGATAGGATATTGCTTACTTTCTCTTTATTTTCAAGAATCCTAAAACCAATCTTTTACTATACTGTTTAAAAAAAAAAATGTATAAGGTTTTTAAATTTTTGCTAAGAAACTGGGATTCCCAGAACTTTTCATGCAACGGCAACAACAAAACATTATCTAACAGATACGCTTTTGCACAGTAAATCAAAAAATATGTAAGGTTACTAAGAATATTTGGGGAAATTAGGATGCTTAGAACTGTTTATGTAACTACAACCCGGGTTAAAGATAAAATTCATTAAGATCACTGTAATAATTTTTGCAGATTCTTCTGTAAAGCTACAGATTTCTGTAGCTTTACAAAAACTAGTTTTATAGATTTACATCTTTTTTAGTACACTGTACGGTGTACGAATAAAACTTTAGTAGGCATACTGATTTCGATAACTTTACATCTCTAGATTTTTTTTTCATCTTTACAGTGTAATAACAAATAAAATGCTATTTCATGGAAGATGCATTTTTCTTTTTCTATTTTTTTACGTGCAACATGTCATTCTGTTACTAAATTCTTATCTCCGTTTCTAAAGTCCAAGTGGCTTCCAGTGCTTGAAAGCCATTGGTATGTATGGAAATAGTATTAATGCATTGTTAAAAAAAGATGTATTTATACAGATGTAAAGATGCAGAAATCTGTATGATTACTAAAATTTTATCTATACACTGTACAAAAAAAAAAGTTTCTAATCTACAAAATTAGCTTTTGTAAAGCTACAGATGTCTATAGCTTTACAAAATAATCTACAAAAATTACAGTAATCTTGCTAAAATTTTATCTGTAACCCGGGTTGAAGTTGCATAAAAGTTCTAGGCATCCGAGTTTCCAAAAAAATCCTTTATAACCTTGCAGATTTTTTTATTTACAGAGCAAACGTGTATCTGTTACATGAATTTTTGTTGTTGTCGTTACATAAAAAGTTATTCGTAACTTGTCTGATTTAATCGGAACATTTTCCCCGAATTTTTATAGTCAAAACTTTCTGCTTTAAAGTACCGGTGATAAAAGATTAAAAATTCTGTACAAGACGCTCATCGCGAAGAATTACATACGCAGCGAGAGGGTTAAACAGTTTTTAGAAAATAGAATTTTTCGATTAATAATATACTATTTTTTTAAATAAAAAAAATAAATTGAAATAAATCACTTAATTGTATGTTTAATGTCATATTTCAATGGCATTTTTCAGAATGATTAGCAGTTTTAAACTGTAATTTTTTAGAAATGAAAAAAAAATCTTAAGGCCTACATGTACATTAAGATATTAACAATGATATTTTGAAATTCAAGATAAAACCAGAACATAATAAATCTCTCTTAAAAAAAAAAAAAAAAAAAAAAAAAAAAAAAATCTTTTACCTTTTATTCACTTTACTAAAAAAAAAGTATTGAGTTACTGACAACTTGGTATCCACTCTGTGATGGGGTATTGCATTCTCTGTATTTCCAAGAATCCTAAAACCAATCTTCTACTGGTAACAAATAAAATGCCATTTCATGGAAGATGCATTTTTCGTTTTGTATTTTCTTTCCTGCAACATGTCATTCTTATACTAAATTCTTATTCTATGTTTATAAAGTCTTATGTAAGTAGCTTCCAGTCCTTGAAAGACATTGGTATGTAAGAAAATAGTATTACTAGTTTGATATCTATAGAATACAAAAACAATGGTTCTACTGTTTTAAGAGCTTCTATCTTATTTAAGTAGTAACTGAATTTTTAAAAAGTTTTTTTACTTATTACGGAAATGTACATAGTTCGAAAATCCGTGAATCTTGATGAATATAAAAATCATAAAAAGTTTAGAAATTTTACGTAATATCTTTACCTGCGAATATGTATACAGATATTTTAATGTAAAATTCTGAATTTTCAAACATATTTAGAATCATAACGGTCTTTGAGCTTTAGTAGAGTAGTTTAATAAATAAAATGTAAGAATAGTTTTAAAAATGGTTTTTAATGTTTATATAGTTTAATATGCTTATAGTATTCAATAGTATTCAATTTTTAGCTTGAAAATCACGCGTAATTTCATTGCTGCAATTAGTGATTTATGCAAAAGAATTTCCTATAAAATACGTAAAATTGTGTAAGAACCGAACCTATAGTTTCACAATTTTGATATGCACTTGATAAAAAAACCAAGCTAGTGAATTTATTTAATATATATATATATTCATTTTTCTTTGTTTCTTTTTTAAGATATGTCTAACAGGAAAGTAAAGGAATTTTATTTAACCTTCCGTCTACCAGACGGGTCCATTGGACCCGACATGTACATTCAAAATATTTATTCAAACCAGAAATTTCTTCAAAACAAACTAAATGTATAAATCGGACAATAATAAGTTAAATAAACAAATTAAATAGTTTTAAGTAAAAATTCTGGTGTAGAATGTTTTTATAAAACTTGAGTAAAATTTCCGGTAGTTCTAGGGTTAAACTATATTTTTAGGATTTCGAAATTCATTTTCCAACTTATAATGATAATTTATTTAATATGGAAATATTAATAATAAAAGTGTACATTTTAATTATTACATACTACTTTTTAAATTTATGTTTCATTTTATGAATTTTAGGTTTTCAAAATTGGCTCCTTGCAATTTCACAGCCGTTTGGCATTTTTGGCGAACTTTGATTTACACATAATTAAATACATTATTCTTATACTCGTATGTAATTGTAACCTTAAGAAATATTTCTCAGTTTTTTATAACCTGTGGTAGGCTAAAAGAAAAAGTGCCTTCAAATTAATGTATTAATTTATAATTAATGTGTAGAAATATTACTGTACTAGCTGACCCGCCCGGCGTTGCCCGGGCCCATAATAATAATATTCTTAAATGAATCTGAAATTTTTTATCGCAGATCCGTACAGAGGGGACGGTGCAAATTACCAGGGCCCGACTCTTGTTCAGTTCAAAAGTTGTGTAAAGTCAAAGGTTAAGATTTTTAATTTTTATATGTCTCATACTTTAAACTTTTTTATTCTAAATTAACTGATGAATTTAATTAAAATGTAATTATATTTTCAAAAATTTAATTTTTTATTTAAAATCTTTATATGAAAAAGCAATTACAAATACAGCATAAAGTGTAATGCTGAAAAAAAAAATTGTAAGCAAATATTACTATATAGATTTTTAAGAAAAGTACCATCCAGCAAATTTATTTTCTAATAGAATAAAGCATGTTTATAACGGAATCCTGCAATAAACGAAAAAAAAAAAAAAAAAGTTCCAGCTCTCCCCCCCCCCCCAAAAAAAAATGCTATTATGCGTTGTTCAATTTAATAACCTGCATAAAACGGAATTTATCACTGGTCGTTTTCGTCTACGTCTAAGCAGGTTTTATTGTATCTTACTTTTGGGGAAGCCCGTAATAATATTCTTAAATGAACCTGAAATTCGTATCGCAGGTCCGTACAAAATTACTTTTTACGTCATGACAACATTTTGTAAACTTCTTGCTGCTGTTTAATTCGCATTTCCAATACAGTGCTTTGCATAAATTGCACGTTTCACCCACAGTTATGCATGCCCCGGAACGTTTAAATTAGTAATTTGGATTTCAGTAGCAACTCGTGCATGCTACAGTTATTAAGCCTATTTTGCCGATCGCTTAACGGCATTCTCGACAATTCTATTTGGATTTCGAATCTATTTCGATTCGACTCGAATTTGGCTTCTTCTTCACTTTCAAGCATTCACCGAGATTTTTTACGGGCATTTCAAATGATATTTTGAAGCTACATAATTGCAGCGAAAGATATTGCACAGAAAACGCAAAACGTAAACAACAAACCCGATCGCCCTAAATCCTGCCAAGGACTGTTTCACAATAACCAATCAGATGCGTTTCTCGGGCGTTGCCATTAAACAATAACAAATAATCACGATTTCTGTGCCACGTACGTTAGCGTAATATATATATAGATTGTCATTGGAAACACATCTGTGGACAATATTTTTTTAAGTTCTGGTATATCAGGAAGTTCGTGAAAAATCACTTAAAAATCCATAGTTAAATCTGAAAAGGAGTTATGTTAAATAAAAGAGTGTAATAAAAGTTATATTCTTTAGAAAAATTCCTGGCAAGTACATTTTTTTTAATATGAGCAATTGTTATGATGTAGCATTCTGTATTTCAGTGGTTTCCAACATTTTACTGACCACGCCCCACCAAAGTATCTGTAAAATCGCTGTCTCACCCACCTCCCCTCCCAGTCTATAAATGATGTCTCGTATTATTTAAAAAGTGAGATCTATTCATATGGTAGAAGAGTTATACATCCTTAACAACAACCATTCATTTAACATTTTTTCACTTACCAAAGAAATCTATGTATGTCACAAATGTGTTTTAAAACAATTCTATCAATGCAATGAGCATGTACATCTTCGGTTTTGTGGAAATAATAGTATTGTTGTACTATTCTAACCTATCTCAATGTTAAAGAAAATTATCATATGGTCTGCATTTTCATCTTCACAAAATATCTTGAAGAGAGAATTACATTTGGCATTAATAGTCACACATTTTATAAATCATTTTTGTAACTTATTAAAAGTTGGTGGAAAAAACTCTGGACATCAAATTTTCTATTGTAAAATACAATAACAACTAGGAGATTTAGAGCTGTCAAAATACCTTAAGAAATAACTCATATAATAATTCTGGTTAGGTTCTATTTTAACTTTTAAACGTTTACAATATTCCTTAAAAAAGGGCAAAAGAAACTGGTAGTGAAGGACTGAGTAAAAAAATTTTGAATTGCAAATTGCTCCACTTTGGGACCCAGTGTCTATTGTTTATATTAGAAGTCAGTTTCCTCTCTAAACTATTTATACGAAGTGTGGCAATTAAGTAATGTGACTTATTTGAAAAAAGTTATTTATTGCAAATAAGCTTATATTTAACTTTTATCTCCTTCAACATACTCTCATCTCCTATCTATGCACCACTGCATATGATTATTATATTGTTCAAAACAATGCTGTAGCTTCATCAGTTATCAGCCTCTTAAACAACTCTGCCGTTTTTGCTTTTAAATGTTCAACAGACTGAAAGTGTCCCTTCGATCCACTTTTCACTTTTGGGAACAGATACATGTTCCCATGTGGTAAAGTCCACTCCATATGTTGCGAGATCTGGCGAATAAATTTCGAAACCGTATTTTGTTATATCTTCACAATATATCGTTTTTGAAAAATTCATTATTATTTAAAATGTTTTACAATATCATTCACGTATATCCACAGTTCAGGAGAAGCTGCTGTAAGTGTTTTCCATAATATTCAGAACAAAAGTTTACGAATGATAGAAATGCAACACACCTAAACAAGCTCAAAATGACCGTACAATACATTATCGTAAATTAAGCAATAATGCACTAAGGGCGTTGTCAGATTCTGCAGAGGGACATGTTTACTACAAAATGTTAAATGAATGATTATTGAGTTTGTTTATTCATAAAATTTGAATTAGAAAGATCACGAGGAAGATAGTATGGAATATAATTAGAAGAAAAATTCAAGATATTAATAAACGAAATCTCGTTTCAAGACCAGATGTGCGAACCAGGGTCGATAAGTAATTAATATTTGAAAGGTTTTCCAATGTTACAATAAGGGAATTGACCAAAAAGAATGTCAAATAATCAGGAAGCGGTTTTTGAAAGCAATACGGAATCCATATTTATTGTAATATTCTTTAAAGAATGACTATTTTATTATCATTAAATATATAGCTGTTTTTAAATAGTAGAAAATTAAGTTTAATATATTATCATTTGCGTTGTTTGTATAATAGTAATTTTTGCATTATTTCTTTATTAAAATCTTACATTTTATTTTCTAACACTATTGCATTAATTTAGTTTAAACAATCATTTGCTAGAGTATGTAATATAAACACAACCCTTAGCACCATCACCGCGTCAGCAAAAACTATGTATTACATGGAGATTAGTGCTTTATTGGATGTATTATCTCTCTGAGCATTGTCAGAAAAATTTTGAGAGCAACTGTGTTTTATTATGACTGTTTATATCTACTAATGGACACAAAAACTGATACATATATGTGGAAATGTTTTGCTAGCTTACAAAATGTTTTAATAAGCTAAATCAGTGAAGTTTTTGAAGAGAAAGGGTATCATTTTATATATGTAAATTAAACTCTGCATAATGAAAGTAGTATTTATAGACTAAATTATTATAAACAGCTATACGAGGAAATTAAAAAAGTATTATATTTTATAAAATTTAGAAAATTAAATTTAATTCCCTACAAAGCTGTTCTTTCTATTTTTAGATGTTTGCCGAAAATATAATAAGGCTTACTTCCTGAATAATAAAACATCGTAACTTTGGGAAAAGCTTGTTTCATGACTGAAGAAATCCTGTTTTATTCTTTTCGCTTCTATTCATTTTATGTTTTTCTCATTTAATACGCAAAGAGGTTATTTTATGCTCACTGATTGTTTCCCTTCTAATACTGTTTGCTTCGATAATATCTGATTAAAAAAAACCCATATATTTTTTTGTATTTTGAAAGCAAACTTCTTTCGATATGCATTATCTTAAAATAATAGTTATTTCACACAAGTTATTTTGTTTCAATTATATTTGTCAATTAAATTTTTACTTCTGACGTAATCAGTTATTAAATTATGAATAAAGTTAATAAATAAATAAAGGTATATTTTAAAAATAATTCAAATTTAGGAAAATTAAACCTTCAAGGTGTTTTTATTTAAGCAACAGAATAGCTATTATTATTAAAGGACAGATATTTTTAATAATAATTCTATATTTAAATGCTTTATATCTGCATAACTGTATCACTATTCTGCTACATATATACATACACATAAATTTTGTGTATAAATATTTTTCATAAGAGCAATATACATACATGTGTTCATAATATTTCATATAAGAACAACATACTTGTGCAAAGCACGTTTGTACTCGGGAGAAAATGATTGTGATTGCTTTCAAAACAGACACCAATTTTGAGTTTAAGGTTTCTAATTAGTTTTTATCTACTTTTATAAATTTAAAATTATTATTACAGTATAAAAATTTACACTTCCCATATATTTTCTTGATTGTTTTGAATCGCAACTATATGAAGGTGTTCCAAACAAACGTTCATTCATTTCAAATTGTGCTAACCACATTTGATACCACTTCCGTTGAAAGCAGCTCAGAAAAAACTGCTTAAATATTCATAGAATTATAACAGAAAATATTTTAGGTGTTTATTCCAAACAAATATCCTTAAAAATTAATATTTTACATGGAGAAGTTTTTGGAGACATTTAGTTTATTATCAGAGAAATTATGCAGACATTATGAGTATAAATAAAATTCTATAATCTTTCTATAATAAAAGACTTTTTCTCGTAACCTGCAACAAAATTTTCATTTATTGATAAGAATGTTTTCCCCCTCAAAAGGAACAATATATTTATATTTCGAACACTAGCGATAGAAAATGGCTTAGACACATTTAGACCTCACTCCTTCTTATATGTAAAAACTAATGCATGTCATGATTCATAGTTTTTTTAATAGTAATTTATTTATCATTATTATAATTAAAAATACTTTTTTTATCCGAAGAATATGTTTGGATTCTCAGTATATCTGATTAACAAAGAAACATATCAGTTGAGGGATTTTTGGAAAGATTAATGTTTGACACATGAATTTAAAGATTTTATCTTCAAAATTTGACGTTTTCTATATCCAAGAGAAAAATATATAAGATATAACTTTATTTTACATGTTCTGGTTCGAAGAACTCAAAGTGGATGTTTACTTTTAAATATTTTAAAATTAGCACAATTTAAAATATTCATAGTCAAACATTTTTTTCAAAACTTGAAATCCTATTCACTAAGTAGGTACGATTCTCAGTCGAATCACCACCCCTTGAATATTAGACCTGGGCGCTGACAGAAAAATGTTAGCTTTCGTAGGCAAATTTTATTCAGTGTTTGTACGGCCCTTGAATTTGAATACCATTTTTTTATTATTATTCTTTCCGCTTTATTCTTTTTACCCGACTGCCAAGAAGTGTTATGTGTTTGGCGTATGTGATAAAGTATATGGATTTCTTTACACCCTCGAAACATCCCAACGGCTGGATGGATTTTAAGGAATGGGGTCTCTATCGATTTGCCTTCACCGTCCGATGGTTATAGGGTAGGTTTTGATTTTATAAATTCAAAATGGCGACAGAGATGAAAAAACAATTTACGCACCCTATTAAGTGGCATATCATTGGATAGGTCTTTCAAATTGAAGACGATGCTTCATTGACTATTTTACAGTAAAAAGCTCCGTTTAAATATTACACAACCTGGAAGTTGTGTATGTAGGATCTCTAGCTTTACTGCACCTGTAACCTTCATAGACATCTATAGGCCTCATTAGAACAGTCTTTATTGATAGGAAGAAACGATTAAACACAACTTAAAAGTCACCAATACAAGTAAATAAGAAAAATTGTTAAGAAATATAAAAAAATAGTCTCACATTGTTGCGAAATAATTAATTAGTTCGCTTTTTGCGCAGTCGGATTTTTTTTATTTTTTGCATTTAATTTTTACTTGTTTCTAGATTAATTAAGTGAAATAAACTTTTAGAAAATACTGGCGTCTAAGTTCAGGGGACGGTATACTTAAAAAAAAATCTTTCTACGACAGCTACCATTTTTGTGGGAATTCTCAGGCCTAATATTCAGGGAGCGGGGAGAGGGTGGAATCAAAAGTTACGCTTTGCATCTCTATGAGACAGCGTTATTAACGAGAATTAGCCATGCAAGCGCTGAGCCACAAATGGCGTATTTTCACAACTAAATTTTAATAGTATTCTTCGCTTTATTAAATATGAGGAATTATGTCATTAAATAACGCGAGGAATGCTATAATAATTTAGAGGTAACAATCAGTCATTTGTGGTGCAGCACTTGCATTCCTGAATTACAGTTTTCTTCTTCTTTTTTAAAACTGTGGATAAAAAACACGTTTCCATTGTAATTTTATCTCACTGAAGTTTATAATCTTATATTAAAAATGCATTAAACAGCAGAAATGTCTTAAAACCTCATCGCGTGTTCTAATAGATTAGTAGAGTACGTAGTGGATAGTAATAAATATTCATTAAGGTTATTTATGTACATTAATTAATAATTTTCGACTATTTAACTGCGTGACACTGAAGTTAAAAAAAAATTATGAAGTTATTATTAATTTGCATTCTATGAAAGTGATACCTCACCGCTTATTGTAATATATTATAATACATAACCTTACACAATGTTATTAAATTAACATGTCGTGGATACACAACGTTAAAGAAAGTTGAAAAGATATTCTACTGAGTCAATTTTACAAAATTGTTTTTAAAATTTCGTCGCTGATAGGAATTAAAATTCCAAACATAAATTTGATAGTATTTTTACTTATTATTGTATGTAACATATTTCCATAAAATAAAAAATAATTTTATGAAAATAAAAGGCATCAGTAAAATTAATAAGATATTACTTTGGTTAAGTTAAGCAATTTTCCAGTGGCATTTGTGAGAAAATTCAACTAAAAATTAATTATATTCTTATGGAGAATGTTTTAAAATCAATAACAAAAGAATAGATCTACAGAACTTTTTTTTTCTTGTACGTTGCACTGTTGATATGTCTGGAAATTCTAAACATGGCATTGATGTATTGCTTTCTTTTTGTTTATTGCAAAATAGTTTTATAAGGCAGGAAATTGGTTTTATGAAGAGAGAAAAGTTTTAATAAAAGGGAGACAAAATAATGAAAAATCAAATAAAAGCTTTTAAATAATATTTATTTTTCTAAAAAATCAATTTAAATATCTATAGTAATTTTACTGAACATTTTTGAAATCTGTAAAAAAATAAAAGATACAAGAATCCTAATGAATAAAACACTGATTAAGAATGTTTCTCTGCAGGGCGATGTATTATTTAATTCGTTTCGATCGACGTAGACTATTTCTCATTAAAAAAAAATTCCAATAGCAGATGTGTTTTACAACACAATGTATTTAGAATATTTAACCTGTTTTTATGCTATACCCCTCGAAACAGTTATTTCTTTCATGATTTATTAAAAGACTTGTCTTAGACACAGAGTTGGGTAAATTTGTAATTTCAGTAATCTGCAGTGTAATTTAATTGAATGTAATTATTCTAGTTACAATTGCATGTCGTAACATATTCTTGTAAAACTGTAGCTGAAACTGTCTTGTCGCCACTATTTGTCAAAATTTCTGTTCTTGAATGTGTGTAACTACAATCAACTACCTACTATTATTTTGTAATTGCATCGCCCAACATTGGCATAGGGATTTTTATTATGACGCTATCATCTATTCCCCTATCTTTAAGGACATGGGACTGTGATAAAAGGGATGGAAAAGTTTTCTAAAATGTGATCATTAAATACATTTTTGATTTAACTGAAATAATGACTGAAAATCATTACGTTGTACTTTCATTTTCTATATCAATCTTCATTTTAATGTTATTGCTGATAAAATGCAATATTTAAAATTTATATTTCGATGAAATTTTTTTCTTCGTCATTTTCAATCTTAGTACTTCCCAATTGTCACCTTGTGACACTTTGAACTGATACACAGTTAAATCTGGAAATCCGGATATATCATTAAAATCGTTTGTGGTCCATTGTGTTCAGTGAAACATTGGTATTTTTTGCTATGGTGAAAATTGGTGTTATTTCTTTGCTGGATAATATACGATACATATTTTGTAGTAAAACACTATCCAAATATAGATTATAAGAATGGTCCTGTCTGAACGGAATATAAGCCCCTTGCTTCGTCCAATGAGCATCAACAAATGGATGAAAGGGCTTACATTCTCTTCGGAAATGAACTTCAATATAATCTATGATTTTATTATGTATATTAAATGTACAGTCGTGGGGAAAAAATGTAAACACCCCCTACTAACTCTGAAAGTAATTATAATACAAGATTGTTACTGGTACCAAACGATTGGAAATAAAGTCTAATTTTATATGAGGTATATGAAATTTGCTTAGGGCGCCATCTACAAAATGAAAACAGACCAAACTTTCTTCCCCTTTTCAATTGCAATACAAAATTTTGACAATGCATTTAAATCGTCAGTTCAAATTGTGCCGAGAAATGCAATTTCAAATAGTTTGGATGATAAGTTTTTGAATTATAAACATTCAAAATTTAGTGCTTCTAATGTTAATTTATATTTACAAATTTTTATTAATATCTCCTTAAATTATAATGCTAATGTGATATTTTATGTGTGGTTATAATAATATAAATACATTGAAATTTTAATTTGAAAAGTTTTATAACATGAATTATGAATTAAGAATTATGAAATTAATATTTTAAAAAATGCCAATTCCAACCTACCGTGTTTTTGATAGATTTACATTTATTATGTCCTGCTTTATGTGAATTCTCAATTTCAATTTTTTTTTCCAAATAGTTTTCGAATTATGCTTAAAAAACAGCCCTAAAATATATCCTAATTTTAAAACAATAAATTTGCCTGAAACTGGTTGAACGAAACTCATGAAAATTTGCATTTAGGGTAATTGGAGGATTCATAATTTATTTATGGTGTCAAACATGGGTATTGCATAGATGCCAACATTTCTTAATTATTCCGGAATCTGATCCAAAATTTGCATGCTCAAACCGGAAAATATATATAAGAAAATGTGTCTTCTTTCTACGAGGTACATTTTCGAGTTTATATTGAATTTTTTGGCTAAATAAAATTCCCGGTTGAAAACATGTTCGATCAGACTCCGGAATAATTAAGAAGTGTTGGCATCTATGGTATTGCTATTGAAAAAAAAACAAAGTTTGGGTTTGCATTGATATGTAGATAGCCCTCTAAACAAATTTTATATAGATCATTTAAAAGAAGACTTTGTTTCCAAACGTTTGGTACAAGTAAATTTTTTCTGCGATAGTTTGTTGCATAGTTAGTAGAGGGTGTTTACTTTTTATCCACCACTGTACAATATGAGAAACAAACAATTTAAAAATTTTCAGTTATTTATTAACATTGGCAATGTCGCATTTTTTTTTTTTTTTTTTTTTTGTATGTTTTACCTAAATACATATAGTATACTTTTGAAGCAATTTTTTATGTAATCAGGGTAAAAAATTAGCGATAGTATTATTAAAATCAGCGGGATGATTTTATTAATAATAAAATTGCTACTAAGATGAAAAAATCATCTCTTCACAAGCATAATGATCTTAGCCACTTTATTAAGAAAAATTCATTAAAGTTCATTGCGTGTCATAACAAATTACGCCAATTTCTAACTTTTTAAAATTTTACCAATAAATACTGTTGAAAATCCTTTCAAAACTATTAAATAAACTTCCTGAATGTTTCGTAATTTTCTATTATATATACAGGGTGGTTATAATTAAACTTCCCCAATAAACAGCATACTACAGCGCAAACGGATGAATGAAATGCAAAGAATTTGGTATATAGACTATACCCGAGATGCGCTCACGGAATTTCGAAAAAAAAATAGTTCCAAAATGGCCACCAGAGGACGCCTTTCCGGAAAAACTATAAATTTAACACAATAAACGGCCAAAATAGCCGGTTTTGCATTTTATTACTCATAATTCTTGATCTGGATTGTTAATATTGTTTCTGCATTTCATTTTGGTCGTTTATTGTGTTCAATGTATTGTTTTTCCCGGAAAATGCACCCTCTGGTGGACATTTTGGTACTAAAATTTTTTTTTTCGAAATTGCGTGAGCGCATCTCGTGTATAGTCTACATACCAAATTTCATTGCATTCCGTTCACCCGTTTGCGCTGTAGGATGCTGTTTATGGGAAAGTTTAATTATAACCACCCTGTATTTCACGACTAACAATCCTAAAAACTTTAATTAGGTTTTGATATATTGTTTCATTAAAAAGGGATCTTAATGTCCCAAACTATATTAAATGAGCAAGTTATTTCAATAAAGGGTAAAACTAGTTATGAAAAAGAACATTTGTTCTATCACAAATATAGCGTCGTTACGTAATTTTTTATAATTTTATTTATTGCAGATTGCGTTAATTAACAAATTATTATTATTGCTAACTTAATGAAATATATTCCTAGAATAGTCTTGTGAAGAAAACCAGTAACTAATATTCAAATAACTCCCAATTTCGTGAATGTTGCAAAACGCAATATTTTAATTAAAATACGGATACAAACACAAATAATTGTACAAATTTACTTTTAGCAATTTTCAGGTGCATACATATAATATAACGATATTTAAAATACATTAAAAATATATTAAAATACATTAGAAAAACCCAGAACGTTTTCAGCTGTTACAAGGCCGTCATCAATGAGATTTAAATATTGTTATTATTTTCTTAGTGCTTTTTCGAGAATTGTCCGAATAAAACACTGTAATTTAAAGGCTGTACGTCAAATTAGATGTCAAAGAAAGTTATTCAAATTTTCAACAAAACGAGCTTTCATCTATTATTTAGCAAATCTCTCAGTGCTCCATGGATATCGTATAATAGTTCATACAAAACATCGTATAATATTCATAGAATATCTAATAACGAAAAATACTGAATAATTATACAAACGATATTTCCTACGGGTTCTTAAGAGATTATATAACATAATAATTTAAATGGTGACATCTCGTACATCATACAGGGTGTCCTTTCTCAACGGTGTCTAATGGCTAATTCCTAAACCGTTAATCATAGACATATAGTCCCAATTGCAAAAATGTTTAAAATCAGGTAAAGAAATATTTTAAAAGCAATTTGGGTCAATAAAAACATTTCTTAAATAATTACGAAATTAAAATTTTTATACGGTCTCCCGGCCCTGTAAGTTATATTTAGTAAAATTTTCCTTTTCCATTGACAAGTAATACAAAAAAAAGTTCCTTTTTTCTACGATTAAAATTGACCGAGTAATAGCTGTTCAAAGTTGGAGCATATTTTTTGCTGAAAATTGGGGATCATTCACAAATTTAGTCGAAATATAATTTCGTCAGATACATTAAAAAATGATTGAGAGTAAAATTAACAGTGCTATATACATTTGAAATCTTTAATCATTCTGACATATACAAAATATACAATTTGTAATAAACATTTAAGAAGAAAGAAAAAACAGAAGTTTTGTTAAATAAAATAATGCTAAATTAACAGCCTTAATTCCCTACAAAATGATACGTATTTTAAAATATTATTAGGTTACACTAGCCTGCAAAAGTTGGGTTATTTCATGTTTTTTAGCTTTTGATAATTGATTCTTATGTATTCTGTACTGCTGAATCTGAAATTGAGCTTCATTTTTACCCATCACATCCGGATTTTTCGCAAATTTCAAAGTTAAAAAGTTCAAAGTTAAAATTGAATCCCCCCCCCCCCTTTCTCATCGGACAACTCAGCTATTTAGCTGTAATAATCCCAGGATAAGCAAAAATATCGAATAAATTATTGAATAAAATAAAATAAAATAAAATAAAACAAAAAAAGTTTTACACATGTTTTATAGTATGAGATTTTCACTATATTTTAACTGACACATTTACCTTTTTTCAAAAAAAATTCTAACGTGATGGTTAAAAATGAAGGTCTTTTTCAGATTCGGTGCTAAAAAGTGTGTAAAAATCAATTATCAAAAGTTAAAAAACGCAACAATCTCCTCTAATTTATAGTATCGGATTTTTGCTTTTCTTTAAATTTGACAATTTATGACTTGCGAAATATCCTGACATGATGGTTAAAAATTAGTGTAATTTTCGGATTCAGTGCTAAAAAATACATAAATGTTAAAAAAAAAAGAACATTCGCAGTCATGTATTATTTAATCTAAACTTTTTTCTTAAACTTCTTGGCGGTAATCTATCCGAAATTTTTGGTGTTATCCTGTAAAATAAGTATAAATGGTAACCACCTAAAATTATAATAATATTAGATTGCTATCGAATTGGTCCTATCAAAAACTTGTCAATATAAAAGTTGTAGATAATACTTGATTTGATACCTTGAGAATGAACGAAGTTATGCATTTTTTTCTCAAAAAACCCTATTTTTCGCCTCTTGAGCTATTTTATCAATAATCTGTCGTACATAAATCTTTGACCCTATTTTTAGAAGTAATAATAAATTTTAACTCATTCAATATGCATTATAATTAGGAAATTATGGGGATTTTTCTGTTTCCTCAAAACCCCTTCCTATTTCTACCCCCTTGGTCCGATTTTGCACATATATATATGTTTTATTATGAATTTAAGTATACTATAAAATATAACAGGTCTTTAGGTATATTGATGATATTTTGATTTTTAATTTTGATTTTTCTAATGAATAGGATATTATATATCCAAATTGTTTAAAATTGAATAGAGCAAACAGTGATGACTATAATGCAGACTTTTTGGATATTTTATTTAAAATTATTGATAATAAATTGATATTGGATTTGTACGATAAGAGAAATATTTTTCAAATTTTTACTAGAAGCATGCAACATTGGTTTTCAAATTTACATAAAAAAAATTACATAAACATTATCATTAATCAATTAATACGTTTCAATACAATTTGTGGCAGAGACAATAATTTTTATAAACAGATCTTTAAGCTGCTGGTTAATTTATTTTACAATAATTTTTACCCTATAAAGTTTTTGAAATATTATTTAAGGACAGTTCTAAAAAGTGAATGGCAACGATGTGGACTAGCGGCATGAACATGTGATGGCAGCTTTCTGGAACTTTCTGTATGACATAGGCTTCCTAAAGTCTTGTTAAAAGAACGGGTTTGTATTGATGAATTGAAACGAAAGAAAGTTTCAGGCCTGGAACTGCGGTTTTTGACAATGGCTTTGGAAGAAAAAATATTTGTTTAATGTGGACGGGTGAGAAACATTATACAGGTATTACTGTTTTTCATGTTTTGAGAAATTTTATTTTGCGGGTTGGGGGGGGGGGGGGCGCACGTTTATTCTGCATTCATGCATGTTAAGTTACTTTCTTTTGTTTTTATTTTAATGGCAATTTTTAAAGTATTTCTCTAAAAAACTTTTTATTAAAGCTTTTTTGTTTTTGTATGATAATTTTTGTATTGTTAAAATTTTGTTTGTTAGTTTTAATTTGAGTTATTTTAGTTTTTTATGGAATTTTGTTAATAAAATGACAATAGTTTTTCAATATTGAATGCGGGGTGAGCGTGTGTTCAGGAACCTGCAAATTTTAAAAGTGGGGGTGGAGTTAGTTTTTTGTCTGTCCTCCCACTGATGAAGAACAGACTGTTTTTGTTTTTTTACCTGTCTTTCTTGTTCTTTTATGTATTTTATAGTTAAAAAATTTCTGCAGATATACACCTTCCTTTTGGAGTTATGGTGTTTAGGCATTTTGAAATGATGTAATATATATATATGTGTGTGTATATATATATATATATATATATATAGAGAGAGAGAGAGAGAGAGAGAGAGAGAGAGAGAGATAAATATTTTTACTGAGGGTGGTTTTGGGTCCTATGGATCATGATCTGCAAAAAGTTTTCAGAAATTCAAACATTGCAATAGGCAGTATTTCATTTGAAATGTACCTAAAAACACAGGTATTCCTTACGCCAAAGACTTTTAAAGTCTAAATACGAACCTTTTATTATAGTCTTTTCCAATGCACTTTCTAGTAATAGTGAAAACTAATAAATATCAAATTTATATGAATAAAAACCTAATTTAAGTAACAAAAAATCGAATAAATTGCGCAAAACACGGGCTGACTAACCCGAATATCAGTGATGACCTATCAAGAAAAATACCGAAAGAGGGTAGAAAAAAACTGAACTTCAACATAAACATTGTTTGAACACTGCATCATCCTGTGAAAGAGGTAAATGAGGTGCAGGTGTTAATGACGTAATTCTTTTGGTTTTTTTCACTTCAGTGACGCATTCATTAAGTCTTCTTGATTTTAAAGGTTATATTTATTACAGAAGACGCAGTCTCACTTTTTGTGACACACGTAGTAGCACATAAAGATTCATTTTAACTTCTCGAACTCTATTGAATGAGTAGTCTGCATAAAAACTCTTTTACGAAAATTTCAATACATTCTAAACTGCTTTAATAACACGAAATTATCTTTTATTCTAAAAAAGATATTACACCCGAAGTATCTAAATTTGTTATTCGTACAATGTTTTCTGTAACTAGGATCTAAATTAAACAATGACATACTGACTGGAGATGGAAAATAAACCGTAGTAAAACCTTCCTCTTTTTCCGTATACTGATTTATTAACATAGTCATAGTTGGATACTTTCCTTCTAATAATATCACATGCTATCATCTGTTTATTAATAATTATATGGAAATAAGACATTTTAGTTTAGTGCACAATACAAAATGCTGTAGAAATTTGTAATACAGCATGCTATTTCATAAGGGCGAAAGGCGTATCTAAGACAGAACTTTTATTTTTCACAAACACAACATCTTTCCTGGCTTATTAAATAAAAATTAAATCGGCTCCCGTGACATAACACGTTATATTAGTTTCTAACTTCTCGAAATCTATTAAATTAATAGTTTTTATAAGAAATCTGTTAATAAATAATAAATTAATAAATAAATTCGAAAATCATAATTTTCTTTAGCAAACACCTGATAATCCCTAAGACTCTTAAGTGGATTTTGATATATTGTTTACTGTAATTAGGCTATAAAAGGATCTAGGTATTATTAATAAGCAGAATGTTTTCATACAAAATAAAATGATTTACTAATTTTTTATTCAATCACATCTGTAGAATATTGAGCTATCTTACTTAAATAAAAAAGGATCAATTATGTATGTTTTGGTAAGTTCAACGAATACTTTAATATCAATACCTGATGCATGTTTATTACACCATAAGTTCTTCACTATTTATTTTGTTTATGAACTTGAATTTAAAGAGATTTCTAATAATTATTTAAAAACCTAATATCAATAAAATGTGCTTTAAAGTGAAAATTATAAAAAAAAGAGTAATGAATGATGATATTCCATAATAGTTATTGCTTAATAATACTTAAATATTAATGAATATTGGCATCATAAAGGCTCCAATATATTCCTTACCTCCAACATAAAACCCCAGTTGTTATGCTATGAAGCTTTTATACTTAATTATTTCTAGCAGGTTCTGTTTTTTATATAGTCCTTCATTTGATTAGAAAAAGATCACTACAAAGTTATAGAAAAAAAATATATGCTGGGTAACTCTTATTATCCTTGACCAATAGCTAATTCCTAAACTGTTAGATTTAGAGGTCTAGTTTCATTTGATAAAATGTTTTAAATAATATTTCTCATTAAATAAAAATAGAAAAAATAATCTGGAATACTACACCATTAAAACGTTATTCCAGAATTTTTGTAAAAAACAAATCACAATATTACTGAATACTTTATAAACGTTTAAGCATAATCTTATATTATAGTACGAGCATGTGTATGTGTATGTAAATTTTACCTTAAAAACGGCTCTAACGATTATGACTAAATTTTATATTTTACCATTTTCGGGCATGAGAATACCATTGGGCTAGGTCCTGTGTTCGAGAAAATCCGATTAGTGGGTCATTTTGGGTCATAATAAGTCATGGTCAAGCTAATTAAATATAAAAAACGGCTCAGTCGATTTTAACTAAATTTTATATCCAACCGTTTTGGGGTACGAGAAAACTATTGGACTAGGTCTCATGATCGAGAAATTCCTCTTATTGGGTCATTTTTGGATCACTTCGTGTCAAGGATTTTAGCGAAAAAACGACTTCTGACTAAATTTTAATCTACTTTTTTGGATTACGGGAAGACCAATGTGCTAAGTCACATGTTACAGAAAATTCAATTAGTGGATCATTTTTGGGTCACTGTCAGTCAAGCTAAGCTTATGTAGAAAAAAGTCCTTCCGGCCAGTGCCGGGAGGAAGTGGTAGCTTTCATATTCCTTATTAAAAAAAGAAAAAAAAAAAAAAAAAAAAAAAAAAAAACTTATATTATTCAAACACACGAAGCTCAATTTAGTGGAAACCGAATATAGGAGATTCAATACTAATTTTTTTCAAAACTAAATCATTATGAATGAGGATTTCGCGAAATTAGTCAGCTTTATCCAAGCTGCTTTTATTTAAAATAACTTATATTTGGCTGCCAAATTCGGCGATTTCTTAAAGTGCCTCCCATTTTAAGACAACATGGTGGATGAGGCTAACCAGTGAACTTGATCGAGACCTTAGTAATTGCTGTGCACATGCTCACTCACATCGGAATCGATTGGTATATACGAGTGCTTTCGCAGGCAAAATATCAGATTTTTCAAAATGTCACCCACATTATATATTGAAATTGCTATATCTGAGCCATTTTTTAAGATAAAGACAAACAAAAAAATGCTCCTGAATCCTTATATCAAGGTCAAATACTTAAGAAAGAAACCTTTTTCAATTTCTAATTTTTTGGCACCTCACTTTAAATATAATTTTTTTTTTATTTAATGGCCGCCATTTTGAAACAAGATGGCTGATGAAGCTGGCCATCGAACTTGGTCGAGATATTGATGTATACTATCCACATGCCTTCTTACATCGAAATAGGCGAATACGTGTGTTACCGCGTTACAAATACAAGATCGTTTCAAAATGTTAGCCATGCTAGAAATTCAAAGTGCTATAAATCAACCATTTTTAAGATGTAAACAAAAGAACAAATTTTCAGAAACAAAAACTGCTCCAGAATCTTTGTATCAAGGCCAAACACATAAAACAAAACTTTTCCAATTTCCAATTTTTTAATACCTCATTTTAAATTTAAAATTTAATTTTTTTTAAATGGCAACCCTTTTCAAATAAGATGGCGAATGAAGCTGACCAACGAACTCGGTCGAGACATTGGTGTGTACTATGTACAGACCAAGTTACATCCAAATCGGTTCATAAATACGCCTGATATCGCGTGACAAATATCAGATTGTTTTAAAATGTCAGCCACAATATAAATTCAAAATGCTATGACTCAGCCATTTTTTAGATATAGACGAAACAAATACTGTTCCGAAATCTTGGCATTAAGGTCAAACAGATACAAAAAAATCATTTTCATTTTCCAATTTTTTGGTATCTCATTTTAAATTTTATTTTTTTTTAAATTTTTTAAATGACCGCCATTTTGAAATAAGATGGTGGATGAAGCTGGACAACGAACTCGGTCGAGATATTTGTATGTACTATGTACACACCAAGGTACATCCAAATCGGTTCATAAATACGCCCGTTATCACGTGACAAAACTCAGGACGTTTCAAAATGTCAGCAAAGCTAGAAATTCAAAATGCTATAACTCAGCCATTTTTAAAGATATAGACGAAACAAAAACTGCTCCGGAATCTTTGTATAAAGGTCAAATACATAAGAAAAAAATATTTTTCCATTTTCAATTTTTTGGTACCACATTTCAAATATTATTTTTTTTTAAATTTTAAATGGCCGCCATTTTGAAACAAAATCCCGGATGAAGCTGGCCAACGAACTCGATCGAGACATTTGTATGTACTACGTACACACCGAATTACATCCGAATCGGTTCATAAATACGAGAGTTAGAGTGTGACAAATGTCATATATATATATATATATATATATATATATATGTGTGTGTGTGTGTGTGTGTGTGTCAATTTTGAACGGAGGGTGGTTTCGGGGTCTGGGGGTCATGATCGATGAAAATGTACCAAAATTTTTTGAAATCGCTTTCCTCGGAACGGCTGCAATAGGTAGCTTTTTGTAATGAAAACTACCTAACAGCTCTAACGATTTCGAAAAAACTTTGCTTTCTATCGTTTTTTGGGCACGAGAATACCATTGGGCTGGGTCGCAACGTCAAGAAATTTTGATTAGTGGCCATTTTCAATGGGTCAGGTGTCAAGCTAATTGAATGTAAAAAAAGCCTCAACACATTTTGATAAAATTTTGTAATATACCGCTTAGGCATTAGGCTAAGCGTTGGGCTAAAGTTGGGCTAAATCCATTGGGCTAAGTCACATGTTCAATAAAAATCGATTAGTGGGTCATTTTGGGTCACTGTGTCTCAAGGTAATTGCATCTAAAAAACGAATCATACGATTGTGACAAAATTTTATATTATACCTTTCCTAGGCATGGGAAGACCATTGAACAATATCACATGTTCGAGAAAATTCGATTTATGAGACATTTTTGAGTTACTGTGGGTCAAGCTAATTGTACCTAAAAAACAACTCAAACAATTTAGACAAACTTTTGTATTATACCGTTTCTGTTCATGAGACGACATATGGGCTAAGTCACATGTTCGAGAAAATTCGATTAGTGGGTCATTTTTGGGTCAGTGTTGGTCAAGCTTATTGAATTAAAAAACGGCAAAAATGATTTTATCAAAAAGTTTTATTACATCGTTTCCCAGCACGAGAAGACCATTGGGGTAGGTCACATGTTTGATAAATTTAGATTAGTGGGTCCCTTTTGGGTTACAGTGGATCAAGCTAATTTTATTTTTAAAACGACTTTAACGAATTTTGACTAAATTTTGTGTTCTATCGTTTTCAGCTTTGAGAGAAGCATTGGTTAGATCGCATGTTTAAAAAAATTCGGTTAGTGAGTCATTTTGGGTCACTATGTCTTAGGATCATGGCAATTTTATCTAAACGGCAAGAGTGATACAGTGAGAATAAAATATGCAATTTAACAGAAGGCTTTTTTTTGATCGAGCTTAGCTCGGTCATCCCTGCTAGTTAACACTTATATGAACACTAACATCATATTTAAAATCTTACAATCGATGTTTCGGTCGATACCTACGACCATTATCAGTCTTACGAGTTTACACTACATTAAAGTCTGAAAGAACAGAGTCCAAACAGAACTATCTTCTTTCTGAAATTACAGCTCGAAGGATTTATTTACCAATCAAAATGATTGTGTTAAAACAATGAACTGTAATTACGTATTCAACGTTTATTGCAATTCCATTACCTGCGATTTCTTTTAATCATGGAAAGACATAATGATATGAAATTTAATGACATAAAAATTACAAGATTGTATCATTAAATGATACTCCCTCTGTCCCAATTTAGTTGCTACAGTTCATTACTTTTGTACTGATTATTGATACTGATCATTTTATGATTTTGATTGGACATTTTTCAGAGATCTCAGGGTTCTATCCTATCAATGAACAACAGTTACTTACCCAGCATTCCTCTTGTCTCTCCTTAAATAAGTACCAAATTAGCTTAAAAAATCCAGGGGTCGCACGCTGTTAAGCCACGCCCCATTTTGTAAGGATTCTTACACCAGTAATCGCATAAAAATACCTTCTAGCGAAATAATCGTTAATTCTTTAGGAAGAAAATGATCTTTCTAGTATACTCACTGCAAATAAAGGCGTCTAAAATTCAGACACATATGTGACTGAAAAAGTAATTCAGACACTTAAGTGTCCGAATATGAAGTTTCAGACACCATAGATGTCTGAAATTAAGACACTTAAGTGTTTACTATGATCATGGTATAAGCACTGTAATCTGAAATGTCTGAAATTCAGACACTTAAGTGTCTGAAAATGGAGTGTTCAATTTTCAGACATTTTAAAGTGTCTTAATTTTTAAGTCACGTGTATGCATCTGAATTTAAGACATTTCAAACGTCTGAATCGCATCCATCTTTGATCAATCTGCATGTTCGGCAATAGGCAACCGTCTTTCCTTCTTCTTTTTTTTAAAGCTTTATACGCTGTAAAAAATATCCGTTAAAATATGGAAGTTGTACTGGCTATTCAGACACCCATTTACGTATTTTAATGTAATTTTTTTCCCCGTAAATTCCAGAAAAATTTCCATTTTTTTCCATATTTCTGTATTTAAAAAGTTCCATTTAAAAGATAAAATGTAACTTTTTAAGGACAAACCCATATAATTCATTCCCCACTTTCAAAAACCACGTATATTAGACATGATTTATTTATTTATATTCAAACCAGTTTCGTATCCAAGAGTTGGGCTGCTGTGTAGAAAATGTCAAATTTAAGTACGAAAGTTTCAATAAAAGCTTGTTTTAACCTTAGAATGTGTGTTATTTCGCAGAAACCATGAAATTTTTCATTTTAGCCCAGTTTCCGTTATACAGAGGTTTACTTTAGTTTTATTTACTGTTTATTGAGTTTCATTTAGCAAATAATGTTCTGTAGTCCGTTTAAAAAAATACGGTATAACCATGCTGAAAGTGAAATTTTGCCCAGTCCCATACGATTCTGTCTTAAAAAGTTTGATTGCATAATAACTTACCGTTATAAAAACCTGTTTAAAGAGGATAGCTTATAATTCGATAGGTAATTTACTCATCAAAAAATAGAAAACTCATTTGGACCGCAAACGAAAATGAATAAAAATTTATGCATTTCCAAAACATCAAATATTTCATGTCAGAAGAATTTTCTTTGGATTCGAAATTAAACATTCAATTTTAAGATGAATAGTGCCGCCATCTATTGGTGTCAAAGTAGTCTATCTGGAAACAATTTTATTCGTTTGCTGGTAAAAAGAAAAGGATTTTCTAATTATGTTCTGCATTCTAGAAGTCAACTAATTAAACCCTGTAAACTACTTAAATCGTAACCTCTATAATCTCTATTTAAATTTAAAAAAAAAAATGTATTCCACTTTCCTTTTAATAACAGCTCAAAGACCACTATGAAACAAACAACAGTTTCATATTTTAAATCAGTACATTACTACTGATGTTCAACTTATAACCCAATTTACTTAAAACCTTTATTTTATGGCGTGCAACCCTTGGCTTTTGGCGGTGGGGGGGGCTCATTTTCACTCTAACAATTCCTCTGGTAGAAAAGAAAAAGCTGAACTTAAAATACCACATATTCAAATTTCTAGAAAGAAAATGTGTAACAGGGATGTGGAGGGTATACGCCGTATACCTTCTGGATTTTAAAAAAATACTCCTTATACCCTGTTTCTCAAATAAAACTACAACGAAAACTCGATACATGACTTTAGCCTATACCCTCTGCCTCTAACGTGTACCCTCTAATTTTTTTACGACTACAACACTGTGTGAAAAATGTTTACAATTGTACTAAATTGGAAAAAAAAAACTTACTGCTACTTAAGAGGACCGGAAAAGCAATATTCAACTAAAAAATCGATTTTTACATTTTTATATCTTTAAATAGTTCAAACTTTTATCTTTCCAACGTTGTGTCACACATATTTATATATAAAAGAAATAAGTATTCAAATTAATCATTTTTTCTAAAAATACTTCACAGCTTAATGGCCATTTAAATCTGACTTTTTCTGAAAACTTAGATTTTTCATGTTTATGTTCTTTTTTTTTCAATATCTATTAAAATTAAAAACTCAGATTTCTATTTAATATTTATATTATGATATATTGTATATTTTAACACAGGGATTTAATGATTTGTTGAGAATTATTTATTTTAGGCAGTGAAATCTTACCAAAAGTGATAATTTAAAAATGACTTTCAATAAATAATTAATAATTAATTTTGAGTTTCACTTAGAAAGAAAATAGTCTGTTAAAATACGTAAATCATGTTATTTTAACTACTCTAAAAAATCTAGACCTCTGTATTTCACAATTTCTGAGAAAAAAGTACATAAAGTTGGTGAATTTAACATGGTGGAGATAGGACTTACCCGGTCCCCTTAAAAACATTGCCTTGTGCTTTATAAATACTTTATTTCAAAGGTCGGCCGATGAAAGCGTGGTCGAATGGGTAACGCACTCTACTCCTATACAGCAGGGCCTCAGATCGAATCCCACCTCGGGTAAGTATTAAAAGTTTACAGTAGAATTGAATACAAATTAGATGTAACGTGAGTGTTCGGGAAGGTGGTTGTTGAAATATGGTGGTTAGTCCTTGAAAAATATATTTTATCTTTTTAAATAGAAATTTTTAAATACAGAAATATGCACAAACTAAACGGATTTTTTTTTTTTTTTTGGAATTTAGATCAGAAAATTTCCATTAAAATATGTAAATTATACCGGAGTCTCGAGTGGCTACAATTTCCATATTTTTAGGGATATATATATATATATATTTTACAGTGTATAATGCTTACAGAAGAAAAAAAAAAGGTGAAAAAATGTTTGTCAAAGTGGTCAAACATGGATGCAATTCAGAGGTTTGAAGTGTCTGAAATTCAGACGCATACAAGTATCTTAAAAATTAAGACACTTTAAAACGTCTGAAAATTGAGCACTCCGTTTCAGACACTTAAATGTCTGAATTTAAGACATTTCAGTTTACAGTGCTGGTTGTAGAGTCCTTACAAAATGGCGTCGATCTATTAAACTGCATCGGAAGTTATTTATGGCTACACCCACTTGAAATGTAGCAACTAATTTGCCATAAAATTTTCGACTTAAATGTCGCAACTGATTTGGGACGGATGGAGTATAAAAATTGTGAGGAATAAATACGATTCTATTTTCTTTACTTTCTTTAATATTACAATTTCAAAACTTTAGAGATCTTATTAAAGAAATTTATATCTATATCCTTACAGGTTAACACTGAACAATAGATTACTGTTTAAAAGCTATATGACTGCTTTTATACAGATATATATATACATATACATAATTATTATTATTTTTTTTTTTTTTTACTGAAACCCACTTGAGTAGAAAGTGGAGATTTTACTATCCCGATAACATATTGTAGAGGATAAGAAGAGGGAAATGAAAATACTTTTTTTCCGTAGAATGGCATGTTATTTGTTGAAACAAGATGTACCTCTAAAGTAGCAGAAGATAAGGGAAAGAAGTATTGCAAATGATTTTTATATTCTATTCTTTTAGCTTTTCCCTGCGTATTTAAGCATCACAAATATTTATGTTAGTACTAGAAGATAATGTGGATTTCCATTTACCATGTAAATATTCAGAAAGTAAACTTTTATTTTTGAAATGGTTTAAATAAGTAAAAAATATATATATTATGGTAGATTAAAAAAAACATGATACTCAATACCTTTGATGGTTGAGAAATAATGCCTCCCATTATATAATCGAAAGTAAATTCCTATAGACTTCTATTCGGATTACAAGAAATAGAAAAACTGCTTTTGTTATCACTTAAATGTGGTTTAACATTAATGTGTTTTGAGGTTTAAGTTTTATTCTCCAAAATGCATAATTCCCGAAAAAAAAAATACAATGATGAATGGAATTTCAATCACCTTTAGATTTTCAAAAATACATATTTTAAGAGTCTCGCGACTATTTTTAGACAGGGGAGAATTTTAAACAACTAGAAATCATTTTTGTATTTTGCTTTGAATATTTTATTGAAGATAATTTAAATTTTCAGGTTAATATAGTATTTTATGTTATGGAAAGGAATTTAACGAAATATTTTCTTTATTATGAATTTATAATAGTCTGCTGTTAAAGTTATATACTAGGACTGGGAATTTCTGCGACAACTAAAAATTTGGAAATTCAGGCTATTCTTTAAAACCCGATATCTCGTTCAAATACGCATACACCATTATGATATTTTTTATCTTAGTTTAGCACTAACTTTATAAATACTTTAAGATAAAAGAAGTACTATTTGAATTTAAAGATAAATTTAATATAAAAATGTAAGCAAACATATTTTTCCACGGTGAAAGTTTCAAGGTATTCACTTTGTTACACTTTTTTTTTAAACTAATGAAAATCTTAACTTGAAATCTTGTGTTATGATGAAAAAGTACGATTTTATATGCTGAACATATTTTAATCTTTATTAGATATTGTAAAAAAAAAAAAAAAAAAAAATATTTGAAAAATGATAATTTTCACTTTTCAGAAATTTGCATATTTTTTATATATATTTCCCATTTACAAAAATATCCTAAGGTATAAAAATAAAAAAATAGCTACAAAAGATGCAGTAACACTTACTCTGTCATATTTAAAATTACAGTTGTGTGCTTGTAAAAGATTTGGCAGAAAGAGTACGATCACATGAAAAAAAATCTCATTTCGAGAAAAAAGCTAATAACACTTGTACCTACCTCTAAATGGGATTTAAATGTCTGTTTTAATTTTTAAGCTTTTAATAACCAGAGTTAAAGAGTTAAATCGTACCTAAGTTATATATATTTGTAATCTGCAGAATCTGCTCTATTTTTTAAGTCACCATTTGAAAAAACGATTTTCGAAGGTATTTGACGTCCTAGTACCCTAGTAACGTAGATCCTCTGTATTGTATAAAGACTGATTTTTTAATTATTTATATAAATATTAGTTGTATATTTCAGAATATAAACATGAAAAGACAACTATAGCGTTAAATCGTTTCATAACGCATAAGGAATACTTAAACATACAGGATAATGGCATAATTGAAACTGAAGAAGATAAAATGAGTACATGACCAGACTTGAAGCAGGGAATTTTCACTAACCTTGCCAATGCACTACTACAGGCTCATCACGTGCAAGTGGACCATCAACTTTTCATCATAATTAAGTAATTACATAGAACCACAAAACAGCTCTTTAAGCAGCCTGAGACATATACATATTCCATCTCAATAACAGTATAATATACTTGTATAATTTAGGGCCACCTGTAGTGTCGTAGTTGTGCCGACGTTAAGGATGACAAAATCTAAGGAGCAAAAATACTGTTTAAAACGTCCTAGTTTTTGAGCAACACTTAACTTTACTACACTCTCAGAAAAAGACTATAAATTTATGAGCGACTGGTATTCAATTTTCACGGGCAACAGCCTTATATGATGAAAAGCGGTCTGATACATTAAAAAAATACGGTACGACCCCATACATTTTCCTCTGCTAGGGTGTAACCCTTCATTTTAGTCGTGTTTCGAAGAATAATGTCACTTAACCGGAATAGTAACACATTTTTAAACCCGCCAAAAAATCGATTATGTGATGATTATCTAACGTTCTACGTGCTACGGAACAGTAAGTAAAGTGTTATTGTGTTTTGAAGTGCATTATATCTTTGCCCCGTAAAATTACGTGCTCCACAAAATGATGGGCATGGATTTCTTTTTACGGGGTATGACTGGAATCTCTGCTGCCGTACTCTGCCCGTAATTTTACATGTATATTTTTTGATACTTAAAGAATTAAGGGCAATCCACATATTCTTGCAGATCTAGGGCATCTGTTAGCAAAAATACGGTACGACCCTATACATTTTCCCCCACTGGTGTACACGTTGACACAAAATGATTGGCATGGATAATTGTTTTTCTACGGGGTATGACTGGAATCGCTGCTGCAAGCCTCTGCCCGTAAAATGTTTTAACAGTGTGCCTTCAGTAGACTTGATGGCAAAATCATTTTGACGAGTTTTCTTATGAAAGAATAATATTTTTCATTTCATGTTGAATTTGAACTGTTTTTTTTTTTTTCAACAGAAATAAACTTTAATGATATCTGAAGGGGCAGATTTTCCTAATTGATTCTTAATCACTGATTATCGCAATGTATTTTTATAAAAGATCTGAGAAAGTCTGACCATAATTTTCTTGCGATGACTTGATATTGAATAATTGATATAGAATAACGAGGAAAAAATGACAATCTCTGAAATAATATTTACTGCGATAAGTTTTTAACAGCCGTAATATTTACATGCTTCCACTCACGTGCGCGCAAAATATTTTTTTAGCCCTTAATAAGGTCAATAGTGCGATTAATGTATAAGTTGTCGAAGTTTCTTTTGAAATCCGATTTTGACCGAAACTAGGAATATTCGAATTTTTGACTTTTTTCCATATACGGGATTTAATCTTTTAGTAAAAAATTTAATGTTTTAATTTAATGTTTTAATAATGTAAAAAATTATCTTTTTTCTTGCACTTTTAATATGGTGTTGTTTCTAATCATGCATGCAATTATATCAAAATTCTACCAATAATATTTATAAATAAGAAGAAATGAGTTCCTTCAGTCACTTATTTTTAATTGAAATAATGAATAATTGAAAAATGAAATCCAAAATTAGTAATAAATTAGGTATACTGTCAGAAATGCATGATCATGGAATACAGGTTTTCCAAAATCGAATATTTTACACCTTACAATATAAAACCCATTGTGTAGTCATAACAAAAACAAGCCTAAATAACGAACTTAAAAATCAAAAGTGATTATTTTTCTAATACGATAGAAAAGGAAATAAAAAGTTATTAACATAATAATTAAATTCTAGCAATCAAAGCAAACCGAACCTCTTAATAAAGAATCCCCATTTGTCTGAATTTATTGTCCTATGATTGCGATTTTTCCTCACATTCAGATATATTTGTTGTGATTCGATCTATTAGTGTTAAGTAGCTAGTCTTTTGCTGAATAATTGAAACATTGTAAAATGTGGAAGCCATTTGAAGTTATTAATCCGTAATATCTTTAAATGTATATTCTTACTTTTATAAAGGCTCTATAAGGCCTCTTTTAAGAAGCTGATAGATTAATTTAGATTTAAAAGCAATTTTTTACGTATGTTGGTGCATTTCCTGTCTCTACAAAGAGCCTTATAATAAGTAATAAAAATTATAATTAATTAAGTATGAATGAATAGGTTTCCGACGTACATCTTGTTCATTTGAAGCCACTGGGGTATTGTGGGTTACATTAATGTTTTCAACGGAAATTTGTGGATAATGAAATAGTTATTAATTAATATTTAAAGATTCTTTAATAGACGAATGAAAAGCAGTGAGAAATAAATTACATAATATAAATTTTAGTCTATTTATTAACATAATAATAAATTCATTTAGATGAAAGAGAACATCTGGAAAAATGTTTGAAATTCTCTTGAGTCTTATCATAAAGAATTTAACATTACTCGTTAATTAAGTGTGAATAAGTATCACACAAACTGTGCTAATTTGAAATTATTTGCAATAATCAGTGTTAAGGAAAAATTATCATTTGAAATTATATTTTAAGAATCATTTATCAACTTTTCCTTTTTTGAAGAGTTTTTCATGCTTCATTTTCAAAGAACATAAAAACATCATTAAAAATATAATCAAGCTGATATACATATTCGATATCGTTTGTCGTCTAATAAATGTATCAGGATAGAAATGGTGCAGATTCAATCTCGAGTTTTGGTGTTTGCAATATCGTAAGTATATTTTATTTATTTTATGGGGAGGGAGGTTTGCAGAGTACGTTAAAAATTAATTTACAAGGACTTTTTTTATTTTCAATGAAAGTATAAATGGACATTTTTAATTTATTTGAAAGGGGCTCGGGTCCGTCTTGAGATTTTAACTGCACACATTGCTATTTTATTTATACTGTCATTTATGAATAAAATACACGAGGAAAGAAAATTAAAAATATGTACTAACTGTTTTTTAAATTTTGTCTAATTTAATTACAAATTATAATCTACTTTTGTATGTCTTATTGAATTTAAAAGTAATCCGTATTGAAAATTAATTATGTTTTATTATATGATCAAATTAAATAACTATAGCGTAAAAATATAATATGCAGATAAGAAAAAAATATTATTTCGTTTGGTCGTAGATGCTAGTTAAGTGCATATATATACAGGGTGTATCTGAAAAAGTGGACAGAACTTTACGGGGTGATAGAACTCAGTTATACGAGGAAATTTCGTCCTAGTTTCGTGTATGGTCAGAACGAAAGCGGTGAGAAGTTAAAAGGTAGTTTTCCATTGTCCCAGGGTGATGGATTGGTCGAGTTGGTCCCATAGCTTGACCACCAAGATCACCCGATCTCTCGTGTTTGGACTTTTTCGTGTTGGGCCATATGAAAAGCCTATTCTACGAGTGCCCCATTGAAACCGATATGGATCTAGTCACCAGGATTACCGCTGTTGCCGGCGATATTCAGGACATGACTGGTGTCTTCACAAATGTGCGTAAGTCCCTATCTCGCAGTTGTGAAGCGTGCATTACAGCTAGCGGAAGATCTTTTGAGCATGTACATTAATTACATTCCTGTTAATAAGTGTTTTCTGAGGTATCTCCTCGCATTCCTGTGTTAATTATTTAACTGAGAAAGTGGAAAACTACCTTTTAACTTCTCACCGCTTAAGCTCCGTCCATACATTCTATGACAAAATTTGATCGTATAGCTGCGTTCTATCACACCGTAAAGTTTTCCTCCCTTTTTCAGATACTTCCTGTATATAAATGTAATAATAAAAATTTTCGCTATTTTATCTTAGTAAAACTATTCCAAATTCTTAATATTTTTCCCTTTTTACCTATCTTTAATAATATCTTTTGTCTTTTATTTCATGCATTTAAATCTGCGTATTCTTTTATTATTCTAAAAAACTTTAATCCATTCGTCTAATCTTAAAACCCATTAAATTACTTTTTCATTAAATTACTTATTCTAAAACTATTTTTTTTTTGTTTCGAACGTTTTGCATTTGTTTGATGATGTTCTTTTCTCACATTTCATTGCAAGCTCCCTTCAGCATTTGATTGCGTTTTAATACTGACTCCGTATAAAGAGTTCATTATCGACGTCACGCGTTCGTCTCCCTTGCCATCGAATCGTAGCCTGTCTACTGTCCCGTTCCTCCCCATCTCTCTTTTGTGGTTGGTTCTCCACTAATAATGTATCCGTCCGTGCACTGTTTCTTTGAGTACTTATACTGTTATATCGACGATGGAGCGAGTGATTTTACGTTTTGCGGTTGTTTAATAAATCTACATATGTCGCTTGGGGTGAACGACTCTAATATGTAGATCCTAATACTTGTAACATCTTAAGTTTTATGAAGTGAATTATCAATTATTCGAGAGTTCATGGACAAGCTACTGGAAATGTATATTTCAATATGTTTTTGTCAAATAAACAACGTTTAAAGTTACGATGACTCTATTAATTACGCTATGGGAAATTTCTCAATGTTTATGGAGCCTGTCTTCTACTCGCCACCCTGACTGCACTCCGATACTCTCATGATAACGGAGGGTTGGCCTTGATTACTCTACTACGTTTACTTCGAGATATACGAATGTCGCCGGAATGTCACAAAAGTCGATCGCAAAATGCGACATATATATTGCAATTTCATAGGAGTCCGTAAAATAGTGGCCCAGTTATAAATTTTAATAGTATCAACTGTAAGCATTGTAGAGTGTTGGTTCAAGGTCACAAATAAAGAGTAACTCAAACAGTTTTAGATAAGAGAAGGAGAGATAACTGTTTTGTTATTTACTCGCCTACAGTTCCACATACGCAAAATGTCGACCATGAGCGTCATTTGCAGAGTTGAGACACATAATTGAAATCGCTATTGCTTCCATTACAGCAGACTTATTGACGGAAGTGTAGAAAGTATTGGACTTTTGGATATGGACATACTCTGTATAGATAGATGTGCACGTACTGAATATTTGTAAGAAAAAATAGGTTAGTTTACCAACAATTTGATGTATGATTTGTTGCAAATAGTCTAAATTAAACTGTTATAATATACCATTAAATCTGGGACATTCTTTCGTGGACTTTTCGTGTATTATAACCTCTTCAGATCCGAAGCTAATAATAATGCAATATATTGTAAAATAATAATACAAATGCTTATTCATTGTCTTTCTCCATACAAAAGGGCATCGTAAATGACAGAAGAAGTATATTTCCTGAAATTGATCCTTTAGGCACTTAGTAATCGAGGTTAAAAAATATGGACCTAAAGCTACAAACCTCCTTAAAAACATCAATTTAATAACCATTAACATAAATTAACGCAATCACAAAATTAAGAGCTTTAAACAAGTAAATAATCTACAAATCCTCAAATATTTTTATTGATAAAGATTTAAGTTAAATACTTATGAAAATTTCACACTTTCTTGGTCATACTGTCTTTTGGGCATTTTTAGGCATTTTGAAAACTCAGATGAAAATAACATTTATTTTATTTGGGAATCAGCTTAGATGCTGCCATTTATTCGTTTGATTTGAACGCAAAAAAAAAAAAAAAAAAAAAAATCTGCTATTAAGAAGTGATGTGAAAATGTAAAAAATCGAACATTTTAGTTTTTATAAGGAAAAAAACAGAGGTCCCCGTATGAGTACCCAGAGACCGAAGAGATTAAAATATAAATTTCGTTTCTGCAGATAAAAACGCACCTATGAATTTCCTTTACGACCTCTTGTTTTGGAGGGAATACAGAAAATGAAAGAACGACGTCATATGAAGCGTACTTATTTGAACTTCTTCCTAATTGAATATAACGTATTTTATTCTTTTTTTTCTACCGCGACCCGCCAAGAAAAACAACTTTCGTAATTTCTCAAAACTATTAATACATACATTAATAGTGCTATTTTTAAACATTTTTTTTCATACCTATGATAAACATGGTAGATTTATAGTACAGAGTTCAATAGTTAAAATTACTATTTCTTCCAAAGAATATTTGGCTGTTTCTGAAAACGATGTATCAATATTGATTTAATAATTTTAAAACAAATAGGAAATCTGTGTACATTGCAAGATCAGTAATTTTTCCACTTATTCAAAGAATTTAATGATGCTTAAAAATATTATAACAATATTACTTTAATGACATTTATAAAAATTGGTAATATGATACATTGTAAAAACAAAACATCTTACTTCGCATTTCATAAAAGACATTTAGTAGTTCCACAAAGCGATATTTAAATATTATAATAAAATTATTTGTTTTATTTTAGAAGTATATGGCTTAAAATAATATTTTTATTCACAAAAATTTTGAATGAAAAATTCATACATAATTTTGGCTAATCAACACTCAATAGCTTAAAGTTCTGTAAACATGTAGCATTTACAAAATTTAAAAATAGATATTTTTAAAATAATAAGTTTCGTTATTTTAAAATTTAGATTCTTGTAAATTTACTTCTATTTCTAGTGCATAATAGATTTAGCTTGCTTTGTTCTTTAATATTTTTGGGGAAAATGTATTTATGACTGTCTAGCTGATAATGAAATTGATCTCACAAGTTATTGCAATCAATAGATATGAACTGCTGCATTGTTATACACATAAAATATAGTATTAACGTAACCTTTTATCTACTGCATTATGATCCAGTGCAATTTCTTTCATGTATTTCAGTTACTACAATAAAAATTAAAGGATATACATAAAAAAATACTAACCCGTGAGAAATTTAATTCGTTAGAGGTAATTAATCAAAGTGGTACTTTAATGTACCGTCAGTACACTATGACTAAAATATTCTTGTAACAGAAAACCCACATGATATTTCAAATAAAATTTAAACTGTTAAAAATTATAAATAACAAGAAGACACTCGCAAGTTAACAATAAAAAAATTAAATTGACATAATTTCATTTTACACATGAAAAATTAGTAAAAATTGAAATTTGATGGTATTAAAAAACAAAGTTCTTTAGGTTTCGATTTCGTTAGGATTCCTTTAGCATTAGTTATGTCTAATTTACCCTAGTTTAGCATTTTCGCAGTGTTATTAGTTTAGTCTTAGCTTTAGTTATGCGACACCTATGTTCCAAGGACAACATGTTCTCTCGCATCTCCACATATGCCATTTCTAGCATAGGAAAAATTAGCCAGTATCACAAATTTTCCGATTTATTATTTAAAAATATAATAAAACAGAAACGAAATACCAGAAAAAAACATTACTACACAACAATTTAATTATAACATTATAAAGCAGATAAAAACGGTGGATAACTACACGTACGTAAAGTAAAAAAAAGTTTATCTCCAAAACCCAGTGTACTAGCGGTACTTATAACGTGCCGCCGAGTAATTTAACTATTAAATCAAATTCATACACCATTTACTTAAAACAGCTAGTCCAATTGTATTGTAAGATCATAATGAACACTTAAAAAAATCCAACACTGATCTTATGTCCTTTACTATATTTGCAGCAATTAAAAGTCAAGCGTGGTAATCTGTACAAAATGTCGGCACAAAACAAATCGACTGTTTCAAAGATAGCTTCCATCCTCGCTAAAATAACGAACCATGCGGTGCTGCCATGCTTCATGAAAAAGTGGAGTTAAAAGAGTGCCTTTGTAAAGTACCATTAGAATATTAGAAATTTTAATTTAAGGATTTTCGCTGTTATTCCGATGCGCAAATGTGAGTCACACCTCCCACCGACACAAAAAGTGAAATAAGGGAGAGATAAAGAGAACATTCCATCGCAGATATAAACGAGAATAGTCATTGGAAATAATTTTTTAGTTATTTTTATGTTAAATATTATATCCCGTAAATCATCTTTGCATAAAAAGAACAAACTTCGACATTGTCAGTGCTGATTCCCGAAACTTTAACAAGTTTTAGAACTATAAATATGCAAATTATGAGCCTCCTATTGTTAAAGTATTAATAGTTCCATTTATATAGCTGTAATAGGAAATTTTGATGCTGTTTTTACTTTCTTCTTCAATAGAAGAAAGTATTGTAATCGAAATTTTTTTGACTTCCGGTTATCGACGGATTTACACGTTTTAGGGGTCATAGTTCACAAAAATCATTTTTATACAAAATGCCTGTCTGTTGTGTGTCCGTGTAGTCCGTGTGTGTCACCATTGTACATTCAAAAATTGTATGAAGTTGTGCACAGAATTGAACCAAAATATTTTTAAGTTTTTTGCTATGGCAAGCAGGTCTTCCATTAATTTGGAAATAATCCGCCTGTAGGGAGCGCTGTAATAGCGATTTTTGCGCAATTTTTGTGCAATTTGAATATTGTACCATCAAAAAGTATATGAAGTTATACATAGAATTAAACCAAATTTTTTGTGTATGTTTTTGACCATGGCAAGAAGGTCCTCCTTGAATTAAAAAAATACACCGGTAGGGGGCGCTGTAATAGTGATTTTTGTGTATTTTGAATATTGTACAATCGAAAAGTTTATGAAGCTATGCATAGAATTGAATCAAATTTTTTGCGTACGTTTTTTGGCTATGGCAAGAAGGTCCTTCCTGAATTTAGTAAAATTCCGCCTGAAGGGGGCGCTTTAAAAGCTATTGCTGGGAAGGGCCGCTGTAATAGCGATTTTTGAGCAATTTTCAATATTGTACCATTGGAAAGTGTATGAAGTTATGCATAATTCTAATAAAAATACTAATAAAACTAATTAAAATGAAATATTGACATAAGATAGAAGAAAGGACACATCTATCTAGTTTTCTGTGCTATTAATATTAACGATCCGAAATATCTACGTCTTATGGGAAATTTACAGCTTCTTAAAAAGATGTATACGAAAGGTATGAATAATTAAAAAATATATTTAAAAAATATAAATTTGAATGCGTGGAATATTTAATATAAATTGATTTTTAGAAACGTACAATATGCGCACATATGTGCATAAGAAATTACTTCTTGGAAGACTCAACCATATTTCAGTCGCTATTAAAAAATACTCAGTATAGTGGTTTGGGAAGATTATGTCCTTGAAAAAATATTTTCATAAAATCATTAGTAAATGTTAAAGCGGTCTTAATTAATAGTTAAAGTACTTAAATTATTCACCTTGCTATCTTAAAAAAAAAATCACTAATAATCTTACCCACTGAAAAATATGTAAAAAATTTCTGGTAAATTTGAATAATAAATTAACAATCTTCTCTTCTGAGATGGCCTCCCAAACTTAGTCCAATCTTTAATATTGAATATGGTAATAAACATTGTGGAAAACGTGTGTGTATATAAGCCTATATTTAGCATTCTTTGAGAGTATAGATTCGTTTTATGATATCAAAATTAGGTTTCGACCATTCACATTTTAAACTTTGATAATATTTCAATGTTTATTTCAATATGAAGCTTCCGCCTTAAACTTTCTCAAAATATAAATTTAAAGAATTCACACTTCCCTCCATTTTCGTATTTCATTGCGAAACTTTAGCAATATAACTTTTTTATTTATCTATTTCTTGAATGACTGCACATTTTATTGATATCCAGATGTATTGTGGATAAGAGGATTGACTAACTATATTTGTTTCAAAATTCATAAATTTTAAATCCTGATTTACTTACAAAAGTATGCGTTAAATCAGCTTAAATAGGGCATCGTTACTCAATAGAAGGAAGCTCCGTGTAAATACATTATGAGTAAAAGTGTTGGTACCAATATACGAATGGCAAGGAGTTTTTAAAATTAATGTTGAGACGAAAAAATTGAAGTTTACACCGCAATTTAATTGCATTTGTTTTGGTAATTATTTTATTTAAATAAATTAATTCGAAATTCAGATATTTCTAGATTTCAAAAAAATTAAGTATTTCGATAATGTGGATTCATTTTAACAGGTAATGTTCAATAGAAAAAACTATCACTGACTAAAAATTTTATTTTTGTGTTCACACAAATAATATTTTACTTTACGATGGCGTTTTGAATTTAAAAATTCACATTTTTTTCAGACACTATATATTCTTTAAAACATTGCAACATTTCAAATTTCAATGCCAAAAACTTGTTTTTACTATTGACAGTCAATTTCTGTAAATGAAAGAATAGTAACATTTAAAAAAATATATATGAAATGGGGCATTCTTTCTATATACACTTACTACTAACATAACATTCAATCTTTACTAAGAAAAAATACAGTTTTTTTTAAAGGAAAGATATTATGGAATATGTATAAAATAAACTAAACTCTGCCTAAAATTATATTAACCATGCTTTAAAATAAATTTCAAAGGTTAAATATAAGTGATCTCTCCATGCTAAACGGAAATGATTTATGAACATTGTATACAGTGGTTAACTTCAAACTATGAATATTATAGAGAATAATAAGTTTGTACATCATAAATATGAATAACCTGTCAAGTACGAGTATTACTCGCTCACAGAGGGTTCCGTACATTAAATAGCTGAATAAGTAACATGGCATTGTATTACACAAATACATCGTTAACCCTTTCACTCCCTGTGAGTCTAAATGGAATAGTGACATTCCTTATATATATATATATATATATATATATATATCGGATGCTCCTATGTTATTTCAAATAACGAAAATAAAAGCTATGTATAATCCCCAATAGATAAAAATTTGTTTATCTTTGATTGATGACATCCCTATACAAAGAAATGATTTTAATATTTCTGCTATGGGATTCAGTTCATTTCGCCAAGACACGAATAACATTCTTTTATATAGACTTTATAATTAATAAATAATTTATTTTTTTATATTGTATTAAAATATACTTCAATAATTTATTTTGTCTAGTTTATATAAATATTTTATTACATTTTATTCATTATTTAATTTATAATTAATAATTTATTATTTTTATTATTACTGAAAAATGAAAAATGTTTCTTTTATTATTTCTTATATTGAACATAAAATCAACCTATTTTAAGAATTTAAGAATTTTAGCATAAACAGGTAATGCATGGGGCTGAAATTGTTAACAATTGTTATATAAGCTTATAAAAGTTGGCGCATAGGATATGCCGCCCGTGTCTTTATATATGTCCAAACCGTCCGTGTCTTTAAGGGTTAATATCTCGGCTAAATTACAGATATTTTCTTTCGAAAATCATTTTTAAAAATCCTTTTATACTTCTGCGACGAAAGGTACCTCCAGCTTTCCTCAACTCTTTTGCTGAACACCCGCTAATCGAAATTTATGTGCAACGGGAAATTGCGGTTTTGTCAAACGCTATGTGATCTAGGGTAATCGCTATAGTTTTTCTACAAGGTTCAAATTAACTTCTATTACCTCTACCTTTTTCATAATTTTAATTTCAGTAGATTCGAAAATAGCCGAAAATTACCGCAATCCATGGCTTGGCGTGTTATCGGGACAGTTGAATTTGGGAAAACACAACGAAATGTAGTGGACGCTGTTGAAGTCGCAAAAGTGTCCATGAAAGGATGTGGAATCGATTCCAAGACACATGGAATGGTAGTCATTGACAAGTGCAAGGTTGAAAATGTTCTAACACAGAAAATGATGACCGATATATCCTGTTAACAGTTCGTCGAAACGGAACGGGCAATACTACTCAGCTGCAAACACAGTTGTTCTTGGCCGCAGGACGAAGGATGTCCAACCAAACAGCCCAAAATAGGCTTCGTCGGGGGTGGTCTCTATGCACGTAAGCAAATGGTCTGTATTCTGTTAACCCCCAGCCACTGTGCGGCCCAAAGAAGGTGGGGAACTGAACATTTAGTTTGGAGGCAACGTGTTGGAGTCAAATTCTGTTTACAGACGTGCCCCGATTCAGTCTTGGTGAGTAATCTGATGTGTTTTGGCATGGAGAGAAAGAGGCACTCAAAATAATCCCACATTCGTTCGTGAAAGATCACATTACAGACGAGATGGGTTGATGCTACTGGCTGGAATCAGCATAGGTGGATGTACGGGCCAGCATATCATTCGGAATGGCACTTTGACGGTCCGAAGTTGTACAGACGAAATACTAAGACCTCATGTCGCATTTTATGATGCAGCAGTTACTAATTTCATTTTTTCCATGCATGATAATGCCAGAGTTGATACAGTTCGTCTTGTGCAAAACATGCTTGAAGCTAAATCAATACAGCGTATGGAATGAAATGCATGCTCTACTGACCTAAATCCGATCGAGGATGTTTGGGACGGTGCTCAGACGCTGCATTGCTGCTAGACCGATGCCTCCTTTTACTGTCCGGGACTTGGAGGTTGCAATTCTTGAGCAGTGGAACACTTTTCCCCAATGTCTTATCGATAACCTCATCACATCCATGGAAAACAGGTGTGCAGCAGTCTTAGCTGCTCGAATATACCACACGCCATATTAAAAAACTTGCATCATTTCTAAATAATACCTTTTTTTCATTTACATGAAAACAATTGTTGCCCTAAACCATCTTTTCATGTTCTTTTCATCTTTTCAAAACATAAAAGCTCCCTTACAATTGTTTTGCATCTTTTTTTCTGTATTGCACATGGATACACATGTACTATTCATTTTATGTCCATACATGGCTGTATTGCACTGTTCTCTTCCCTTTTTTGCTTGCTCCCCTAATTTTATTGAACAGTGTATATTTGTATTTGATTAATAATCTATAAATATGTGGGTCAAAAGCCTTTTATTACCTCAGTAATCTTGAACTTTCTACGTTCCATAGTTTACAAGTAAAATGGCTGTGACAAACGTACAGACAGACACAGGAGTGATCTTATAATGGTTCCGTTTTTACTTTTTAAGTGCGGAAACCTAAAACACAGCAAGTATTCATATATGAAATTTTAGTTAACTTACAAAGATTAGTTTGTTTTCTATTACCTGAAATATATACATAAAATTTATATGAATTTACAAACTATCATCTTTTAGCAGAGAATAATTCCACGCAGCATTTGAGTAAAATTCTGAATAAAATTGAAGCATTCCTTTATGAGAAAATATGTAGCTCTCAGTTTAATGCTTACATCATGCTAGAAATGTTTTCTATTAAAGTATGTACCACACCAAAATTAGATTTCTCGATCATAAACTAAATTTTAGACTGAATTTGCATAGAAATTAAATTTTAGGTAAGCGGAAACCATTAACGCAATATTCATGTCAGAAATGTTTCTTACGATATATTCAGAATTACAAAGAAATCAGTTTTAATATTCGCCAATAGTTTTTGAAGATGTATTTTAAGATTGAAAAAAATAATTACACAGTTTCGAAGTGTTATGCTACAATGTTGTTAAAGGTATTTTTTTGTTTTGTTTTTAAATAATTTATTGCCTAAGTATATTAAAAAAAAGGAAAAATAGTTTTGCTATAAAACAAGAGAAAAAAACTTAAAAAAATAACCCAAATTTATATATTTTTTAAATATAAATAAATTGTGGTATGTGAAGTAATGATTTATGAAATTTGAGTTTATTTTGTTTTTTATGTATATTTCTATTGTTTAATAATTAAAAGTATGTCGTAAATGTGTTTAAATATGGCATCGTTACTCGCTAGAAGGAGGATTCGTGTAAACTCATTTTACGTAAAATTGTTGATACCAATGTACAAATGACAAAAAATTTTAAAAATTTATATTGAGACGAAAAACTGCAGTTTATACAGCAATTGCAATTAAATTACTCTTATTTTATTTAACAAAACAAATTTCAAAATTAGGTCTTCTAGATTTCAGAAATTTTAAGCATTTCCATAATGATGATTCATTTGAACGATAATTTTCAATTGAAAAAACTTATCACGGACTAAACATTTTATTTCTGTGTTAACGCATATAATATTTTACTTTAAGATGGCGTTTTGAATTTTAAAATTTACATTTTTTTCATTTTCAGACACTATATGTTCTTTAAAATATTGTAAAATTTCGAAATTCGATGCTGGAAAATTGTTTTTAGTCAATTTCGTCAATTGTTTTTAGTCGAAATTGTTGGTAGTCAATTTTTGTAAATAAAAGATAGGTAACATTAAACATAAGATCATATGTGTAAAATAAACTAAATTCAGTCTAAAATTATATTTTCCATACTTAAAAAATTAATTTTAAAGATTTAATATAAGTTATCTCACCACTATAAGGGCATTCTCGCAATCTTTTGACATTCGGAATAAAAATCTGGTGAAATTAAATTTGGTAAAATAACATTTTAATCTGATAGACGAATGCCTTAATGAATGTAAGCAAAAATGGTCAGCAGCGAATTTTTTTTTTATTTAACTGAGGTTTAAGTTAAACTTGCGAGTGTAATTTTCCTTACAATTTTAACAACATAACTTTCTATTTTCTTCTAAATTTTTACATATAATGAATTTGCATAATACCCAGAGGACATTCAAATAAGAAATAATAACAATGTATTATTTTTAGTACAAAATTTTGGTATAAAATTGTCTTAAAGGGGTGTTAAAGAAAGAACGGAAGGAAAAACGGGGATGGTATATGGAAAAAGGGATGGTAATGGAAAAAAAGGGATTGTAAAGATGGGACGGTAAGGAAAATTACCACTATTTTTAAATAAATCATGTAAGACTAATCGATAGCCACAATGTCAATTGATTTTCAGAAACAGTTTTTTACATTGGATTTTAAATTACAAAAAAATTTAATTTACCTCGAAAAGAACAGGAAGAAACCCTGGGGACGGTAAGACTACCAATAAATTCACGATGCTTGAAATAGATATTTAAATGCTGATTTAAATTCTGCTGCAAATTTCTTGTCAAAGAATTTTAGACATTCTTTCTCTAGCGTACTTCTGAATGAGAAAAAACTTGAAAAAAAAATTCTGTGGCTGCATCTGAAGTGATTTTCTATATAAATTTAGCAAGAGTGACGGTAAGGATGAAAAACACAGGGACAAAGTTCAAAAAATAATATCAACTGTAAAAATGTGTGCAGGTTAATTTTTTGCTACATATTTATATAAAACAATTGTCCTAATTTCGGAAAAAAAATACATCGAATTACTTTTATTGAAACAATTTTATACAGACATCTCCAAACTTAAAAATCAGCATCAGGGACATGGGACGGTATAGGAGTTTTCCTGGTATTTGGACCTCCAACATCGTCCAAAACTTATTTATCTCGTTAATATTATTGTTATGCAATCATGCAGTTTGATGTTACCCAGTATATTAAATACAAAACCTCCACAAAAATATGTACTAAAATAAAAAAATATTATTCAGGGACTTAAACGTCAAAACATTGTGAGAATGCCGCATATACGGAATAATTTAATAAGATTTCACACAGTGGTTCATTAGAAACTATAAATATTGTAAATAACACTAATTTTGCACATTATAAATATGAAAAACATAGCAGGAAGTATTCTTATATGAAAATTCAGATAAATTACAAAGATTAATTTGTTTTGCTAGTACCTGACATCTATATAAAATTTACATAAATTTATATACTCCCATGTTTATGCATAGTATAATTGCAAGGGACATTTGAATAAAATTCTGAATAAACTTTAAGCAGATCTTTATGAGCAAATATGTAGCTCACAATGTTATTCGTTACAACATGCTAGAAATATTACGGTACGCACTACACCAAAATTAGATTTCACGATTATGAACTAAACTTTAGGCTGAATTTGCATAGAAATTAAATCTTAAGTAGGCGAAACACATTAATATTCATGTCAGAAACGTTTGCTATGATATACTCAAAATTACAATAAAATAATTTTTAATATTCGGATAATAGTTTTTCTAAGACTTATTTTAAGATTTAAAAAAAAAATTAAACTGTTTCGAATAAACACGGTGTAATGCTGTTAAAGGGCTTTTTTTTTTTTTAATCAATAATTTATTGTCAAAATATAGTGAAAAAAAGTAAATTGATAATTTCGTAATAAAACGAGAGAAAACCCTTTAAAAAATAAGTCAAATTTATATTTTTTAAATATAAATAAAAGGTGGAAAGTGAAGTAATATTTTATTAAACTTCATTTTATTTTGATTTTTATTGATATGTTTGTTGTTTAGTAATATAAATTATGTCGTAAGTGTGTTTAAATAGGGTATCGTCAATCTACAGGAAGGAGATCCGTATAAATTGATTATAAGTAAAAGTATTGGTACCAATGTACAAATGACAATGAGTTTTGAAAATTAAAGTTGATAAGAAAAAATGCAGTTTATTCTGCAATTTATTTTCAATTCTTTAATTAATGCGATTACTTTATTTAAAAAAACAAATTTGAAATCCAGTTCTTCTAGATTTCAGAAATTTTAAACATTTCTATAATGTTGATTAATTCAACATGTAATTTTTATTTAAAAAAACTAACACAGACAAAGAATTTAATTTTTAGGTTCACATAAATACCATTTTACTTCAACATGGCGTTTTGAATATAAAAGTTCATATTTTATATTCATTTTCAGACATTAAAAGAAATATTATAGCATTCTTAGAAATATTGTACAATTTCAAATTTAGAGGTTGAAAACTTGTTTTTTACTATTGGTAATAATTTTTTGTAAATGAAAGAAATGTAATATTAAAAAACGTATATGAAATTGGACATTTATTTCCATTCTAGCAGACTGAGCCCGCTGCGCTGGACCATTTTTCAAATAAAACTTTAATCAAACGAAATGGATAATCCGACCATGTATTTCAAATTAATATGGACCTTCACCTGGAAGGTCCTTCCGCATTTTCTGAATACGCATCGGACGCAATTGCGCTATTATATTATCTGATGCGTTAGACGAAATACTGGCAATTCAGAAACAACTCTTTATTACACATGTAGAGTTGAACATGACATGAAGGAAGACATGAAGGAAATGCGGCCATTACGATCATATCACCACACTACTAAAAAAGAGAGAATTACAATGACTGCAGAGATTGACCATTTAACTTAAAGAATGTTCGGGTTATTCACTTTCTTTTGCTAGTTCTTTTACTCCGGGCTTCTCAGCTTGGTACTTTGTGCTGATCTGATAACATAAATACAATCTCTCTCTACGTTACATTATATTTGGTAATATACGTCTTCTTTTGTAGGGTTTTCTCTACAGTTTTTTATCTTCGATTTCCAGTAGAGTAAATACAATCAAAACAGTATTTAACTTTTACATTTTAAAATATGTGAATCATGTAAAAGTGGATATTTAAAGCGGAATTGTGTGAATAAAATTAAAATAATGTCATTTTAACTGCCGTTTCTTTTTACATACCAGTTTTAATCATGCAACTATTAACCTAGAAAAATAACCTCGATAATTAATTCAAATAGAAAACTAAACCTCTAGTTTTCATTCAATAAAATCTTCCCAATCATCCGTGATCGGATCCACAACCAAGTTTGATGTGCAACGTTAGAAATGTTCGAAACGGTATGGCTAAAAATGTACCAGAGTTAGCTACAAAACAGAGTTAATTACTTTCCAAACTACATTCCATTAAATGATGTCAAATTTCTGTTGATTGAATTTTAGTTCTTTCACTATCAAAACTCTTTGCAAATGATAAATAAAGTTAGTTATGCAAAATTTTTAGTTGTGATCTTTTTTGGCAAACCGAAGATTTTTTTTTCGCATTTCTCTAATGAGCGTAATAAGACGGAGAAATAAACATGCTTTTATTTTCAAGACGTCATTATTCATCAGTTTGTTTCCTAAATAAAACTAAAAACGTTAATTTGTCACTACGATCAGCTGCTCGGGCTGTGCATCAGCCAAAATTTCTTTATAATGATTGAAATTTTAATTGAATTTCAGGACCTTTTTTAAAAAACCTAGGCTAAATGAACAAATATTGTTCCATTGACTACCTTTGGCATTTGATTTTTTTTTTTGTACATTCAAATTAATGATTTTTTAGTGATAGTGAAATAACTGCACATGAAAAATATCTATTAGCAAATGTTCTTTTGTCTGTTTGCTCCATAATAAAAAAAAAACATATATTTACTAATCACTAATTACTAAAAGTACAAATTTCGTGTAATCTTCTGAAATCGGATTTACCGTCCACGGCTCCTTTCAAATATAAACGAATCTTCCAACACTATATAGTAAATTCGGCAATTGTAAGGTAGCTGATTATGGAAGATTCATCCAATATCTTTTTATAACATTTCTAAAAGAAGGGAAGGTATGAAAAAAAAAAGAAATGACGAATGGAATGGAATATCGAAAAGTGATTTCAGAAAGAAATTTTTATTGTAAAATGTCTTTTTTCGTGATAGAAATAACGCATATTTGCTTACATTTTTCTTAAGAATAATCTTTACTACCTAACATTGGAAACATTGAACGTTTGTATAAGGGAAATTGGCGATATGTTTTTTTATTTAAAAAAGAATGGACAATATTAGCTAATCTGGCTTCAAGGTTATAAAAGTCACAAATTTGGGGGAAACAAACCGACATGCTTTCGCAGTAAAGTGTGATGTGAAATTTTTTAAATGTCTAAAATTAAATTATTTTACAATATGTATGTGCGTGTGTGGGAGACATTTATACTAAAATTAAAATATTTGACTCCATTTTTAAAATATTAATTGGTATTTATATATTGTACATTTGAATTTAAAAAAAATATTCAAAAAATGCTTCCGTACACTTGCAAAATCACCTTTATTGTAAACATTGCTTGAACCCAATTAATGCTTACGTCTTTTTGGATTAAAATCAAATTGTTTGGCGACAAAACTGAGCTCAAAAATCACAAATAAACATATAACATGTAAATCATAAGTACCATCATTTTTACAATTACATCTGCTAATTTCGTCTGTGAGTCACATGATGGAAGAACAAATCAAAAACAAAATTGTTACCACAAGGAAGGTCTCCTTAAAGAGCATACTCAAATTATCTTGAAAAGAAAAATGCTTTTTAAACTACTCATGTATGTAGTAAAACATCAGTCAAATTTGGCGGCGGAATCTCAGCAAAAATCTGAAAGAAATCTACATATATTCGAGTATTTGGCGCAAAAAAGACGAATGTTCCACGCTATTTCGCTAGACAACACATTTCCATCCCAAATGAAAGATATTTAAATGCATTTGAAAATTGCTTGTTAAATAAGTGTTTAAATGTCTGACACTCAATGTAAACTTAAACGAAGGATTAGCGTATTATTTTTTATCTTTAAGCATATATAATATAAAAAATAGCGTGTTGCAGTAGATATTTAATTTTACATGGCTTCACTGGCTGGAAATGTTTTAAGGGTACTATTTGATTATTCATTCAACCAATTTCGCCAAATTATATAAATTGCCAAACTATTCGCCAAATTATACAAATTGACAAAATTTTTATTTTAAACAACGAAAGAATAAATAAATTTTTAAACATCAATCAAATTACAAATAGAAGTGAAATTAAAAATCACTTGATGACGCAACAAACACGTGTACAGTGTTTAATGTCAAGTGAATGTAAAATTTACGATCAGCTATTACTGGCATTTAAACTTATAATTTGGCGATAGTTATTTTGTCGACGGGATAATCAAGTAGTACCGTTTTAAGTTTGTTTTAAAAGTAGCTGGATAATTAAAAATGCTACCATTAAACATTTTATGTAAAATACTTGTTTCCATGGCAACAATAACCTTTATTTCTTGTTTCTGATATTAACAATATCGAAATCAAATTGCCAATGTTCCGAATCGGACATTAATTTTGAATTTGGAAAAAATTTAATAAACTGAAATTTTGTTTTAAACCGTATAATTACGATAATAAAATTTTAATATATACACATATAAATGTATATGACAAAACTGTATTAATAAAAATGTATTTATTTAAATTAAACTTAATCTAACTATCTTCGTATAAAGAGTAGAAAAAGGTTTTACTTAAAAATTATTTATGATAAAAAAAAGTATCATTCAAAATTTTATTGTGCCGCCAAACAGCATTAAATCGCCAAAAAAATTAAATTTTCATTATTTTTTTACAAACGCTAAATCGAGGTTTTTTTTATAAACATATTATATGTCACGAGAAGAATCTTCTATATATTCCTCATGAGAAGATATTTTTTTCAAATATTTCTGAGCATGCACTTATCGAAACTTCCTTGATATCATCCTATTAATTTTTCAGATGCATTTTTCTTAACATATGACGCAAAAAATAAAGAGCCAAATCTTATTTCAATTGCAATATATTAACTGAGTAATTTTTAAGCATTACGAACATTCCCTTTCATTAAAAAGCAGAAAAACCAACGTTTAAAATGCACAAATAATATATGAAAAGCAGCAAACAGCTGTTTCGAATCTACTAGCGAGATTCTTCTTCAGTGCAAGATAGGAAGCGTTGAGCCTTGAGGCTGAGCCTTGCTCAGCCTCAGCCTTGCTTTTTCTAGAACGCTGTTCATTTTTCCCTATCTTCCACTGAAGAAGAATCTCGCTGGTAGATTCGAAACAACTGTTTGCTGCTTTTCATATATTATTTGTGCATTTTAAACGTTGGTTTTTCTGCTTTTTAATATTGTTGCACAAAGGCTTTATTTTCAATTTTTATATATTCCCTTTCATGTTTAAAGTAAATATTTTCGTTTTTTAACGTTTATTATCACTCATTATAACGGATTTTTTTCTTCCTTCATTTTTTTTTAATTAAAATTAGTAACAGTTTTTTCTTTTATGTTTCGAGGTGTAATAGCTGTTTCATTTTTTTTTAATTTTTTTTTCAACGATAAATTTCGCCAAGAAATAAAATAGCAAACCTTATCGTCCAAAATAACAGAACTTTCCGTCATAATTCTATAACTAATCTAGGTAGAATAATGTGTTATATCTTAAAACCTTCCCTGAAACAATACTTATCTAACAGTATAAGTTCCGTCAAAATCCATGCAGTAGAACTCGAAATCTAGGCGTTCGGAACGAAATTTCCGTTTGGAATTTATATATATAATAGATACACTTGCTGTTAACATAACATGCTACCTTTACTAAGAAAAGATACACAAAAATTTATAATTTTTCTAAAAAAAAAATTGCAAATTATAATGGAATATGTATAAAATAAACTAAACGCAGTCTAAAATTGTATTAATCATACTTTAAAATAAATTTTAAAGCTTGAATATAATTTTCTCTCCATTCTATGCGAAATAATTTATGAACATTATATACAGGGGGACACATAACTACTATGACGTGATAAAAATGTCAATTTATTTTAATGTTCTTCGCATTTTTAAGCTAAACTATTGTTTTATTCGTGTCCCTCGTGTTTCTTGTTGTGTAATTGCTTTTCCGGTGTTATTAATTGACTGTTTTGCAGGAAATCATGGTGTACAACTGTTTGTCCTGTGTTCCTCCAATGCCCCCCTTCCCAAACAACTTAGATCCCCAAAACAAATTTTGTTGTTTGGGGATCTGGAAGAAAAAGCCTGAGCAATGAAGCACAAGTCCCTCGATTGCCTGTAAAGCGCTCTGTAAAAAGCCAGTGTCGAAATCACGCCGGAAGTAGTTTCAGCCATCTTGAAAATTTTCCAGAAGCTTCTAGATACTTGCATCGTGGCGGGAGGAAACTTTTTCGGATAATCTTGATTGTTTATTGTATAAATTTTTCTTCTATTTCAAACGGTGAATAAAAGGAGTTGTTTTGTACGTTCAGTGAAAGGCTATGGTCTTTATTTGCATCGCAATATTTATGTGTCACCCTGTACAGTGGTTAACAAGAAACACTGAATATGACAACGAATAATAAGCTTGTATATTATAAATATGAAAAACATAGCAAGTATACTTAAATGAAAATTCAGATAAATTACAAATATTACTTTATTTTGCTGTTACCTGAAATCTACATAAAATTTATGTAAATTTACCAACGAGCATCTTCATGCATAGAATAATTGCATGCAACATTTAAATGGAATTCTGAATAAACTTGAAGCAGACCTTTATCGGAAAATATATAGCTCCCTGTTTTAATCCTTATAACATGCTGTAAATGTTGTCTATAAAGTTCACACCACACGAAAATTAGATCTCTCGATTATGAACAAAACTTTAGGCTGAATTTGCATAGAAATTAAATCTTAAGTAGGCGGAACACATTAACGCAATATTCATGTCAGAAACGTTTGCTATGATATATTCAGAATTACAAAGAAATCATTTTTAATATTTGGCCAAGAGTTTTATGAAGATGTATTTTAAGATTAAAAAATAATTACATTGTTTCGAAGAAATACGATAATGATGTTTAAGTGTTTCATTTTGTTTTGTTATTATATAATTTATTACCAAACCATATTCCAAAAAATATGTTTGATATTTTTTTCTAAAAAACGACGGAAAATCATTCAAAACACTGCTCAAATTTATATTTAAAAAATATACTGGGTCTGTCCAGGAAGTAATCAGACTGAATATTTCGCGCAAAGCAGAAGGCGAAATTGGCGGAACTTATGGGCGGTACGTGTGGTGGAGAATGTTAGCTACATAGTCTCGAGAAAGTCAGTTGGGCTTCAGCCTTTATAACTCACGAATCGCTCGTGAAGCAGATACGTATTTGAAAGTGGCGTTAGGTTTCCAGAATGCCTTGGAGCGTTGAGCAGCGATATGCCATAAAGTTTTGTGAAAAACTAAACTAACAGTATACTGAAACACTTGCTATGTTACAAGGAGCCTAAGAGAATAATTCGTTGTCCACGGTTCAAGTGTTTACGTGGCACTTCAAAGACGGAAGAAGGGATGTCGAGGACGAACAACGCGAACAACGCTGGACATCCGTAAAGTTTTCGAATTTCAGATAATGTGGCTAAAGTTGAAACATTTTTGAACTCTGATTGTCAGATTAGTGCCCGAATAATTGCGGTTACGATGGCACTTACAAAATCGACTGTGGACCAAATTGTCACGGAAAAACTTTAAATGCGAAAAATTTGTGACCAGCTAGTTCCAACACATCCGCAAAAGTAAATCAGTTACTAGAAAAAAGCTTCATCGCAACTCTGCCGTAACCAACGTACTGCCCCGATCCGTCACCTGCGACTTTTTTCTATTCCTCCAGTTAAAATCCAGCTTAAAATATCATCGTTTTAACAATCAGGAGAACTTGAAGAAAAGGTAACGTGCGTTTGAACAGCATTCCAGTTGAAGACTTCGAGGCGGGCATAAATGGCTGAGAGAGTCGTTGCAGCGGTGTTTTAATGCAGGAGTATTTTATTTTTAAGAATATTAGATGCTTGTAAAATTAACGAATTTTATGGAATCATTCTCGTTACTTTCTGCACAGACCCTGTCAGTAAGTAGTGGTGAGTGAAGTGATTTTATGAAACTTCATTTTAATTTGATTTTATTGACTTTTTCATTGTTTAGTAACTTCCACTACTATTACACCAAAGCGAATACTATATTGTATGAAATGCATAACAAAATACATGAAAAATATAATAACTGAGAAATCTGGTAATACTTTATAATTAAAAGATGCAATGCTACAATTTTATGTATCAAAAATAAATTAAGTGTATAATATGTATGTTGTATACAGAATATATACTTGATTGCTTACTGACGATGCTTTTAAACATTGTTGTGTATATTTTTAGCATATATTATTATTTAAACATATCATTTATGTTTAGAAACAAAATAAATGCATGATAAGCATGCTGAAATCATGATTGCGACTATGAATGAAGTAGATAATTCATTTGATAACAATACATCAAATAATATTCGGAAGTTTACGAAACTGACCCAAACATAAAATTGCATTTCATTCGTTCGAAACAAGAAATATATTGGAATTCTTCAATGTAAAGAAAAAGGAATATTGCATTATAACATAGATCCTTCATTTAGAGATTTTCAGTTTGTCTTACAGTAAAGAGTGGATAAAAAAGTCATTCCAGAGATACTGGGCTTTTTGTATTTCAAAGAAATGCCGCTTAAATATTTCGTGACATTTAATGAAGTATAAAACTTTTATTTCAAAATACAACAGCGTAGAATGAAAAAAAATAAATAAATGTATTCATTTCTGTCTATAGTATAGAATTAAATATATAAAATTTTGCACAGTCATTATTATTGAATATATTTATTATTCCATACTATAAATTTGCACAAAGCTTAAATTCTTCGGTTGTTAGTTGTAATAATAATTTAGACTAAAATGAATCCTCGGAAAAAAAGAAACACTTCTGAACTTTATGAACTTTCTTTTTTCTCCACAAAGCTAAGAAAACGTAATATTAAAATATTCAAATTTCTATGCATATTTTTTTTCATAAAAAAAAGATTACTCACATCTAGTGCCTTTCAGGTAGACGTCGTAAGAGATATTACCTATTACATTCTCTCTTATGTTGGAGTTTCTGAAAAACGTTTGCAGATCTACTCCGATCATGACCCATAGAACCCCAAACCACCCTCAGTTCAAAACTTCATATCTATCGATCTATCTACCTGTATATATATAACCATTAAATAAACATTACCGACCACTAACAAAAACTGTGAAATTATGAATAAAATGAAATTAACAAATACAGTACCCCACAACGCACTTAACATAGATTCCAAAAACACAGTAAAAAACAGCAGAAATTGAATAACATAAATGGAATGATGGAAGTTTGTAGAACTTAGACAGAATCATCGGGTCCCAAATACTTTAAGTTTCACAAATAAATGTGTGGTTTCATCTTCATATTAGCCATAAGTTAGCTAAAGTATATGAATTTTGGACTACCACACACAGAAAACCGAGAAATAAACCATTGAAAACAAGTTCAAAATGAAACAGGATTAAAAAGGATAGATGAAAAAAAAGACAAATTACTAAATTAAAATCAGTACTATCATAGCATTAGGTATAACAAATGCACTCATTATGCATTTTATTCTCATTTAAAATAGTATACTATTAGAAATTAATATGATATTGTCCTGAGTAGGCTAAAATTTAAATAAAGTTAATTGTTAACTGTATTAAATATTAATGAATATGTATTGATAAATATATAAATATAATTACACCGTTATACATATAAAAGTATCGAATCAACATACGTTATAAAATGCGTATTAGCAACGTAGTTATAAATTTAATGCCCCATTTTTTTTTACAAATTAGCCATTGCGTATTATGCTGACAATGCCACCCTCCTCCGTATTCTAACATCTACCCACACAACCGTCATATAATAATTTTTCATTATTATTTTTACATTTTTTATTTTTTTATAATTATTTTCTTATTTTATATATTTTTGTAGTTTTATTTACGTATGTGTTATTTTTTTTTTTTTTTTTTAAGATCATTCAAGTGCTAATTATATATTAAGGAATACATGAATTATTTTGGAAAAACATGACTTAATGCATCATAATTTAGTTTTTTAATATTATTGTTAATAAAATAAGAAGAACATACACACTCTATTCTATATAAATGATTTAGGATTATTTTAAAATATACATAATTATGAAGACAAGATTTAAAATTAGTAAATGTATTAACTTTGAATTTAAATTATTTTCTTTTATCATTTAGATCAGTTATTGTTTTGTTTTCTTTTATTGCAATTTTAAGATCTAAAAAGTTAATAATATTATTAGATAGGAGGTTTTCCGTTAATACTAAATTAGTAGGATAATCTACTGGATATTGAGAAATGTTAGTTTGATCAGTGCCACTTAAAATTATGTCATCAATTTAACGATATAAAGGTAGATTACTATTAGTAATATATATATATATATATATCACTTTTTTATGGACAGGATAACTTTCATAATTCTGTACAAATCTCTTTCAAACTGATACAGAAAATCTCGATCAAGTTCGTTAATGGGCAAAATCGGACGAAGTTGGGAGAAATATGGAGGGTTTAGTAAAAACAAAAAAAGCAAAACTTCTTAATTATGATACATATAGAATTAGTTTAACATTGTTATTACTTCTTGGAAAAGGGCAAAATAATTATGTATGAATGATGTTTAATATCGTTAGTAATGGGCGAAAAGTTTCAAGTATAAAAAGTCCTTCCGTCCAGTGCCGGGAGGAAGAGGCAGCTTTCATATTCCTTATTTTAAAAAAGCCAACTTATATCGTTCAAACACACGAAGCTCAATTTAGTGGAAACCGAATATAGGAGATTCAATACTAATTTTTATCAATATAATGAATGAGAATTTCGCGAAATTAGTCAGCTTTATCCAAGCTGCTTTTCATTAAAGTAACTTATATTTGGCTGCCAAATTCGGCAATTTCTTAAAGTGCAAGCCATTTTAAGACAACATGGTGGATGAGGCTAAGCAGTGAACTTGGTCGAGACCTTGGTAATTGCTGTGCACATGCTCACTCACATCGGAATCGGTTGATATATACGAGTGCTGTCGCATGCAAAAAATCAGATTTTTCAAAATGTCACCCACAATAGAAATTGAAACTGCTATATCTGAGCCATTTTTTAAGGTAAAGACAAACAAATAATGCTCCTGAATCCTTATATCAAGGTCAAATACTTAAGAAAGAATCCTTTTTCAATTTCTAATTTTTTTGCACCTCACTTTAAATATATATATATTTTTTAATTTAACGGCCGCCATTTTGAAACAAGATGGCTGATGAATCTGGCCAGCGAACTTGGTCGAGGTGTTGATGTATACTATCCACATGCCTTCTTACATCGAAATAGGCGAATACGTGTGTTATCGCGTGACAAATACAAGATCGTTTCAAAATGTTAGCCATGCTAGAAATTCAAAGTGCTATAAATCAACCATTTTTTAAGATATAAACAAAAGAACAAATTTTCAGAAACAAAAACTGCTCCGGAATCTTTGTATCAAGGCCAAACACATAAAAAAAATCTTTTTCATTTTCCAATTTTTTAATACCTCATTTTAAATTTTAAATTTAATTTTTTTTAAATGGCATCCCTTTTCAAACAAGATGGCGAATGAAGCTGGCCAACGAACTCGATCGAGACATTGGTATGTACTATGTACAGACCAAGTTACATCCAAATCAGTTCATAAATACGTCTGTTATCGCGTGACAAAAATCAGGTCGTTTTGAAATGTCAGCCACAAGAGAAATTCAGAATGCTATTACTCAGCCATTTTTTTAGATATAGACGAAAAAAAAACTGTTCCGGAATCTTTGTATCAAGGCCAAACACATTAAAAAAATCTTTTTCATTTTCCAATTTTTTAATACCTCATTTTAAATTTTAAATTTAATTTTTTTTAAATGGCAACCCTTTAGAAACAAGATGGCGAATGAAGCTGGCCAACGAACTCGGTCGAGACATTGGTATGTACTATGTACAGACCAAGTTACATCCAAATCAGCTCATAAATATGCCTGTTATCGCGTGACAAAAATCAGGTCGTTTTGAAATGTCAGCCACAATAGAAATTCAAAATGCTATTACTGAACCATTTTTATAGATATAGACGAAACAAAAACTGTTCCGGAATCTTTGTATTAAGATCAAACACATACGAATAAAATCTTTTTCATTTTCCAATTTTTTGGTATCTCATTTAATTTTTTTTTATTTTTTAATTTTTTTAAATGGCCGCCATTTTGAAACAAGATGGCGATGAAGCTGGCCAACGAACTCGGTCGAGATATTCGTATGTACTATGTACACACCAAGGTACATCCAAATCGGTTCATAAATACGCCTGTTATTACGTGAGAAATATCAGGACGTTTCAAAATGTCAGCCATGCCAGAAATTTAAAATGCTATAACTCAGCCATTTCTTAAGATATAGACGAAACAAAAACTGCTCTCGTATCTTTTTATCAAGGTAAAACATATAAGAAGAAAATATTTTTTCAATTTTCAATTTTTTGGTACCACATTTCAAATTTAAATTTTTCTTAAAAATTTAAATGGCCGCCATTTTTAAACAAGATGGCGGATGAAGCTGGCCAACGAACTCGGTAGAGACATTGGTATGTACTATGCATAAACGAAGTTACATCTAAATTGGTTCATAAATACGCCTTTTATCGCGTGACAAAATTCAGGACGTTTCAAAATGTTAGCCACACTAGAAATTCAAAATGCTATAACTCATCCATTTTTTAAGATATAGACGAAACAAAAACTGCTCCGAAATTTTTGTATAAAGGCCAAATACATAAGTAAAAAATATTTTTCCATTTTCAATTTTTTGGTACCACATTTCAAATTTTTAAATTTTTAAAAAGTTTTAAATAGCCGTCATTTTGAAACAAAATGACGGATGAAGCTGGCCAACGAACTCGGTCGAGACATTGGTATGTACTATATACACAACGAATTACATCGAAATCGGTTCATAAATACGCCTTTTATCGGGTGACAAATTTCAGGACGTTTCAAACTGTCAGCCACGCTAGAAATTCAAAATCCTATAACTCAGCCATTTTTTAAGATATAGACGAAACAAAAACTGTTCCGGAATCTTTGTATAAAGGTCAAATATATAAGAAAAAATTGTTTTTCCATTTTTTTATTTTTTGGTACCACATTTCAAATTTTAATTTTTTTTTAAATTTTAAATGGCCGCCATTTTGAAACAAAACGGCGGATGAAGCTGGCCAACGAACTCGGTCGAGACATTGGTATGTACTATGTACACACCGAATTACATCGAAATCGGTTCTTAATTACGGGAGTTACAGTGTGACATAGGTCAGATATATATATAGATAGATATATCAATTTTGAACGGAGGGTGGTTTCGGGTCTGGGGGTTATGATCGATGAAAATATACCATTTTTTTTTTTTAAATCGCTTTCCTCCGAACGGCTGCAATCGGTAGCTTTTTGAAATGAAAGCTACCTAAAAAAATCATAGCTTCGTCAATTTGCAAGATATCAAATCCACTTAAATTTATCATAAATCTTCTTAATATTATCTAAAACACTTCAGTTGACAAATTTTTGATAGGCCAACTCTTACAGCAATAATAATAATAATAATAAAAGGGGGCGGGGTTGTAGAAGAAAACAAATCACATCTCCGTTAACCGGACACTAACGCGATAAAGAAAAAAAAAAAAGGTGTTATTGGCATGTAGTCCAGTCAAATTGTCAAAAATAGATGCAAAAATTCTACTAGAAGAACTGCTTATGGAGATGCTGATAACAAGAATTAATTATTTTCCAACAAAATATCTTGAGGCTAAACTTTTTGGAGCCAAAAAAACGCGAAAATTTCGGACTTTTTTCAGTTTTTTGCCTATAACTTGAAAATTATAATTTTTTGTGTACCATACTTAGTTACAAAAAGAAAGAACATAAATTCTCTACAAATTTCATAATAAAAACGTTTTTCTAAACTCATTACTAAGCGCGCTATGGCTTTCTGAAAAATACAGTTTTTTTCTAACTTTGTGGAAAATCTCAAAAACTATCATTTGACATAATTTTTTATTCATTTTATCCTCTTTAATGTAACTTGTTTATATAACAGGTTTTTGCATGATAGCAATAACGGTTAATTAGAATGGTAAAGTTGTAAAAAAATTTACTACATTTCTTATTTTTTTTTTTTTTTTGAAGGAGAAAACGAGCAGTTTGCTTGTTTTTCAACAGCTTTGATCTTCTTTGAGCTTATTGCGACATCAGCAACCTGGTTGTCAAATTCATTTTAGTTGCTGGTTTGGTCGATGGTTTCCGAGACATCAGCTTCATCATCCTCTTCTTCTGAGTAGTACTGCACCATTTTATACAGGTACATGAGACAGTATGCAGCAAGGATTCAGGTGCTGGGATTTGGCACATTTGAACTGGCTGAAAGAGAAAGTGAGACATGCGAACCCAACCCCATTTTCAGGGATGTGTTGTTTCCTAGCCAAGCTTGTATCTGATAATAACATCGGAAGAAATGATGCTGATCAGAATATCGCGTTGGTGGTAGCCTTGCAAGATGAAGTGTGCTTTTAGTGGCAGATTTAGCAAATAACAGGAACACCAAGGTGTTCAAATGCCTGTGTGGTGTCTATGCATTCGCTGTATAGGGTAGTATTGAATTTTTCTCCAGCCTTGATGATTTCATGATGGGTTGATTCTGGTTTATTGAACACACAGGCTATTTCCTTAAGCTGATCATGTTTTTTCAAAGTGTTACAACACTTTGACTTTCCTTGCATAAAAAGAGCATATGTTGTATCGCATCCTCTGATTGCATGAGTGAAAAGAACGTTGTTGTAATTGTATTGTATAACATGGTTGAAAACTACTTGGTTTCGATGTTACCTCTGCCTGGATTGTGAAAAACAGATTTTTGTGTTGATATCCCAAGCTCGTCATGATCACGAGAAAAGCAATTTCTTCTTTGACAATACTACACTTTCAAAGGTTTCGGCTCTTGAAATGGCTGAGGTAACAATCATGACATCAGCGTCTTCTTCTGCCAGGTCAGCTTGAATTCTGTTATTTTGAAACACTGTTTTCTGAAGTGAAATGAAGCGATTCCTGTTTCTCTCTTTGGCTAGAAATTTGTCATTACGGAAGTTTTGATTGACACTATTTTCTGTTTTATTGTGCTATCGTCCTTTTTCGTACTATGCTAAACAATGTTGAATATGTCAGTAATGGTTTTGCTAACGAATTTTTTTTAATGTGGTTACTATTAATTAATCGATTTAATCAAACTATATTTGTATTACATTATTTTGTTAACATTTTAAAACTAATGTTGCAGTCATACCATATTATGAATGAAAAATGAATTGAATTGTAAGAATAAAGATAAATCAGACCATCCTACAATTCAATGATGATTTTAGCAATGGATACCCTACAAAAATAAACATTTTTATTTAACCCTGTCCTCGTCGCGCCCGATGCATTCACAGAGAAATTGCCCTGGGCTCGACGATTAGGGATTAAACATAAAGGGTGATAATACATCAAACAAATAATCTAAACTTAAGATACAGTTATACTAAATTAAAAATTTTATAATGTGTATATTTATAATCTACAATAAGGTCAAGTTCACATTATCTAATGCTACAGTAAATGCACCGTTAATATTACCGAATTTTCCCAACATTTTTATGTTACCTATCTGAAACAAGCCGTTTTTACATTTGATGCGCATGTGTATAACTTATTTTTGGAAAAAGGTGTAATTTTAAAGCAAACTAGAAAAGATTTCTTTTTAAACTATCAAAAGTAAGATGTGGTAGAAAAACAGAAGATATCGACATACAGACACATTTAAACGTATACCTAATACCTAAAAAGCGCTATAGACCTAAAAAGTACTAAAAATCGTACAACTTACGAGAAAAACGTTTAATTTGGCAACCCTACCTTCTACCCACCTTTCTTGAAAATCTCTCCCCTCAATTATCTCGTCACTCCTTACTCGTCAATAGGTACATTTCATTTCCACAGTTAGTGATGAAAAGAAATTTTTTTGGGATGAGAGGCAAAAAATATGTCACTTTCTGTGAAGTTTAAAAAATGTGTTGTTTTCAAAAAGCCGTAGCGCACTTAGTATTGGGTATAGAAAACGTTTTCATTATGAAATTTGCAGAGAATTTAATGCTCTTTTTGTTTGTAATTAAGTAAGATACACAAAAATTTTATAATTTTCGAGTTATGGGCCAATAACTGAAAAAATCCGAAAATTTCGAAGTTTTTTGGCTCTACAAAGTTCAGCCTCGAGATATTTTGTTGGAAAACAATTAAGTCCTGTTATTAGCATCCCCATAAATACTTTAAAAACATAAAATCTTCTAGCAGAATTTTTGCATCTATCGGCCCTATTTTCTGACAATTTGACTGGACTAATGGGGAAAATTTTTGACAACCCTCAGCGATGCTGAATGTAGGGCTGCAAAAATTAAATGCGCACGTGACACAATAAAATGAATGTCTGAACTTAAAATATAGTGTGTGATTCATTTCATTAAACAATAAGAACACGGTTTAAATTTAATTTAATATATAAAACTTCTTAATATTATCTATAAATTTTGTAGTAATACGTTTTTGATGAGATGATCTGTACTTATGGATGATAGTACTAAAAATATACTTAAGGGACGAAAAAAATAGGGGTTGAATTAATAATTATCGTATAAACATGATTCTGATAAAACCAACTCTTTCAGAAAAGTGAAATTAAAAACTCGTCAAAAGCGACCAGACAGAATTGCTAAACTTGGTTTATCTCTAATCTTGATTTAGTTGGGTTTTTTTTTCTCTTTTTTGGTTAAATTAGTACTTTTCTTCGAAATATATCTGTGCCTGTAAGCCGAGCTGGTAGGGTTTTTTAAAAACGGGATTTAGAATGCTTATATCGTCGATACGTTTTATAAATAAAAATTTGCCCTATTTTTATTAATAGTCTCAGCAAATAAGATTTTAATATCTGTTTGATATTCTATAAAAAACCCAGAAAACATACAGAGACAGTTATGCTATGACCCAGCATCCTCAGAAAATGTATAAATGTTTATAAATTAGCATGATCATTAATAAAATAATTTCACGCAGCATTTAAAGGGAACGAAGAATAATCTTAAAATAGTCCTTTATGAGAAAATATGTAGCTCACAATTTACAACATGCTAGAAATGATTTGTATTAAAGTCCTTAACACACAAATGTTATATTTCTGGATTCTGAGCTAAACTACAGACTGGATTTGCATAGGCATTAAATCGTAAGTAAGTGGAACACATTAAGGTAATATTCATGTCTGAAGGGTTCGCTGTGATTTACTCGAAATTTAAAAAAATCATTTTTTGTATTCAGCTATTAGTTTTTCGAAGATGTATTTAAAAAAAAAATCCCTTTAGAAGAAACACGGCCTGATGTTGTTAAAGCTCTTTATAAAAATGTTGGTTTATTGGCAAAATATTTTATAAAAAAAATACAATTGATATTTTCACTACAAAACGACTGCAAAAACTTCACAAGCTTCGGAATCGTGTATTTTTAAAATGTAAATAAATAGTGGTGTGTGATGTAATATTTTAAGAAACTTTATTTTATTTTGATTTTTATTGAATAATCAGCTTAGAAACTTCTGTTAATATAACAAAAAATATTTACAACATTTTCAACTCCAAAGCTATTACAACATTGTACGAAATGTACGTCAGAATACATTGAAAATATAAACAGTGAAAAACCTGGTGATAGTTTATAATGAAAACGTACAATTTTACAATTTTATGTATCAAAAATAATTTTAGATTATAATATATATTCTGTATGCACATAATATTCTTGATGGTGCATTAAAAATTCTTTTAAACATTATCGAATATATTTTTGACATATTTTCCTTTTACAATATTTCATTAATGTTTGAAATAAAATGACATATGATCAACATAATACACTCATGATTGCGACTATGAAAAACAAAATAGATCATTACATTAAATATCATTACAATATTTTCCCTTTCGCTTTTTCCCCTTGTTCGATAAAAACGCAATGTAAAACATTCGGAAGTTTACGAAAATGTCTCAAACATAAAATTGCATTGCATTCGTCCGAAACAAAAAATGGTATTAGAATTATTCAATGGAAAAAAAAAGAAATATTGCATTATAACATAGATCCTACATTTAGAGATCTTCAGTTTGTATTACTGTAAAGAGTGGATAAAAAGTCATTTCAGAGAAACTGGTATTTTTGAATTTCGAAGAAATTTGGCTGAAATCTCATTTAATGAAACATGATTTTTTTTTTTCTAATACAATCTCATAGAAAAAAAATGTATATATTTCTGTCTATAGTATAGATATAAATATATAAATTTACACATATTCGTTATTCTTGAATGTGTTTAATGTTCCATACTACGCTGGTGTCCAAAGTTAAGAACCAGTCACAAAAGGCTAATTTTTAAGTTCGCGAATACTCAAAAGAAAATAATATAATTCAAATAATTACTATCCCTACAGCACAGCTAGTCCATATAGCATCTCATTCTTGTCATACATGGTCACAAGTGTCACAGTCACTACAGTGAAACAAAAAATAGGAAATTCCACACGTCTCATTATGAGTCTCAAATGATCACTATATGTGACATTGAAACATCAATGTGACTGCTGCTTTGTGGCGAGTCACCAGGTGACTTTACAATGTAGTTAAATTGTGACTCTCATGTGAATGTCATTTTTAGACTCAATTTCAAAGTCATCATGAACGTTGCATTATGATGGGTCACAAATAATAATAATATCACATAATAGTCACATGGTGACTTTTGACAAAATAGCACAATAGTAACTTCACAGTAGTCTCTCTGTCAGCTGAAAGTCATCATGTGACTTTAATGTGACGTTATTTGTTAACTTATCACAATGCAGCGTTCACGATGACTTTGAAATTGAGTCTATAGATGACATTCACATGAGAGTCACAATGTAACTACATTGTAAAGTCACATAGTGACTCGTCACAAAGCACATGTCACAGTGACGTCACAGTGGAGTCACATATAGTGTTCATTTGAGACTCAAAATGAGATGTATGGAATTTCATATTTTTTTGTTTCACCGTAGTGACTGTAACACATGTGACCATGTGTGACATGAATAAGATGCTATATGGACTAGCTGTGCTTTAGATATAGTAATTATTCTAATTATATTATTTCTTTTTGAATATTCGCGTACTTGAAAATTAGCATTTTTTTATTGGTCCTTAATTTTGCACACTAGTGTATCAATACGAATAAAGCCTTAATTTGAATTCAAACGTAATTCTCCCTATTTTGTTTCTCTTTTTTTATGACTTGCCAGAAGAAAGAATGAAATGAAGAAACAGTTCTGAATTTTAAGAACTTACTTTTTATTCAATATATCTAATAAAATGTAATATTTTAATACTTAAAATATCATTCATAGATATTTTTACAATTAAAAATCATAATACTTACATCTATTCCTTTTTAACTACTTCCGACCTATTTGAAAAGGGTTTAAGGATTGGGTTTGCCTGTCCGTGCTCTAACTGGCGTAAATATAGTCCGATTGCCCTCAAATTGTCATATGTTAATGGGGTTTACTATGGCATGTTCGGTATTTAAAATGAAATGTGTAGCGTTTACGATTCATTTTCAGGGACACTCAAAATAATTCCGTTACAGGTCTATGAGGAAAAATCGTTTGCGGTGTATTTTAATGATAATACACTATTTTAAATATATGGAAATTGATATATATCAGTGAGATATACTACAACGTTCTTACTATAAAGCATGGTGTGCATAGAACTCGTCATTCATTTACAGGAACACGCACAATAATTTGGCTGAAGAAGAAAATGAACAATAATAATTGAACAATTGCATCCTAAGGACAATAGTTGTTGGAAGTGCGTTTTCAGTTGTGGTATGTGTTTTTAAATTTAGTATTTTTTTTTTATATTACTTTGCGTTTATAAATTATGTAGATCACATACAGGACTGCACAAAAGTTTTCAGCGATATCTGTTTACTGGCGGAAACTGCTGCATGGAAATTTTTAAGTGTGTTACATATTTATTTATAGATCATATACAGGGCTGCACAAAAATGGTATATTTTTCCGTGTATTCGTGGTAATAGCAGAAACTGGATTTTCAAATGCGATAAGCATTTTCCAAATTGTTCATTTAGACATCATATTCCACCTTAGTAAACTTTGAAATTTTCTTATAGTATTCTGAATGTGTTGGAAAGTGTTTCATAATCTATGCCATATGCATGAATTTCTTTTCTTGTTTAAACGTGATTTCGAATCTTTGTCTAATTGATACATTTTATAAAATCGGATTTTCGCTAAGTTTTATTAATAGTGTCAGTATATGAGAAACAATTTAATATTTGTTAGAAGATTATATAAAAACACAAAAAAACAATGTTTAATTTATTTTGCAATAACCTGGAGTCTCCAAAAAATGCATATAAATTTGTAAATTAGCGCCTTTATACATAGAATAATTGCACTCTACATTTGAGCTAAAATCTGAATAAACTTAAAACAGGCCTTTATGAGAAAATATGCAGTTTAAAATTTTAATGCTTACAACAGGCTAGAAATGATTTGTATTAGTATGCACTACACCAAAATTATATTTTTAGATCTAAACTATAGGTTGAATTTGCATAAAAATTAAATCTTAAGTAGCCGGAAAACATTAACGTAATGTTTCTGTCAGAAATGATGGCCATGATTAATTCAAAATTACAAAGAAATCTTTTTTGATGTTTGACCAATAAATTTTGGAAGATGTATTTTAAGATTTATATAAATGGAAACGTCCGTTCGTTACTCTTGTGATAATTAGAGCAAATTTTCATATATAATTCCAATTATTTTATTACAAAATATAAGTAAGATAAAAATTGATATAACCACTAACCAGCTAAATACGACTGTATTCCTCACTCACACAAATATATATATAATTTATAACAAAAAAAAATTACTTATGTATACATTAAATGACTCTTGTGACACTCTAGTCACAAGGGTAACAAAATTTTGATTGATTATATAGACAAGGGAAATGCTTTTTGTTACAAATTAGATATATATAAAATGAGTGGAAAACAATAGTATTTTACTGGTTATATCACTTTTTATCTTAATTATATTTTGTAGTAAAATTATTGCAAGTATTTGTAAAAAACCGCACGAATGGTCACAAGAGTAACAGTGGACGTTACCAAATATATTATTATATTTAAATAAATAAATATGTGATAAGCGAAATAAACTCATAATTGCGACTATAAAAAAATTGATCGGAAACATTAAAGACCATTACATTACTTTTCCTTTCTCTTTTTCTTTTTGTTCAATAACAAAACAATATAAAATATTTGCAAATTTACGAAAATACATGGAATAAAAAATTGCATTCCATTCATCCGAAACAAGAAAGAGTATTAGAACTCTTCAACGTAAAGCAAAAGGAATATTGCATTATAACATAGATTATACATTTAGAGATTTTCAGTTTGTCTTGCAGTAAAGAATGGATAAAAAAGTCATTTCAGAGAAACTAGGTTTTTTAGATTTTCAAGAACTGTCGTTTAAATCTTTTCGAATCATTTACTGAAATATAAAAAAATATTTATCACTGCAATATGACAGAAATAAAAATAATAAATGTATAAATTTTGTCTATAGAATATATTTAATTATATAAATTTAAGCATATTCATTGTTTTTTAATATGTTGGAATTCCATGCTATGAATGCGAATAAAGCCTAAATTTGAATTCAAGCGTAATTTTAAATATTTTTAAATCAGTCCTTGTCAAAAGAAAGAGGGAAATAACGAAACAGTTCTGTATTTGAAGAACATTCTTTTTAGCTAATAAAATAAAAAGATAATAATAAAAGAAAAGAAAGCTAATAAATTGCAATACTTCAATGTTTAGAATATCATGCATAGATTCTTTGCAATTAAAATCATAATACTAACATTTAGTGCATTTTAAATGTGATCTCTTATGTTTGTCTAATCCATACGTTTTGTGAATAAGAATTTCTCCAACTTTTAAATATTGTCTCAATATAGAAGAAATTATTTAATATTCGTTAGAGATTTTATAAAACGGCATAAAAGATACAAAGTCTACTTTGTTTTGCAATGACCTGGAATCTTTATAAAATGCATATAAATTTGTAAATTAGCATCTTTATGCATAAAATAATTGCACGCTACATTTGAGTTACATTCTGAATAAACGTAAAGCAAAATATTATGAGAAAATATGTAATTCAAAATGTTAATGCATTCAACATTCTAAAAATGATTTGTATTAAACTACGCACCACACCAAAATTATGTTTCTAAAACTAAACTATATGCTGGATTTGCATAGATATTAAATCTTAAGTAGGCGGAACACATTAATCTGATATTCATGGCAGAAATGTTTGCAATGATTTGTTCAAAATTACAAAGAAATATTTTTTAATATTCGACCAATAGATTTTGGAAGATGTAGTTTAAGATTTCTTTAAAAAAAAATACTATATTTGGAAGAAACGCGATATATTGTTGTTAAAGGTCTTTTTAAAAATACTAATTTACGAGGTTGAACCCGTCGAATCTCGACAAAGGAAAATGTTTGAAAACGAAATATAGCGTTGATTCATAATAAACCTACAAACTTAACTGCAATAAAAAGTTCACCTTAAATTGGTTCAGTTACCATTTACAAAATAGTTTAACATGTATCGTATTATTAGTAATATTTCCGAACTTTACTCACGTGTGTCAACTAAAACTTTGAATGTGAATAGTAAAATATTTAGTTTTACAAAATAAACTGATAGTTGTTTTATGTATATAGCTTCACGGAAAGATTTAGTTTAGCGTCTCAAGCTTAGTAGCGAGTAATGAAAAATGAAATGTAGCTGCTTTATGTGGGAAAATGCGTCATTTTTTAAATACGACATCACTTTCTGATCAAAATGTTATTTTTCATTGGAATGAGAACATGACAAGGATATAATGAATGAAGGTTATTCAACTTCGTTATTTCTCTTCAACAATGAAAGTAATCCGATTGTCAACATTTAGAAGAAATGTTATGAAAAGCATTTAAAATTAAATTAAAAATATTAAAATGGGAATATTTTTTAAAAATAGCTTTTGCGAGCACATTGACAAATGAACATCTATCATTTAAAAAAAGTAATTAGCAAAATCGGTTCAGTAGAAAGTTTAAGCCGTATGATTATAAAAACATCCTTGTTTTTTATATACAGGGTGTCCGGTCTCAACGGTGTCCAATGGCTAATTCCTAAACCGTTAGTCATAGACATATAGTTCCAGTTACAAAAATGTTTTAAATCACGTAAAGAAATATTTTAAAAGCGATTTGGGTCAATAAAAACATTTCTTAAAAAATTACGAAATTTAAATTTTTATACGGTCCCCCGGTCCTATAAGTTATATTTAGTGAAATTTTCCTTTTACACTGACAAGTAATACAAAAAAAGCCCCGTTATTCTACGATTAAAATTGATCGAGTAATAGCTGTTTAAAGTTGGAGCATATTTTTTGCTGCAAATTGGGTGTCATTCACAAATTTATTCGAAATATAATTTCGTCAGATATAAAAAATATCTGGGAGTAAAATTAACAATTCAATATAAATTTGAAATCTTTAATCATTCTGGCATATTAATGGAAAATATGCAATTTGTAATAAACATTTAAGAAGAAAGAAAAAACAGAATTTTTCTTAAATAAAATGATTCTAAATTAACAGCCTCAATTCTTTACAAAATGATACGTATTTTAAAATATTATTAGATTGCACAAGCCTGCAAAAGTTGGGTTATGTCATGTTTTTTAGCTAATGATAATTGATTCTTGTATACTCTGTACCGCTGAATCCGAAATTGACCTTTATTTTTAACTATCATATCAGGATTTTTCGCACATTGCAAATTTCAAAGTTAAGGAGCTCAATGTTAAAATTGAATTTCCTCCCCTATCTCATCGGACCACTCAGCTGTTTAGCTGTAAGAATCCCAGGATAAGCAAAAATATCGAATAAATTTTTAATAAAATAAAATAAAATAAAATAAAATAAAATAAAAAATGTTTTACATATGTTTTATAGTATGATATTTTAGCTATATTTTAACTTACACATTTGCGATTTGCAAAAAAAATTCTAACGTGATGGTTAAAAATGAAGGTCATTTTCAGATTCAGTGCTAAAAAGTGCGTAAAAATCAATTATCAAAAGTTAAAAAACACAACCATCTCCGCTACTTTATAGTATTCGATTTTTGTTATTCTTTAAATTTGAAAATTTATGATTTGCGAAATATCCTGACATGACGGTTAAAAATTAAGGTAATTTTCGGATTCAGTGCTAAAAAATATATAAATGTGAAAAACCCAACAATCGCAGTCTTGTATTATCTAATCTAAAACATTTTCTTAAACTCCTTGGCAGAAATTTATCCAAAATTTTTTGTGCTATCCTGTAAAATAAGTATAAATGGTAACCACCGAAAATTTTAATAATATTAGATTGTTATCGGATTTGCGCCAGTATGTAAAATGCATGCAATCTCGATCGGATATTTAAAAGTGGGTTAAAGTTAGAGTACAAATTTTGAACTGGAAAAACATATATATGATTGTTAAAGTAACATAAAAACTTATAAAAAACATAATTTTTGTTAAAAGAAATCATAAGAGAAACAGTCTCAAATCCTCACAAAATAAAACATATGTTATTTTAGCCAATTTGAGACTTAATCATAATACTTGTAGGATTTTTTTCAAAGCGCAGATACACATGAAGTAAGACCTTCGAATACTTTAAACACTTGGCATATGATCCCTCAAAGCCAAGCCGAACTCATTTGTTTTCAGAGTAGAAAAATGGCATAAGTCATGCATTTTTAAAGTTTCATAACTCGCTCAATTTTAGCGTTATATAAATGGGACTTTTTTTGTCTTACTTGTCAGTGTAACAGGAAAAAAATACTAAATATAACTTATAGGACCGGGGGACCGTATAAAAACTTAAATTTCGTAATTTTTTAAGAAATGTTTTTATTGACCCAAATCGCTTTTAAAATGTTTCCTTACCATTTAAAACATTTAAAACATTTTTGTAATTGGAACTATATGTCTATGACTAACGGTTTAGGAATTAGCCATTGGACATCGTTGAGACCGGACACCCTGTCTATATATTGTCAAAATATATTGTAAATTAATACAATTGATATTTTAGCCACAAAATGACAGCGAATTTTTTTTAAACTCCTGAAATGCATCCTGTAATATACAATGTTCCTTGTTCTTACTTATGCATATACATAATTATTGGTAAGTTATTATCAACTGCTGAGCCGAAGCGCAGAAGTGTGTCTTGAGAGGATATTAGAAATATCGTGACATTTTGAAATATCACTAATTTAATTACTTTTTAATACTTTATCAGTAATGAATTTACGAATATTTTTATAAAAGGTAATCAAAGTTCCGTTGTCAAAGCCAGAACATTTCAACAATGAATACGATTAAAGACAGGGATAGTACGGGTCCTTGAATTTCCACACTCATAAATTTTTCGTAACCAGTATTTTTTATAGAAAATTTCTTCTTAAATAAGGCAAACCTTTGCGCGTTTAAACTAGTTTTATTTTTCTATTCAAATAAAAAACTCATATTTTGACTTGAAAATAACGGTACCCGTACGAACCCTGTTAAAAGCTAATATGTTGTAGCCTTAAAAAAAACGTTTTCTATATAATTTTAACTACATAAATTTCCTTGAACTTGACTTACAGTTATATTAATGAGTGAAAAATACGTACAGTAGGAATACGATCCCTGTTTCATTTTCAAATGGACAATTGAGTCACTATAGCAGTCCTTGATGTTTTAACCAATCGGATTTATTCTCTAATTTTTTTGTGGTTTTATATCATATAAATATAATATGCAATAATGATTGTCAGTTTTACTTAAAAAAAAAACATAATTTTAGTATGCGCCAATGTATTTGCTGCACATTTCAAACGCAATAACTTGTTGAAAATGATTGTTTTCTTTGAATGAAATGCAGCTTTAATAGCAAATTTTATTTACATATTTATTTATTTTGATATTCCATTCTTCTTTAGAAAAGTAACCACAAATCCAAATATAAATTTAAGTTTATAGGGAAAAGTACACAGTTGTAAACAAAAAAAATATACAGTAATAATGTTTTTGTAAGTATCGTCTGCCATTATTCCTTGGTTTCATGTACTCCGAACCCATGTAAGTTTATTATTCTTTTTCCCCGTGTGGCAACACTCTGTGTTTATTCTGTTTTGCTGCTTGTTGTTGGAAATTGTGAAAAATTATAGAATGTAGTAAGCCGTCTGTTGGCTCGCATATATTTGGAGTTAAAATAAAATCTCGTTTGCCGTCCACTTCGGTGTGTTTATGGGAACGAACCAGTTGTGTAAGTTATCAGTTAAAAACGCAAAACCATTTGTTGGTACAAGTCTAGCCATATAGTTTTGCTTCTCGTTGTTGGGAAATGTGAAAAATTATAGAATGTAGTAAGCTATCTGTTGGCTCGCATATATTAGGAGTTAAAATAAAATCTCGTTTACCGTCCGCTTTGGTGTGTTTATGGGAACGAACCAGTTGTTTAAGATATTAGTTAAAAACGCAAAACCATTTGTTGGTACAAGTCTAGTCGTACTGTTTTGCTTCTTGTTGTTGGGAAATGTGAAAAATTTTAGAATGTAGCAAGCCGTCTGTTGGCTCGCATATATTTGGAGTTAAAATAAAATCTCGTTTACCGTCGCTTTGGTGTGTTTATGGGAACGAACCAGTTGTGTGAGTTATTAGTTAAAAACGCAAAACCATTTGTTGGTACAAGTCTAGCCGAAGCGCAAGTGAAAAATAGAAGAGTACAATCGAACATTTTATGAACTGCCGAGTGATATCGTCGGTGATGATGAAAAATTACCTCAGATTGTGAGATAAGTTAACTCTGAACATTCTATTTCATGTCTAAAAAGATTTTTTGTTTAAAAGTGTAGAATTATTGTGAAAGTATATAGTTTAGATATTTTAAAACTAGTTTTGGGCTTGATTTGAGCAAAAAAGGTGAATTGGTATCATTAAATACAAAAAGAACTGCTCTACGGATAAGTGTAACAATTACATTAAGAAAATCGAAAGTATAATCGCAAGTGATGGGATTAATGTAATAGAATTAGAAGTAAACATTGAATTGTTAAAACGAAAAGAAACGGATCTAAAAAACTTGATAGGGAAATTGAAGTTTTAATTACAGAATCTAAACAATTAGAAAGTGAGATAGCGCACAGGAAATCTCAGATAAAATTGATTTGCGGAAATTTAAGGTTGAAAAACTATTGAAAATACAAAATGCTGAGTTAAATAAGAGTGGAATTAAATCTGATAGTGTAACTTCAGAAAACGTGTTTGATAATATTAAATTAACTAGGTTATCATTACCAACTTTTGGAGGTAATATAACAGAATGGATAGCGTTTAAGGATCTTTTTAATACATACGTAAACAGCAATACGAGTATATCTAATGCTCAAAAATTACAGTATTTGAAGGCTTCGTTGAAAGGTGAAGCGTATCGCGTCATTCACTCTATTCAAATTTCGAATTCTAATTTTGAGATTGCGTGGAATTTATTAGACGAAAGATATTCAAATAAGCGAGAACAAATATTTGCATATATTAAACGATTTGTAAGTTTACCAACTGTTTAAACAGAATCAGCTATTGCTATTTTAAATCTAGTTGACAATATTAATGAAATCATTTGCTCATTAGAAGTATTGAACCAAATCATTCAGAAATTTGGTGATACGTTAATGACTTATTTAATTTTACAAAAATGGGATCCTTCTACAAAAATGTAGTGGGAACGTCAGCTTAAATGCGCGGAAATTCCGAAACTTAAAAACTTAATCGGATTTCTTAAGAATTACGCAAGAACTCTTCAAAACAGCAAGCTAATGGTAAATAAAATACCTAAATCTATAGTTCCGAATAAAAGTAATGCTTTTGTAGCTACGTTAGGTTGTGGTTATTGTAAGGAAGACTATAGTTTAGATAAGTACTCGAAATTTCTTAATTTACCTGTTCAACAACGAATAGAGTTCGTAAAACGAAATCATTATTGTTTCAATTATCTATCTAATATGCATTTCTAAATCAAGAGTCTAAATACACGCTATCATTTCTTTAAGAAACATCATAGTATTTTGCACATGGTAAATTATTCAAGGAAAAAGAATCAGTCAAATAGTATGTCTCCAAACGCACAAGAATTTATTCCTAAAAATGTTGAGTCAGAAAGTGAAAATGTTTCATCTAGAGTATGTGCCTCTCATTATGATTCAAACGCAAATAGTAATAAAAAAAGCCATATTTTGTTGTGTACCGCATTAGCACAAGTTCAAAATTCTAAACAAGTGTTTGAAAAATGCAGATGTTTATGTGATACTGGCTCTTAGAGGTAATTTATTTCACAAGAATGTGTAAACAAATTAGGATTAATGGTAAAAGATAGTTCTATCTCTGCGTCATGTTTGGGAACATTTAATATTGTGTGTGATGGGGAAGTTGATTTATTATTTACTTCTCACTTCAAAAGTGATCTTAGAGTATCAACATCAGCATTCGTGATGATAAGGTGACATATAATATTCCCTATGTGTCTTTGCCTTCAATCATTTGCAATAATTTCAATGATTTAATGTTAGCTGATCCATTATTTTTCAAATCACAAAAAAATTGACATTCTATTTGGTGCAAATGTATTTATGCATTTATTGACTGGAGAAATTGTCAAATGTGAACCTATCCTCCCATTTACCTTAAATTTCAGAATTGGGTGGATAATTTCGGGTACTACAAATTTTTAAACGCTGGCAACTGATACAGTATGTGTAAACCATTTAAGTAAAAAAACTGACGAGTTAGTAAATTCATTCTGGGAATTAGAAAAAATTCCAAATGTGTAACCTTTAACAATTGGAGAAAAACTTTGTGAAAAGCATTTTGAGAGTTTTCATTTCAGAGAAAAAACAGTCCGCTACACAGTCGCATTACCTTCAAACAGGACCGAGATAATTTAGTTGATTCTCGCCAATGGCACCCAGAAGAGTTCTTTATCTTGAGAAACGATTAATATACATGCCAGAAATGCACAACCAACATATTCTATTTATGAAAGAATATTTATCACTGGGCCACATAGGCATTGTTTCCAATACAGGTGATGAATTAGAGAATAAACATTATTACATCCCACATCACTTCGTCTTGAATAGTTCTAGTTTAACCACCAAATTAAAAGTAGTTTTTGATGCGAGTGCAAAAACAGCAACAAGTGTATCTTTAAACGACATTCTAATGGTAGACCCCAAAACACAAGATGACTTAATTTGCATTTTATTAAGATTTAGATTTCATAATATTCCAAAAACAGCTGATATAAGATTGATGTACAGGCAGGTAAACATTCATGACAAAGATAGGGATTTTCAGAAAATATTATGGAGAGATAGCCAAGATAAACAAATACCAGTTTTTCGCTTAAACACCTTCAAGTATGGAACTGCTGCTGCTCCATATCGTGTAACTAAAGCTTTGAGTCAGTTAGCAATTTATGAGTCTTAATTTCCCGAAAGCAAAGATTATAGTTTTAAGGGATTTTTACATTGATGATGTTTTATCTGGTTTTGAGAATAGTCAGGAAGGTTCTGAATTGATATATGAATTGCAGAAAATGCTAAAAAATGGTGGGTCTGATTTACATAAATGATCCACAAATGAACCATCAGTGTTGAAAAATGCTGTGTTAGCAAACACAATTAATGATAATATACTTAGTGTAGTGGGCAATAAAGAATAAAAGTTCTGGGAATGGAATGGAATTCTGATAATGATATGTTCAAATGTAATTTCAGTGATACAGATTAACAAAGTCTCCCTACTAAAAGAATTATTCTGTCATTTGTATCAACGCTTTTTGATCCATTGAGATGGATTGCAACTTTTGTAATTCTAACTAAAATGATCCTTATAGAACTGTGGAAATTACAATTATCATGGGATGATCCAGTACCAGAAAATATTGATCAAAAGTGGAAAATTTTGTGCCAAGATGTTCCATATATATACCTAGAAAAGTCATCTTGCCCAATTATCCTCGATGTGAACTTCACAAATTTTGTGAACCTTCAGAAAAGGGTTTTCAGCAGTTATTTATGTTAAAACTTGTGATAACTCTAACATGGATGTGAAACTTTTACCAGCTAAAACTCGCGTAGCACCACTTAAACCTGTCACGATTCCAAGACTGGAATTATGAGCTGCAGTATTGCTGGCACACGTAATACAGGCGGTTAGAGATGCATTATATATAAAACCTTGATTCTGTGCACGCATAGAGTGATTCACAAATTGTATTGTTATGGCTCAGATCAAATCCTAAAAGATGGAAAGTCTTTGTATCCAACTGAATATCTGAAATCCAATCCATTTTACCAGCTGGGAATAGGAACCACGCGAACGGAAAAGAAAAGCCTGCTGATTGTGCATCACGTGGGTTAGTTCCTGCAGAACTACTGTCCCATGACTTGTGGTGGAACGGCTCACTGAGGTTAATAAGCAGTTAGGTTTCCGTGCATGAACCTATTACCATAAATGAAGAAGAATTACCAAAAGTACGTAAAACGTTATCATTTGTGGTTTCTGAAAATGTAAAAGAACTTGATATTATATCAAATATATCTTCGTTTTCCAAGTTGCAACCCATATTTGCTTGACTATTGAGATTCATCTCCAATTCAAAGGTAACACGTGTAGAAAGAAATACATCCTTTTTATCAAGCAATGAAATTCAAGCCGCAATGCGCTGCATTATTCGAATAGCTCAACAAGTGAACTTCAATAAAGAAATTCAGTGTTTAGAAGCTGGAAAAGATCCACATACAAATAGCAGTCTCATTGTTTGTGTGGAATTTTAAATGATAACAAAATATTAAGAGTAGGAGGAAGATTAAAAAACGCACAGCTGTCAGAGAATGAAAATCACCCAATCTTATTACCATCAAAGCACCATGTGACTAAGATTATAATTAAACATTTTCATGAAAAATATTTCCATGCAACTCCAGATCTTCTTTTTTCTTTAATTAGACAGCAATTTTGGATCATTACTGCTAGGTCTGTTATTCGAAAAATAGTAAGAACTTGTTTTACATGTTGCAATATAGAGCTCAAACTGCAAAACAAATAATGGCTAATCTTTCAGCAAACAGAGTAACACAATCATGACCCTTTCGTCGAGTTGGAACATATTTTTCAGGACCATTCATGATTCAATACCGTGCAGGACGCGGACTAAAATCATTTAAATCATATATGTGTGTATTTGTCTGCTTCGCCATTAAAACAGTTCATCTTGAAATTGTAGAAGATCTTTCAACAAAGGCATTCTTAAGTGCATTAAAACGATTTATTGCAAGAACAGGGAAACCTTTTGATATTTTTAGTGATTGTGGAACCAACTTCAAAGGTGCAGAAAAAGAAATCAGCAAATATCTTTTGCAGTGTAAGCAGAATGAAGAAATAAACAAATTTTTGTCGTCAGAGGAAATAGGCTGGACTTTTAATCCGCCTTCTGCTCCTCACTTTGGTGGACTTTGGGAATCGGCAGTAAAATCAATGAAATCGCTTCTGAAGAAAACCGTTGGTGACACTGTGTTAACCTATCCTAGGTTCCAAACCTTGATTACACAAGTTGAAGCTTATCTCAACTCTAGGACACTGTGTCCCATATCATCTGGCCCAATAGACTTAACTTCTCTAACGCCAGGTCACTTCCTAGTTGGAATTTCTCTGTCATACCTGAACAAGATCTAAGTCACAGTCCTTTCAGTCATCCTGATAGATAGCATGTAAGACTGTTCACCCTTCAGTAATTTTGGAAAAGATATACCGGGAATACCTATCTCAACGTCAGCAAAGACCTAAGTGGTAAAAAAGTCAACGAGATTTAGAAGTCAATGACTTAGTCCTCATCAAAGATGACAAACTTCCACCACTTAAATGGAAAATCGGGCATATAATATCTGTTCATCCAGGTTCAGACAATTAGGTCAGAGTTGTTACGATCAAGATTAGTAGTTGTGTCACCGATCGTCCAATAATGAAACTGTGTCCTCTTCCTATAGAAACTAAAAACTGTGAACTCAGAACTGTCTAATATGTTTCTATTTTTTGAATTAATTTGTTTGTGTTATTAATTGTTATTTCATTATAGTTATAAATTTTAATGTTGAAGTGCCAGCGGATTTCAACGGGGGCCAGAATTAACGGAATAAATTGATAGTAGAAAGTGTATACCGATATAAAAAGATATTAAATTTGAATTAATTAAAAACGTAAATTTTATGTTTGTTTCTGAAAATATTTAGCTTAAAATATTTTTTTAATTACATACACAATTTTTATTAAACCTTTTAAAAAGCATCCAAATATAGGTTCATATACCGAGGTGACTTGCATACACTGTGTTTTGTACTCTATTAGTTAGCTTTCATTTTTATGTAAGTATCGTCTGCCATTATTCCTTGGTTTCGTGTACTCCGAATCCATGTGTGACGAGGATTCAGTGGGGTTTGTTTACTTAAATGCAAAAACTCCAACCATATTACAGGAACTATGAAAATTTATTTAACATTTTTAAATTTAAAGTTAGAAAAAAATCATAATCATAATTAATTAAGAGTGAGAAAGAGAGTCCATATTTAAAAGGTACGCATTAACGTGACCCACAGACAACGAAGGTCTTACATCTTTTTTGATTGAGCTAACAAGTTGAAGAGCTCGTGATTTCATAAGAATCATATAACACTAGTCACTCCAACATCGCCAAATTCAAACATTGGCACACTGAACGAACTGGGTTTTATTCGCGAGCCAAATGATTTCCCCCAAAAAAATCCAGCAACGCGGATGAAAACAATGAAACGCGTGATGCATAATGGTTGCCAGAATTAACGGTTCTACATATGAATTTCTCAGCGACTCCACAAATCCCGGGAATCATTATCTAACCGAAATGATTGCTACATATAATGTAGAAATACCAAGAAAGGCATCTGGTAAAACAACTGACAAGTAGACTTAACATACATGAAAAGTGATTTTAAAGATCGCATCTAATTTCGATGAGAGATGCGGCAGAAAAACATCTGCGAGGTGTTCATATTACAGACCGGCATTCACTCAAACAAGTGTTACTTCAAATTACATACTGCAGGCAGATGGATGGGATAGATGCAGGGATCAAGGCATCTGGTTTATAGTTCGACTATTACTCACGATAACGTAGATAAATCGCATAAAATACATTCCTTTCACTTTTGTTGTTAATAGATTTTCAACAGTTCCATATTAGCAGTGATAAAGAATGCTTTTAACTGCGGTGGGCAAAATCCGATGTAATTAAATGATGAAATATTGTTACTAGCAGCCGCGCCTTATAATTTTTAGTTATTTATTTTTGATTAAATGAAAAGGGAAAAGAAATTGAATATCTAAGCTCAATGAATCAAAGATGTTTCAGAAAGGAGGAAAACAGTTTAATAAAAAAACGTATGGTTTTAAGAATAGGAATTTAATTATCTTTATCAGTATGAAAGAAAAAGGGGGTGGTGACATGTTTAAAAGTAATAAAGTTAGGTTTTAAATTAATTTTGAATAAAAAAGAAATATGTGAGAGAAATCTGTCACATAACTCACCCCGCCAACGGAAGAAAGCTGTAACCAGACGTTGCAGCTTTATATCTACATAAAACCCATTGTCCACCTTCGCACTTACAGAATGTGTACCATAACAAAATAAATAAATTTAACTATTTAAGTTGATATCTAACAAAAAAGCTAAACACAGTTTTAAGCTAAACACGAATGCTGATAAAAAGAAACCAAAACATGCACAGAATAGTCATGAAAGTCCTTAACCATGGTGAGTGTTAACTGAAATAGAACAAAATCAGTTAAACTGAACGAGTAAATGTGTGTGTGTGTGAAGTACCAGGCTAAACATGACATCACAACAACCATGTGCATGAGAGGAAAAAAATGTGTGTGATTAATACCTAACCTACCTTTTTGCCTAACAATGCTATCTGCCCATAGCAAGTTAGTGATAAAAGTGTAAACTAGTGTAAAAATGGTATTTAAAATCAGCATTAGCAAACTGTTACTAGTGATTTTTTTTTAAACAAAAAAATGAGAATAATATCCAAATTGTGAAATTAATATTAGTGTCAACTCCATGAATCACGTGAGGAAACATATTCGATCCCTGATTAAGCCAGCGGCCAACTTGCTTAACCATAGATCGAAATATACACCACAGACATTTTGCTATCCCATGGAAAATAGCGCAATGACTGAAGTATCCCACATAAAATATGACAGAAGTACTAGCAGTAAACCTTACACCAAAAAAAACATCCAAAACAATGTATTCTGTGAATGTATGTCATTGAGAAGCATAAAAAAACTAATAACTGTTTAAAACTATAATCCATACCTATGCTGTACATCTTATTTATTTTGCAAAAGCAAACGAGAGCCAAGAGGGGAAAAAATATTTTTTGTAACAATGACATGATGACTCGAGCTATTATGTAATATGCCTAAACTAAATGTATGCCAGCATAACTAATCTAAGATTACTAACTATTTTGCCTAAGCTCACTATACCACAAAACATATTTGTGAAATAGGAAAGAATCTATTATTTTTTTTTTTTATTATGATTACGCCTACTGTATGTAAATTTCCAATCAACTGCCCACATCTAAATGAAAAGAAAATGTTTTGCTCACATGCTCCTCTATAACTATTTTAAATTATCACCTATCAAAATCCAACACCTTTCATATTGCACTTACTCATTGCAAAAAATTTATAATAAAGTTCTAAAACAAAAAACTTTCTGCCTAACACAATTGCATATTTTAATTATCAAAAAGGCTAGGAAAAGAGGGTCCAAGATTTAATTGTGACAAGGTCATTTAAAAGCGAGTCATACACAATCTAAGATAAATATATCTATATGCTTTTTTTAATCACTATTTTTAAGAAAGGCTGAATGACAACATCTTAATTAATAATAAAAAAACATTTAATAATCCCCAGAGAACTACTCATAAAAGACACTATACTAAATAAGTTTCAATATGACGCAACATATTATTTAAATCATACTGTTAACAGACAGCATACGAGCCAGCGTATTTATGTCCAACAAATGATAAAACAACAGAGAAGCAACTTCAAGGCCAGGAGATGAAATAAAAGGAATATATTATCTCTGAAATGCGTCAATGTGTCAATGCAAGATACTAAGGAAGTTTCTAATATGAATCAAATGCAACAAACTTTTAAAAAAATCGTTACCTTTTTTTTTACCATTAGAAATGCATCTTAATTATTCATAAATTTTACCTTACACTTCAACTGCCAATCTGTAAGTAACAACTTATATTTTTAAAAGCAGATGAAATATTACCTAACATAGTAAATATTCTTAGCTGAGCTAATTACAAATACAGCTCCTTTTAATGCAAGTAGAAATGAAAATAGAAGTAAAGACATTTTTCCTAAAAAAAATATGTCATTCATAAGTACAAATTAAAAAATGTGCAATAGACAAGCTTAGATTAAATTTTAAAAGGCTTTTGTTTGACCAACAGCGACAAGGAATGCAATCTTTCAAGATAAATATTAAACCCAGAAAATCCTTGTCATGCATGAAAATAAAGTATATTTAAACATGCATAAAATAACTGTGAACTGAAACAGCACTTACCTTTTAAACATTAACTTGTAAAGAGCAGCTTAGATAGCTGCAAGTTTAACGGTTTAAAATACAATTTTTTTTTTTTTATAAAGCCGATATCTTCTCTCTTCCGGATGTCACATATTATACAAGGCAGTAATAAAAACAAATAGGAATTGCATGAAGTAACGATTTTTTTTAAACAACATGTGTGAATAAAGAAACATTTATCATAGCATGAAAAGAAAAAGAACTGAACTATAAAATATTAATCACTGTATCAATTAAGTATCTATAGGCAGTATGAGAAACAATATTGTGCATGGTAAACGTCATCCAATTTTATCACTATTGGGATATCCTTATTTGGGATACTTAGATGTGACTCAAAGACGAATTGAACAACACGAATGAATCTGTTAAAAGCTATCTTCTTTTTTTTTAAGATTGCATGCTGAAGATGATAAGACGCACAAAACAAACAATCTGGGAATGAAGAATCTAAATTAGAGATGTAGTAAAAAAAACCCGCACATATGGCAAAAGTTTCACGAACTGTTTCGTAGCTGAAATAATATTTATTATGACTTCACAGATATATAATGCAGCATATATCACACCAAGACACACCAGTAGATTATTGGCTTTACGTAAACTATGCGGTTATATTAGCCCTAATTTCTTTAACTATGGAGCACCAAACAATCACTTTAGTATTGGAATTACTATATACTTTAGTATTTGAAAATTTTAACATATTTCACATTGTCACATCCAGCAGGTGAAGCGAGGAGAAAAAACAACTTGGTGGGGCAACGGAGTAGCTGAGATACCACTTAACTCTTTCCTTTATTCCAAAATCATCAATGTAGAAGCACCACAGAGTGTAGAGTTAATCCAGTCTTCGCTTAGAATTAAAAGACAATTTCGAAGCCATCTAGCAGTACTGCTCCGGTACATAAATCTTCCAACATGTTCTGGTGTTTTACGAAGCGTCAGAAAATGGTCAGTTAACATCACGAATAAAATTGTACTTTTAAGATGCAGGAGTACTACGTCGAAAGTGCAGCATAAAAATATTTTAAAGGGGGGGGGGGGGGTGTTCTCTCTCTCAAATAAATATGCATTCTTTTCTTTTGGTTGGAGAAAGTCCGGCCGATGAGCCAAAAATATGTGACGAGGATTCAGTGGGGTTCGTTTACTTAAATGCAAAAACTCCAACCAAATTACAGGAACTATGAAAATTTATTTAACATTTTTAAATTTAAAGTTACAAAAGAAATCATACTCATACTTAATTAAGAGTGAGAGAGATAGAAACCATGTTTAAAAGGTAAGCCTTGGCGTGACCCACAGACAACGAAGGTCTTATATCTTTTTTGATCGAGCTAACAAGTTGAAAAGCTCGTGATTTCATAAGTATCATATAACACTAGTCACTCCAACATCGCCAAATTCAAACATTGGCACACTGAACGAACTGTGGACAAGGGTTTTATTCGCGAGCCAAATGATTACCCCCCAAAAATCCAGCAACCCCGATGAAAACAATGAAACTCGTGATGCAAAATGGTTGCCAGAATTAACGATTCTACATATGAATTTCTCAGCGACTCCACAAATCCTGGGAATCATTATCTAACCGAAATGATTGCTACATATAATGGAGAAATACCAAGAAAGGCATCTGGTTAAACAACTGACAAATAGACTTAACATACATGAAAATTGATTTTAAAGATCGCATCTAATTTCGATGAGAGAGGCGCCAGAAAAACATCTGGGAGGTGTTTATATTACAGACCGGCATTCACTCAAACAAGTGTTACTTAAAATTACATACTGCAGGCAGATGTATGGGAAAGATGCAGATTTCAAGGCATCTGGTTTATAGTTCGACTATTATTCACAATAACGTAGATGAATCGCATAAAATACATTCCTTTCAGTGTTGTTGTTAATAGATTTTCAACGGTTCATATTAGCAGTGATAAAGAATGCTTTTCACTGCGGTGGGCAAAATCCGATGTAATTAAATGATGAGATATTGTTACTAGCAGCCGCGCCTCTTAATTTTTAGTTATTTCTTTTTGATTAAATGAAAAGGGAAAAGAAATTGAATATCTAAGCTCAATGAATCAAAGATGTTTCAGAAAGGAGGAAAACAGTTTAATAAAAAAACGTATGGTTTTAAGAATAGGAATTTAATTATCTTTATCAGTTTGAAAGAAAAGGGGGGTGACATGTTTAAAAGTAATAAAGTTAGGTTTTAAATTAATTTTGAATAAAAAAGAAATATGTGAGAGAAATCTGTCACATAACTCACCTCACCAACGGAAGAAAGCTGTAACCAGACGTTGCAGCTTTATATCTACATAAAACCCATTGTCCACCTTCGCACTTACAGAATGTGTACCATAACAAAATAAATAAATTTAACTATTTAAGTTGATATCTAACAAAAAAAACTTATTTTAACTTGTCTGTCTTAAACTATTACACCTTAGTTCCTGTAAAATAATTTATACAACCATAAGTAAGTAGAAAAAAAATTGATTGCTTTCAAAACAATCATGACTGAGCACTCATAATATTATAATTAATCTTTATTTTAATTAAGTATTCCACAAACTAAAGGTGCCACATTTGTTGATGACATAGGATCCTATATTTAATTTTTTTGTGGCATTGTGTTTGTGGTGCTGGTACCAGCATTATTAGTCATGTATGTATTCATATAGAGAAGCATTTACTGTATTTACCACTTCTCAAAATTTGATCTTACATGAGATCATAATATTATAAAAATGCAAGCAAATAAAAAAACACAGAAGACAGCTATACCAGTAAAAAAAAATTTAACTTTACTGAAGGTGAATCCTTTCATAAAATTGAAGCTTATTTGTATTATTTTACGTTGCTTCATTAACTGGTACAAGAAACAAAAAATTTGTGCATAACGCACAGGACTACCAGACACACACAAAAAAAATGTGCAAGCTGCACGCGCTCAAACAAATGTAGCTCTACATATTGAAATATTTTTAACGCAAGTGGCATCAGCTTATGGCTTCTGCCTTAAGCGACAAGGGATAGTTTTTTTAGATTCCTGCAATTTAACTAATTTCCCGCTTTCAAAAAAAATCAAAGAATATTTTAATTTAGTATATTATGAATTTTCACAGTGCCATCCTGACCTTCAGTGCATTGAATAAAATTTAACTCCTGGCAAAAGTATTAAAAATTTAATAAGAAATTGCATACAATTTTATATAGTGTATAAGATATCTTACACGATCTGCCACCTTCAAGTAAGAAGTATCCAATGAAAGTGTAAAAAGAAAAAAATTAAATGTTAAAAGTAAACAAATTCGAAATGTATGTGTAGTTTAATATGTCATGTGACGGATAACTCCTAGAAACCTTAAAATCTTTGTACATAGACAAAGTGATGGTGTCATTGATATGTTATGACATTATGCAAACACAACAAGAATAACATGGTTAAAATTAAAAAAATAATAGAGTAATTTAATATTGAAACATGGTGTAAAATTTAAAAGATAGAAACGTAACAGGAAAAACTGTATGTGTGTGAAGGGAGGGAAAAAGAAACTCCCAAACTCATGAAGTACCTGAAATAACCACATGAACAAAAGTGTATAATTCCACATGAACTATATGTACAAATGTCTCAATGAACTAAAATCGTTATATATTTGCCAACAAAATAAACGGACAGTATGTGTGTAATAACCCAAAACACTTGCATACGAGTGAGATTCAATTACATAATTAATGAGTTATCATCAAAATGTAATGAATAAGGGTTAAAAAAAACAAATGAACTACTTGTAATGTGTGTGTAAACTCTGGTTAAACTCTAAACCAGCCAGTGTGTACTACTCAATGAACTACTTGTAAGAAAAAAAAAACAAAAAAAAATACTGCCGAATAAATCGCTAGCAAAGTACAATGTGTAAAAGCAAATGAACAAAATATGTAAATCAACACATAAACTATTGTAATGTGTGTATATTAATGCAAAAAAATGTATTCTAAATAAGCAAATTGTTGCGTAACACAAACAAATACCCAACACATGAACTACTTGTGAAAAAAAAAACTGTTGAATAAGTGGTTGACTAAGGGTTAAAATTAAAATAAAACAGTATCTGCCAAAGTTATTACTGTATTAGGTTAACAGAAGTGTGCATAAAATGCACAAGTGCACAGCATATTGCATAACTCTATGCTAAAAATGTAGAAGTTATGGGAAGCTAAACATGTTCTAAGTAAAAAGAATGAAACAGAAAAAAATATATGAATAGCAAAATAACAAGCTATATACCTTATGTCATATGAGTGTATGTATCCGTCACAAGACAACTGTGAGACTTTAACTCACTAAATAAAAATTCAAAATGTGAGAAATGCCAAAGATTTAGTTTAATGACTATATGTGAATAGCCTTATTAAGAAAAATAATGTACATAACAGTTCACATTATGCATTTGAATAAATTTTATAAAAACAACTCTTACCGATATCAAATATTATGTCAGTGATAATAATATTACCTTATGTTATGAATAAAATAGCAACGAGTCACCAGCCGCGCTTAAACAATGAAATTAAACAGTATATTAACTGTATGTGTAAAAAAATGTGCACCCAATTAAATATCTTTTGCATAGAAATTTACGATGAATGTGTAAACCATGTACAATAGTTAAATTATGACATAATTTCTCCAAACTTTTAAACACACCAACAAAAAAAATCTTACATTAACACATATCTATCTAAAAAAAAAAAAAAAAAAAAAAAAAAAAAAAAAAACTAATACGAAGTTGTGAATGCAGTGAAAAAAATGCAATCTTAAGCTAAACACGAATGCTGATAAAAAGAAACCAAAACATGCACAGAATAGTCATGACAGTCCTTATCCATGGTGAGTGTTAACTGAAATAGAACAAAATCAGTTAAACTGAACGAGTAAATGTGTGTGTGTGTGAAGTACCAGGGTAACCATGACATCACAACAACCATGTGCATGAGAGGAAAAAAAATGTGTGTAATTAATACCTAACAATGCTATCTGCTCATAGCAAGTAAGAGATAAAAGTGTAAACTAGTGTAAAAATGGTATTTAAAATCAGCATTAGCAAACCCAGCAAACACATACTTTTCGGCACACGATCGAGCCGCAGCCGGCAGTGTCGGTTAAATGTCGGCATCGACACAGAGGTTTCGGTGAAGTTTCGGCAGCATATCGGCAACTGAAACTTAAGAATCTGCTTTTTCGACTGCCGGTTACCGTAATTGGTCCCCTTATGGTTACATATCGGCAAGCGACTAATACCGCCATGTGACGCAGGACCGATATGTGATATCTGATAGTGGTACGATTAGATGAATACCAACATCGGTCCGAATTCGGAATTTTTAATCTTAGCTGACATTTTTTCTTTTACTTAATTTTGTGTGAGTTTGAGTTTTGATAAGAGTTATATATTTCACATAAAATTCTAATAGTGATAAACATAAAAATTGTCAAAAAAAAGCCTGTATTTATTTATTTAAAAAAATGTTTTGAATTCATTTTTAAAAGGATTTACAATTTTTTGAATCATCAAAAGATTTTTTTAAAATCGTTCCTTAAAATTATTATTCATTATAAACTTAACCGTAGAAAGAAAATAAAAATACTTCTTAAGTTAATTCAAATTATTTTCCAATTATATATTCATTTTAAAAATAATAGCTAAGTTTCTTATTTTATTTAAAAATCAAATTATTAAAAAGCTTTAAAATTATTTTACAAGCTATGAAAATATCAAAAAATCTACACATCTTTTTAGCATTAAAATTTAAAAGAAAAGATTCCGAGATTTCTCCCTTCTAAAAAATTATTTACTAAACGAAAAAAAAATAATATTTCTATTTTATTTTAAGTTTAAAAAATGCTCATAAGTAAAAGAATAAATATTGCTACATTGTCATTAAAAATATATTCTACTTTAAATCATCAAATGACAGATAATGAATTCTTATTCTAAATAAATTTTAATTAAAGTGATTAATTTCCAAATTTATTTATTAAAATAAGTTTTTCCATGCTAAAACTGGAATGCTGTGGCCATCACAAAACTTTCTTCTACATAAATCACATCAATTAAATCATTTAAATAGTAGAAGAAATTACATCAATTTATCACCAATTCATATCAAAGTATATCTGAATTTCAAATTTGATGAAAATTCGTGCATTAGTTTCTGAAATAGAGCTATAGCGGAAATTCTGAAAAAATGTAGCATAGCAGCGCCACCTGTTGAGCGATTTACACCAAAACATAAACAGCACCAATTGATGTCAAGGTATAAGATCTGAGTCTGATCTGAGTCTGATAAGATCTGAGTCTGATGTTTGATGAAAATTAGTGCATTAGCTATTGAGATAGAGCTATAGTGGAAATTCTCAAAACTGCAGCATATCAACGCCACCTGTTGAGCGATTTGCACCAAAACATAAACAACACTAATTCATATCAAGGTATACTTGAATCTGAATTTTGATGAAAGTCTGTGCATTAATTCTTGAGATAGAGCTATTGCGGAAATCGCGAAAAATGCAGCATAGCAGCGCCGTTTGTGGGACGATTTACACCAAAAACTAATCAGCACAAATCTATATTAGGGACTACTGGAATATAAATTTTTATTAAATTCCGTGCATTAGTTCTTGAGATAGAGTGCCCACAAAATTTGTGTCACATACAGACAGACTCACAGACAGACATTTTGTAAAAAACATATTGTTTTTCGGAATCTCTGACCCCTAAAACGTGTAAATCCGTCGTAAACCGGAAGTCGAAATTTTTCATGAATCCAATATTTTCTTCTTGTAAAGATAGAAGAAAGTAAAAATATGTTTTATAAATTAACGTAACGCATGTAATTATATTATAATAACTAATAAGAAAATTTTATTAACTGAACAAAACCTCTAAAAATATTTAATTTCATTAAATATTTATAATTTTTAAATTTATTAAAAAAGCAATTCGTTTGCTTTAACTAGTTCGCTAAAATATTTATTTTATTCATTTAAATACTAAATTAACTTTTAAATAAATGCGGATAAGACAATTACAAAAAAAAAAAAAAAAAAAAAAAAACTTTAAAACATTTAAAAATTCCAATTTTCTCATCTACGATCTATCCACAACAACAAGCTATCACTTAAAGAAATGTCTTACCCGTATTACCCCATACGAATCCTCCCCGCAGCTAGGCTCAGTGGCTGAGTGGTTAAGGCGTTTACCTTTTGTCCCTGGGGTCCTCGGATCGAAACCAGCCTGTTCCAATGCGTAAATACGCTCCCTTGAAATAGTGACAAAGACACATGCCAAGATGGCTAATAGATGGCGCCATCAAAATAGATTTTTTTTTCAATTTATGCTGCTGTCGGGTTGCAGCCGGCATAGTATCCTGCCGGCAGTCTCGCCGATCTTACCGGCACCGGTCCGACCAAGTGCCAGCCCAACGGACCGACTATCACCCGGGGGACCACAAAAGTGTTGGAACCGATATCGGCAACCTGATATCGTGCCGTTACCGCCAGAATCGGCAAGCGGCAGTCGTCCGATTGCTTCCAGATAGCTCTGTGTTTGTTGGGAACTGTTACTGGTGAAAGAATTTATTTTTATTTTTTATTTTTTTAACAAAAAAATGAGAATAATATCCAAATTGTGAAATTAATATTAGTGTCAACTCCATGAATCATGTGAGGAAACATATCCGATCCCTGATTAAGCCAGCTGCCAACTTGCTTAACCATAGATCGAAATACACACCTCAGACATTTTGCTATCCCATGGAAAATAACGCAATGACTGAAGTATCCCACATAAAATATGACAGAAGTACTAGCAGTAAACTTTACACCAAAAAACCTCCAAAACAATGTATTATGTGAATGTATATCATTGAGAAGCATAAAAAAACAAATAACTGTCTAAAACTATAATCCAAACCTATGTTGTACATCTTATTTATTTTGCAAAAGCAAACGAGAGCCAAGAGGGGAAAAAATATTTTTGTAACAATGACATGATGACTCGAGCTATTATGTAATATGCCTAAACTAAATGTATGCCAGGATAACTAATCTAAGATTACTAACTATTTTGCCGAAGCTCACTATACCGCAAAACATAATTGTGAAATAGAAAAGAATCTATTATTTTTTTTTATTATGATTACGCCTACTGTATGTAAATTTCCAATCAAGTGCCCACATCTAAATGAAAAAAAATGTTTCGCTCACATGCTCCTCTATAACCATTTTAAATTATCACCTATCAAAATCCAACACCTTTCATATTGCACTTACTCATTGCACAAAATTTATAATAAAGTTCTAAAACATAAAACTTTCTGCCTAACGCAATTGCATATTTTAATTATCAAAAAGGCTAGGAAAAGAGTGTCCACTATTTAATTGTGACAAGGTCATTTAAAAGCAAGTCATACACAATCTAAGATAAATTTATCTATAGACTTTTTTTAATCACTATTTTTAAGAAAGGCTGAATGACAACATCTTAACTAACAATAAAAAAAAACATTTAATAATCCCCAGAGAACTACTCATAAAAGACACTATACTAAATAAGTTGCAATATGACACAACATATTATTTAAATCATACTGTTAACAGAAAACATACGAGCCAGCGTAAGATAAAACAACAAAAGATAAAACAACAGAGAAGCAACTTCAAGGCAAGGAGATAAAATAAAAGGAATATATTATCTCTGAAGTGCGGCAATGTGTCAATGCAAGATACTCAGGAAGTTTCTAATATGAATCAAATGCAACAAACTTTTAAAAAAATCGTTACCTTTTTTTTTTACCATTAGAAATGCATCTTAATTATTCATAAATTTTACCTTACACTTCAACTGCCAATCTGCAAGTAACAACTTATATTTTTAAAAACAGATGAAATATTACCTAACATATTAAATATTCTTAGCTGAGCTAATTACAAATGCAGCTCCTTTCAATGCAAGTAGAAATGAAAATATAAGTAAAGACATTTTTCCTTAAAAAAAATATTTCATTCATAAGTACAAATAAACAAAATCTGCAATAGACAAGCTTAGATTAAATTTTAAAAGGCTTTTGTTTGACCAACAGCGACAAGGAATGCAAAAGTAATATCTTTCAAAATAAATATTAAACCCAGACAATCCTTGTCAAGCATGAAAATAAAGTATATTTAAACATACATACAATAACTGTGAACTGAAATAGAACTTACCTTTTAAACATTAACTTGTAAAGAGCAGCTTAGAATTATAGCTGCAAGTTTAACGTTTTACAATACAATAATTTTTTTTTATAAAGCCGATATCTTCTCTCTTCCGGATGTCACATACTATACAAGGCAGTAATAAAAACAAATAGGAATTGCATGAAGTAACGATTTTTTTTTAAACAACAAGTGTGAATAAAGAAACATTTATCATAGCATGAAAAGAAAAAGAACTGAACGATAAAATATAAATCACTGTATCAATTAAGTATCTATAGGCAGTATGAGAAACAATATTGTGCATGGTAAACGTCATCCGATTTTATCACTATTGGGATATCCTAATTTGGGATACTTAGATGTGACTCAAAAACGAATTGAACAACACGAATGAGTCTGTTAAACGCTATGTTCTTTTTTTTTAAGATTGCATGCTGAAGATGATAAGACGCACAAAACAAACAATCTGGGAATGAAGAATCTAAATTAGAGATGTAGTCATAAAAAAACGCACATATGGCAAAAGTTTCACGAACTGTTTCGTAACTGAAATAATATTTCTTTTGAATTTTAACACAGATGTATAATGCAGCATATATCACACCAAGATACACCAGTAGATTATTGGCTTTACGTAAACTATGCGGTTATATTAGCTCTATTTTCTTTAACTATGGAGCACCAAACAATCACTTTAGTATTGGAATTACTATATACTTTAGTATTTGAAAATTTTAACATATTTCACATTGTCACATCCAGCAGGTGAAGCGAGGAGAAAAAAAAACTTGGTGGGGCAACGGAGTAGATGAGATACCACATAACTCTTTCCTTTATTCCAAAATCATCAATGTAGAAGCACCACAGAGTGTAGAGTTAATCCAGTCTTCGCTTAGAATTGAAAGACAATTTCGAAGCCATCTAGCAGTACCGCTTCGGCACATAAATCTTCCAACATGTTCTGGTGTTTTACGAAGCGTTAAAAAATGGTCAGGAAACATCACGAATAAAATTGCACTTTTAAAATGCAGGAGTACTACGTCGGAAGTGCTGCATAAAAAAATATTTTAAAGGGGGGGGGGGGGGTCTCTCTCTCAAATAAATATGCATTCTTTTTTTTTCTTTTTTTTTTTTTTGGTTGGAGAAAGTCCGGCCGATGAGCCAAAAATATGTGACGAGGATTCATTGGGGTTCGTTTACTTAAATGCAAAAACTCCAACCATATTACAGGAACTATGAAAATTTATTTAACATTTTTAAATTTAAAGTTACAAAAGAAATAATACTCATAATCAATTAAGAGTGAGTGAGAGACTCCATGTTTAAAAGGTACACCTTGGCGTGACCCACAGACAACGAAGGTCTTGCATCTTTTTTGATCGAGCTAACAAGTTGAAGAGCTCGTGATTTCATAAGTATCATATAACACTAGTCACTCCAACTTCGCCAAATTCAAACATTGGCACTCTGAACGAACTGTGGACAAGGGTTTTATTCGCGAGCCAAATGATTACCCCCCAAAAAATCCAGACACCTCGATGAAAACAATGAAACGCGTGAGGTAAAATGGTTGCCAGAATTAACGGTTCTACATAAGAATTTCTCAGCGACTCCACAAATCCTGGGAATCATTATCTAACCGAAATGATTGCTACATATAATGTAGAAATACCAAGAAAGGCATCTGGTAAAACAACTGACAAATAGACTTAACATACATGAAAAGTGATTTTAAAGATCGCATCTAATTTCGATGAGAGGGGCGCCAGAAAAAACATCTGGGAGGTGTTTATATTACAGACCGGCATTCGCTCAAACAAGTGTTACTTAAAATTACATACTGCAGGCAGATGTATGGGAAAAATGCAGAGATCAAGGCATCTGGTTTATAGTTCGACTATTATTCACATTAACGTAGATGAATCGCATAAAATACATTCCTTTCACTCTTGTTGTTAATAGATTTTCAACGGTTCCATATTAGCAGTGATAAAGAATGCTTTTCACTGCGGTGGGCAAAATCCGATGTAATTAAATGAAGTGATATTGTTACTTGCAGCCGCGTCTTATAATTTTTAGTTATTTCTTTTTGATTAAATGAAAAGGGAAAATAAATTGAATATCTAAGCGCAATGGATCAAAGATATTTCAGAAAGGAGGAAAACAGTTTAATAAATAAGCGTATGGTTTTAAGAAAAGGAATTTAATTATATTTATCAGTATGAACGAAAAGGGGGGTGATGACATGTTTAAAAGTAATAAAGTTAGGTTTTAAATTAATTTTGAATAAAAAAGAAATATGTGAGAGAAATCTGTCACACCATGTAAGTTTATTGTTCATTTCCCGCGTGTGGCAGCACTCTGTGTTTATTCTGTTTTCCTTCTTGTTGTTGTGAAATGTGAAAAATGATAGAATGTAGTAAACCGTCTGTTGGCTCGCATATATTTGGAGTTCAAATAAAATCGCGTTTACAGTCCGCTTTGGTGTGTTTATGTGAACGAAGCAGTTGCGTAAGTTATTAGTTACCAAATAAGTTAACCAAATAAGTTGTTTACATATAATTATAAGTTATGATAAATGAATGTTTTACCAATATTGCCAATTCACCACATTTGTAGTAGAGCTGCTAAATATGAATTGTGCTTTTTAATGTCAAATTGATAAAGGTTTTGCATCATATAAGACATTTTTTTTTAAAACCCACCAAACTTATTTATGTTATTGGTGGTCTTAAAAGATATATCATAATTTATAAAATATCTAAAAAAATATTTCTACTTGAAAAAAAAGAACAAAATTTTTCTCTATTTCTATTTAATGAAAACTTTCTTACCTTGGATCGTGAGTTTTGACACACTTTTAAATGGACGATCTAGAGGACAGTATTTATTTTAGGGAAAATGCCATTTTAGACGAAATAAAGCATTTAATAGACGAAAACGAACAGTAAATATGTACATAAACTATTTTTTACACACATTTAGTAAATGTCGTATACCTCTCGTTCACAAACAAAACACAGAACAAATCAAACAAACAATCATAAACAAAGTTCTTTTCAGTTCACTCAGCTTCTTTTTTTTCACCGCGGACCAAGGAGTTTGGTAGTACCGTCTGAAACCGCAACACTATTCAAAGTTGACCAGCCATGCTTTGAAAATCTATGATTAGAAAAACAGTTAACGGAAGAAATTGATAATAGAAAGTGTATACCGATATTAAAAGATATTAAATTTGAATTAATTAAAAACGTAAATTTTATGTTTGTTTCTGAAAAGATTTAGCTTTAAATATTTTTCAAATTACATACACAATTTTTATAAAACCTTTTAAAAATCATCCAAATATTGGTTCACATACTAAGGTGATTTGCATACACTGTGTTTTGTACTTTATTAGTTAGCTTTCATTACAAAAAGCTACCAATTAAAGCCGTTCGGAGGAAAGCTATTTAAAAAAATTTCGGTATATTTTCATCGATCATGACCCCCAGGCCCCGAAACCACCCTCCGTTCAAATGTTGATATATATATATATATATATAGTATATATGATATTTGTCACACTGTAACTCTCGTATTTATGAACCGATTTGGATGTAACTTGGTGTATACATAGTACATACCAATGTCTCGATCGAGTTCGTTTACCAGTTTCATCCGCCATCTTGTTTCAAAATGGCGGCTATTTATTTTTTTTTAATTTAAAATTTGAAATGCGGCACCAAAAATTTGAAAATTGAAAAATATTTTTTCTTATGTGTTTGATCTTGACAAAGATTCCGAAGCAGTTTTTGTTTCGTCTATATCTTAAAAAATGGCTAAGTTATAGCACTTTGAATTTCTAGCGTGGCTTACATTTTGAAACGACCTGATTTTTGTCACGCGATAACAGGAGTATTTATGAACCGATTTTGATGTACATTGGTGTATACGTAGTACATACCAATGTCTAGACAGAGTTCGTTCGCCAGCTTCATCCGCAATCTAGTTTCAAAATCTCGGCCAAAAAATACCAAAGTACCAAAAGTACCAAAAAATTAGAAAATGGAAAAGATTTTTTTTTTTTTTTTTGTATGTGTTTCACTTTAATACAAAGATTCCGGAACAGCTTCTGTTTCGTCTATATAAAAAAAGTGGTTGAGTTATAGCATTTTGAATTTCTATTGCGGCTGACATTTTGAAACGACCTGATTTTTGTCATGCGAAAACGGGTGTATTTATGAACCGATTTGGATGTAACTTGGTGTGTACATAGTACATACCAATGTCTCAACCGAGTTGTGAAATTTTGGATTTCCATAAAGCAGGACTTAATAAATCTAAATCCATGAAAAAAAATTGCAGATTGCAATTCATAATATTTTCGAATATTAATTTCATAATTCATATCATAAAATTATAAAAATTGCAAATTTAATGTATTTATGTGTGGGTATTTTAGTATTATTGCTACACAAAAAATTAGCACATTAGGAGTATAATTTCAGGAGAATAAAATAAAAATATGAAAATGTAATTTAGCATTAGAAGCACTAAATTTTTAATGTTTATAATTCAAAAACTTATCATTGAAATTATTTGAAATTTGGTGTCTAGGCATAGTTTGAACCGAAGGTGTAAAATATCTTTTTAGAATCGTGTATTGCCATCGAAAAAAATGAAATTTGGGTTCGTTTTAATATGTAGATGATCCCCTAAGCAAATTTTATATACATCTTTTAAAAGTAGACTTTATTTACAATCGTTCGGTACTAGTAACTTTCTTCTACGATAAATTTTGAGGAGTTAGTAGGGGGTGTTTACTTATTTTCCCACGACTGTACCTTATAAAACTAATCACTTTTTAGAGACTTATAAATATTATCTTAACTTTTCGTCCGTTATTTATGCATGTTTTTTGTACAGTGCGCGGTACAAATAAAATCGACTAAGTATTAAAAGCTCTCTAACAGATGAAATCCAAAGAACTACTAAACTGAATTTCAGGATTGACCGGTCGACTTTTATTTGAACCTTTAGTACCACACTGATAAATCGTGTCACCTTGAAGTTCAGAGATATGTAGTTCTTTGGTTTTCATGGTCATCATTATGAAAGGTAAATGGGGTAATGGTCCACGGTTTTTAATGTTTAGATGAGCTATAAAGCAGGAACACCTAAATATTCGAGCAAGTTGAAATTTTTAACATGGACACCAGAAAATAACTTGCATTTCCTTCTAGTTTTTAATCTCTCTTCAATCTTAAAACAGATAATTTGAAGTATGACATTTCATGAAATTATACTTTGGTTTCGGTTCTCTAATATATGTGTTCTTTGTAGGACGCTTGTACAGATGTTTTTTTCGGAGTCCGGAGGTCTAAAATATTTCGCCCAGGGCCGCTGATATCGCAATCACGCCACTGTTAGTTTTCGCAGTCACCTTTCGAATATTAATTTCATAATTCACATCATGAAATTATAAAAATTGCAAATTTAATGTATTTATGTGTGGGTATTTTAGTATAATTGCTACACAAAAAATTAGCACATTAGGAGTATAATTTCAGGAGATATTAATAAAAATATGAAAATGTAATTTAGCATTAGAAGCACTAAATTTTTAATGTTTATAATTCAAAAACTTATCATTGAAATTATTTGAAATTTGGTGTCTAGGCATAGTTTGAACTGAAGATGTAAAATATCTTTTTAAAATCATCTATTGCCATTGAAAAAAATGAAGTTTGGGTTCGTTTTAACATGTAGATGATCCCCTAAGCAAATTTTATATACATCTTTTAAAAGTAGACTTTATTTACAATCGTTCGGTACTAGTAACTTTCTTCTACGATAATTTTTTGAGGAGTTAGTAGGGGGTGTTTACTTTTTTTTTTCCCACGACTGTACCTTATAAAACTAATCCCTTTTTAGCGTCTTATAAATATTAGCTTATCTTTTCGTCCGTTATTTATGCATGTTTTTTGTACAGTGCGTGGTACAAATAAAATCGACCCCGTATTAAAGCTCTCTAACAGATGAAATCAAAAGAACTACTAAACTGAATTTCAGGATTGACCAGTCGACTTTTATTTGAACCTTTAGTACCACACTGATAAATCGTGTCACCTTGAAGTTCAGAGATATGTAGTTCTTTGGTTTTCATGGTCATCATTATGAAAGGTAAAATGGGGTAATGGTCCAAGGTTTTTAATGTTTAGATGAGCTATAAAACAGGAACACCTAAATATTCTAGCAAGTTGAAATTTTTAACATGGACACCAAAAAATAACTTCCATCTCCTTCTAGTTTTTAATCTCTGTTCAATCTTAAAACAGATAATTTGAAGTATGGCATTTCATGAAATTATACTTCGGTTTCGGTTCTCTTTAATATATGTTCTTTGTAGGATGCTTCTACAGATGCTTTTTTCGGAGTCGGGAGGTCTAAAATATTTCGCCCAGGGCCGCTGATATCGCAATCACGCCACTGTCACTTTTCGCAGTCACTTTTCGAATATTAATTTCATAATTCATATCATAAAATTATAAAAATTGCAAATTTAATGTATTTATGTGTGGGTATTTTAGTATAATTGCTACACAAAAAATTAGCACATTAGGAGTATAATTTCAGGAGATATTAATAAAAATATGAAAATGTAATTTAGCATTAGAAGCACTAAATTTTTAATGTTTATAATTCAAAAACTTATCATTGAAATTATTTGAAGTTTGGTGTCTAGGCATAGTTTGAACCGAAGATGTAAAATATCTTTTTAAAATCGTGTATTGCCATTGAAAAAAATGAAGTTTGGGTTCGTTTTAATATGTAGATGATCCCCTAAGCAAATTTTATATGCATCTTTTAAAAGTAGACTTTATTTACAATCGTTCGGTGCTAGTAACTTTCTTCTACGATAATTTTTTGAGGAGTTAGTAGGGGTTGTTTACTTTTTTCCCCACGACTGTACCTTATCAAACTAATCACTTTTTAGAGTCTTATAAATATAAGCTTATCTTTTCGTCCGTTATTTATGCATGTTTTTTGTACAGTGCGTGGAACAAATAAAATCGACCCCGTATTAAATCTCTTTAACAGATAAAATCCAAAGAACTACTAAATTGAATTTCAGGATTGACCGGTCGACTTTTATTTGAAGCTTTATTACCACACTGATAAATCGTGTCACCTTGAAGTTCAGAGATATGTAGTTCTTTGGTTTTCATGTTCATCATTATGAAAGGTAAAATACAAGGTAACAAAACAAGGTAAAAAAACTATAAAACAGGAACACCTAAAAATTCGAGCAAGTTGAAATTTTTAACATGGACACCAAAAAATAACTTGCATCTCCTTCTAGTTTTTAATCTCTGTTCAATCTTAAAACAGATAATTTGAAGTATGACATTTCATGAAATTATACTTTGGTTTCAGTTCTCTTTAATATATGTTCTTTGTAGGATGCTTGTACAGATGCTTTTTTCGGAGTCGGGAGGTCTAAAATATTTCGCCCAGGGACGCTGATATCGCAGTCACGCCACTGTGCATTTTAATGAGTCGCAGAGGCTTTAAAGTAAATTAAAAAAATACTTTAAAAAGTTTTTGAATTATTTGTTTTTACTATAGATTTAGTACACCAAAAATTTTTAAACAAACCCCATACCCCCATCAAAGCTCTAGCTAATCCATAAAAATTGTGGCATTTTATTTTTAGAAATACCCTTCCTATCGTGAAATCCAATTCTATTATTTACCACCATGATATTGTAAGTAGATTTGAAAGAAGATACTATTACTTATATTTACCTTTACAATTCTGTGCGTATCTTTACATTTCAGTTTTAAAGCAGGAAGTCTTTGATTTGCAGTTAAATTTGGTTAGTACTTTATCCCCCTGGTTGTTTCTATAGAGTTAGAAGATCTTTCTACCACCTTAATTGAACTTTTAAGCAGTTTATTTACATTTCAATATTAAAGCAATAAATCTTATGTTTACAGTTAATATCGGAGGAATAAGTGTATTATGAGAGTGCTTTTTAGTGTTGTTACATGAATGCTTCTGCACATGTTGTATATGGAAGAAATATGAAGTAATAACAAGTTGCTTTTTTCTGACTAAAAATTATTTGCTTGAAAAAAATTGATGTAACCAAACAGCTACACGTATACTTCGGAACTTCTTAGCAACTGGCTATAGAACATAAATAAAATATTATGAAATTAAGATAAAGAATAAGAAAATGTAATCAAATATAAAAAATACAGAATATTTTCTGAATAAATAAATAGTATATAAATTAACATTAATATAAAATTTTAGTGTTTTTCGTCAGTTGTTAAACAATATTTAGAAGCTCTTATTGTTATTATCAACAAAGTCAAATGATTTGATTTATGCAACTTTGATATAATTTTATGTATTGCTAATTTTTAGGGTTTCGTTCATCCGACAAAACCCTATTCGTCTCGCTCCTCTGTCTGTCTGTCCGTCACAGAGCCCGTTCTCAGAAACTATACATGTTAGAGACTTGAAATTTTGCATACTTATAGATGAACACCACACATCAAACAACAAATCATAAAATTTTGAAAAAGTTGGTAATTAACCTAATTACGGGCTAATTAAATTCTAAAATTAACCAATCAAACTTTTGAATGCAGGTGCGAACTCACGTTATCGAAATCCTCCTCAGTTTCTCTTAAGGGTTGGCAGTAAATTTGGCGGATGCTCCGTGAAATCAGCCGGTGCAGGGTTACCACGGAGTAATTTAAGCAATAACTGAAGTGGACTTTTAAAAAGCAAAATCGGATCTGCCGAAGTATCGGTCGTACAAATTCGTAACAGGTGTAGAAATACGCGGAAAAAATTCTACTTTATTTTGGTATAAATTTCAAATTTCTGCGTAGGATAGAACGCAAAAAATCCACTAAAAATCGATCGATAAAAATTTAATTTCTGTGTTTGGAAAGACAATGAAAATAGATTTCCATTCACCGGAAAGCAGCTGTCGTCGTCTCTCAGACATATCGGCGCGGGAGAAATTTAAGGGGAGGAAAGTCTAATACGAAATTTAAACTTTTTAAATATTAAATTTTTCGATTAAATTTTTTGACATCCGGGCTGGTAATTTTTCGCAGATTTCATACATACCCGGTTCGAAGAGATAGCTTCATTACGAGCTGAGATATTAATTATTATTTTATTAATTCCTTTTATTTCCATCAAATGCCAGATTAAGATGGAGGCACGTGCTTTTTTAACGGAGATTTCATTTAAATTAGGAAATCTAACATTTTGCGTGGGGTGTTTCGACGGCGCTCTGTGAGATAAGTATTAATAATTCAATATGAAAAAGTTTATAGGTTTATAAGTGTTCATCCCACTATTTCCGAATAGCAATTTCAGGAAATATCTTAAATTATTGGTTAAGACCGCCACTCGATGTGTTCGAAACTTTAAGATACTTTATAACACATAAGAAAAAGTGTAAAAAAGAATGGAGTGTGATATTTCGAGGAGTGGAGGGGGGGGGGGGGGGCTAGATTTATTTATTAAATCTTAGCGTTTGTTATCGCAGAAAATGTTTTAAATTCTTGGTTAACACCGTACCGCCACCCTCCCGACCATGTATCTACGGAGAGATTGCGCAAAGGAGTTTCGTTCAGATATGCTTTGTTAAGAATAGAGTGCGCTCCCTGGTGGTGGAATGCGGAACTAACGTAACGCGATTTTGTTAGAATTAGGAAATATAACAAGGCGATCAGTTTGCAACTTTAAGATACTTCATGACACATAATAAAAAGCTTATAAAATAACGGTGCATGCAATTTCCTGTTAAGGGAGGGCGGGGAGGGGCGCTGGATTTCTTTTTTAAAAATTAGCGTTTACGACCTTTTTAGATGTCGTTTTTTTTAGGACTATGATATATTCAGACACGTGCTGCTTATGAAATTAAAAATCTCAAAATTTTAGTTACCACTATTTCCGAATAGTACTTTCAGGAAATTTCTTAATTTCTCGCTTAAGGCCGCCACCAACTCGAGTAACACATCCGCTGATAGGTTGTTTAACGGAGTTTCGATCTGATACACTTTTGTTATGAATAGTGTGCGCTCCCTGGTGGTGGAATTTGCAACTAACATAACGCAATTTTGTTAAAATTATGAAATCTAACAAGTCGGTCTGCTGGAAACTTTGACATAGTTCATAACATATAATAAAAGGCTTATAAAAGAATTTTCCGTGCAATTTCCTGGGCGCCTACCTATCTCGGGTGCTATAGACACGATCCCCTCGACTAATATACCTACGTATATGTTGTAAAACGGAGTTTCCTTTGGACAGAGGTTTGTGTAGAATAGAATGCGCCCCCTGGTTGCGAAATGTGGAACTAACAGATTTCGCAAAAGGATAAAGTGTTTTAAAGGAATATTAAACAAAACCCTCTGTGAGATCTGTGATCACACTTACCCACTTGTTTAGAATGTCTTTTGAACCCTTTTGAAATCCTTTTTGAACATAAATAATTAGTAAAATTCATATTTATTAAGGAGTAATTTTGTTGCATGGACATTGCGTTCATTCCTTAAATTGCCATTTATTTTTCTAATGACGGCTTCTGAAAATTATAAGTTAACTTGGCATGAAGTGGCAGGCAGGCAGAGATTTAGTGTTTTAGCGTAATACAGTTTTGGCGTTTTCCACGTTTCTTCTCTGATCCTTGAATTTTGAAGAGGATAAAATAAGTAGCATGCAAACATTAATTGCCAATTCCTTTTATTTATTGTATTGACGGACATATGAAAAGCAGTTCCAGAGAGGAATCCGATCCGGATGAGATGTTACAAGTCTGAGGATCAGCGAGGGAAACTTAAGTTGTCATCTATGATTACTAGTGTATCGAACCAAAAATTAGAACCCTGGACTAGAGCTCTTCAAGGACGGCAATTTCCAGGCCCGTGTTCGGCACGGTTCATAGAAAAAAAAATTCGGCACGGCCCGGCCCAAACAAAAAAATATTTGTTGGAATTGCTCGGAAAAATAAATTAAAAGTTCAGGTCGAGCCCGCCCAGCTCTTAGAAAAAAAAATTATTTTCCCGGCCCGGTATCACAGTATCAAGTTCGACCCGAGACTGGCCCGGTCCGGGAAAAAGTTGAAATCTCGGCCTGAGTGAATTTCTACAAAACATTAATTTTTACGTCGATTTGGTTAAAAATTTGTGTCGTACGACGAGTTCTGACCAAAAATATTTATCTTAATTTTTTTTCATGTTTATAATCTTCATTTTTATAGAAGTGCCGCAGGCTGCGATATTTATATTTTTTTATGAATCTGTTTCTTTTGTATGTAAATGTTTCAGTTATTATTAACGTTGAAAATCCATATCCCATTTATTGAATGTTAAAAATCTGAAAAATACTATACAGTAAAATCTTCGAAGACGGAATTGCATATAAATTGCAAAATTCGTTATAGACAGGTTCCCGTCTTAGCAACTGTAAATGTATTACTTACTCTTTTGTTATGTAATAGTATGTTTATTTTGCATGGATCAACACGTTTTTCCGTTTAAAAGAGGATTCCGTCGTAGAGAGGTTCTTTTTCACACGTTTTACTATATTCTAATTTAGCTATATTAGAATGAGCGTTGAAATTTGCTATTTTTTAAAAAGAGTAAATTTTAATGTTTAATTGTAGAAAAATGGCTATTTAAAAATGTATGCATTTTTTGCATAAAATTTTGGCCAGGCCTAATTTTACTGGCCTTTGAACGGACCAGGCCTCGCCAAGACAATGATTTTCATACAGGCTGGGTGAAAACTAGGACTGAAAATTTTGAGCCGAAAACACATTAGGAATGAAACCAATCCCGCCTCTATACAGAAAAAATAAGTTAGACCCGATCCGAACCTTCAGATAAAAAGTAAGGCCCGAACTCGGCCCGTAACGAGTGGTCACTACGCCTGGCTCGGCCCAAGCCTTCAGAGAAATATATGACCCGGTCCCGGTCCGAAAAGAGTGGAAACTCGGCCCGGTCTGGCCCGGCTCGAGTCCGGCCCTCGGGCCGGCACTTGCAGATCTCTGCCCTGGACCATTATAACCCAAAGAATATATCTGTAAAGGAAATTTGAATAAAAAACTAGCCAAAAAGACCATTAATTGGTGTCTCAACATTTTAACGTACTGATACGAGTGTCAAAGCTGAGTAATGGGGAAAATTATTTTTGGAAGAAGCAACCCAGATGCCGGGCGCCTTCTGTAATATCTCAGAGTATATCTATGAGACCAAAAAAGCATTTGTATTGACTATGCAGCTCAGAATTAACAATAAGTGTTAAAACAATAAGGTTTTGGCTTAACTTGGGAGCGTTAAAGTGAATGTTACTTAAATTGTAAAAAAGATGAATAAATAGCTATATTTTTATAAAGCAAAGGAAGTTTTTTATTCAATTTATAATTGTGAAAAGAGAAATTAGATTTTAAAATTTTGGAAAATTATTAGATGTGATATGTTACTTTCAACATCATACCGTTTTTATCTGAATTTCGCGTCATATTTTCGTAAATATTATTTTCTTGTCATACACTAAGTGCGATATTCCTAAAAGTTTCTACCACAAAAATACTACGAAGCTATGAGTATGCCCAAAATTTTAAGAAACCATGAATAAAAATAAAGATTTTTCTTGCGAATCAGAACTAAAATCATTTTTCACACATAAATATTTCCTAGATTTAATTTCGCCGTCCACCTTAACCTAGAAAACCTCGGTCAAACGCCCAAATGATGATTGGACTTCGGCTGCGATCAGTTCAATCAGGTTATTCGCAACTTTCGTTTGATCGTTCGACCGAAGTTTTCAAGGTTGAGGCAAATGTTGAATATAAGAAGAATTGCATGCATTGTTACATTTCAAGCACATAAATTACATTTTTACATATAAAATGTGACATTAGTTACGAAATGTAACTACTTCTTCATGACACCAAATTCAACTAAAAAAAATTGTTTATTGCAATTTTGGCACTTAGATCTTGAAAGCACACGCGGAAATCTTATCTTTGAAACAATACTGTCGCCTCTTACTTTCGCCAATTACGAACATTTTTATATATTTTAATTAAGAGCACGTATAACTATTTAACGGATTATTACATTAAATGGTTTACGCTTTCTTATTTTAAAGTGTTCGTTCTAATAATGGTACGTATAAATTTTATCAGGAAACCATGAATGGTAATTTTGTCTTTTATACATATTTGTTTGCTTGTTGATGGTTTGTTCCCAATTTTTAGATGCGTTCGGAATTATATAAATACGCACGAGCTAATCTCGTTGTCAGGTCCAACCGTCCGTCTTTCTGTTTTTACGCCAGTCCACATATAACAGAGTAAAAACTACCCAACCAAATTATTTGATATTTAATTTATATAATTGCTGCAGAATTTCGCTGCGTTATTTCAAATTTTATGAAAATCGAATCAAAGCTTAAAAAGAAATTAATAATAGCTTTCTTCATTTTATGAAATCCTATCATACGTAATTAATTGAATGATATCCCATGATAGGTAATGATTCTAGATTGCCATATTGATTATGTCATATTTAAGATGGAGTCATATTATTTACGTATTACTGAATTTAAGATATAAAATCCTAATAAATTTTATTTTCATGCATTTTAGAATAAGAATGCAACAACTATTACATAAACATCTGAATATTTATAAAAACACTTATAGTACGAACGCACCTCATTTGCCACGCTTGACGATTTCTGACTTATTTGTATTCTAACTGAAACAGTATAATACAAAAATATGTAATTTATATCATTAATGCTTATAGACAGCAATGTGTCTCAATTACTTTGCGAAGTAAATCAAATATAACGTAAAATCTCTACAATAACAACTTTGCTGTTAGATGACGAAGAAAAATAAGGAAATGCTAGAGTTTCACCGACGAATATTTTAATACTATATTTATATATTCCAAACAATTTCCTAACAATAGTCTTGGTGATATATTTTTCTTGCACATGATGCAAAAAAACCAATCATGAAAATTATTATTTTCAAAAGGTAGTAAAAGTCAAATACTTTAATAAGATCAAGTGGAACCCTTGAAGATTTGTTTTATTTCAAAAATTCTAATTGTTTAATTGCAAAATAAATAAATAAACAAACGCGATGAAAACATAATACTGAGTCTGGCATAATCTACGTTACGCCACCCACTGTATTTTTATTTGTTTTTATATCTTTAATTCGTCCATCGTAATGACAACACGAATTCATGCATAATGTAAATATCAATATACAAAATGTATAAATAAATATGGCCAGACATCGTCTTTAGTCTGGACTAAACACTGGTGTAGAACGTATTATAGAATAATATACGTAATATACAGTGATACAAAATCTGAGTTATCCTCAAAAAGATTATCTTTTTAACCGATTTTATTTCATTGCATACAAAAATGCCAAACACAGTATGAATAATACAATTAAATTAAAAAAAATCAAAAAACCCGACTGCGCAAAAAGAGAACTCATTAATTATTTCTCATCAATGTGAATTATATTAATTATCTATTTTTTTATTTACTTTTATTGATGATTTTTGCGTTGTGTTTAATCGTTAGTTCCTATCTATAAACACTGTTTTCATGAGGTCTATTGATATCTATGATGGTTAGAGTTGCAGTAAAGCTAGAGATCCTACCTACACAACTTCCAGGTTGCATAATATTTTAACGGAGCTTCTGACTGTAAAATAGTCAATGAAACATCGTCTTCATTTTGAAAGACCTATCCAATGATATATGCCACTCGATATGGTTCGTAATTTTTTTTTTCGTCTCTACCGTCATTTTGTATTTCACGGCCACCGTTTTGAATTTATGAAAACAAAACCTAGCTTATAACCATTGAACGGTTAAGGATGTATTCGAAAAAACATCTCAATATGGCGCGTAAAAAGTTTTTTTCGTCTCTACCACCATTTTGTATTTTACAACCGCCATTTTAATTTTATAAAATCCAAACCTAGCTCATAACCATCGGACGGTTAAGAAGAATTGATATAGACTTTATTCATTAAAATCTCTCCAGCCGTTGGGATGTTTCGCGGGTATAAAGAAATCAACATACCCAGATACGCGTGAAACACATAACCCTTTTTTTCAGTCGGGTAAAAACTAGAATTCCTATAAATATAAATTTCGTTAAAAATAATTTATATATTAGTAATAATTGCGGACAATACATTGCGAATTCATTTAGATTTGAAATTCATTTAAGAATACAAGTTTAAGATTTTTTTCTGTTTCACTCGCTTTTATTTATCTTAAACTAACCTTAATTTTAAGATTTGATTTCTTCACCTAAAGTTCTACAATTTTTTTTATTAATACTACATTCCATCAATAAAACATTATCATCGTTAATGAGAACATTGACATAATAAAAAAGTATTACTACTTGCTTAATGTAAATGATTTTAAAAAGCTACGTATTTGCGAATTGGAATTTTATTTTTGTTTGTTTGATAATGAGATTTTAACGATGTTTTTATTCATATTGTCGTGAAGAATTAAAAATGTTTATCACGTCTTGTGATGTTTCTGAACTTTAAACACCAGATCGGCGATAGAACACGAGTTTTAAAGAATTAGGCTAATATTTGATTAATAGAAATCGAACTCATTAGAATCTTTATAATGTAAAGTAGGTATTCGTCATGGCTTAATGATCGTGGGAAATGGGGCGTTAAATTTAACTAAAGACGAAAAAGATCTTTAATGAAATGAACTTTTGTTTCAAAGTGACAGTTTCATTGTGTTTTGAAGATCATTATTCTTTCGAAATAATTGCTCAAGAGTGTTTTAATAAATATATTTCATAATTGTTCATATCTGTTTTCTTTATTGAAACAAGTAATGCTATATTTAACAATCCCAACAGTTTCATTGAATTTGCTTTATTAGTTAGTTTCTTAGAGAAGGTTTAGAAAAGATATGGAAATTGAATCAGTTTTCTAGCATTTTTGACCGGTTGAAGGGGAACTGTCCCCTTAGAATATTCAGGACTTTAGGTGAGGTAAATATTTGAAGTCCTCTTCATATGAGAGTCCTCTAAGCTTGAATATGGAGTTTTTTTATTTACAATATTCAAGTTGTGTTAAATTATCTCTCTTAATTAGTATTTGTTTCAGGTGTCATAAGAAAATGATATGAATTAACATACCAGGTGTCCCAAAAATAACTGATGTTTTTTTAAATTCAATAACTTCCAAACGTTGACATCACATGTATGACAAAATCGACTGCAATATTAATTATTTATATATGCATATTTGTGAACGTGAATTATTTTATGTTTTTTTTCTTTTTTTTGAAGAGCATCTCTTTTCAAATTTTAGGTAAATCCATGGAGGCTGAATCATTGCATATGTGTTTTCTGCATAAAAAAGATCTCTCGGATAATGGATGGGAACTAAAATCTTGATGGATAAATTATTCTACTATTTTTAAAATCAATCTGCAAACATTTTTTTTTATATAATCTGGCCAAAGCTGTATCTTTCTTCTTGTATTTGATACCTGCTATATATTTTTTATCCTAGATTTGAGTTTTCTGTTTGTCATTCCTATATAAAATTGCACTGTTCCATCATCTTTAGTGAAAGGTATTTCATATACCTCTGATAATTGATTCGGTTCTATTGTATCTATGTTCTTACTGAATATGTTTTGTAATTTTATAGAAGGGTTTTCAATAAGGGAGATATTGAATTTATTGAGTTTATATATCAATTTTTGGAAGTAACATGTAACTAAGAACATATAGAAGACATCAAATACAAAAAAGAAAACAATAGCTGTGGCCAAAATATATAACAATGTGACTTTACAGATAGATTTTGAAAACAGTTGAATCCATCAATATTATAGAATTTGCAGAAATATTTTATCATTGTGGATCTTGATAATAGTGCCGCAAGAGCGGTTAAACATGAAGATCAGAATTAAGGTACTTAAATGCTTTTTTAAATGTATTTTTATTTCTTTCAGAATGTTTTAGATTAGTTCAAATGAAGATATTTCATATAATTCACGAGATTCAAGTTCTAACTAATTAAATCACAGTTTGAAGAGCAAAGTTCTAGATTTCACGATTCTAAGTATATCACATTAAAAGCAGCATACATCCACGTAGTATTTTCTGAAGCAAAATAAAATTGTCGAACACAAAAAATGTCTTCTTTTTGTGTTCGTCATTTAAAAATAATCACCATAAAGACATCCTTTTGTAGATTATTATTGACAATTCGACTATATACAAAATTTATATTTATTTACAAATTTATAGATGAAACATATTTAGTTGCTTTGTTCATTCTTTAGAACTCACGTATTTTAAACACTATTAAAAATTCAGCGGCTATTTTCTTCTATTAAGAACCCATGATAAAAACAAGCATATTTTTATGCTCAAGTTCGATTTCCTTTTAAAAAATAAAACAACATTTCTTCCATTTTAGAAGATCAAGACAAAAAACAGCATCCTTGCACTCTGCGTTCAAATTTACACCATTAATAAAATTATAAAGAACAAAAAATGCTTTTAAAACAATTCTCTATTATCACATAACCATTGGCGCTTTTTGTCTGGCTAAAAGAGGCCCTCACAAGGGAGATGCGAAAATATTCCACAAGTTCAGACGAATTATTTTAGCAAATCTTACATTGCAGTACATTGAACAGTGTTCCCCCAATTTATCTAATATTTTATTATGTTGCTTAATTATAGTTTTATTGGAGCATTTTGAATACTGTTTTCCGAAAGTGATGTAGTGTTAATTTTTCCATAGAAAAGTTTGTTCGAAACAACGCAACATAATTATTTGCGATGCAAGTATACTAATCTTTCGCTCTAGAAAGCTTCAACTAATAATAAAAATAAAAGCTTTTTCTATAATGAAATAAAAAATAGCTACAATAAATTATTCAAACAAAATCCTTCAAAATATGTTTAAGGAAAATTGGATTTCATATTTTTTAAAAGTTTATATAATATTTCCTAACGTGCCACGCTTTCACCTGAATTACCTTATAATAAGAGATTCCGTTCCACACACAATCTTCATTAAAGTCAAATTTATTTCTAAAATAATAAATATTCACTACTTTTATTAAAATAAAATTAGATTTTTATTTTTAGGAGAGTTTATATATATCACATACACATATCACACAGAGTTTATATATATCACATCACAGTATCTACATTGAATTCATTACATACAATATTGATATGGTGATGAGGTACTACATCGCTATGATCCTAAAACAGAATAAAAAATGCCTTTATAAGGCGTTTAAAACGGCCACGTATGATACGAATTGAATATTTCCAACTGAGCGAAAAAATGCCCAGGCTGGGAATCGAACCCAGATCCTTGGCTTACAAGGCCAATGCTTTTCCGTTTAAGCTAACTGGGCCAACAACCAGCCAGCATATTTCGCTCAGAAACACCTTATTGGTAATAACATCTGGTCTGTCATGTAGACAGCTCAACAGAATAAACCGCAGGTAAAGGATCTCCATATAAACGATGGATACGTAGATGAACTAATATTTTAACACAATCAAACTGATTGGTAAAGTTATCATACGAATTGAATATTTCCAACTGAGCAAAAAAATGCCCAGGCTGGGAATCGAACCCAGATACTTGGCTTACAAGGCCAATGCTTTTCCGTTTAAGCTAACTGGGCCGACAACCAGCCAGCATATTTCGCTCAGAAACACCTTATTGGTAATAACATCTGGTCTGTCATGTAGACAGCTCAACAGAATAAACCGCAGGTAAAGGAACTCCATATAAACGATGGATACGTAGATGAACTAATATTTTAACACAATCAAACTGATTGGTAAAGTTATCATACGAATTGAATATTTCCAACTGAGCGAAAAAATGCCCAGGCTTGGAACAGAACCCAGAACCTTGGCTTACAAGGCCAATTCTTTTCCGTTTAAGCTAACTGGGCCGACAACCAGCCAGCATATTTCGCTCAGAAACACCTTATTGGTAATAACATCTGGTCTGTCATGTAGACAGCTCAACAGAATAAACCGCAGGTAAAGGAACTCCATATAAACGATGGATACGTAGATGAACTAATATTTTAACACAATCAAAGTGATTGGTAAAGTTATCATACGAATTGATTATTTCCAACTGAGCGAAAAAATGCCCAGGCTGGGAATCGGACCCAGATCCTTGGCTTACAAGGCCAATGCATTTCCGTTTAAGCTAACTGGGCCGACAACCAGCCAGCATATTTCGCTCAGAAACACCTTATTGGTAATAACATGTGGTCGGTCATGTAGACAGCTCAACAGAATAAACCGCAGGTAAAGGAACTCCATATAAACGATGGATACGTAGATGAACTAATATTTTAACACAATCAAAGTGATTGGTAAAGTTATCATACGAATTGAATATTTCCAACTGAGCGAAAAAATGCCCAGGCTGGGAATCGAACCCAGATCCTTGGCTTACAAGGCCAATGCTTTTCCGTTTAAGCTAACTGGGCCGACAACCAGCCAGCATATTTCGCTCAGAAACACCTTATTGGTAATAACATGTGGTCTGTCATGTAGACAGCTCGACAGAATAAACCGCAGGTAAAGGAACTCCATATAAACGATGGATACGTAGATGAACTAATATTTTAACACAATCAAACTGATTGGTAAAGTTATCATACGAATTGAATATTTCCAACTGAGCGAAAAAATGCCCAGGCTGGGAATCGAACCCAGGTCCTTGGCTTACAAGGCCAATGCTTTTCCGTTTAAGCTAACTGGGCCGACAACCAGCCAGCATATTTCGCTCAGAAACACCTTATTTGCAATAACATCTGGTCTGTCATGTAGGCAGCTCAACAGAATAAACAGAGGTAAAGGAACTCCATATAAACGATGGATACGTAGATGAACTAATATTTTAAAGCAATCAAACTGATTGGTAAAGTTATCATACGAATTGATTATTTCCAACTGAGCGAAAAAATGCCCAGGCTGGGAATCGGACACAGATCCTTGGCTTACAAGGCCAATGCATTTCCGTTTAAGCTAACTGGGCCGACAACCAGCCAGCATATTTCGCTCAGAAACACCTTATTGGTAATAACATCTGGTTCTGAGCGAAATATGCTGGCTGGTTGTCGGCCCAGTTAGCTTAAACGGAAAAGCATTGGCCTTGTAAGCCAAGGATCTGGGTTCGATTCCCAGCCTGGGCATTTTTTCGCTCAGTTGGAAATATTCAATTCGTATGATAACTTTACCAATCAGTTTGATTGTGTTAAAATATTAGTTCATCTACGTATCCATCGTTTATATGGAGTTCCTTTACCTGCGGTTTATTCTGTTGAACTGTCTACATGACAGACCAGATGTTATTACCAATAAGGTGTTTCTGAGCGAAATATGCTGGCTGGTTGTCGGCCCAGTTAGCTTAAACGGAAAAGCATTGGCCTTGTAAGCCAACGATCTGGGTTCGATTCCCAGCCTGGGCATTTTTTCGCTCAGTTGGAAATATTCAATTCGTATGATAACTTTACCAATCAGTTTGATTGTGTTAAAATATTAGTTCATCTACGTATCCATCGTTTATATGGAGGTCCTTTACCTGCGGTTTATTCTGTTGAGCTGTCTACATGACAGACCAGATGTTATTACCAATAAGGTGTTTCTGAGCGAAATATGCTTGCTGGTTGTCGGTCCAGTTAGCTTAAACGGAAAAGCATTGGCTTTGTAAGCCAAGGATCTGGGTTCGATTCCCAGCCTGGGCATCTTTTCGCTCAGTTGGAAATATTCAATTCGTATGATAACTTTACCAATCAGTTTGATTGTGTTAAAATATTAGGTCATCTACGTATCCATCGTTTATATGGAGTTCCTTTACCTGCGGTTTATTCTGTTGAGCTGTCTACATGACAGACCAGATGTTATTACCAATAAGGTGTTTCTGAGCGAAATATGCTTGCTGGTTGTCGGCCCAGTTAGCTTAAACGGAAAAGCATTGGCCTTGTAAGCCAAGGATCTGGGTTCGATTCCCAGCCTGGGAATTTTTTCGCTCAGTTGGAAATATTCAATTCGTATGATAACTTTACCAATCAGTTTGATTGTGTTAAAATATTAGTTCATCTACGTATCCATCGTTTATATGGAGTTCCTTTACCTGCGGTTTATTCTGTTGAGCTGTCTACATGACAGACCAGATGTTATTACCAATAAGGTGTTTCTGAGCGAAATATGCTGGCTGGTTGTCGGCCCAGTTAGCTTAAACGGAAAAGCATTGGCCTTGTAAGCCAAGGATCTGGGTTCGATTCCCAGCCTGGGCATTTTTTCGCTCAGTTGGAAATATTCAATTCGTATGATAACTTTACCAATCAGTTTTATTGTGTTAAAATATTAGTTCATCTACGTATCCATCGTTTATATGGAGTTCCTTTACCTGCGGTTTATTCTGTTGAGCTGTCTACATGACAGACCAGATGTTATTACCAATAAGGTGTTTCTGAGCGAAATATGCTTGCTGGTTGTCGGCCCAGTTAGCTTAAACGGAAAAGCATTGGCCTTGTAAGCCAAGGATCTGGGTTCGATTCCCAGCCTGGGCATTTTTTCGCTCAGTTGGAAATATTCAATTCGTATGATAACTTTACCAATCACTTTGATTGTGTTAAAATATTAGTTCATCTACGTATCCATCGTTTATATGGAGTTCCTTTACCTGCGGTTTATTCTGTCGAGCTGTCTACATGACAGACCAGATGTTATTACCAATAAGGTGTTTCTGAGCGAAATATGCTGGCTGGTTGTCGGCCCAGTTAGCTTAAACGGAAAAGCATTGGCCTTGTAAGCCAAGGATCTGGGTTCGATTCCCAGCCTGGGCATTTTTTCGCTCAGTTGGAAATATTCAATTCGTATGATAACTTTACCAATCAGTTTGATTGTGTTAAAATATTAGTTCATCTACGTATCCATCGTTTATATGGAGTTCCTTTACCTGCGGTTTATTCTGTTGAGCTGTCTACATGACAGACCAGATGTTATTACCAATAAGGTGTTTCTGAGCGAAATATGCTGGCTGGTTGTCGGCCCAGTTAGCTTAAACGGAAAAGCATTGGCCTTGTAAGCCAAGGATCTGGGTTCGATTCCCAGCCTGGGCATTTTTTCGCTCAGTTGGAAATATTCAATTCGTATGATAACTTTACCAATCAGTTTGATTGTGTTAAAATATTAGTTCATCTACGTATCCATCGTTTATATGGAGTTCCTTTACCTGCGGTTTATTCTGTTGAGCTGTCTACATGACAGACCAGATGTTATTACCAATAAGATGTTTCTGAGCGAAATATGCTGGCTGGTTGTCGGCCCAGTTAGCTTAAACGGAAAAGCATTGACCTTGTAAGTCAAGGATCTGGGTTCGATTCCCAGCCTGGGCATTTTTTCGCTCAGTTGGAAATATTCAATTCGTATGATAACTTTACCAATCAGTTTGATTGTGTTAAAATATTAGACCACGTATGGATTCAACAAAAGAGGTTTTAAAATTTTATCAAAGTATTATTTTATGTTTAAATGCAGTTTTCACGCAATACAGTATCTTTTTCAGTTTAAAAAAGAATTTAATTAGTCAGGAAAATATTGAAATTGTTTAAATGCATTCATTTAAATTCTAAAAATACAGGGTAAGTCAAAATTAATATAGCGATTACAAACAGTTACAACTATTTAATGGAAAAGAATTTGTCGATAAGATTAACACAGAATGTTGACGGGACTTCAAAATTTTGTATACATACATCATAGATGTTCTATGTGACTCCCTTGGTCACACGAACATTTCACGCCATACATTCTGAAGCATTTCTTCAGTCAGGAATGCAAGCGCATTACAAATGCGTACTTTGAGTTCTTTAATTGTTTTGGGCATGGAAGGCATCTTGTCATTCATATAACACCACAGGAAAAAATCGACCATTTTTACCGTCATAATTGGCCATTTTTACTAATGAGAAGGACGCAATGAACAGGTTTCTTGTCGTAGCAAAGTTTCAAATCGCACATGCGTAGGCTTCCGCTTCACTGCACTTGCCTTACGTAAAGAAATTTTGAAGTTTCGTCTACATTCTGCGTCAATCTTATTGATAAATTATTTTCCATTAAATAGTTATAGCCGTTTGCAATCGATTGCAACCGATTGCATTTTTACTTACCCGTACATCATTTCAATTCATTGAAATGAACAAAAAAAATGGCGTGCGCTCGGTACAAATTAGACTCAGAATTCAATAATACGTACCGAATATCATTTTAATAATGATTTATAAATTTAATTGTTGATATAATGGAAAATCTCACGCTAAAACCTACTTGTTAACTGTAAAATTAAATAGAACAACAGCTTGACTTTAAGAATTAAAAAAAAAATGTCTTGCTATTTTTTTTTAAATATAAATTCAACCGCGCAGCTGAAAATCTTTAATTGAGTTTTAATAGCAGCATAAAAACCGATATTAATATTCGATAAATCTGATTAATACACTGTAAAAACTACTCCGAATCGTTTCCGAAAATCTGTAGTAGCAAAAGAAACTTTGTTTTTATAAATTATTTTTTGCATCTCCAAAATATATTGGTTTCTGGTGTTCTTTAAAGTAAAGAAAGCTTTTTGGAATCATGGGTAACATCTAAGAGATTATTGTATATTTTCGTATATTAACTATCAACGGTCCTATACAACCCTTTAGAAATCAAGACTAGCATATCTTACACGAATTTTATTCGGTTTGCACAACTTTTTTTGATAAGTTCTTTTACTTGTCATTTTGCAACATGTGGAACAGAAATATGCTTTAAAATGTATTTTTAAAATATAGTGGTGCGAATAGAATATTAAAATAAACTCATGTATAAAAAGCCAGCGTCCGATAAAGGTTAAGAACATTCTCTTTTGACAGTTTACGCATTGTCATTCCCTCTAAAAAATTACAATGTTTCTTAACCCACGAAAATTTAATATAACCTCTAAAGAAAATATACCTATGATACCGAAAAGAGTTCTTTATTTTTAGAAACTTTAGAAACCAATATGGTTTCGAGATTAAAGAGGCATTTTTGAAAGCAAAATTTCTTGTGCTGTCAATTGATGTTCGGAAACGTTTCGGAATCGTTTTTAAAGTGTATTGATCAGTTTTCTCAAATCACAGTACAAGTTTTTCAAATGGTGTACATTCTCAAGTAAACATTTTCATGTTCAACAAACAAGTTTTATAAACAAGTACGATAAATTAACAGCATGAACATTAGCAATTGTAATTAATAAGCTAAATCATTACACCATAAAAGGTTACTGTAAAATTTTATCGTGCAAACACAAATCATAAAGTTACTAAATGGTGTATAGACAAAATGAATAGTTAAAACCTAAAAAAAAAAAATATTAAAATTGCATTAAAATACTTAAAAACTACGTTTCGGTCAACTTCTTTTACCATCATCAGGAATATAATGCTACATTTCTTTAAAGTTTTAATTGAACAGAGTCCAAATTTTTTAATAATTCGTGAGGTTCCCAGTCCCCTTTGGCTTCACAAATTATAAGTTCAGAACCTGCAATCGTGGCATCTATCTGATGAAAACTGAATAAAATTCAATCAAATTAATGACCAAACCTGCAGTGGTGGCATGCAATAGACAAAAACAAATGATAAACTGAATTAAAGAAAATTAAAAAGAAACAAACTTTGCCAGAAACACTCACATAAAGGGTCTGATCAGTAAGTAATGGAACGGATTCCATAAAATTCATTTGTTTGAAGATAATTTTACAAGCACTTATTATTCTTTCAAGTAGCCCCCTTCTTTATTCATACACCGTTGCCAACAATTCTTCCACCTACTTATGCCCCTCTAAAAGTCTTCAACTGGAAGTCTGTTCAGAACGCGCGTTACATTTATTAGCACGTTCTCCAGATTGGCGAAACGATGACATTTTAAGCTGGATCTTAATCTAGGTAATAGAAAAGAGTCAGAAAATGACAGATTGAGGCTATACGGTGATTTGGGGCAGCGTTGCGATGCTGCATTTTGGCAAGCACTTAGTCAATTTGAAAAACCAGCTGGTCACAAATTTTCTGCATTTGAAGTTTTTTCCGTGACAATTTGATGCAAAATCGATATTTTAAGTCTCATCGTCTCCGCAGTCATTCGGACACTCATCTGACGATCAAAGACCAAAAGCACTTACATTTTAATCAAATTGTCGGACGTTCGAGAACTTGATGGACGTCCAGCGCGTTGTTTGTCATTAATTGTCCTCTCTTTCCTCTTTGAAGGTTTTTGTGCCACTTAAATATTTGAGACTTGGACAAAGAATCCTTCCCGTAGGCGTCTTGTAACATGGGAAGCCTCTCAGTGGCCAATTAGTATACTTTTACACAAAACTTTACGGCGTATCTCTGCTCAACAGTTTGCTTCATTCTGAAAACCTAACGCTACTTTCAAACCCGTGACTGTATCATGAGTGATCCGTGTTCTGCAAAGGCTAAAGCCAACTGATTTCTGCTAGAATCTGTAGCTGACAGACCTCACCACATTTATCGCTTGCAAACTCAGTCCCTTCGACCTTCTGATTAGCGTGAAAAATTCAGCCTCATTACTTGATGGACAAACCATGTAGTTGCATATTGCCAAGCATTTAAATCATTCGATGAATATATAGTCAGGAGCATCTTATAGTTTTACAATTTAGATAAAACCTTTAGGGATTAAATATTAAATATTATCATTACAAACTTCGTGACTTCTTATCATAAACTCGGTGGATCCTTTCTGGAGACATTCAACAACATTTTAACTAGGAATATTTATTATGGCATTTTCAAAATCGATGTGGCCGCTTCTAAAATAGAATATAGTAAGAGATGTTGCCGGTTGAATTTGCAATCTATTTCGTTTATGCTCTTTTAAACCTTCTACAAATTTTCTCTTCGTAACCCCGATGTAGAATTTTGTGATAACATTTTTCATATTAATAGGTACTTCATAAACCCCAACTCGTTGGTGTCCAGGTGTATGTTACTATATTTAATAAATCAGTAAGATAAGGATGGGGGGGCGGGAAGGCAATAAGTTAAATATTAAACTCGCAAACATTATCATTATAATTAGTATTACTTTATTAATATTGGAACTATAAATTCATTTTCGCAGCCGAAAACGTATATTTGAAAAGGGATAGCATTAGAAAAACCTATACACGGGTTGAAGAAACTTATTAATATACAGGTTGTCCATAATTAAAAGACCCTACTTTAAAGTTTTCTACAGGCAAAACTATTGTTCATAAAGTTGTAAAATTTTGTGAAAGATGTAATAAAAGGATGGGAATTTGCTTAAGCTAAAAAAAATATAAACAAAAGTAGCTGAAATTTTCGCCACCAGACGGTGTTTTTAATAAATTACACATTTAGCATTATGATATTTTTGCAATTTTATTTATTAACTTAACCTTATTCTAAAGACTGCATTTCACGACATGTTACTAGCATTTCCCAGAACACACAGCGGCCAACTTTGGAAGATGCTATCTTATAATTCCAGATGGTATCTGAAAATGATGAAATTCATGCAGAGCATGTTTGGTTATAAAAAAAAATTGTTAAACTATCATTAATGTATGCTAAATGTGTAATTCGTTAAAAAACGGCCTCCTATTTTTTTTCCGCATAAACAAATTCCCATACTTTTATTATGTCCTCGAAAAATTTCACAACATTCTGAACAATAGTTTCGTCTATAGACAACTTTAAAATAGGGTCGATTAATTATGAACATCTTGTAAATAAAATTTCTAAACTAGTGTAATGCTGAATGTGAAATTTATTAAAAATCGCCCTCTGGTGAGGAAATTTTGAACTATTTTTATTTATATTTTCTTTAGCTTAAACAAATTCTCATCTCTTTATTATGCATTTCACAAAATTTCACAACTTTATGAACAAAAGTTTTGTCTATAGACAACTTTAAAGTAGGGTCGTTTAATTATGGACAGCCTGTACATTATAGAAACGACTCCGAAACGTTTCTGAGCATTAATTGACGATAAATGAAATATTGCTTTTATAAATTCTTCTCTAAATCTTAAAAAAATATTGATTTGGAAGGTTTCCAAAAATAAATAGCGCAGATCATCAAAACAGTGTTTATAGATAGGAACTAACAATTAAACACAACTTAAAGTCATCAATACAAGTAAATAAAAAAAATAGGTAAGTAATATTAAAAATTAGTTTTACATTGATGAGAAATAATTAATTCGCTTTTTACGCAGTTGGGTTTTTTCATTTTCTAAATTTAACTTTTACTTGTTACACTTTTTATTTCGTGGTGATATACTTTCATAGATTAAGAAACATTTGTTTTTTTACTTTCTTCTATCTTTACGAAAGGAAAGCATAGGATTTGTGAAAAACTTCCGACATCCTATTTTCGACGGATTTATACGTATTAAAAGGTCCTAAACATGATTTGACTGTTTTTAGAAAATGCCTGTTTATGAGTCTGTATGTCTGTATGTGACAAAACTTTGTGGTGTCTCTATATCGATAACTAATGAACAAAATTTAATAAAACTTTAAATTGAGTTAGACCTTTATGTAAATTGGTGCTGATTATGTTCTGGTGTAAATCGCTGAAAATGTGACTCTCCTATACTTCATTTTGCAGGATTTTCACAATAGCTCGGTCGCACGAAATAATGTAAGGATTTTCCCCCAAACTTCAAATTCAGTTAGATGTTTACATAAGTTGTTGGAGATTAGAATTTCGTAAACATCGCCAACAGGTGGCGCTGCTAGGTAGTTTTTTTTATCGATTTAGACAATAGCTCTATCTAAAGAAATATTTAACAGATTTTCATAAAACTTGAGATTCAGTAAGACGTTGACATAAGTCACTGCTGATTGGGTTTTCGTGTAAACAACATAAAAGTTGTCGCTGCTATGCTGTATTTTCCCCGATTTTCGCGATAGTTATACCTGAAAAAGTAATGCATGGAATATAATCAAACTACAACTTCCTTCAGTATCCTCATGATGTGCATAGATTGTCATTTAATTTTGGAACTATGATAGCAAATTTTCAAGTATTGAGATGTAGGAGACAGAATAATGTTTTGGGATTGGCACATCCGACAAGTGTGAGATTCTCAGTATACCCTCCTTATCGGTAACGATGAAACTGTAGAATAACCTGATAAGCCATTGTTGGCCTCTGTAAACGGAAACGTACTTTCTTTTCTTCATCTTGTTTCGATCTCGATTAGCCAGTAGGAATTGGAAAAAACAAAAAAAGAAGATTAAAAAAATATAATAACAAACTGAAACTTCATCCACTAAAAAAACTGAGTGTTTTATTTATAAATAATTTTTTTCAATGTGTATATATGTTTTCTTTTATTGAAGAAAGTAGTTTAAGAAAAACGAAAATTCTTTATAGAATAGTTTTTCAGTTTGTATGATATTTGTGTAACATTATAAATGCATTTTAGTTCAACTTTCGTTTTCGTTTAAAACTCTTGTATATTTTGCTGCTCCAAAACTGAAATGTTTGGATAATTTAGTATTTTATAAGAAAAAAAAAGATAAATATATTTTTTAAAGACGCGGTAACTCATACATGATATTAATAGACAATTGACATAGTTTGTTTTTTATTTCTATATGTATGCGCTAGTCCAAACACTACTTATTGATACATTTTATTTGTATTTTAAAAACTTAATAATTGATTTCAAAATACAAGACAAAAAAAGAAAGAAAAGCCATGTGTCAAGAATGGATTATGAAACACTTTCCACATCTTCCAGAATACTCTAACAAAAGTGCAGTAATTAGTTAAATGAGGTAAATAAGACACTTAGATAATTATTTTAGAAAATGCACAACACATTTGAAAAACCGATTTCACAGATTTCAACAAAAATTGTGCATAGCTGGAATGCTACTTCAAATTCTTTTCTGCAGATCTGTATATAATCTGTGGATTTTTTCAGATTCAACATAGTATACTGAAATATAGTTTAGTTTGAAAACGCATAACGCAGTTGAAAATTCAGCTTCAGTATTTTCTACCAATAGACGGAAACGTACATGTATTTGTTTGTACAGCCCTTTATATTACATACAGATTTCTGTACACACCGCATATTTATCTGAAATTTAATTCAGGCAAAAAAATGCTTAAAACTACTGAAATTACACTACCAGGAATTATTATGCATAGGCGGTCTTGTATCAGGTTATTCGCAAATCCCTGTATATGATTTCATTTGTAAGCTACAAACATCTAATGCAGTACACTAAATGCAGTTGAGCTTGCAAATGCATAAACTTAAATTAAAAAATACCTTTAAAGAATTCACATTTATTCTCAGTAATGCTTTTGAATTGCTTTCGTGTAGCCCTGTATTTGGTCTATAGAATTTACGCACACCAGATATTATGCAAAAATTTAGTTAAACTTAAAAACACATAGCATAACTGTAAACGCACTTTCAGCAATCATCCCTGATAGACAACACATCGGATACATTATTGTATACGAAATCTTTTGTGTGACCCTGTAAATGAACCATAAATGCAATTCACATCATATTCCACTATATCTTGTAGTAAACATCAGTAATGTATATCAATTTCATCATGTTTAAAATACTGCAACATAATTGAAATGCGCTGCGAACAGTTTTTACACGTGGACTATTATATATGAGAACTCTTTTGTATGTACTCTGTAAATGAATGAAAAATGCTTTGCTTCCCATATTCTGCAGAATGTATATATTAGTGTACCTCAGAAACCCATATCAATTTCATTGTAAGTGTAACAGAATAACATAATTAAAATACATCCTTCATAGAACATAATATTACGGAATACTTTTGAGTTCCACTGATTGCCTTCTATACATGTTACACATAACATATTTTACAGTAACCATCCTCTAGTACACCTTAATAATGCATATAAATTTCATTTAAGACTATAAAAACACACCGAAAAGGATTTTGCCCATAAACCGTGATGTAACGTAATAATTTTGAGCGTCCCTGTAAATGAACTATACATGGTATACACTTCATTTTCAATACCGAACATGCCATGTTGAACCTTAATATCATATATTAATTACAATTCTATCCGAGTATATTTACGTGAGTTAGAGCATGGGCAGATTGACAAACAGACGTAGAGACAGACAGATGGACAGACAGACGGGCAGACAAACCCAATTCATGAACACTTTTCAACTATGTTGGAAGTGTGAAAAAGACTAATGGACGGAAAAACGGAAATGGTTTTTAATACTTTTCAAAACATTTGTGATAGAAAATATTCTGGGATTCTATTGATAGTTTTCGAAAAGGTAAAAGAATATATTTGTTGATAAACAGATAAATTATAAAATATCTTGCATGCAAAATATTAAACAATATTGGTTTTGAAATAAATATAAATATTTATATCTTCGGCATGCCTTTTCGATGTACAAAACCAATATTTTTAAGCCATAATAGCACAAGCAGATAAAAGTCCATAAATTTTACTTTATATGCAAGAGCAACATGATTAATAAGCCTGAAATTTGCTTTGTATAAGGAAAAATACAATGTAAGTAATAAAATATTCATTCAAATGTATATAAGGGTATGAGATGGGGCGTAATATATATCATGCTTTGTATACTCTAGTGGCAATAACTGCACGCAAAAGTTGACATTCTTTAATTTATATTCGCCAGAAACAAAGGTCATGAACAGAATTCAGTGCTTCTTTTAAGAATACTGAAAAAATTTTACACTGCATGAAATTATTTTCTAAATAATGCGTTTAGATGCCTGTATTTGAAGAAAAAAAACAATGAATCAATTTATGATTTCTGCATACGCAACATATATCCAAATACTTACGTTTATATAGGGCTCTGCACATTCAGCAAAAAATCTGGTTGCCACAAGAATATTCTGGTCATGAGTGAAAAATTTTTTAGACCTCCCCACACCCGTACACTCTCTCTCTCACACACACACACACACATTTTTTTTCTTTTTTACACATTTTCCAATTTAATCAGGAGTTTTCAAAAACCACTGAAGTTCCTTTATTTTTTTTTTTATATACAAAATTAGTAAAAAAGAACAATTACTGGATAAATAATAGTATATCTTGAATGAACTCAAATATTTAACTCTTTTAATAATTTTTTTTGAAAAGTTAATATGAATTATATTTTTCAGTGAAACTTATATAAAAATATATAACTATAAAAAACGAAATACACGGGTGTGTACAAATAAATTTTTGCCCTCACATAGAAATAATTGAGTGAAATTTATGACATTGCTACATTTTATAAGTCCTTTTCTATATAGTCAGTGTGCATATATATATTATATATGCACACTGAAATTGCACATTATATAGAATATTTGTGTATTCGGTATTTAAAAGAGAGAGCGGAGAATGTATTCCAGGAGGTGTGATATTAGACACAAAAGGGGGTCATTTTCCTAACTTTTACCACCACCCCGCCATATGTGACATATTGTTGGAAACGCCTGTGACCACTTTTTCATGTTATGCACCTCTCGAGCCCCTCCCCCCAAATTTGCCCTCCTGGGAGCACCTTTCTCAATTTTGCGGACATCATTCATACACCCCGGGTTGGCCCGGTCATACACCCGATCTGAATTACCATTAAATAAGTGTGACACTGCATTTATAGAACTCTGTGTAATTACAGCGTGTCCGAAAAGTCTAGAAACAGCCGAATAATTCGAGAAATACATATGAGGCATTCTCAGATAATTTTGAGTTTTAAATCCCTGAATGATAATTTTATTTTAGTACATATTCTTGGTTTTTTTTTCTTATATTGTAAAACATTCCATTGCATAACTTTATAACAATATTAACGACATAAATAAGTTTTGGACGATGTTGGGGGTTCCAAATAAACCATGAAATTCTTTACCGTCCCGTGTCCCTGATGATGATTTCTAAGTTTGGAGTTGTCTGTATAAAACTGTTATCAATAAGAGTAATTCCATGTTTGTTTGTTTTTTTTTTTTTTCAAAACTGGGACTTGTGTTTTATGTAAATATGTTACAAAATATTAACCTGAACACATTTTACGGTTGTTATTATATTTTTATCCCTGTCTTTAGATTTTAGATACCTTACTGTCCCTTTTGCTAAAATTATATACAAAATCACTTCAAATGCACCCACAGAATTTTTTTCCAACTTTTTTTCTGATCCAGAAGAATGTCTAAAAAAGAATGGCTAAAATTGTTTGACAGGAAATTTACTGCAGAAATTAATTCTGCATTTATATATTAATTTCGAGCATTGTGGCTTTATTGGTAGTCTAACCGTCCCCAAGGTTTATTCCTACAATTTTCGAGGTAAATTAATTATTATTTTTTATTTAATACAATGTAAAGAAACAATGAACATTGTGGCTATCATTTAGTCTTAACATGACTTGCTTAAAAATAGGTGGTAATTTTCCTTACCGTCCCATTTTTTCCCTTGCCGTCCCCTTTTTTCCTTACCGCCCGTGGCTTAACCCGTAACCGCTGTTAGCGGTCTGACAGACCGCTGCATTTTTCATTTTTCAATTTAACTACAGATACTGGATAAATTTCGTTTTATATGGAGTCCTTTTACTTTCACTAATAGTAATCACTAATAGTATTGGCGTCTCTTTAGCGAGAGTTGAGTTGTCTTTTGCTGGATGTGAAAAAGGTGCTGTTGGACGAGAGGTAAATTTTTTTAGCGAGGGGCGTGTCAGAAAAATGAACTATAAGATGAGGGGTAAATTTTTAGCGAGGGGCGTATCCGAAATTGGGCTCTTGGACGATGGGGAAATTTCAACGAGGGGCGTGTCCGAAATCGTGCTCTTGGACAAGGGGTAATTTTTTAGCGAGGGGCGTGTCCGAAATCGTACTCTTGGACGAGGGGGATAAAAATTTTTTTAGCGAAGGGCGTGTCCAGAAGGCGATTTCTTTTATAAGGGGGGAGTATTGGCGTCTCTTTACGAGAGTTGAGTTGTCTTTTGCTAGATGTAAAAATCGTGCTGTTGGACGAGGGGTAAATTTTGAAAACGTACTCTTGGACGAGGGGTAAATTTTGAAATAGCTGAATTTTAAATATAATGTTCCTGTACATGGAGTTTAGTACATAAATGGTATTCTGAGAGTTAATGAAGAATTTCATTCATCTTTAGATTAAGCGGTCTGAAAGACCGCTCACGTTAGTTATGCTACAACATTTGTCACTCCGGTTGCCGGTTAATATCCCTTTAAGACAATGTTATACCAAAACTTTGTACTAAAAACACTACATTGTTATTATTTCTTATTTCTTATTTGAATGTTCTGTGAGTTCTATGCAAATTCATTATAAGTAAAAATTTAGAAGAAAATAAAAAGTTAGAGATGTAAAATGTCAAGGAGACGGTTAGGAAAATTAAAGACGCAAGTTTAATTTAAACCTCTGTTAAATAAAAAAATTCGTCGCTGCTGACCATTTTTTCTTTATTTTGAATCATTAAGGCATTCGTCTGCAAGTTTAAAATGACATAAATGTTATTTTATTAAGTTTAATTTCTCCAGACTTTTATTTCTGAAAGTTAAAATTTTGTGAGAATGCCTCATATATGTCATATATGCCTCATGCCGGTAAAATACGTGTTAAATATTTTTTTTAAATATTTTTTTTTATAAGAGCTTTTCAGGGATACCAAAGTTAACCCTTCACTCCGACCACAGGGGCTCAGAAGAGTTCCGACTTTAAAATCTTGAATAATAGTACATCACTTTTTTCTTTTTTTTTTTTTTCTTTTACTTTTTTTTTTTTTTTTTTTTCAGATTCGGATTATACGGGAATAAAGAATAACTTTTGTATTTAACATTTTTTTCGAATCATCGTAGATGGCGGTGTAGTCGAGTAAAATGTTGTCACATACATATTTTTTCCTCCCAACCGTATTTTGCCATCTCGTAATATGATTGGCGAGACCTTTCGTCGTCAGGTCACATATCATTGCTGGAATCGTGCTGGAATTAGCGAAAACCATCAGAGGTGTTTGTTTCAGTGGAAAAAGTGATTTATATGGTTTTGCGATAAAAATGTATAGAAAAATACTAAATTCGTTTTGCATTTGTACTTTTTTTATCCCATTAATCAATTATAAATACTAACATGCGCCTTTTGATTTTTTGTGTAAATATGACGCTCCCCTCACGAACAGAAAATGGTAATCTTCATTATTAGTGGGAGGGGGATGTGGATATTCTACGTCCCGATGGCTTTTGCTGTTTTTTTTTTTTTTTTTAAATCATCTAAATCAAGGGGCGGATTGGAGTCTATGGGATTTTTAATTATTACTATTTCTACGTCACGATGGCTTCTGCTGTTTTTTCATTTTTAAATCATCTAAATCAAGGGGCGGATTAGAGTGTATGGGATTTTTAATTATTACTATAGAATAACATAGGGGAGACTTGTGAGGGTTGATTATTGGAGAGGCTTAACACACACTATAGTTTTCATATTTATAAAAAAAATCAGAGTTTTGCCAATAGGTGGTAAACAAAGCTATTGAAACGCTCACACTATAGTCTTTGTTTCATGCATATAATTAAAACAGGTATAAAAAATCAATTTTAAAGTGTTTTCAGCTTAAAAAGTGTATTTTTTAGAAACATTTTGTAAGATTATCTCAGATAAAATATATCATAGAAATTTAAATAAATAGGTTTTAAGTAATGCAGAAATATTGAGCTTTCCTTCCAGGCATAAAGATTGTACAGAAAATTAGGCTAAACATAACCTTGGGCTGTACTTAAGTGGCTATAAAAGTGGCTATAAAAGTGGCTATGTGGAGAGGCTTGATCCAATCAAATTGAGAGATGGTTCAACAGATGCTCAAACCTCCCTTAATTAAGTGTATTTGGTAATCTTTTTATTATACACTGTACATAATGAAGGATTAATGATTATATTTCTAAAATAACGCAAATTTATTTTGTAAAGCTGCAGTAAAACGGAGTGGGGTGATAGAAATGCAATGTTTAAAACAGATCAAAGGAATCTGTGGAAAATTGCTATAGGAGAAAGAAAAAATTTAGTGAAATATAATATACAAATTTGATAGGAACTTTTATTTCCTTTAACTAGTACCCATACTACGTAAATAGAAAGAATGGAAAACACTATAAAGGAAGAAATCTGCAGCCTTAAGAAATGTTAAGTGTTCATGCATTTGCAAAAGAACATGACATTGATCAAAAGACTTTATTAAGTTACATAAACAAATTTCACCAAGATCAACACAATGCGATGAAACAAACTATGTGGCAACTAATGTTGCCAGGTCAAGTGTCACAAAAAGTGGATCTTTAAAACGGAATTTTTCTCCTGTGACTGTAATTCCGTCTGTGCAGGTTTGTTTATAATTCACTTTTACCCAAATAATTTTTAATAATAATTAAACCATGTAGCATAAAGTTATTCTGTATATTTTTAAATTTATTTTATTTCCCTTTACCAATATTTTAATATAAAATAAAGTGGGTCATTTTTTCTCATGATTAAAATCAATTATTTTTCATGATTCTTATATATTACACCTAGGTTGCAATTTTATTTTGATAACTGTTTGTATAACGAATAAAATGTTATATGAAACTTTTTTCTTGGTTAAATATGTAAAAAAAAATGAAAAAAATCATTTTGTAAAATATGGGTCAACCCTCCCCAGTCTCCCCTATAGTACAAAAAAAAAAAAAAAAAAAAAAAAGCATATACGTTTTTTTATTTATTTTTTTTTTTTTTTGTGCTAGCTAAGCAAAGGACGGGGAAGTGTTGTAAATTTCAGGTGGGAGTAGGGTTAGGTGATTGATTTTTGATTTTTGATTGATAGGATTTAGGTGATTGATTAGTTACTGCAGCTACAAATAACAAGAAGGGCAAAATAAATAAATAAATAAATAATTCTAATAAATGCAAAAGTATTTTTTTTTTGTAATTTAACAATTTTTTCCACTATTTTAAATTTAATAATAATTTAATAATTTTAAGCAATTGAAAAATTTTAATCTTTTAATCATGAAATAACTTTTTAATTAAAATAATATTTTAACTCTTTAAGCTCTCACAATTATTTGCTGATAGTAACGATGTTTTAATTTTCATAGGGAGGGGTAGGGATACGTAGAAAATTCGTTATTTATTTATTTATTACTACAGTAAAATTAAAAAAAAAAATGTGACAAAAGGCTAAAATAAAAAAAGGTTATAAAGAAGTGGGGGGGAGTCAATACTATGTTATATCAGAAGAACATATTAAACTCTTGTAAGCACTGGGTTATGTCTCTTTAAATCATAGAAATAATCATACTTGCTGATTCATAGAATTGAAATAATTCTAATAAATGCAAAAGTATTTATTTTTGTAATTAAAAAAAATTTTTCCACTAATTTAAATTTAATAATAATTTAACAATTTTAAGCAATTGAAAAATTTTAATCTTTTAATCATGAAATAACTTTTTAATTAAAATAATATTTTAACTCCTTAAGCTCTCACAATTATTTGCTGATAGTAACGATGTTTTAATTTTCATAGGGAGGGGTAGGGATACGTAGAAAATTCGTTATTTATTTACTTATTACTACAGTAAAATTTAAAAAAAATGTGACAAAAGGCTAAAATAAAAAGATTATAAAGAAGTGGGGGGGAGTCAATACTATGTTATATCAGAAGAACATATTAAACTCTTGTAAGCACTGGGTTATGTCTCTTTAAATCATAGAAATAATCATACTTGCTGATTCACAGAATTGAAATAATTGATGTTTCCTGTAAAAGAAGGAACGAAAGTGATACAAGGAAGTGATACGAGGATCATTTTCAAAAAGGAACATATTAATTTCGTTCGTTCGTACATGAGAGTACCCATTTCATCGTTATGTATGAAAATAAATGAACACACGCAAGAAAAAGTAACATGGTACTACTTAGAAATTGAATTTTCTTGTGTGTGTGAGGTGGGATAGTTGGAGCGGAAATTTCAGGGGAGATTTAGATGACTGATTATACAACAAATTATTAATATAAAAAATACTACCGAATAAAAATCGAGAGAGGGTTGAAGAGTGAGAAACTGAAATTTCAGGTGAAATTTAAATGACCTTTATTATTGAAGAAAAGTAAAAAAAAGGAATAGATTTTTTAAAGTATTACAACGTGGATAATACGTTGCATATCACCTGATTTTCAGTTTTTCAGAAGATTTCATCTAAATTTGACATCTCCAAATTTCTAACTTCCGAAATCTTTGCTGCACCTGCACGTAAAGTTTTAAATCTATACATGTTTTTTTTTTTTTTTTTTCGATTCTGTTAGATATTTTATAGTAACAATAAAGAAACAATGCATCTTCTATTACTTCCCACTCGCTGAAAGTTTTATTTACTATTTTAATTACTATTATTTATTTACTATTTTATTTTATTTTAAAAAACAGCAGAAACCATTGAACGCAGAATATTCACGCCCCCTTCAGCCCCAAATAATTAAGATTATTTTTTTTTTCTTCGGGAGGGGAGGGCCATATTTCAAATTAAAATACAAAAAAAAAGCAGGTTAATATTGAAATTCATTGATTGGATAAAAAAAAATACAAATAGAAAACTAATTTAATATGTTTCTTTCAGTTTTTATGTCAAAATCATATAAATCAATTATGCCATCAAAACAACCACCTCTGATGTTTTTTGCTAAACTCGATTCCAGCCAAGATATGTCACTTTGACGACGAAAGCTCTACCCAATCCGATCACGAGATAGCAAAACAAGGTTGGGAAAAAATATGTATCTGTCCGCATTGTGCTTGATTACACCGCCATCTGCGATGATTAAAAAAAATGTTAAATACAAAAAATTATTTTCCCGTAGAATCCGTATTTCCAATAAACCCAATCGCGCCCGTCGGCCTAATCGTTCGGAGTTTTCTTGGTTTTCTTCGATCCGTGGATTTTCCATGCGTAAATATGGATTAGGTTCCCTTAGAAAGACCCCCCACGGAGGGCACTTCCCCCCCCCTGGGCCTGTATCCCTCGTGTAGATAATTGGCCCTCACAAATCAACCCAACCCGAATTTCCAATAAAAAAAAGTGGGAGGAGTTATAATTCAAGGTTTCAAAGTTGGACCCCTTCACAACCCCAGTGGTCGGGTTTGAGGTATTCAACTTTGGAACCGCTGAATGGTTTTTTAAAAAATAATATTTAACACGTATTTTAACGTTTTTCAATATGACATGCATTTCTTGAGTTATTTGACCGTTTTCAACTTTTTGGACAACCTGTATACAAATACACTCACATATATGTAAATATATATATATATATATATATATATATATGCGTGTGTGTGTGTGTGTGAGTGTGTGTGTATACGTGTGGCATTTAATTTAAACAAAATGGATTACTTATCCTACATACATGGTAAACTCAATAATTCATTCGTATGAATAATAATTTAGAATTTGTATACATATTTCTAAATTGGTTTTTATATACAAAAAAAATATATTGTATAAATGTTGGAGGAGGTTGGAATCGTGAATATTGGCTTATATATATATACTAGCAGCCTAATGCCCGCTACGCTGGTCAATTTTTCTAAACAACCTTGAATCAAACGAAATATATTTGTGAATTTGATCGTGCATTTTAAAGCAATATGGACATTTACCTGGAATGCCCAATCTAATTGGTGAAAACAATATGAACGTTATTACGCTATTATATCTTTTGAGCCATACAAAATTTAGGCTTTTAAGGGCCAACTTCTTTCGTTGATCATTTAGTGTAGGATTTGGTAAAGAACGATAGAACAATATGTAATATACTAAAAGGGTTCATGAAAAATTATCAATGCAAATCTCATCAGAATCTGTTAATTGGACATACTGAAAAGGCTAATCATTCATAATTTGGTTCGCCTGCTTCTAAAACATTCAGTCTTAATTCTATAATCAAGCAACCTGGCGACCAAGCAACACCAAGCGAATGATATGTGCTTTATACTAAAACATTCACTGAAAAATTAACTAACCGAGCAAGTTCCACCGAAATCCACTTAGCAGGATCTTTTAAACTGGAAAATGTACCGAAACATTTCATAAAAATAATCTAATTAACAGTTTAAATCCCGTGAAAATGCATTCAGCGAAACCTTAAAAAAAGCCAGTCTTTCGAAATTCGGTTCATCTGATTTAGATCTTTACCCATAATTATTTAATTAAGCAACGTAGAACATTATATTTTATACTAACATCTTTTCTGTAAATTATCTAACTAACAATGTAAGCCCCATCAAAATCAATTCAGTAGAAATAAATTTAAAAGCGGCCGGAATGATATTTCTCTTTGCATTTTATGTACATTGAGATAGTTAAATATAGCTATCATAATCACGTTAACATGATTATCTCAGGGATGTAGGGGTAGGTGTACGTCGCATCATTTCTAGATTTTTAAAGAAACTCTGCACAACTTCCATAACTATAGCATTCTAGTATACATCCTTTGTGTGTAGCGTATTATCCTCCAATTTTCTTTACTATACCACAGAGAACTTTTTCCGCATAGCTTCGTAACTAAACAATTTTGAAAGATATGATAAATATTGAAAAAATCCATGAAATGTCATCTAACTAACTGTGCAACTGTCATTAAAATCCATTACTATCTAATAGTGTAAGTTCTGCATTTATGTTCAGTAGAATCTGAGTTATAATCAATCGGAACGAAATAGGATACGCTGGTCGGTTTCTCCAAGCGAAACTTTAACCAAACGAAATATATCGGTGTATTTGATCTTGTGTTTTATAGCAATAAATACATTTATCCCTAATGATCATCGCGTTGCTGAAAACAATATGAACGCCATTACGGTTTTATATCTTCTAATGTCACACACTGTAAAAAAAAAATCTGTGAAGTTACTAAAGTTTTTCTAGGAAACTTGGATTCCTAGAACTTTTCATGTAACGGCAACAACAAAATTTCATGTAACAGACACACTTTTGCGCCGAAAATCAAAAAATCTGTAAGGTTACTAAGAATTTTTTTGGAAACTGGGATTCCGAGAACTTTTCATGTAACTCCAGCCAGGGTTACAAATAAAAGTTTAGTAAGATTACTGAAATTTTAGCAGATTAATTTGTAAAGTTACAGATTTTTGTAGCTTTACAAAAACTAGTTTTGTAGATTTGCAGCTTTTTTCGTACAGTTACAGGTGAAAGTTTAGTAAGCATGTAACTTTACATCTGTAGAACTACAGATTTTTTTTTACAGTGCAGACAAAATTTGGGCTGTTATGAAGCAAATCTTTTAGTTGATTATTTATAATTCAATATAAAAAAGAACGGAATAACAATATGTAGCATATTAAAATCATCCCTGAAAATTAAAAAATGCAAATCTCATCAAAATCAATTCAGTAAAACCTTCTAATAAGACTAATTTTTCATAATCGGGTTCACCAGATAATACAACATTCAGTTATAATTCTATAGCAAAGGAACGTAGAACAATATGTGTTATATACTAAAATCTTTCCTGAAATAATAGCTAACAACACTGGTAATTAACTCAGTAGAACCTTTTAAAAAGGCTAATATTTCAAAAGAGGGTTAACTGATTAAAGAACTTCCGCACATAATTCTATAACTGAGCAACGTAGAATAATATGTGTTATATATGAAACACTTTCTTGAAAATTTATCTAACAATGCAAATCTTCTCAAAATTCATTGAAAAGAACTCAAGTTATAAGCGGTGGGACCGAAATTGTCCTTTTTATTTTACATTTGAAGTTGATAGTTAAATATATCTTTCATAATCAAGTTAACGTGATTGTAGAATTTTTAGGAATGTAGCATAGACTATACGCCGTAGGCCTTCTGGTGTTTTTTAGAAACTCTACACTCCATAGCTATCACATATATACTCTCTAATATATACCCTCTGCCTGTAGATTTTATCCTACTTTTTTTTCAACTACACCACTGAGAACTTACCTCATAGTTTCATACCTAAAAATGTAGAATGACATTTCAAATATTGCAACAATCCATAATATTACCTAACTGTGCAACTCCAATCAAAATACGTTCAGTAGAACTTTAAATAAAAGGTAATCTTTCACATTCGGGTTCACCTAGTTTTGGAACTTTCTCTTGTAATCTAATTTTCTGCAATCTGATTTGTTGCCAAGTTTGTGCTTCAGAAAAACAATAAGCCAGGAGAAAACTTCGCTACAGAGAAGTACCATGCATGCAAGAAGTACCAACCATCCACAAAAAAATAATCTAACTAACAGTGTAAGTCCCATCAAAATACATCCAGGAAAACTCAAATTATAAATGGGTGGAAGGAAAAGCAAATTTGCATTTTATATAATTACAGTAGATGTATCTTTCATAATTGCGTTCACCTTTCTGTATAGCTTTTCCAATAGCTCTATATCTAAAACTAAGCAACGTAGAACACTGTGTGTATACATAAAAACCGTTCCAAAAACATTACCTAACTAATAGTGGCATATCCTTTCAAAATATTATAAAGAATAGGAATAAAATGCAAATTTCCGTTTTAAATATGTAGTGGATGATGATAATACGATTTTCTGTAATAGAATTCATCATGAAGTTTTCGCTTCATACATAAACGATGCTTTCAACATTGTAATTAATACACCGATTGAAGAAGTATCCGATTACGGAAGATTAACCAGAAATTCCATGAACAACTACCCAAAGAAAGGTGAATATATGGCTTTTGTGATACTTTTATGTTAGCCGGGCGCAAGTAATAAATCAACAAAGGTTGTTTCCATATCTTATTCTTATTTTATTATTTTCATTCAAAAGAAAAACATTTCACTCATTTCATTTATAATACATGCTTTACACTAATGTCATTGAAAAAGATGAAAAGTAAAACAATAGGAAATAATGCGATAACTTAAAACAAAGTATTGTTTTTAATTTACATACGCGAAATGTAACTACTGCTATTGGCAATTTTAAAAATGCTAATGGCGATATTTACATACGGATACGGCTGACATAAAAGTACCCATTTTTTCTTCTTATCCAGGAGCAAGTGATAAATCGCGATGTATTATTTCAATTCCAATTTCTTCCATTAAAAAAAGTAATACTTACGCATTATTCGACCATAAGATAGATCGCCAAAAATGGTTGACAATTGCCAAACTTGTTTATCGTTTGCCAGTTACGTTCAAAAAAGTAATTTAACATTCTTAAATACATAACCTTGTTAAAAATGGCAAATTGTTTTAAGTAAATAAATAAATAAAATATGTAACATAAAACTACATACTATAAACTATAATAAATAAAAATTATAATAATAAAATTAATTTAAAACTATACTAAATAAACTATCAAATGGACAAAAAATAAGGGTTGCTGTAATTAATGTAATTGCCATGCTTGGCGCAGTTGTATCTGACATGGCCCGGATGTAAGTACCACAAAATTTTTAAAGTCGTACAAACATTGCTTTCATTTTTTAAATATTTTCGTTTTATAATGTTAATTTCTAAGTGGGACGCTTCCTTGTATGATATTTTAAATAAATTCAATATATATATTTTTCTTTTTTTCAAGGCGTTTGTATTTATTTATTTTTTTTTTTCAAACTCATATAGCCGGTTCAATCCTTTAACCAAAAGATTTAACAGAAAGATTTAATTTGAATTTCTTCCGTTGCTACAGTAACGGATGAATAAGATGAATGAATATGGATGAATTATTACTTATAATGTTAGGTATTTCCAGGTTTTGGCGCCAAAGACATCGCCAAATTAGAAATATATAAAATATCTCGCGAACTATTGGGCTTAAAAGAATTTAGTTAGTACCATTCGATTCAGCATACAAAAATATACCAAAATATGTTATCAGTTGAAAAATAGCTATAAAATCAGATTTTTAAGGAATTTTTTAAAAGTTCGTTCGATTTTTTACCCCCTTTAGGGGTGGAATATTAAAATATCCTTTCTTAGCGGCACTCTATGTCATAAGAAGAATTTTTACCCCAAATTTCAAGACTTTAGGTTCAGTAGTTTGGGCTGCGCGTTGATTAATACAAAATTCAAACTTTCTTTTATATATATAGATTACTTATTTTAATTAAACATAAAGAATTTTTTTAAAAAAGCTCTGGTCATCGCTATGTTATTTCTTTATTAATTATAAATATAATTATATATAATTAAATTTATTGTTTTTATGAGTCATTTGTACTAAACTGAGATTTATATGATATTATTATAACTTATGCCATATGAATTTTGTTTTCTATTAAAACGTTTTTACAATAAAACGATACTGAATAAAAATTTTGTATTTTAATTATAATTATAGATAAATTGGTTTACATTTGGATCTAAGGAATAAAAATCAATGCTAAAAAATATTTATTAGTATTTGTATGTACATTTTCACAGACACTTACTATTATTAATGAAGATTTATAAATTTGTTGATTAATTTGGTATAAAATTGCCTTTAAAATTAGAATAAAATGTATTATGAACGCTAAAGTGTATAAATATTATTTCATTTTTAATATAATTATTAGATAAAGATGATGAAAATTAAATGTTCCATATAGTTATTCTATAATACATAATAAATGAAATCATCATGCGCATTAAACTTTTTTTACAAGCTGCGTAATTCCTTTGTAGAGTACACAACAAAATGGATTAAAAAATTTTCATTTGCAGTAGGTTTCGAACTCTATTACATTTTCATATAGATTAAAGTCCTGAAAATAAAATCTGGTTTTCTTATTGTATTATTTTAAGTTAATTAGTAATAATTGTTGTTTAAGGGAATCGGGAAAGCCCGATCTCTGCCGTGTTAAATTCACCAACTTTATGTACCATTTTCTCAGAAATGGTGAAAGATAGAATTCTAGATTTTTTAGAATAGTTTGAATAACAATAAAACTAAACTCTGTGGCTTTACAATCCAAGTAGGATCAGGGCGGACAGTGCCTATCTCTGTTTTCTTGACCCTGGGCCCCGAGGTGCTGTGCAGCATACGTCCCGGCCAGGTGGTCAACCTAAAGCGAGACCCTCGGTGTTTAGTTCCCAAGCAAGCTTGGTACTCATTTTATCGACCCCTAAGGGATGAAAGGCTGAGTGAACCTTGCCCAGTCGGGAGTCGAACTCTCGACCTGCGGTGCAGCAGTCAGATGTTCTAACCACTTCACCACTGGGCTTCAGAGTTCGAATAACATGATTTGCGAATTTTAACAGACCATATTCTTTCTCAGGGGAACTCAAAATTAATTATTTATTGAAAGTCATTTTTAAATTAGCATTTTTGGTAATATTTCACTGCTTAAAATAAATAATTCTCAACCAGTCATTAAATCCCTGTGTTAAAGTATACAATATAACATAATATAAGCATTAAAAACATCGGAGTTCTTAAATTTAATAGATATTGAAAAAAAAGGAACATAAACATGAAAATCCAAGTTTTGAGAAAAAAAGATTAAAGATTTAAATGGCCATTAAGCTGTGAAGTATTCTTAGAAAGAATGAATAATTTTAACACTTATATATATATATATATATATAGGACAATATCATATTAATTACTAATAGTGTGCCATTTTTATAGTGATTAATGTACATATAAGTATGTTTAATATAAATATAGTTATACTGTATGTATTAAAATTGGGTAATTATTTTTATTATTATTCCTCTATTCTTTTTAATATTTATTATCGGTTTAATGTTTTTGAATGTCCCACATTCATACTTTTTGGATTTTTATGGATGTATGAAAATAATTCACACTCTATATTTGTGCTTTTTAAGTAATGGGAATTTAAGTATCATTTAACCTTCTATATACTTCCACATGTTTTTTTATTTCCTGTTCATTTTATAAATATCTTATATATAATTGATTTAAAAAATAATTTTTATATTATTTTTAATAATTATTTATATTAATTATTACTGAATTTATTTTGTTTTATAGCATATAGCTATATGCTATATATTATCAAAGTTCTAGAATTATTTAAATTCTTTGTTTAGTTTAAATTAGTTAGCTAATAGAATATTTTGTATGCTTTTAAATTTTATTAACAATAGTTTTTTTAAATACATTGTGTGGTTTATATTAGGTTTATAATTCTCTATATATAAGGATATGTTTGGTTTTGCTGTTTAAAAAATTATTTACATTCAAATGCTTACAAATATTTATCTTGCGACAGTTGATTCATATAAGTAATACTAGATGGCAGCACCAAAATTTGTCTCTTTAAGATAGCTCTAAATTTTAATTTTTCTTGCTCCATTTCAGTTATAATTTAATACACCAGGGGGTATTTTTAGCTAAATTTTGACGATATTGTTAAACAGTTATTAATTAATTTAATAGTGCATTTTAAATAATGTAATTACTATCTATTTATTTCATATTATATTAAATGTATTAACAAGGTATTTCAAATTTTATTTCAAAATGTATTAACTGCATCCTTTGGTATCAATTACTGTGCTTTCTTAACTGTTTTATTCACCTTAATCTTTATGATATTCTGGTAGACATGTGCGCGTGGTTATTTGTAAAATACTGAAATATTAATCGGTATGGTGTTTATTATTTATATTTTATATCCTAAAAATATTTAAATACGTTTTATTGATTCTTCCATTTCATATTATTTGTTTCTATTCTGCTTTCATTTTTAATCAATTCACTTGATTTTAATGGTTGTTTGGGCACAGGGGAAAATAATTTTTAGCTTTAGCTTATATTTCTCACAGAAAACAACCATTTTGCTTATATCATTGAATTCTGTGCCCTTGACAACGTAATTCAATATATAAGCTTTTCCATTTTTTGTCGGTGTCCACTTTTTTCTTTTTCTTCCATAATAATTCTTATAATTTTTTTTTTTTATACTTACAGCTTTAATTCATAATAATTGACGGTGGTAGGTTATGTTTAATTAATGGTTATATATATATATATATATATAAACATGTGTGACACATCGTTGGAAAGATAAAAGTTTAAACTATTTAATGATATAAAAAAGTAAAAATCGATTTTTTGGTTGAATTTCGCTTTCCAGGTCGCCTTAAGAAATTTTAATGCATAATTTTTTTAATTAATTAATTAATTTTAATGTATAATTTTTAATGTATCTCTTTCAACTTCTTGAGTGGAATTTGACTACAATATATTATGGCTTAATTTTTCTGATTTCCTAATTATATTCTGTTTCCAACTTTTTTAATGCAGTGATAGACTTTTCTTGAATCTTTGCCATTCTATTATATGGAATAATGATTTTTCTGTGAAATGTGGTGTTGATTGATCACTGACGATTAGACATAAGATATTATTTTAATTTCATGCCTTTGAGTACTTTATAAAATAAATATCGATTCCGATGCTCAAAATTTCATTCGTTCTAAAATATTTATTAAGATTCTACTGATTACAAATAGAAACATTATCGAACTGAAAAATGGTTTACGGATTATTCAACTATATCAAACTAGAACAATCTTTTTACATAACGTAACAGTAGAGTAATGATTCATGTACCTAAATTAGGTCACCTGCTTTGAGAAAGATAATGCAGTTTCATGTATCGTACTAAAAAGAAACTAAAGTAACAGGGGATTAGTTGAATCCCTTATTATTAAATACAGGATAAAGGAAAACTCTATTGTCAACACGATTCAAGTTACACATTTATTTAGTTTCTGTAGTGTTTAAGAACGGATATTTGGGGGATTTCTAAACGTTTTCTTTGTGAAGATAGATTTAAGTTAATTTCTGTTATTTTCCAAGAAGATGCAGTATTGTATAACGATATATTTTTCTTATTACATTCAATTTTTAATATTTTGTAAAAGATGTTTTTAAAATGTAAAATAGTCATGTTATAACATTTAGAGGATGGAGCATTTTAGTCTAATGATTTTAAAAGTTTTTAGTAATGGCCATAGGTGCCTTTCAGTGAAACAAAAGCAGATTTTTAATTTGTTAATCTACTTTTTAGTCTGTACAATTTATATTTTGATTTATACAGCCTATGTACTAATCAGTTATATAATAATCAACTTTCTTAATGCGCCACTTAGCTCATTATTGACACATTTGTGCACCATTGCTGAAATATTTGTTACATTCTATTTTCAAAACTGAAACTGGATGTTATATTCATGTTGTTTAAAATAATTATGGATGAGATGAATCTTAAATTCAGTTTATTGAACAAAAAATATAAACTATTGCAAATTTTGTTGCAGGAATAAAAAATTGTAAAGTATATATATTGCACGAAATTTTAAGAACAACCTTGCAAAGAAAACTAAAATACAACAGATTAAATTTACCAGAAATCAAACCTTCAAGAACAATATTTTCTGTAACATTGCTGTACAGATAAAAATTATACCAAATGTTTATAGTCTTATGTTAAAAGAACACTTTCATACAAAATAAGTTAAAATTATCAGAGGTATGTAAAATTAATTTTTATGGCGATTTCCCTTTTAGATGATAATGGTAAGAATATTTTTTAATAGTCACTATCACATTTTTTTCTAAAAAGCAATGCTTCTTCGTATGATGATTCCAATTTATATCAGGGACTACCTGAATATAAATTTTTATTAAATTCAGTGCATTAGTTCTCGAGATAGAGCGCCTGATTTGTGTCACATACAGACAGGCAGAGTGACAGAGTCACAGATTCACAGACACACAGACAGATATTTTGTAAAAACATATTTTTGGGTATATCTGACCCCTAAAACGTGTAAATCCGTTGAAAACCGGAAGTCGAAAAATTTCACGAATTCAATACTTCCTTCTTGTAAAGATAGAAGAAAGAAAAAATGATCTGCTTATGTTAAGCATTTTAAAGGCTAACAATTTCCAACGGCAAAAACAAAAGCAAAGAAATACACGTTTGATTTGGCAGGCGCGCAAAAACACGAAGTTGTGTTGAGCCTAATGTAACGGATTTTTGGTGATACATTTTCGGCGTCACGCCCAGCCATCATACTTTATCTCTATTCTTTCTCTTTAGTCTGTGTTTTATATTGTTTTCTTTTATTTATATTATTTTTTAATTAAACTGACAGTATTTATGCATAGGCAAAACAAATTTTAATTGTTCAAACCTAATATTGCTGAAGGATGATTGTGTGAAAATTATTAAAACACGTTTATAAAATGAAAGGGCATACATACTGCATAAAGTATATGATAAAAGTATTTATTTTTAATGTACAATCGATTTTCAGTCTTTTATTACAAGTTACAACAATCACATTTTTTACAATCTTTTCCCTTAATGCAATCTCCAGAAATCATCCTTGAAAATGTATGATCTTGCACTTATTCATCAGCTCACAAATTCCTTCATTCAATTTTTACAACAGTTTAAAAACACATCAGCTTGTAATGCAGATATTTTTGTATGAACTGTATAAGATAGAAGATCTCTATCTATGTAATAAACTGCAAAGTATATCAAAACATAAACTCACGCATACATATGTACACGCATTTCCTTAACACTTCGTAATATAAATCTTGTGAAATACTTTCTGTCTGTTATATTATTTAGTAGACATTGTTTAACAATGTACAATCCAGATAAATACATTTTTATCCAGCCTTAATGCTTTTGTGGTATTGCAAGTTATATCTATTTTTCTGTAAATACACTTGAGTTTTTTCTATATAAAGTTAACTAAGTCTCAGGAGAACATTTCATTCCTTAGCAGGAAAATAAGGACAAATACAGATAAAATAGTTTTGTTGAAGAAATAAAACAAAAATGTCTGTCGGCTTGTAGCCAATCTTTCTGGAACAAATTCTGCAAAGTCATTGTGGTAATCCGTATCATAAAACTCTAGTGTCTCGTTTGTACCTATAAAAAAGAACAGTGTTAGTTGCATGTATAAATTTAAGGTTAGAAATAGTAAAAAATTCACAAAAAATCTTTTAGATACTGCTTTAGATAATTTTAGAACATACTATTATCCAAAAATTATAGTTCTCAAATACATTTTATTTTTGCAACTTGTCTCCTAAATTTCAATGCTTCAAGACTTACAAATCTAAATCACACATTTATAATATTTAAAATTAGAGAATGCCAACAGCGTAAAAATATAGCAGTGATACACAGTTATTTTTTTATAATGTTTAAAAAAAAATTTCTCATCATGCGTAAACTCATGCTGTACATTTTGCACAGTATGACCAGTAATTAAAGAATTTATGAAAAATTAAAAATTAAGTTTAATTAAAATAATCATTCCTATCCTATTATTACATTTCGAAGTCATTACACATTTTTAAAAAGTGATTCATTATAAAAATATTCCAATTAATTAAAAATAATAATAATTAAACAAAATTTATGCAAGGTATTTATAATTAATTAAAGTAGAGGTATGTTGAGCCATATTTAAAAAATATAATTAAACCAGAGCAAAGTCGGTGATGTTATTTTACATTCTATGGGGATTTCATTAGAAAAATATGTTGCAATTTTTACACCGCCAGCTACCCTAGTACTGTAGAATCCATTTTTAAAATGAAACTGATATATGGAACACATAAAAAGGTTAATATATATATTTTTTTAATTTTATAAAGTTTTCTATTTATAATAGATTTAGAAGATGCATTTTTTTTGCTACATTTTTGTTTATTTATTTATTTTTAATTTTAGGTAGTTATAATGGAATGCTAATTCCAGAAAACTGAACTTTTCCAACATCTGTTGCTATTCGTCTACAATTGTAAATAGAAGAATACAAAAAAATAAAAATAAAAATAAAAATAAATCAAAAAATAAAATAAAAAAATGAAAGCTGCTTGCTTACGACGATTACACTGTTTACCGAATTGATACATTGGTAGATAAAATACTGTCATGGTAATTTACACACTTCGAAAATTGTATTTTTGACATAAAAGTTCAACACGTGTTTATTTAATGTACCCGATGGTGATCTATCTTTTTGATTTTCGTAAACGATTTCCCCTCGAAGAAAACGGCAATTGATTTGTAACAAATTGTAAACATTAATTGACAGTTATCTGAAACACTAATAAAACAGTTATGTGCGATATTCAATATTATCTCCTTTTTTAAATAATTTCTCAGTTCATATTGGGATGATTTTACTGTTATTATTTTTAACTTAACTTTATTAATGCTGTCTATGATACTTCATACACTTTGCAACATTTACAGAAAACTGCTTAGCCATACAACTGTTTTTTTAGAAAACGTTTAAATAATCATAATTTATCTTTATTCGGACCATAATATGGACAATGAAATGGCCAGAAAAGAATTAAATTACGATTATGTAACCGTTTTCTACAAAAACGATTACATCAATTCATAGTTTGCTGCAAAATTTTAACAGTGTATAAGCTTTTATTAAACTTATGATATAATGTAGATTTTAGTTATTTTTTTAGCAAACAAAATAATAAGCTTATACTTTCACTTTTGGAGGACAGTGTATATTGGCCAAATATAGCTATATCAAATTTTACTTATCTAAAAAGTTTATATATTTAAATTAGCTACATTAACTCATATTGAGTATTGTGTTTTCAGAGAAAAATGAGAATTTTTTGGGGGGTAATATTTTATTTACTTACTTTCCTCTATAATGATATCACCTTGCACATTTGATTTTATCCTGAGAAAAGCTGACACTTCTACTTCATACAACTCATTTGTGTAATGAGGAAGGTACTTTGGAATTTCACGTTTACGGCGCCCAGATTTATCAGGCTCTCCGTAGCAATCGACCTAAAATAAGTAAAATATTCCATTCAAATTAAAAAAATATATATCCATAGATTGATCCTAGCCTAATGTTTTGTTTAAAATATCAAAAGTCTGATCATAATATTTAATTCATATTTTCAAAAATGTATAAAATTAAAAAGCATGAAATATCAAAGCTACAGAAAAAATACAAACGTATTCATAAAACATGTACTCTTTTATATATTTCGATTTTTTTCTCAGTTTAATAATGCAGTATATCCACACAGATTCCAAAATAAGTACACAGACCGGGTACAGTGCTGCCAAATCTGGCAGTTTTTTATTCAGAAACTTCGTGATATATATATATATATTGGTTATATATATATACAGGGTGGTTATTAATTAGAGTCAGGTGTTCAGAGCCCTCTAGCGAGTAAAGTATTGGACGAAACATAAATAAATTTCATGAGCATGCATAGTAGACTATGGGATTTCGAATTCTAAAAACAAAATCGCCACTAGGGGCAATTTTGGCGCTGTTTACCGACTAAAATGCATTAATTTACATAAAATCCGTTCTGTGTAGCGACCATGAGTATAAAATTAAAGGCTGGAAGACTTCTCATCATTTTGAACCCAACTGCTTTGCGATGGCTGTTACCTTACGAGACCGTGCTTTGCTAGTCAAGCTGTATTAACAACGGAACGAGAATTGCAATGCTGTTCTTCGTGATTTTCTCTGATTAAAGAAGTTGCGAAAAGCAAATTTACGGTAGATGATTCAACGATTTGAAACTACATTGACTCCAACACGGCAACCAGGCCAAGGACACAGAGTAACTAGTGAGCAACAAGTTGACGAAGTTGAAACTGCTATTGTCCAACATGAGATGGAAAATGTGCAGGTTACTTGAAGCGCTCGGGTACTATCTCGGCACACGCAGTTCCCATACTCAATGGTGAGGAAGATCCTGCATCAGATGTTACAATTTTATCCGTACAAAATCTCTTCTGTTCAAGAATTGCTCCCAGGCGATGCGGCCAGCGATTGGATTTCTCATTGATATTTTTAGCACGCGTTCAAGTTGATGCTACATGGCCGTGGTAGATTTTATAGAGTGATGAAGCGCACTTTCATTTGAACGGCGGCATTAACACCCGCAAATGCCGCATTTGGGCTAAAAGTAATCCGCACGCTTGTGTGCAAGAGCCTCTCCACTCGCCAAAAGTCAGAGTGTGGTGTGGCTTTACAGCATCCTTTATCATCGGTCCTTACTTTTATGAGGAAAATGGAGCAAGTGGACCAGTTACCTGTACCGTTACTGCTACCATGTATGCGGATATGCTACAGAATGATTCCACACCTACGATTCCACACTACAGTATCGATGATGTCTCGATTCGACCATATTCATGCAGGATGGTGCAATACCCCACCTTGGACATAGGGTACAGCGTGTGTTGCGGCAACATTTTTATGACAGCAGAATCATTAGTCATGCATTTCCTACGTCACGACCGCCAAGATCGCACGATCTCAATCCTTGTGATTTTTCGTTGTGGGGATTTTTTAAAGATATTGTTTATCAAGGACATGTCTCCGATATCGTAACGTTTAAATATCGAATAACGTTGCAAGTGAGGCAAATTAACTCGGATATGCTGCGAGCGACAGTAAAAAACGTCGTGCATCGTATGCAGTTCTTGGAATATACCAATGGTACTCACACTGAACCTAATTTGTAAGTAAACTAGTCGGATGTACCAATCCCAAAACTTTCTTCTATCTCATACATGCCAATACTTCAAAGTTCGTTATCATTTTGCCAAAATTAAATGACAATCTATGCTCATCATAAGGATTCTAAAAAGATGAAATTCCGTGCATTAGTTCTTGAGATATGACTATCGCTGAAATCGTGTAAATACAACAAAATACAGCATAGCAGCGCCACCTGTTGTGCGATTTACACCAGAACCTAATCATCATCAACTTATGTCAACGCCTAACGGAATATGAAATTTGGGGGAAATTCGTGCATTAGTTCTTGAGATAGATCTATTACGCAAATCATGACAAATGCAGCATAGCAGCACCACCTGTTGAGCGATTTGCACCAACGCATAGTCAGCAGCAATATTAATCAAGTTATACTAAAATCTGAAGTTTGATGAAAATTCGTGCATTAGTTCTTGAGATAGAGCTATTGAGGAAATCGTTCTAAATGCAGCACAGCAGCGCCACCTATTGGGCGATTTACATCAACACGTAGTTTGCATAATTTTATATCAAGGACTAACTAAATCCGAAGTTTGATGAAAATGTGCGCGTTAGTTCTTGAGATAGAGCTACTGCGAAAATAGTGTAAATCCTGCAAAATGCAGCGTAGCAGCGCCAGCTGTTGGGCGATTTACACCAAAACGTAAACAGCACTAACTCATATCAAGGAATAACTGAATCTGAAGTTTTATAAAAATCCGTGCAGTAGGTCTTGAGATAGAGCTATTGCGGAAATCCTGCAAAATGCAGCATAGCAGCGCCACCTACTGGGCGATTTACACCAAAAACTAGTCAGCAGCAATTTATATCAGGGACTACCTAAATATAAATTTTTATTAAATTCCGTGCATTAGTTTTTGAGATAGAGCGCCCACAAAATTTGTGTCACATACAGACAGACGGACGGACAGACAGACAGACGGACATTTTGTAAAAACATGTTTTTTGGAATCTCTGACCCTTAAAACGCGTAAATCCGTGAAAAACCGTAAGTCGAAAATTTTCATGAATCCAATACTTTCTTCTTGTAAAGATAGAAGAAAGTAAAAACATTTGTTGCAAATAAAATTGATGTTTACTGTATTGTTTGGCATTTAATCATTCAATACTTAGACTAATACACTTTTGCAGCACCAAAATTATCCCCTAGTGGCGAATTTTTGAACTATTTTGTTTTTCGAATTCGAAATCATTTGGTCTACTATGCATGCTCATCCAATTTTGTTATGTTTCGTCCAATACTTTACTCGCAGGAGGGCTCTGAACACCTCACGTTAATTAATAACCACATCAACAATATATATTGTCAATCATTATATATTGTCAACCCAACGGGTCGACCCTCGGTGTTTAGTTCAAAAGAAAGCTTGGTACCCGGCTTTATCGACCCCGAAAAGATGAAAGGTTGAATGAACCTTGCCCAGCAGAGAGCAGAACTCGCGACCTGTAGCGTGGCAGACAGGCATGCTGACCACTACGCTATTGGACGAAATCGAATGACCTATTTCATAATTTCAAGTGACCCACTTGGAGTTCTATAAAAATAGTTCTATAAACATTTTCTGTTATGGACAGATAAATTCAAATTATTGCAGAAAGATTTGGAAAAATCAGAAGATTAGGATCATTCCACGATATGATCGTGTTGGTCATTACGTCCTACAAAATTTTCATCTCAGAAAAAAGTTGGCTTTGTTATTTTGTCCTCATTCGGTTCAACTTATTAATGTGAACAATAGTGAGAACAGGAGCATCTTAACTGTAGAAAATTTAAATATTCGAATTCGTTTTAAGAGGACTAACTATAAACCAGACTATAAGCGTGTCCTGTCTGAATTGACGTCACAAGTTCAGCATTAGGAGATCCATTGATATCGAAGAGTAAAATAAAGTTTATTAATTTATGCTTGTTTTAGAATAGTTTTAATTTCTATGCTTATAGTTTAAAAAAGTGTATTGTAATATTTTTCTCAATAAAATTTATCTTATTACTAGCTGACCCGCCCGGCGTTTCCCGGAGCCTGTTATACTAACCTTAAACAAATCTCAAGTTTGTATAATTTTATATCTTTTGAAAATCTTTTAAATGAACACCAAAAACAGACTATTTTAAAATGGAAATACCAATGACTCGAAAAGTCTTCCTAATATGCACATTTTGTTGACTGTGACCCACAGCCAAAAAAGGTTGCTGACCACTGGTTTAGAATATGTAACTGTGATATTTCTTTCGCACTCACTTCCTTAACCCATTCTATCGTGTAGTAGGAGATTTTAACACCTTTCGCAAAGACTAATTTTTGCTGTTTAAATTGAGGAATAAATGCAATATTTTCAGCATAATAACAAAGAATTAATGTGACTCATATTATTTCTCTCTATTCTAAAAAAACAAAACTAACGCTGTCTCGGCACATATTAAAAAAGCAGTCCGTAAAAAAACACTGAAATTGGTATTTTTGTATAAAAATGTCCGATAAACACGCTGAAGAAGACAGTTTTTAAATCGAAGAATTACTTTAAGACCTTTTTATTGCCGAAGACAATCAAAACAGTTCCATTAAAAAAGTTTTACTTTATCAAAAATTACGCATAGTAATGTAACTATCTTTCGCAGGCACACACTTGCAATGTCCAGTGTGCAAGCGTTTGTTAAATTTGGCGAATTTGTGAGGACTTTTTTTTAAATTCAAAATTGTATTATCTCAATACACATTTCTTTTTAATATTTGAAAAATATATTTTTTTAGCTACGATAGCCAAATTTTTAAACAGCTCAGATAATAATATTTCCTTTGAAATATTAAAAATAGAAAGAAAATTTCAAAATAACAATTCAAATATAACTTATTAAAAGCTCTAAATGGAGAAAAATACTTCATATTTCAAAAGCCCAAATAATAATGTTGCCAAACTGTTTTAATTTAAAGATATATTTACACAAGATATTTATTTTGCATTTCTAAAATGTTTGTTTCTACTTATTGTTGCTAAATTTTATAAGAACGGAAATAATAATTATTTCCTTTCAATTTAAAAAAATCTTACACGTGACAATTAAAAGAGACCGATTATTTTGTTAAAAATTGTGTCATATTTAAATCCGCTTACATAAAAAATCTTAAGGCTGTTTTCAAATCCAAAAGGGCAACTTTCTGACATAAGTTGGAATTTATTTTTGTTCGAAAAGGTATGAAACAAGCTGGTGTTGTTGTTCATAAACTAAGTCATCGAGCTGTTTTTTTTCCATTTTTTTGCAAACGCAATAGATTTTTCAGAAAATGGTGTTAAAGTGGACCTTTTGAACCGAATTTCCGGGCGAAAGTAGAAAAATCACTCAAGAGCAGGCGAAAAACAGGTTTGAAACATTATCGATATAGCTATAACTCAATGGGTAATTGATTGATCCAAAAATGAAAAAAAATATATTTAAATTCCAAATAGCTTCCACGGTCAGGCTTTCCAATTTTATATCTTTCTGTTAAAAAATGAATTTATAAATGTGTCAGAACGTTTTGCGCTTGTTCAGCGGAGCAGTTAAGAACAGCCATAACGCGTCGTTTTAAAATCCTAGGAGGCTGTCGCTTACATAGCCATATTAAAGACACTGATTTTGAAATGTTTAATTTATCATATTTAATCTATCACAAAAACAACCATTAGTACTCGCTACAGAAATTGATTTGGCCTAAAAACCGAAAAATCCATCAGTCAAATGGAAATGAATGATACTGCGGTCACAGAAGATAACTTATGGTAATTAATTATTATTCAGTCTTTCGTAATATTTTTAAAACTGATTAAATTACTGTGTTTTTAGAATCTGCTGTGGCTGAACGGGTGTTGAAAAGCGTACACTAGTAGTCTACATAGTCCACTAGTCGATTAAAGAAAAGCTTTTCTTCGTTTATTTTTTTTCCTGAACAGTCACCTGTTTTCATTTATAAAACTGTTTATTTCTAAAGAGAAAAATTGGAAAATTTCATTTCTCATTTCAGCATTTCATATCGCTTCACAATTTCTTGAAAACGTATCTGTTGCGGATCTTATCAATTGAAACCTTTCAAGATGTCTTGTGTTCAAGTTCTATCGATAATTACATAAACAAATATTTAACTTCTTATAGCTGCATTTGGGTTTCCAAAAGAGAAAATGTATTTAAAATATTAATTTTTTGGCACATTTTTTCGAAATAATTTATTTTTTTCCAGTTTTTTCTAATTATGCTAATTCGTTTTAATGTGCAATATTTGTAACAGGAATGTAAACTGCTCAAAATGTTGTCAAATTGTAAAAGAAATATTAGTGTAGATAATATACAATTTAGAAACGTAAATAACCTAAAAAGAATTATTTTAAAATATAAATGTTATTCAAATTTTAAATCTTCTTTTTTTATTGTTTTCTAATTTTCAATGGTAATCATATATTGAATAACAAGTGCTAAATATATTGAATTTGGCGCTCCAAATCCAGGATGTGATGTCCTATGCATATGGTATTTCGTATAACACCCTTCTATCTCAAATATTAAGCGATAAAGCTATAATCCAAGTTTGAAGTGGCCGGAGATCTTCTTAATTGTGATCTTTCTACACACAATTCTTTTGTTATGATGTTTATTTACACTGGTCATCAAAATCCATACATAATGACAAAAATTATGCTCGCTATGTTGCAACCAATGCCCAATGATGCAATTATTCATGTAAAATAAATACTATTGGATACAAAATTGCACTTCCGCGCATATTTTAGGCTCGTAAATACGCAAATTAGGTGAGTGACAGTATGGTGCGCAATGGACGTATGTTGGAATTCTGGTCTGCAGCATTGTTTAATGTGAATGCGGTATCTGGGGGTGATCAGTATTCATTAGTTATAGCTCAAAGGCATCATTTAAGTTAAAGTCAAAAGTGACGAATAATTTAGAAGGAGGTCAAACCCGAATAGAAGACACCCAAGATTTGAATACCCCTCAGCGTGTCATATCAAGAGTTTTAAGCTGCTTTTTAAACACTGGATCCGTTGATAGACAGCCTGGTCAAGGGAGATGAAGAGCAAGAACTGCATCCGAAGACAGTTTTCTGTCATTGTCGGCTCAAAGAAACCGCGAAGCGACTACCAGAGATTTGGTTCCGGTTTGGCTACAGGCTGCCACATGAACTCGAAATAGCCCTTCTCATGATGCACAAAGACTTAACGAGGATGGACAGTATGCGAGAAAACCAATAGTTTGTGTCCCACTCACTCCAGCTTCCAAAAGGGTCCGTTTAAACTGTTGCCGTCGTCATGTCCAATGGAGCTAAGAAAACTGGACTCGAACGGGATTTTTCATGGACAAAGGAAGGCAAGTTGCGTGTTGTTTCCTCTCTCCAGATTAAAACACGTCTAGAATCAGTGTTCAGACTATATCTGGACGCGTCAGTAAACAATACTTGAACCAGTCTTCTTGGCTCCATTGAATATGATGAGGGCAACAGTTTAAACGGGCCAGTCAGTCGACCGTTTTAATAGATAACGATTACTTAATCGTCATTTTAATAGATCTTGAGCATAATATGGTGAATAATATCGTCAGAATAATTTCATAATATGGTTAAATAACCTAGATTTGTCAAAATATCGAATGCCTGGACAGTTTGCTGCAGACTTTTTACAGTGTAATAAATGGAGTTTTATAAACCAAATCCTTTAGATGTCCCGATGGATATTTTTATTATTTAATAGTTTTTGAAGTTTTACAGGAAACTTATTTTTCAGGAAACCTCATTTTCGTTGCACCAGATGTGACGTCAAACTTTTTGGTTTATATTTTTTCGAAAAGTATTACAGAGTACCCTCTTTATTATATAAATACAATAACATAATTTTAATAACAATCGCAGAAATTTAACTAAACATCAAATGCCTGGACAGCTTGCTGCAGATTTTTAACAGTGTAATAAAAGTAGTTTTATAAACCAAATCCTTTAGATGTCCCGATGGATATTTTTATTATTTAATAGTTTTTGAAGTTTTACAGGAAACTTATTTTTCTGGAAACCTCATTTTCGTTGCACGAGATGTGACGCCAAACTTTTTGGTTTATATTTTTTCGAAAAGTATTACAGAGTACCCTCTTTATTATATAAATACAATAACATAATTTTAATAACAATCGCAGAAATTTAATTAAACATCGAATGCCTGGACAGCTTGCTGCAGATTTTTAACAGTGTAATAAATGGAGTTCTATAAACCAAATCCTTTAGATCCCGATAGATTTGTTTTATTATTTAATAGTTTTTGAAGTTTTACAGAAAACTTATTTTTCAGGAAACCTCATTTTCGTTGCACCAGATATGACGTCAAACTTTTTGGTTTATATTTTTTTGAAAAGTGTTACAAAGTACCCTCTATATTGTATAAATACAATAACATAATTTTAATAACAATAGCAGAAATTTAATTTTGTTTCTTGAATTTTTTGAATAATATGTAATAATTATCAATTTTTTAACTATACTGTTGAAGTAAATGCTTCGTGTACTTAACCACAATATTTATATACAGTTTATTTGATAATACTTACATAATTACTTTCATGTTTCTGCTGTAATTTGTACTTTGATATTGTTATCGGAATACTAAAGTTTCAATCAATCAAATTAATACTTTAATCTTAGTAAGTGCAGGAGAAAGTCCATAGGCAATTGGAGATACGGATTTCAAACAGAACATCTAAACCAAATTACAGCTTCACATAACAGGAAGTTGTTTACTTTTACAGTCACAATAATAAACGTCACATATAGAAAAACACTGAAGACATGAACCCAAGAGTATCAGAAGTTGTATTATTATTTTTTTAATATAAAAAAAAATCGAACAAAGCAGCGTATGATAATATATATATATATATATGTATAATTTGCCGCATTTTAAAGCACATAAAATTTCAATGTTAAATACCAAAATTAGTCGGGAAAATAAATGTAGGAGTTACTTGAAACAAAAGAGCGAACAGGTTATATTTTTAAGGGGTGTCAGGACTCTTAAAATTGGCAAAAAATTACAAAATAGACTATTTTCAACATTTAATATCCTAAAATGTACAGCATTTTAATATGCAATTTTTAGACGTATGAAAGATATAAGTATGATCTTTCATTTCATATATTTAAAAAAATTACAAGATCTAGAATTAATATTTATAGTGGGATTCGAACTGTCAGACATTTCTCCACCAGACATCTGGTATGACAGCTTACCCGCAGTATTGCAAAACAAATTTTGTAAAGAAAATTTTGACGCTTAATTATACTTCAGGTTATAATAATTACCTCGAACTTAAATAAATTTGTATTTAAAGCATTTTTATACATTTAACATAAATTCGTATTAAACTAATGGGAAATTTTGAAAATTTCAAAAGTATAATCGCATAAAAAAAGTATTATTTTGAACAACAAAAAGACAATTTTATGTTCTGTTTGAACAGACTAACATGAAGCATATATTTTGAAAAATTCATGAAACAAATATTAAAAGATTTTTGAGATATCCTGCGCGTTATGCCCCAAAACGTTATTTTTAGTAAAATGACTTCAAACTTTCGGAAACGCCGCCGCTTCAGCTATTAAACGGATACAATTCTAAAAGCCATAGCTACTGTTCTAATTTCAATTTCAAGAAAAAAATTATATCAAAATGTTCAGACAAAATAAGAATTTAACATACAAAAAAAAATTTAATTTCGAAAATTTTGAAGCTTTAAGAGTCCAGAGCCGTTAACCCTCTCACCGCGCAACTCGAGATATACTCGGGCATGCATTTTTTCGTCTAATTAATACTATTTGGTTATTCCCACCAGTTATTTTTAGCGAAAACTTTGTCTGATTTAATAACAACATTTTCCCAGATTACGATAGTCAAAACTTTTTGCTTAAAGAACCGGTGATAAAAGATTAAAAATTCTGTAAAAGACGCTCATCGCGAAGAATTACTTACGCAGTGAGATGGTTAAATCATACATTGAATAAAATATAACGTTTTACAATATCTCGTTAAATTATTAGAAATGGGGCATACTGCATCTTTATCCATGTGGGAAAAATGCATTTTTAACTTACCTCCATACATTTCTGAAGACAAATACTAACAGTTGCTAGAAATATGACGAAATCTGAGCTCTGGAATTTGAAGGCACGAAAATGAGATCGGATGACCCCATTTACTGGTTGAAATACCTGCAGAACGAAGGGATCCACCGAGCAGCTGAAATGTAAAAAGGTAATACATAAATATGTAATATATTTTACAGGAAGGATCTTTTTACTTGTTCAATGTCGTCTGGATTACATTATCAGCTATTCTCTTGAAACCTGAAGTTAAAATCATACTAGAAATACACATTCTTTGCTTTTGTACAAACTCAATGACATCGTTGATGACAGAAAGAACCGTTTTTCTGGTATTGAAACTTTAGGAGGCTGATAATTTAAGTAACAAAATATGGATCTGAAATTACTAGCCTCCTTAAACATTAAATTCAACTATCAATAACCTAAATTGACGCATGAAAAATTAAGGTATTTAGACATGGATCCACGGAGCAGCTGAAATGCAAAAAAGTAATACATAAATATGAATTGAATATTTCCAACTGAGCGAAAAAATGCACAGGCTGGGAATCGAACCCAAATCCTTGGCTTACAAGGCCAATCTATATGGTTATCTGAGCGAAATATGCTGGCTGGTTGTCGGCCCAGTTATCTTAAACGGTAAAGTTTGGGCCTTGTAATCCAAGGATCTGGGTTCGATTCCCAGCCTGGGCATTTTTTCGCTCAGTTGGAAATATTCAATTCGTATGAGAGCTTTACCGATTAATTTGTTTGTGTTAAAATAATAATACATAAATATTTAATATATTTTACAGGAAGGAGTTTTTTAGTTATTCAATATCGTCTGGGTTACATTATCACCTATTCTCTTGGGACCTGGAGTTAAAGTCATACTACAAATACACATTCTTTGCTTTTGTACAAACAAAATGAAATCGTAGATGACAGAAAGAGCCCTTTTTCTTGTATTGAAACTTTAGGGGGCTGGCAATTTAAGTTATAAAAAATTTGGAGCTAAAATTATTAGCTCCCTTAAACATTGAATTCAATTATGACTAAATTTACGCACTAAAATTAAGGTATTTAGACATGGATCCACCAAGCAGCTGAAATGAAAAAAGTAATAAATAAATATGTAATATATTTTACAGGAAGGATTTTTTTACTTATTCAATGTCTTCTGAATTACATTATCACCAATACTCTTGAGACCTGGAGTTAAAATCATGCTACAAATACGCATTCTTCGCTTTTGCACAAATAAAATGACATCGTAGATGACAGAAAGTGTCCCTTTTCTGGTTTTGAAACTTTAGGGGGCTGGTAATTTAAGTTAAAAAATGTGGATCTAAAATTACCAAACCCCTTAAACACTGAATTCAATTATCACTAAATTTACGCACTAAAAATTAAGGAATTTAGACATGGATCTACCGAGCAGTTAAAATGCAAAAAAGTAATATATAAATATATACTACGAATTTTTTTTAAATTATTTAATGCCATCTGAATCACTTTATCGGCTATCATCTTGAGGTCTGTTAAAATGACATTAAGAATACATACTCATTCATTTTGTACAAACGAAATGACACCGTAAATGACAGATGAAGCTCTTTCTGTGAATTTGATACTTTAGAAGACCCGTAATTTAAGTTTAAAAAGTATAAAATTCAGAAAATGGGCTGTTTCTGTCTTCTACGATGCCATTTTGTATGTACAAAAGCAAAGAATGTCTTTTTGTAGTGTTATATTGACTTCAAAGTGGACGACAATTTTGAGTGGTCGTAATTTTATATGCATATGATATAAAATTACTAGTCCCCTGAAACAATTTAATTATCAATAATCTAAATTTTCTCAATAGAAAATTTAACGCTTTGCCTGCCGTTGTCGCCGCTACAGCGACATCATCTTTCTTTGCAAAATTTGTTTTGGGCACGAGCAATAAAGAAAAAAAAAATTTCCCTTATTTAATTAGAGCATTTTTGAAATTGTGTACTTGAAGGAAACATCTTTTAAAAAAGTGGTGCCCACCGAATAAAATTTGTGCAAGAGATACAGGAGTTCAAAAGGTTTAGGTATTTAAACATGGATCCACCTGGCAGCTGAAATTTAAAAAGTAATATATAAATATGTAATATATTATACAGGATGGAAAAAAAAAATATTTAACGTCGTCTAGATAACTTTATCAGTTATCTTTTTCAGACCTGAAGTTAAAATAGCACTCAAGTACACATTCTTTGCTTTTGTACGTACAAAATGGCATCGTAGAAGACAGATAGGAGTGCTTTTTCTAAAATTGATACTTCATGGTAACTTAAATTACAAATATATATATATAAAACTGCTAGCCCTCTTAAACAATTAATATAATTATCAATAATCTAAATTTATGCAATAAAAAATAAGGCATTTAAACATGGGAATGATCTATAAATCATCAAAATGGTTTATTGTAAAGTGCATAAGTTGAATAATTATGAAAATTTCTTGCTTTCTCGGCCATACTGCCTTGAATGCATTTTGCAAATTCAGATGAAAATAACATTTATTTTATCAGAAAATAAGCGTAAATGCTGACATTTATTGTTTTTGTTTCAAAGCAAAAGGTATTCATATATACAGGGTGTATCTAAACTCTTGGGCAAAACTTTAAGGGGTGATAGTACACATCAAGACAAACAATATTAAATAGGAAACTAGGGGTCTCAAACGTGAAGGAGATAGGGGCATTTAAAGTTTAGGGTCCAAAATTTCAAATGATTATAAAAAACGGAAAGATTGGTCGATTCAATGGCAGTTTTTTTCAGAAACTATTCTTTATGTCAGTATTTTCTTGAAAATAAATTTTAAAGATAACGTTCAAAAAATGCCGATAGAGGGCACTTCTGACTTTGGAGCAACGAAAAACTATATTTTACCGTTATTATTTGTATCTCCTTAAATGCTTTCAAAAGCTTATACTTAAACTTAAATTTTGAACTCAAAATCTGAATCGTTGCGGGTGGTTAAGTAGCATAAACTTCACTTGTGTTCAGGAGTTGAAATTTGAACCCCCTTCTAGAACACAGTTCAGTATGAACTACTTAACGACTCCCAACGATTCTGATTTTGAGCTCAAAATTTAAGTTTAAGTCTAAGCTTTTGAAAGCATTTAATGAGATACAAATAATAACGGTAAAATATAGTTGTTCGTTACGCCAAAGCCTAAAGCTCCCTCTATCGGCACTTTTTGAACTGTATCGTTAAAATTTATTTAAAAAACAATACTGACATAAAGCATAATTTTTGGGAAAACCGCAAACGATATAAAAAAAAAAACGTTTGTTTAAAAAAAAAATTAAAATTAAAATTAAAATTAAAATTTTGAAATTTTTTCAAAAAAATTTCAAAAATTTTAAATTTTTTTAACCTTTAAATTCAAATATCTAAAATCCGATGCTCTATTTTATTTATATATATAAACCAAATTTTTATAAAAAATATTGGGAATTTTCATTGTTATGGAATGCGCAGGGGGCATTTCGAAGATTTCTAAGACGTAGCGTAAAATTCCATTTTTTTCATAAAAATAATTTTTTTTGTGATAAATGCATGCCATAATGCATATAATGTACCCTTGAATAATAATTAGGTGAAATTTACAAAAAATGCAAAAATTTATTTTTAAGGATTTTAAGGTCCCTTGTACACTTTAACGTAGAATATATTTTTATGTGTATACGATGAATAATGGAGTTATGAATAAAGGGGAGGAAACATATAGTGTATTGTCTAGCAGTTGCGACTGAAGTAACTGAGGAGGTTGTCACAAGATGACGGCTGTTTTTTTTTTCTCTTTTTTTTTTCTTACCGGATCATCAGTTTCTGATAACCCCCTGTAAAAAACTTACATATGTAAACTTGAATAAAAAAATTAGTTTTATTTAAACGTCTTATTGATGGGAAATTTCTCTCACAAATATGGTAAAATATTACTATTTATTTTTATTCGTGTCAGTTTGTCCAGGTATTATAATCTTTTCCCACACGAAGTTGTCATAGTTTTCACAATATGGTGGAGCTATTACCGCCGAAGTAAACTTCCACCAGTAAAAATGAATATAAATTTTTGCCGTTATTTTTGAGTGAATTTTTCGTTTAATGAGGCATTTAAATAAAACAGAAATTTTTTCTTAAATTTACTGGTGAAATTTTGTCGCGGTGTGACAAACACCTGCGAAAGCGGTTATAGTTGAAGCTTCGCTATTTTAACGATATGTCAGTTCCTTTTTCTTAACCCTCTCGCTGCGCAACCCGAGCTATGCTCGCGCAAGCAATTTTCCGTCAAATTAATTCTATTTGGTTATTCGCACCAGTTATTTTTTAGAGAAAACTTTGTCTGATTTAATCAGGACATTTTCCTGATTACGATAGTCAAAAATTTCTTCTTTAAAGAACCGGTGATAAACGGCTAAAAAATCTTTAAAAGACGCTCATCGCGAAGAATTACTTACGCAGCGAGAGGGTTAATAGTTCCATGCGATGAATAGAAATTTACAAGGAAACAGAATGCGTGAACTTTATTCAGTAAAACATAAATCAAGCCCATTCTATGGGGAAAATATTAGAGAATTTCAAGATGTAATATGGGTAGAAATCTACAAACATACTTTCAAGGGGCGTATCTGGAAATTATCAGCATTTCTAAGAGTTTGGTTCACATACTTTTGTCGTCCACTTTGACCATGAGTGAATCAAAATTGAAATCCAGCAGTCTAATTTTTTACTAGAACGTTTCTAGGTTTATTTAAAATGCGTATACATATATATAGTTCTATTCTTGTTTTATTTAAATTTGATTTGAAATTATTTTCTTCAAATGGTTATTTTGATCTATATTTATTTGAATTTGTTCCGAAACTGTTTCGATGAGCAAAGAAAACTTTTTGAAATTAAATTTGCCTTGAATAACATTCATAGTATTATTGGATTATGTTTATGCATGACACGTCAACTCTTCAGCATGACCATTGTACAGTTGTGGAAAAACGAGTAAACACCCCCTAATAACTCTGGAACTAATTATAATAAAATAAATTTATTGGTACTAAACTATTGGAAATCAAGTCTACTATCAAATAAAGTATATAAAATTTGCTTAGCGGCCATCTACAAATGAAAACCAGACCAAACTTTATGATGATAAGTTTTTGAATTATAAGCATTCAAAATTTAGAGCTAATGTTAAATTAAATTCCATATTTTTATTAGTATCTTCTGAAATTTAATCGTAACGTGATAATTTTTTGTGTGATTATAATACTACAAAACTCAAACATAAATACATGGAATTTATAATTTTGAAAATTTTATAATATGAATTATGAAATTGATATTTGAAAAAAATTATGAATTGCAACGTAGGATTTTCTTTATAAATTTATATTTATCATACCCTGCTTTTTCCAAGTAGTTCGCGAATTATGATTAAAAAACATCAAAATGATGTTTAAGGGATGATGTGCAGGAAAGCACAATTAAAACACATATATTTTTTTACTCACTTTATTGAAACATATGCGCTGGTAACAGTCCAAACATATTAAGCGAGTGAAGTGGTTATATTGGCAACAAATAATACATTAATAGAAGTGACATAGTCATTCTGTACCATTTCAGCAATCACGTACCGAACTTAAATTTTGATACAGTCCCTAAAATATACTTATTTTAATATTATTAATTACCCTGAAACTAATCGTACGAATTTCATAACAATTTGAATTTAGGATAATTGAAAGGTGTAGAATTTACTGTGTCAAACTTGAGAATTTCTATTGGAAAAAAACAAAGTTTAGGTTCGTTGTGATTTGTACATACCCCTCTAATAAAATTTTATTTTTCATCATTTAAAAGTAGGCTTTATTTACAATTGATTGATGCTAGTAACTTTCTTGTACAAAAATTTGGTGCAACGTTAGTATGGAGTGTTTACTTTTTTTCATCACTGTACAACTAACTTTGTGAATGGTCAAAACACCAGACAGCTAATCGCTGGCGAGCGTAAGAGATTGTGAGTTCGATTCCCGCTGGTTCCATTGCACACACTGTTTGTGTGGAGCTCCCAGGGTGTATTTCTCCTGTGTTGTAATATTTCCTTGTGCTATCTTATCTCCGACTTATAAGCGGGCTCTCACGTCAAGCTCACAAGTCGTATGTTTGTTATTCAATGAATAAAAAAAATCTAAAACTAGATTTGTAAGTTAGGTAAGGCATACGAATTATTTTTTCATTTGTAAAGTATTGCCTTAATCCTAGAACTACCGGAAATTTTACTCAAGTTTTATAAAAACATTCTACACCAGAATTTTTACTTAAAACTATTTAATTTGTTTATTTAACTTATTATTGTCTGATTTATACATTTAGTTTGTTTTGAAGAAATTTCTGGTTTGAATAAATATTTTGAATGTACATGTCGGGTCCATTGGACCCTTCTGGTAGACAGAGGGTTAAATTAGTTAAACAATAACTAAATTCATAACACTCCAAGACCCCCAAGTAAACTTATATATAAAAAATATATATATATGATTCATACGTTTAACTGCATTGTTTTCACAAAAAAAGAATAACAAACATTTTAGTAAAAGATACTTGCCGAGCTGATAATTTGCCCTGTCTTATATGGGTGACAAACAAATTCAAGATCCCATCACAACAACACAAATTATTCAAACAAATCCACAATTAATCCTACAAAAATCAGCTCAACATTTTATTAACTTTGACATTTAGGCAAAAATAAAATTAAAAAATATATACATGAGACTGAGTGATTTTTTGACATTTCTATACCCCAAAACATCAACTGATGTCCTTACTTGTTTGGAGAATGTACAATACTTTGAAAAATTATAGTATCATATCCGGAAAATCCGAGTAATATGAAACATTACCCTATGCAAACTCTTCTAGATCTCAATAAAAATGTTGCGGACCATATTAATGTAAAATGTAAGCCTAGAGGTACTTTCAAAGACATGTCTCCTATCGGTGACAATAGGCGTTGGAGTGTTAAGTATCCTATTTCATTTCAGCATGTAAGAAGATCCAATTGAAAAAGTCAGATCGTTCAGAGTCCCTATTACATAAACGAAAAAAAATGATATTTCGTGACATAAAATGGAGGATATATATCAAAGCTGTATATCAAGGTTATATCTTATTTATTTTCGGATTTTCACGTAAGATATAAAAAAAGGTGCAGGTATATCAGGGGTTGGGAAATATGTGTCTAAATATATTAGCATCAGCGAGATGTTGCACTTTCAACTTGCATGAGCTAGCTTTAAAAAAAAAAGTTCTATTTAATATTTCTGTTATCAGCAGCCTCTTAATATTAAAAATAAACAGTCAAGTGCGAGAATTACTCGCGTTCTGAGGGTTCCGTAGAATAAATAAGTGAATTATTAACTGTTTTATTAAAAAAATCGTTGGTGAAAGAATAATAAGACATTGTAAAAAACTATACAACGTAGGTTTAGGTAAAACTGTATATACTAGAAAAGTATAAATGGTAATACCATAAATGTTCAAAGATATATGTAACCTAAATAGCATCAAATGTTTCTATTCTGTATAATTCTTTTTTTAATCTTATCCGAATATGTTTATGATGAACTTAATTTGGTACTGACCGTAAAAGTAGTGCATATTTAAACTTCATTTGGCTTTTCATAAAACTAAATTCAGCCTAGGAATAATCTGTCCTTTTTACATTGTATCTTAAAAAGAAAACCTCGTTCAAAGTTTAAACATGGCAAGCTACTAAGAGCGCTTCGAAATGAGGTCGCAAAGTTGCACCGCAACCTTACTCCATGCCGTGTTTTTCGAGAAAGCTATTTAATGAACTTTTAAAGACAAGGGGGCATATTGGGAGATCCCCACAATGTCGCCACTAGTCGCGAATACCATAGTATTTATGTGATTAATTCTAATTAAATAAGTCTGATCTTAACAATTGTTTATCGCTTAACAATTGTTTAACAATTGTTTGTCGCTTTTATACTGCTACCGGGCATTACATTATACAAATGTATCATTAAAAGTTGTTATCTACGCTTTAAAAGCCGATGGTACATAGAGTACGCCACCCCTGTCATTATCTATGTCCGAACCGTCCGTGTCTTTAACGGTTAATATCCCGGCTAAATACCGAGGATTTTTTTTTAAAAAAACACTATCCACAATACTTTTATACTTTTTCTGCGAAAGGTACCATGAGCGCTCATCAAAACTTTTGATGAATCCCCGCAAATAGAATTACGTGTGTAACGGAAAATTGCGTTTTTCTCAAAAGCTATGTTTCCTAGAGTAATCGCTATAATTTTCCTGCAAGGTTTAATTTAACGTCTACTACCTCTAACTTTTTCATAATTTTAGTTTGAGTAGATTCGGAAATAGATGGGGGCGGACATATTTTTTTTTCACTTCATTTTTGATAATATCTCTAAAACTATAGTACCTAAAATTAAGAGAAATGTACTATTTTTGATCTCGGCGTTACGAAAGCTTTCACGCGATAGCCCACACGATATATAAATAAACGATTTTTTGTTCTTCAAGTAGCTTCAACATTTTTCATAAATATATTTCTGAATGTTTAAGAATCTGTAAATATGTGGCTCAATAGCCTTTCTTACTTCGCTCGATTTGAGCTTTTCAAGTTCCATAGGTTACGAGTAAAGTGACAGACAGACAGACACAAGAGTATTCTTATAATGGCTCCGTTTTTTTTTTTTTTTTTTTTTTTTTTTTTTTTTTTTTTTTTAGTACGGAACCCTAATTTTTTTTATAGTGATTATTTCTGTGTTTATACGAATTTCAACACCATAAAAGAGATAGATGGTGCACTGAATCTCACCGATCCTAATTTTGAATTCACTGATACCATGTAATATTCATCAGTAAAGCATACACTATATGAATTTCGTTTTCAATCTACAACAATTGTATCCTTGCAATGAACTCAGCATTTTTTTATATTACTTATATTAATTAATAATATTTAAAATGATAATTCATGACGTATAGATTTTTAATTTTATACTGAAATTATGAATGTTTAAGTAAAATTATGCTAGGAAAAATGAATAGCGCCTGGGAATATTCGTTAAAAATATGTCGCACAAGGCGTTTTTATTTAAATGTATTATCAGTGAAATATTCGTATAAGGCAATTAACGATTGAAATCGTAATAAATCAAAGAATATGTAGCTATATTGCAATTTATTTTAATTTTATAGATCCTCGAAGAGTATCTACAATAAATCAAATAGTTAGAATCCTGTAATTACCGGAATTATCCTATAAGTTAATGAGGAAGTAATTCATTCAATAGTTTTTAATTTAAAAATGTGTATATACCTGTTCATCACAACTACTTCTTCGTGATTTTTTGTGGCATCTGCAATCGTGAGGTACCTCAAAGAAATGTCGTAGTGAGCTAAAAATAATTCACAGTATTAGTAGAAGAAAAAAAAATTACATTAATCAAGACAGAATCAACATTCAAATTTTTAATGAAAATAATCAAAACAAATTCGTCTAACTAAAAGGATATACGAAACTGTCCAAAAGGATGAGAATCACTAATGGAATTTCAGAGTATTTTGTAAAAACTGCGATGTTTAAAGCAAAAATAGGAAAGTATATGCACGGATTCAACATTTAAAAAATCTCAATTTTCTGGTTAATCTTATCTTCTTCCTTATTATAATACAAATGCATACTGTATTAATTTGGCATGTATCAAATAGAGTCCAAAATTTCAAACGTCATTTGTGTAAAAAGAAATTTCTTTATTATAAGGGTATAGATCATTACGTCTTGTACAATTTAAATAACTCGATAAAATTTGATAAAATGCACATTACTAAATGTTGTACTACGTTAACCTTATTTAACGTAGTACAACATTTAGATATGTGCTTTTTATCACATTTTGTCTAGTTGTTTGTTTGTTTGGTTGTGTTTATGACGGCCAATTATCAACACGAGGGATATAGGCCCTAAGGGGGGGTGCCCTTGTTGGGGGTCTTTCTAAGGGAACCTATTCCGTATTTATGCTTGCCTAGTTGTTTGAATTTTCTTTCATTTGTTATTTAACATTGCTACAGCTAAGGGAAAAAACAGAATTCATAGAAAATGTTTCTGAGTAAAAAGTGAAATCTTAGCTATTGGTATATAATTTGTAAAAATATAATTTCGCATTATATTGAATTTATGAATGGTGTGGTTATCTGGACCAAATTTCGATTATATGATTCATATGTACTAAGGCACAAAGAAAATCAGCAGGAAAATGACTCAACACTGCATAAAAAAAAATGTCTAAGTAAGTTCCTTTTACACACGTATATGTGTAAATTTGTAAAAATACACCTTTGTCATAAAACTTATACAATTGACGTTAAAAGTTTCCTGTATCTATATATGTTTATTGGCTTAATGGAAGTGTGTAATTTGTTATCACTTCAAATACCCAAACAAATGAGCAAATGTTATACGAGGGTCACTCTGAAATTTTTGAGATACAACTAGGTTTTTAAAGTTATACTTACAAAATTTTAGGTGTGCTCAAAGTAGTCTCATCCAGCATCAATGCACTTTTGTAGACGAATTTTCCACAGATTAAATACCTCAAGCCATTCATTTCTTGGAATAGATGAAAAAAATTCATTTATAGCCACATCAACCTCTTCTTCTGAATGAAAACGACGTCCACGTAAGTTTTTTTTAGATTAAAGAATAACCAAAAGGTACACATAGCTAGATCAAGTGAATACGGCGGATGTTCTATCACTTTAATTCGTTATTGTTTAAGAAACTCAACTGTTAATCCGGCTGTGTGTGAAGCTGCATTGTCTTGGTGAAGCATTAGTCCCCTAACATTCACTTCTTGTAGAATTTCTGGAATTCATTCAGTGGTATACTAGTTTGCTGTTACTGTCTTCTGTTCTTCCAACTTGATGGCTTTGACCAATCCCGTACTTCTGAAGAAAACGGCCTACATCATTTTTTTCAGTGCGCATTGTTTTTTCACCATTGTCGGCGTGGGATCATCTTCAAAGACCCATACTTTACTTTCTTGACATGTTGGAACGTCAAAAAAAGGTATGTACGTTTCATCACCCGTTACAAATCTAGAAATGATTCGGTGGCCATCATCATTTAGCAATTTAAGAGTTTCTTTACTGATTTTGACATGCGCCTCTTTTTGGTGCTCAGTTAGATTATGGGGAACCCAACGGAAAACTACTTTTTTCATATGCAATTCTTCATGAATAATTTTGTGTATGGCTGCGGATACAATTTTAAGTTCCTTCTGTATCATTTGATAGGTACGGCGATTATCATCCATTAACATTTTTCGTATGGCAGACACATTATCCGGGATTACTGCCGACGGCGGCCTTCCTGTGTGTTCTTCATCCTGAAGAAAATTGCAACCTCTGCTAAATTCTTTAAACCATCTGAATACAATATCACGAGCTGGAAATTCATCACCAAATGCTAATTTCAAACGTTGAACGCATTCTTCTTGATTTAATCCTGCTTTAAAATCATAGAAAATTATAGCGCGAAAATGTTCTCGCGTCAACTCCATTTTCTCTTCTGTTTAAAATTTATTCTACGCTAAACAAGTTGAAGTAAGTCAGTAAAAAATCGTCAGCTGCGTTAAAATACTTTGTATTTTAAAATTAAACTGTTATTTTTATTTTGTAAATTCTCGTCTGCGCGTATCTTAATAATTTCAGAGTAACCCTCGTATAATGTTACGGATTTACCCGAAATGGTGTGGTAATGTAATTTATAAATCTTGTATATTACACAAATATCTGTGTATTTTTCATATTACACCGAAATATCTGTAAGGATATTACGCAGATGCATGCGTACGAATAGAATATTACACAAAAGTATACGTACAAATTTTACACAGGTGTAAGAACAGAATCTTACACAGGCTTATGTGTAACAATATTATGCAGAAATATGAAATGTTATTAAGGATTTTACAAAGACTAAACTTGGTACACATCCAATGTATACTCATTGCTCAAAACCGTGATATTAAAGACATGTTTTTCGATTACAAACTATAATATAACAAATTAAGTAATCTAAGAGAATTGCTAGATATCTTTTTTAATTTACTAAGAATATATAAACAGCCACATTTAAAGAAAAACACAAATAAACTATTATTTTAATGATCAGAAATTTTCATATATTTTTTAAGTTCGGCAATTTTTAGAGTGTAATTACAGGGTGATTCTATGATCATGGGACAAATTTTAAAAGGTAAAGTACACATTAAAAATCAATTTAGGTATAGAAATGTGTGGTCGGAAATAAAAAGTTTTGGGAAAAAACAAGAAATGCGGAGGAAATGAAAACAAGTGTTTTATTGACATAACAATTACAGTAACTGCTCAAGTGTGCCACCACCAACATCGATACATACCTGGCAGCGCCTAGAAAATGATTATTGGGCCACTTTGAAGGTTCTAGATGTCTCATCTTTGAGACACTAATTGACTCTGATGAGGACCTAATTCTAAAACTTTCGGTCGTTGCTGCAATGTTCGTGAAACACCGGAAATCTGCGAAAAGATACGCCAATGACTTGCTAGACGCTGCCAGTGGCACATTTGAGCAATGACTGATCGTAGAATCCCCCTGTATATATTACTGGTGTAAAAAGATACATTGATAACAAACAGTTTACGAGTCATTAAATAGACATTATATAGTTACAATACATTATTACCAGATGAATATTTATCCAGGTATATTAGGAGGTCAAGTAAGGAACCCGGGTGTACCAGTGCACTGGTGTCTAAGCGTACACCTTTGTCTCTTATTACCATGTTTACATAAGGAACAGTATTTTGTGAATGGTTGTCTGATGTGATGCTAAAAGAAGAAACATATAAATTATTACCATTAGAGAAAGAAATACAAAGCATAGAAAACTTATTTTAAAAATAGTGTAAATACGTTGTTTACAATTAACATTTATTTTTATGCTTTAACTCTCAATTACGATGTAATTTTAAGAAAATGTGAATTAAACAAAACATTTTCTAATTTTAAAATCGTAGTTTACATATTAAGAAAGTAAGTATGCCATATAAGTTTAAGTTACAGAAGAACATCTAACTCATTTTTCAACGACTTAAGGTCACATTTTTAATCTAAAACGATAAACGCAGAATAAATTACAACGGAAAATATTTTCTAAATCGTAAAAACAGTACATATTTTTTTTTTTTATATTTTTCGGACAGTTGGAACAAGACAATAAAAGTCTGTTCCGTTTTAGAAAGACAATCCATTTATATACGACGACATATTGACTATTTTCCGTTTCAAATTCGTAAGTTGGAAAGTAATTACATATATACTTAAAAAAAAAAAGTATAAAGTGCGCATTTTGCGCTAGGGCAAGATGAAAAAGTAGTTGAACAGACATTATAACATAAATTTTAAAATTCTGAGGCTTCGGAAGTTTCCCTAAAATCATGTTAATTTCTCGACCGATTTCAGAGTTTTTGTTCAAGATATGTAAAGCAGCTCTATTTTTACAAGAATCCAAAACATGTCTTATTCTTTTTAAATTCGTGTATTGTAATTTCGGATTTAGATTTCATTTCACAGTACATTAATTCAACATAGATAAATGGATTTAAAAATATATATATATATAATACAGAATTTATACTTGTAAAATTTGGTTTTGAAAATTATTTATAACAAGGCTTTCATTATTAACATTACGACAGAAAACATTTTTTAGTCTTTAATCAGTTTTCTTTAAAAAATCTAAACCTGTGACTGTACGATCCGTGAACGATCAGGGCTTACGGTGCCCAACTCTGTTTATTTGACCAACTCTATATATTATGCAGCATGTTCCCGGCCCAGGTGGTCAACCCAATGCGAGACCCTCGGTGTTTAGTTCTCAAGCAAAGTTTGGTACTCATTTTATCGACCCCGAAGGGATGAAAGGTTGAGTGAACACCTTGCCTAGACAGAAGCAGAACTCGCGACCTGTATTAATCTGTTTTTGCATTGTTTTCTGCTCAACACAACAAGAGAAATAGTTAATATGTTCTAATAACACTAATAAATCATTCACATCTCGAGGAATTACCACTGCCAACGTATTTCAGCTGAGATATTTTTTCAAAAACAAATCTGTATTGTAATTGCATTTCGTTTTCATTTTTGGCCGAATTAGATTAGTAAAACCTATTTTCTTTATTCACATTTATATACGCCACCTTTTCTGCAAATAATTTGGTTGCATACTTCATTTTCTATATTTTAACGCTCAAAGACAATTGAAAGTGTTTATTAATTCAGTTCGTAAGGTCCTTGTACCTAGTTCTAACTTCTGCAAGTAAACTTAGATTGATCTTCTTATATTTTATTCAGATTTAAAGTACATTAATCCAATAGGGGTAAATGGATTAAGAAAATATATAACATTCAGATTTTATACTAAAGTACTTTTAAACTGCAAATATTTTGTTAGGTATACAATAGCCTTTTTCGTATTGAAAATGAATTGTATAGCAATCAAATAGCTTATTTAGTGAAGTACTCAAAAGAATTTGTATATGCACTTCTCAAAACAATTAGGGGAGGACATGGTTTTAACAAAATTACGCAAATATTTACACCGATAAGTAACATAAAATAAAACATCCATAATTTAAAGGGTAGTAGAAAACAGATAAAAAAAACTTCACATGAAAATTAAAGTTTACGATGTCAAAAACTAGAAAAAGGAGAAACGTCCAGAAACGTTTGTTTCACCGTCTCAGTTGTAAAATTCAATTGTTCAGCTTGTGTTTTGTGAAAACGTGGCTTGAAAATGTTAGAACCATGTGATTTAACTGAATCCATAGCTTGAAGTGTTATAGAGACAATTGAATATGGGGAAACACAACGACTGTTGGAGACGCTGTTGGGGTCAATGCAAGGATGTGGAATTCCTGTGCGATTCCAAGACACAGAGAATGGTAGATATCGACAAGGGCAAGGTCGACCATGTGTTACCACAGAAACTAATGACCGATATATCCTGTTAACAGCTCATCGAGACGGAAAGTACAATGCTACTCTGCTGTAAACACAGTTGCTCTTTCACACTGGACGAAGGGTGTCCAGACAAACAGTCCGAAATAGGCTTCATCAAGATGGTCTCTACAATGTTAAAAATTTACAGCATTCTGGCAGGTCATTCGACCGTTTTTTGAAAAAACGATTTCATAACCATAATTTAACTATATTCTGACCATAAAATGGCCAATAATATTGTTAGAATAGTGTTAAAATTACGGTTGTGTAACCGTTTTCGAAAAAAACGGTCAAATGGCCTGCCAGAATGCTGCAAATTTTTAACAGTGTATGCACGTAAGCCATTGGTCTGTATTCCGTTGATCTCTAGCAACTGTGCGGCTCAAAGAAGATGGGCAACTGAACATCGAGTTTGGAGGCAACGTTGTTGAAGTCAAATCCTGTTTACAGACGAGTCGAGATTCAGTCTGGATGTGACATCTGCTGTGTTTTGGCATGGAGAGAAAGAGGCACTCAAAATAATCCCACAATTTGTTCGTGAAAGATCACATTACAGACGAGGTGGGTTGATACTATGGGCTGGAATCAGCATAGGTGGACATACGGGCCTGCATATCATTAGGAATGGCATTTTGACGGCTATACAGACGAGATACTGATTTCTCATGTGGTATTTTATGTCGCAGCAATTAATGATTCCTTTTTTCCATGCATGATAATGCCAGACTTCATACAGTTCGTCTTGTGGAAAATATGCTTGAAGCTGAAACAATACAGAGTATGGAATGACCAACATGCTCTCCTGACCTGAATATGATCGAACATGTTTGGGACATAGATAACGCATTGCTGCGAGACAAAGGCCTCCTTTTACTGTTCGGAACTTGGAGATTGCAATTCTTGAGTAGTGGAACATTATTCCCAAAAGCCTTATCGATAACCTCATCGCATCCATGGAAAACAAGGATGCAGCAGTCTTAACTGTTCGAGGAAACCACACGCCATATTAAAAAACTTGCATCATTTCTAAAGAATACTTTTTGTAACCAAATTGTTACCCTAAACCATCCTTATATGTTCTTTCCATCTTTTCAAAGAATAAAAGCTCCCTTACATTTTTTGCGCCTTTTTTCTGTATTGAGCATTGATACACGTGTATCCATTTTATGCAAATACATGGCTGTCTTGCACTGTCCTCTTCACTTTTTTGCTTGCTCCCCTAATTTTTCGAGCAGTGTATTATGGTACACTGGTGATGATTTTTTGATGTACAGTTTGTAATTGTTATGCTATTTAAAATGTCATGCTAATGATATACGTTTCAAAAGTGGAGAGCAACATGCATCCTATAGAAAATAGTGCGAGTAGTATTTATTATTTATTTAGTAGCTTGAAAAAATAAATTTATTTACATTACATTCAGTAGATAATATTTTTTATTAGCTTTTATGGGTGTTATACTATTTAAAAAATAGTAAGATTGATATACATTATTGAAATACACGATAATGCCATATGGAAAATGTTGCAACTAGCATTTAATGTATTTTTTGTAATTCCGTACACAAAAATTGAAATATCTTATTGTTAACGAAAAATATGAAGTAGGTGTACGTTTCCAGTTGTTTTATGAATTATGTTTTAAAATTAGTGAAGTATAGACCATTATGTGATACATAATGTTATGTGTTTTATAAATTATGCAGATCATTAAATCTTTATATACTGAATTTTGAATTAAGAAATTGTTTCAACTGAATAATTATTTACGTTAATGTCTAAGATATCCAGAACAACATGTATAATAATAATAAATATATTACAAATCATCAGACATACAAGTAAAATTACATAAATACATTTAATACAATTAAAAAGCAAACGTTTCAAGCTAAATTTTAGCCCCTCATCAGTGCAACAAAACATTCAAATGATAGAAAACTATATATCATGTTTACAGTTAAAAATTATTAGCAGTTAAAATTAAATAAAGTATAAAATTTTTTTTAAACAATGCTGAGTATTCAGGAGGAAGTGCACATGATTCATTTATCGGCGACGTTTGCTTACGAGTGAACACACCTTCCAGAAAAACTCTACTTTTAATATTATTGCAACCGGATCTGATAACTTTCATATTCGTGAAATCTGGGATATGGTCGGTATCCAAAGAATGCTGTACAATTTTAGACTGTAGGTTTCCAGATTTGTAAGTACGTTTATGCTCGGTAAGGCGAATGGCGCAAGTGCGACCATTTTCGCCAATATATACTGAGTCATATAGGATATATAGGATAAATGAATCATGTGCACTTCCTCCTGAATACTCAGCATTATTTAAAAAAAAATTTATACTTTATTTAATTTTAACTGCTAATAATTTTTAACTGTAAACATGATATATAGTTTTCTGTCATTTGAATGTTTTGTTGCACTGATGAGGGGCTAAAATTTAGCTTGAAACGTTTGCTTTTTAATTGTATTAAATGTATTTATGCAATTTTACTTGTATGTCTGATGATTTGTAATATATTTATTATTTTTAACTCGTATATCAGACGTTAAACAATGATTATTTATTTTAATGTATAATAATAATTTGATTTTTAGATATTTTTATTAATTAAAACTGATTTAATAAATCGGTAGTTAGAGCTATTTTTGCAAAATAGTTACATGAATAATTAGAAAAAATACTGTTATGGAAATATCACAATTCTTAAAAGAAAAGCGTAAATAAATTTATTGTGATCCTGTGTGTAAGAGAGAAATGATTTGTAATTGCAAATTTTTTGTATAACATTTTTTAATAGGACAAAAGCAAGACATACGTAAATGGTTAAGAAAATAAGGTACTTCTTAGTTATTTCGTCGACCAAATTATTGTAGCCAAATTGTAAGGTTAAATGCCAATAATGGTTTGCCATTAATTAATTGTAAGATTAAATGCCAATAATGGTTTGCCATTAATTAATTAATTGTAAGATTAAATGCCTATAATGGTTTGACATTAATTAATTAATGGTAAGATTAAATGCCAATAATGGCTAATAAAACCATTAATTCGACGTTTTATTTGTATTTTTATTAATGTTTTACTAATTTATTTGTTCTTTCATTATTTAAAATAAAAATTATGTCAATGTGGATAATTTGGCGAGTTGTTTGGCGATTTATATAACTTGGCGAAATTGTTCGACGGGATAACAAAGAAGTACCAAAAATAACCGCATTAAAAAATATTTTGCTTCGTCTGTTTAATTTCGCTTTCTAAATATGATTGAGCAAATTATTTTGTATGAAAAGTGCATTCTACTTTTATTAGTTGATGAATAATATAAATTTTACTCTGAATTTGCTGTAATGGAAATTAAGAGTACCGTCAGGATGTAAAGGGTTAACAGGGCTGCAACAATTAATTCGAATACATTACCGTTTTACTTTTCCTATATTAATTTTTAAATGCTATGTACTGTGTATAAAAATATATGCATACAAGACTGTAAAAAAAAATAAATTGTTTAAAGCCAGTGGACGGAAATTGCTGAGAGAGCGTTTTTGACTGTGTTATGTGTTGACAACTGAACGAAATTATAATATGTGAGTGTATAAAATACATAAATTTACACGCAACGCTACGAAGAATAATTTTGCTACTTTGCCTTGAGTAGGTTCTAATTTTGGAAAGAGCGCTTTTAATTAAATTATGTGTTTTGTCCCAGCTAATTAAAATTTAATAACCTTAATAGTGTGTATGAAAGATTTATAGATGATATTCAGAACAGATTAGAAATAGATTATCGTTTATAATACATTTGAAAACGCGTATTTGGTTCTGAAAAATCTTATGTATTTACTAATTTGTTACTTTAGACAATTCTTTTCAACGAATGAAAAAAATGAATTGTTGATATTCTGGTAGTGTTGTTAAGAATAATTTAAGCTTAAAAAATGACTTTTCATTCTTGTTAAATATTTTGTGTTTTGAGATCAGTAATGCAAATTTTTCATTTTCTGTAAAACAAGCACTTTAAACCTCTTATATAAATAAATAATTAACAGTTATAACAATTATAGTTGACATTGTATGTACAGGTTTTTCTCGAAAGCCTGTGATTATTTAATCCTGTCGCAATATTGTCGCACTAATAGAAAATATATTAAACGGGAAAAACTGCAATAAGGTCACGGTGAACTTTCTGAAAAATCCAATTTACATAAATAAACAATGTAATAATGTACTGGGTTTGGATATATTGGGTTTGATTTACTATAGTAAAAAATTACATATTACATGTTGAATTTACTTTAAGAAAAGTTTATCTGATTTTCACAAATTTGTATTAACATAAGCATGTCAGCTAAATGATAAACGTTCAAAACACAATTTTTTTTTCTTTGCATTACTGCAATTCTTAAGGTTATTTATGCTCTATGCTAATTATGTAACATTTTAAATTAACTTATGTGCTTTAAAATGATTATTAAATACAGTGATACCTCAGTTTTTGTCAATAATCCGTCTGAAAACTGTCGGCGAAATCTGTTACCGAGGCAATTGTTTCCATATGTATCTATGTATATAAAATTAATTCTTTCGAAACACCCAAGAATATATTTTATAGAGAATAAGCATAAAGTTTAATACTAAAAACAATAAGAAATTAATATAGTGTTCTTGGTGTATGGTATCAATGCACTATATCTAGGGTAACTTCCGTTTTTGGTTTTTTGGCAGTAGGACTAGTTTCAGAGCCAGAGGAGCTATGTTACTCAAAAGAGCTGTCTAAGAGGTGTGTTTTTGCTGTCTCTTTAAGATGTCTAAAATGGGCAAGACAACATCAATAAACAAGTTGCCGAAACGGTTTGCAACAGCTTTGTCTGCGTGATGATAGGATGTACCCTTAATGCCGCTGTCGTGTTTTTGAATAATTTCCCACTTCAACTCGATCCTGTCCCTGGCCATATTCTTTGAAGGGCTGCTGGCTGTGGAAATTTAATTTGACCCCAAAATGGAACGCTTGTAAACAACAACAAAAAAATGGTCAAATGCGTGTAATACTCATGCGAGGTTCTTGCGATCGGACGGTTGCGTACAATGAAAACATGAATTATTAACTGTGTTATTTAAAAAATCGTTGCTAAAAGAATAATAAGACTTTGTAAAAAACTATATAGCTTAGAGTTGGGTATAGCTGTATATTCTAGAAAAGTATGAATGGGTATACCCTAAAAGTTCAAAGAGATAAGAAGCCTAAATAATATCAAATAACTCTATTTTGTATAACACATTTTTTTTATATCTTATCGTAATATGCTTATGATTAACTTAATTCAGTACTGACAATAAAAGTAGTGCATATTTAAACATCATGTGGCATTTCCTAAAACTAACTTCAGCGTATTAATAAGCTTCCTTTTTCGCAGTGTAGCTAAAACAAAACCTTTACTCAAAGTCTAAACTGGACGTTGTGCAAAGCACGCTTCGAAAAGAGGTCACAAAGTTGCAACGTAGTAATTGGCTTGTGCCTCGTTTTCCAGATAGGTTTTTAATTAACGCTTAAAGACACGGGAGGCGTATTGAGAGATCCACTCAATGCAAACTAGTCACGAATCCCATAGTATTTATCTGACAAATTCCAATTAAATTAGTCTGTTTCTAATAGTTTGGTGTTTATTGCTTTTATACTGCTACTGGGCATTGCATTACACAAGTATATCTTTAAAAGTTGCTATCTAACCTTTAAAAAAGATGGTACATAGAGTACGCCACCCCTGTCATTGTGTATGTCCAAACAATCCTTGTCTTTAAGGGTTAATGTCTCTGCTGATTTCCGGCGATTTTTTATTTTGGAAAATCATTATCCACAATGCTTTCAAACTTCTGCTACCATAGGTACCTCCAGCTCTACTCACCATCTTTTCTGAATGCTCAAAAATTGAAATTTGTGTGTAACGGAAAAATGAGCTTTTCTCAAAACCTAAGTGACCTAGGGTAATCGCTATAGATTTCCTGCAAGTTTTAAATTGAGGTCTACTATCTCTAATTTTTTCATAATTTTAGTTTCAGTAGATTCGGAAATAGAGGGGGAAGATATTTTGACATTTTCGACGATACCTCTGAAAATATAATATCTAAAATTAAAAGAAAATAAGTTTTGAGCTCAGCGAAAACTTTCACATGATACCCCGCACGATACGCAAAGAAAATATTTTTTTTTCCAAGTAACTTAATTAGGCCCTCTACATTTCTCCTAAGTTTATTTGCGAATGTTTAATAATCTGTAAATATGTGGGACGATAGTCTCTATTACTTCCCACATTTTGAATTTTCTGCATTCTATAGTTTACGAGTTTGTGACAGACAGACAGAGAGACACAGGAGTGATCTTATAATGGTTCCGTTTTTACACTTTTAGGTATGGAACCCTAAAAAGCACAAAATAAACACTAGAAATGAGCCAAATCGTTTGCCTAGATGCGCAAGGTGATGCATATACAAGAAACACCGACACAGTGGACAGGAAAACTCTTGGGTCGGTTCCTTCTTAAAGGAAACTGCAGCGAGATCACGTGTGTACGTTGGCGAATGACATCTCAAGAAACTGACGAAAACCGAGATAAATTTTTCTCGGAAAAAATCGACAAAAATCAAAACCAACGATAACCGATGTCAACGAAAACCGAGGATTTACTGTATATAATTTCATTACTTTAAATTTATTTAATTAGATACATTTAAATTTATTTAAACGAAAACTTAACAACTGCAAATTGCGCATTTTTGATTATTTTTTGAACTACGGTAGCGCAAAATATTATTTTCTTAATCTGATTGCACTTGCATACCTTCACTGATTTTTTTTTTTTTTTTTTTTTTTTTTTTTTAAGCTTGTTAGAATTCTTAAATGTTATATCTTTTTTTTTTTTTTTTTCGCAATTTTTTGCAAAATATTTATAAAACATATTTAGGACATCTTACTGCCAGAAAAAGCATCACCCATTTGGTGCTTTTCGCGCTAACCAAAATTTTACCAGCACTAATTGAGGGATCATATATAAAGTGTTGATAAGCACACTAAATGAAGAATACCAGTATACAGGTCTAGTGGTGTTATTCTGCTGTTGCATACATATAAACTTATATACAAAGATAAAGATATATATTAGGAATATTAATTGATATAAACATGAATAAATACTTTAAAATATGTGAATAAGAAATTAATTAAGACAAAATGAATTATTTTTCGAACTTTAGAAATATATTTCTAAAACATTTCTACAAAATACATTACACACCTTGGGATTGTAAAGTTGTATGGTACACTTTCTTTTTGCCAGTCTAATTTTACAAATTCCATGTTGAAATCTCCTGGGACGATGCACTGAATAAAAAGAAGTTCTTTTTCTTTACTGTCGGAAATTTCAATCACAATCCGATGGTAAAAAATATTGTGACCCTAAAAAGAAAAAATCAAGGGTAAGGAATAATAAGCTTTTAACAATAAAGCTTGAATAATATAAATTAAATTTGTATATCCATTTGGATGCATAGAGAATAAACTAACAAATGTATTTTGTAAAATAAATGCAAATTGTTAAAAATTCCTTTAATTATTTCTCTCTTTTTGTCATGTAAGTTATTTATTTTCTAATTATTTCCAAGATGTTTTAGAAATTATTTGTACCATAAGTATAAATTTCTTTCTTTCTTTTTTTTTTTGTAATAAAACACTAACTGATTGAGGTTTTTTTGTATGAAAAATAATTAACACATTTATTTTAGACTTAGAAGTGGCATAATCATTTATTTAAAAAAAGTGATTAATACCTATTATGGAGGTGGAGGGGTGATATTGATAGAAATTCCCTTTAAAGTACAGTGAAACAAATATGCCAGTAGTCATAAAAAGAGGAACTTCATGCGGTTTATAATTCAATGTCCGTGAATTAACAGGTGCTAATTTCTTTTTTTAACTTAGTTTTTATACAATTTTATTATTATTTGCAACATAAATATAAATTTCTTTATTTTTTTATGACACGTAAAGTTACTGAGATATTTTTTACCCCCCAAAATAATTATTACTAAATTATTTTACAGTTAAAAATGACTATTAGCTATTAGGGAGAACAGGGGGTGTAATTAGGGGGGTAATTTATCCCCCTAATTACCAGGGGATAAATTATTTCCCCCTGGTAAAATAAATAATTTACCAGTGGTGGTAAATAATTTAACAGGATGTTAAATTATTTCTGTTAATAATTTAACAGAAATAATTAAAGTATTTCTGTTTAAATAACAAGGAAATATATATACCAGTAGTCATAAAAATAGCAAGTATGTGTGGTTTATATTTCAACGTTTGTGCAATCACAGGTGTAAATTTCTTTTTTTTAAAAACATAGTGTTTATAGAATTTTATTATTATTTGCTCTGTTATTGACGCTGTATGTAGCATTTCCAAAAATTTTCAATCCAAATTTGATACTTAAGGCTTATGAGAGTTTGATGGACCTTTTACCATTTACTGTTAGTATAATATTGCGACTATGGTTTTCAATTCGAAGACATTTTTCGGAGGAGCCTGTCTATATATCACGCATTACAGGAAAGATTATGGTCAGCAGGTGAACAGGTGAATACCTTGATGGTATAGTTGGAAATACTCTCGTTCCCATTGGATGAATATTTGTATTTCACATCATAGAAGAGACATAGAAAAATAGTCTAGTCATAGTAAAATATATGCACTTTAATATAATTAATAAATGATAAAGAAAAATTAAGAATAAATGTGACTTTCAAGAAAATGAAGCGATAAAAATATAGGAATGTGCGATAAATTCGGATTGGACAAACCGTGAGAAGGAAGTGGAGCTTCTTTCGAATCCAAGAATTACGATCAGTATAATGTTAGCAGCAATTTTTAACATTTAAAATTTGTTTTTCCTGTGACTGTTTATAATTAAAATAAATGAAACATCATTTTACAATTTAAAAAGTAATTGAGAATTTTATTGACTATCTTCCAAACAATTTTGTTCAGAAGCATGTCATTCCAACTCAATGTTAACTATCATGTCAATTTTTAAAAAAATAATGCTGATTTTATTGTAATTGATAGACAAATGTACTTATTTAAAATTTTAATTGTTCTAAGTGTTGTTTCAAGATAAATGAAAATATATTTGAAATCGCTAGTTCTTTATTGCATTAATTTTCAATTTTGCTGACTGCTTTTTTATGTGTTTATCCATTTTATTCTTTTTCTTGTAAATTGTGAATTGTTCTACCGGAAAATTTCGCCTGTAAAAATTCACTTATTCAGTCAACTCTAACCTTGTTTAAATCGTAACACGACAAGTGATCGTTATTTGGTCACTCGATTATGAAGTAGCATTACATTTTTTATTAATGTTGTATTAATTTGACTTTATTACCTTAAATTCCATTCATTTTGTGAAATTTTTGTATTCACACATCACAGCAATGTCAAACATAACAACGCTGAATTGCCTTGAGATAAGACTTATATTGGATGTCACGTGACGATAATGTTGAAAGTTAAATTTTCATTTCGTTCACAGTGTTATAAGGTTTAATTTTTAGCCACTGTATACATTATACTCTTTGAAATATAAATAACACATAAGCAGGATGTGACTATATATTTAGTTTAATTATTTATGATTATTTTTAAAGCGAAAAAGTAAAATACTTTTAATATCTTAGAGTTCACGGTATTTTGACTGATGGTTTCATTTAAGGAATTCCATGACATGATTAGAATTATGTTCTAAATAAAATGTTCTTGCATTTATTTAGTTAAAATATTGATAATAACATTATTTGCATAACAACTATAATATGTTGAATATTTTATTCATTTATTAGGCATAAAACAAATTTATGCGATTCCCCCTAACTTATCGTTTGAATAAACAAACAGAATTCAGACATTAAAGAAACGTCAAGCACACCTAAACGAATTCGATAATGAATAGTAAGGGATTGGAACGATTTAACGATTCTTAATTTAAACCAAGTAATAGTTCAACGCATTTACAGATTCAAAATTTAATAATCATTTTAATCAACCAAGTGTGTAATTTAATCTTTAATCAAATTTTCTTAACATACGTAATAGTTAGTGATAGCGCTGGTTGTATTTTAAATATAAACCGGACTCATAAACACATATTAAATAAAAAGTTAACCGTATCACATTTTAATTAAATACATTGAGTAAAGAGAAAGAATAGAGAGGAAGTGTGTAGGTGGGGGGGGGGGGGGTGTTGAGGGTGATGCCAAAAAATTTACCCTGAAATCCGCTACGTTCGTCCCAAACACAACCACGCGATATCGCGAAAAAATAATTAAGCTATTAGTAATACAGTTTTCAATTCATAGAAAAATAAAATGCTACTTTAGAATGCTTAAATATAAGCGGATTACTTTTATCTCGAGAAAAAAATACGCGGTTGAGGCTACAGAATTCGGCCCCTGTTCCATGTGCTTGTTTTGATTGGGCTTAATGAGAGCCTTTAAATTTGAACGATAACGCGCATCATAATGCAAACAGTTTTTACGGCATAGTGCATCTCCATCTATATCTTTCCACCATGAATTAAACCCTCATGGTTTTACAACTCTTTTTAGAATAGAATAAAAATATGTAAACAAAAACAGAACGTTCCCATTTTCAAAAAAATAAAGATGCACAAAAATTTAAAATACTCGGCTTTGGAAGACGACAACAGCGTAGCAGACGATTAAATTAATTTCTAAGAATTAGAGACATTCATTTTAATATGAGTCTCAAAAGTTTTTATGACTTATGTAGCGTACCACACTGATTTATTCAAGTAAATAAAATTTCTAAAAATATTTAAACGATACGTATTATAATGATTGAGATACGTAAAAGTAATGAATGTAATATAACTTTACGTTTCAAACAGCTTGAATAAATATTGAAATATTTATTTCGTAATTCACGGTTTTAAAGATAACTAGACATTTAAAAATATTTGTTTCTTGCTATTTTAAATGAGTTTACTCCGTTGTGCCTATTTAAAACATGCTAAGATCACGCCTACTAAATCTGATTCTTCAACAGTTGCATTCAAATAGTGGTCCAATAACGTAAACTAAAATGTAAATACTCCAAATATTGAATTACAGCTTGATTTACGTTAAACATATTTGTATGAAAATGCCAATATTGCTGAAATATTAGCACTTTTAGATTTACGAATACGAAATATTTTTTTCATTATTTGCCAATATACGCAATATTGGCCAAAACGCATCAAAATATTGGAGCAGTACATTTCTCTGATAGTGAAGTCTGAAATATCATTCAAGATACAGCCAATGGCGACCATGTTTTGCTTTTCATCTAATATTTATTTGGTGTTTAAAAGAAATAAAAATAATGGATAATTTTGTGGTGGAACTTACAAACGACAAGTAATCTTAAAATGGTAAAATATGTTTCATGCATAATTTGGAATAAAGTGTCTCAATGCATAGAACGTAATGAACGGGCTTTTTTTTCATCTTCTTAACGTTTTCTTTTCGTTCGAATTTTTTAAAAACTTAATATTTTTTTATTCCATAACATTTTTCATCAAATTTTTTTAGAAGTGCCGTTACACGTAACCAGATGTTACACGTAACCAGATGTTACAGTATTTCCGCAGAATTTAATAGGCACAATATGTGGTATTTAAGCAATCAATATTTAAAAATGTGGTTCAATTGTAGTTTACACTTTTATTTTTCGATTGAATTGCATTTTCTGTCAAAATCAAATTTTGAGTACTTCACTTTAATACAAAAATACATGATGCAAAATGTAATGCATGATGTATTCATATAATATTCTGCAGAAATGCACAAATTTAGCTGATTTAGAAATTTAATATCTAATATAGTTGAAGTTATACAAATTTGTTTTTCGATAAAATTCATTATACTCGTACATTTTGAAACATGTTCTGTGTATCAAGACATAAATGTTTATAAATTTTTAATAGTGTAGCTTTAGGTATAAGAAGTTTTCATAAGATGGAAAGTATTTTAGTTTTAAGAATAAAATTTACGTAATATAGATATTTTTATTTAAATTTAATTTTGATAAACCATAATTCTGAAGACTGTCATTTTATAGTTATTTATATGTATTATTCTCAGCAAACTATTAAAACATATATGCAGCTACTTTACATATTATTCAAAATGTTTACTCATTTCCTACAATAGCAATACAATGCATATATCAATCAATTTTTAAAATAGAAAAAAAATCCTATAAGATATCAATTACGTAAATTAATTTAAACTACCGAAAATTTCACTATAAAGTTGCTATATGTTGTACTAAGTTATTTAATTTACTTTTCCATTGCACTTTAAATAAATTAATACTTTACAAGCATAACATAGGGTATTTTATTTACCAGACGTCCGGCAAACGGGTAATAAAATACGGGGTTTCCAGTCCATAAAATAATCTCCCAGTTTCGATGGTATATTATAACAGTTTAATTTAGACTATTTACAACAAATCATACATCAAGTTAAAGACAAACTAACCTAGTTTTTCTTACAAATGTTCAATATATGCACATTCTGTTTTAAGGCATGACGTACAATGAAAAAAATAAAATTTGGAGATCCCGAGAATTTTTTTTTCTATTCTATTATTTTTTTTTGTTTAAGAAATTCGAAATAACGAGTTTTTTTTTTTATATACAGAGCAGTCGTGAATTCTGAACTTCTAACTTGAGGAATATAATAATAGATCACATAAAATATATAATGTTAACTTTAAAAAGTTCATTGTGTTACTTAAAATGCGACTATAATAATGAAAAAGATGTTACAAGTTAAAAATGTACATTTTATTTAAATCTTCTTAGAACTTTCAAGCTTTTACAAGCTCATCATCAGAGAATATTTTAATTACTAAATGTTGTTTATGCTGTGTGTTTTTCTACTTTGAACTCTAATAATTAATGGCTCTCTCATTTTCATTTGTATAAATAAACAACATTTAATTATTAAAATATTCTGTCAGGGTGAGCTTAGAAAAGCTTGAAAGTACTAAGAAGTTTTAAGTAAAATGTATATTTTTAACTTGTAACATCTTTTTCATTATTTTAGTCGACTTTTTAGTCAGACAATAAGCTTTTTAAAGTTCAAATTATACACATCATTAAAAATTCGCACTCTTTAGTCAATGACTTATCTAGTACTCCTGATTTTCCAAGTATTTGGAAAGCTTTAATTTAATTTCCCTTTTCTGGTTTCTTTTTCTCTCGCTCTCCGGTAGATGTTGCTACTTGTCCACTCATTCGTTTCATCTTCTTCTGTTCTCATTGGTTGTTTTGAACGCATTTGCTATCCGTATCGGATATATAAGCCAGCGCGTCTCTGTAATTTTGTCCGGCCTTGTTTTTCCTAGCACGATGTGTCTTGCTCTATCTTGCACTGAAGAAGAATCTTGCTAGTAGATTCGAAACAGCTGTTTGCTACTTTTCAAGTATTATTTGTGCATTTTTAAACGTTGGTTTTCTGCTTTTTAATATTCCTGCGCAAAGGCTTTAATTGCTATTTTAATGAGGGACTATGTAGTTTAAAACCTTTATTTGGATGCATTCTGCTGTAAAAAGTAACTATTAAAACATTCAGTACTGACATCAAGAAGGACATCATTCTGAATCAAGATGAAAAATTTCATTTCGTCGTATGATTATATTTAATAATAGATCACTTTGTGTCTCTTTACTTTTAATACACCCAGGAAAATTTTCGTGAAATTATATGTAACGATTTTTTAGAAATTGTGCGCGCAAGGATGAAAAACGCCGTTTTGAGAAAACTGACATTTACCCTTTATCTACTGACGGTACTTATAAGTACCATTAAAATAACTTGTTATAAAATTAATTTAATACATCGATTGGTAGTAATATAGTTTAGAATGAGTTATAGATACTTTATCTTGTTCGAAAAGTATTGTTGGTTACACACAACAAAAATATTTTTAAAAAGATGATTTCTTTTGCCTTTACATCTTTTCAGCCTTTCTTGGCGTTGTTGAAGGGAGGGGATTTTTCAATTCGCAAATATTTCCATATTTCCATTGTAAGAACATTATATTTGTACATTTCCTAACTCAACAAAATACTAAGCAAAATATTTAAAATATAAGATTTCAGCGGGGTTATGAATATTGCGCAAAATCCCTATAAATTCGAATTTAATTAATCCTTCAATACTTCTAAAATTTATTAAATGAATATGTAAATCTTCTAATGTAGTTTAAACAAGTCACGAAAAATGCTTTAGAAGATAAAATTTTCATGAATTCATAATTCAGTGCATAAAGGGTCAAAGATGAAATTACGCCTTTGTGATATAGAAAAAGATCAAAGTCTATTAGACATAACGTGTATTGTAATGCAAATTTTTGAATGGGATTTGTTATTAAATGTACCTAAATAATCATATTTAGTTAAGTGAAACCTCCCTGTGCGACCACCTCCATTAAGCAACCACATTCCTGAACGATATTTTTTTCATGGAACGAGATTTATTCCCAAAGGACTTACTGCTAATTTTACCTCCAATCAGAGACCATCCCAGTTGAACTCCCTCCATGAGCGACCAATTTCTTTGAAGAAAATGAAACAAATTCCGTTTTAGCCTGGTTACTTGAAGAAGGTTTCATTAAAAACACATTATTCCAGACAGCACATTATTCATCAAACTTCTAAAGTGTTTTTAGATTATTTTTTTTCCGGTAAATTTTATGTGTTTAAACCACTTTGTGGCTTTTTTAGGCAATGAAATTAACTCTGATGACAAATTAAGAATGACGGTCAATAAATTCCCCTCCCTATTCTGTCAGGAAACTCTCAAAGAAATAGATAAATTAATGAAATTGTCATTATTTGTTGCCCCCCCCCCCCCACACACACAAAAAAAATATTTACTGAACTTCGAAAGGACTTGGAAATAAAAGTTATAAAAGATAAAAACTTAGAATCAAAGCAAATGTCAACGTATTATTTTGTTAAACTCTGCAATAATTAACTTATGTAATTAACTTTTGTTTTGATATTTTTGATATTTTTTCCTAATGTGAAAACTAAATTTTAGTAACAATAATTGTTACTTTTTTTTTCAATAATTGAAATCTAGATTTAAACTGACCTCCATTAAGAGACCACCTCTCGGAGCGACCAATTTTTATTGGAATGGAACGTGGTCGCTTTAAGGAAGTTTTACCCTGTTAGATCCTATATTAAAAAATAAATTTTTTAACACTTTCAAGGGTACCTGACCCCAAATTGATTCAGAATGTTTCTGCATGAAACTGAATTTATCCATGCTACAAGTTGATTAATTCTGTTATAAAGAGCAAAATTTTTCCTCCCTACAGAAAACGGAATACTGTTCAATAGATAGACACTTTGTCTGTGTTAGTAACAAAACACTTATCAAGTTGTAAACACGTTCTGTTTATGAGATCACGTTCTGTTTCATTTTCAAATATTCTGGTATAGTTGAAACAATTAAGGGGTCTCAGGACTCTTAAATCTTCAACATTTTCGAAATTTTAATTTTTTTAGATGCAAAACTCCAATTTTTTCCGAAGATTTTGAAAGAATTGTTTCCTTGAAATTCCTATTAGAACAAAATGTCCGGGCTTTAGAATTATACTCGCCAAATATCTTAAGCGGCGTTTCCGAAACTTTGAAGTCATTTCTCTCCAATTAGCGTTTTTCGGCATAACGCGCACAATATTACAAAAACTTCTGAATATATTTTCATAAAATTTCTAAAACATATGTTTCATGTTAGATTGTATAAATTGAACCTTAAAATTTCCTTTTTATTGGTCAAAAAAAATTTTTTAGATGATTATACTCTTGAAATTTTCAGATGTTTTCATTAGCTAAAAATAATTTTGTATTAAAAACATAAAAATGCTTTAAATAAAAATTTATTTAGGTTCAGGGTAATTATTATAATATGAAGTATCAGTAGCCACCAAATTTTTTATTCTAGTTTGCAAAATTTATCTTGTAATCCTGCGAGTAATAAGTTATGCCATTTCTCTGCTCACCAAATGTCTGACAGTTTGGAATCCCCTGTAAACGCTAATTTTGTATCTTGCAATATTTTAAATACATGAAATTAACACCATACTTATATTTTTAATCCCAGTTAAAATTGTGTCTTAAAATCAAATATATTTTAAGATTGTGAATTTTGAAAATTGACTTTTTTTTCATTTTTCCAATTTTAAAAATCCTGAGACACTGTAACACAAAGTGTTTTTTTTTTTTTTTTTTTTTTTTTTTTTTTGTGCGCGATTATTTTTATGTTCTTTTACAGTACTTTTAGTCCAGGCAATAAAGACCGTATAGGGACTCTACCTAGCAAAATTCACGGTAGTTCTGGAAAAAGGCTCACTATATGTTTTTTGGGTCGCAGAATCCGAATTTTTAACTTCCCACCAAAATTTCCTCCGGTAACCCCCCACAAATTTTGGCAAAATGCCCCCAAAAAAGGTTTTTATTAAAAAAATCCTTTTTTTTTATTGTTTTAGGGGAAAATTATCTAGAAATTCAGAAAGTAGACAAAATTTGCAATAAATTAGATACATAACATTATGACTTAGGATGTAGGGGAAGGGGGGATCTGCCTCGAAACATGCGCGCGGTGCTGCGTGAACTAAGTTGCGCAATTCCACTTAACCACTCACACGTTTACATTCGCCCTCCCATCTCCCCGTCGAACTTTCTCTATAAGGTTTACTTTAAGTTTTTTGGGTCGCTGAATGCTAATTTTAAACTTCCCCCCAAAATTTCCCCCACCCGAAACCCCCCAAATAGTTGTTTTTAACTTAAATTTCTTATTGTTTTAGGGGAAAAACATTACGAAATTCAGAAACTAGACAAAATTTGCAACAAATAGGATATATTACTTTATGACGTATGACGAAAGGGGATGACTGCCTCTGAATATGCACTGCGGCGTTACGCGCACTAAGTTATGAAGTCCAGGAAATAGGGGATTTTACCTGGAAAAATTAATACTAGTTCTGGATTTCGACTCACTTTATGTTTTTTGGGTCGCTGAATCCGAATTTGTAACTTTCCATCAAAATTTCACCCGGCAACCCCTCAAAAAATTAATTTTTTGAAAAAGATTGGTTTCTGAGAAAAGCGCGCGGGGAATGTTCCGAGGCAGCCCCCTCTCTCCCCATTTATCCTACGTCATAATGTCATCTATCCCATTTGTTGCAAATTTTGTCTACTTTCTGAATTTTGTAATGCTTTTCCCCTAAAACAATAAGAAATTTAAGTTAATAACAACTTTTTTTTTTTTTGGGGGGGGGGGGGGGATTTTTGGGGTAAGTTAAAAATTCGGATTCAGCGACCCAAAAAACTTAAAGTAAACCTTATAAGGAAAATTCGGAGGGGAGATGGGAGGGCGAATGTAAACGTGTGAGAGGTTAAGTGGAATTGCGCAACTTAGTCAACGCAGAACCGCTCCCATGTTCCGAGGCAGATCGCCCCTTCCCCTTCATCCTTAGTCTTAATGTCATATATCTAATTTGTTGCAATTTTTGTCTGCTGTCTGAATTTCTAGATACTTTTCCCCTAAAATAATAAAAACATTGATTTTTTTTAATAAAAACCTTTTTACCAAAATTTGGGGGTGTTGCCGGGGGAAATTTTGGTGGGAAATTACAAATTCGGATTCAGCGACCCAAAAAAACATAAAGTAAGCTAATTTCCAGAACTACCATTAATTTTGTTAGGTAAAATTCCCTATTGCCTGGACTATTCTGGTATTTACGAATTTGTTTGTCAATTAAAAGTTAGGAATCTTTTGACTTTAACATTTTCCGCTAGAGAGTGAAAATTATATCTATGCTAGATAACAAAAAGAAGTCTCTACTTTATTTGGAATGGAGATATCCTGATAAAAAATAACTGTAAAATATTGGTTAAAAAAAATAGGCATTTTAACAGTGTTTTATCAAGGCTATATTTAAAAAAATTTAAAAACAAAAGCAATAGATCACTTAATTTCATGATGATTGGAATTATTGGTTTTGCATTTATTATTTCTGATTGTATTTATTTATACAGGTTTCTAATGTAACGCATAGAATATATAAAGAGGCACAGATTATATCGTTCCTGGCTGATAGACAGTCATCGTAAAAAAGGAGAACACCCCTTTCAACTCCGCCGTATATCATCATATAAGAATAGGACTGGTACCAAACACTTCATAATAATGTCTGCTAATTAATGTCGTACCTAAATTTTTCTTAGGAGGTCATCTAAATATAGAAATTGTACTAAACTTGAAAATTGTCAATACAGAGACATAATTATGACATCTTATTTGCATTCCGCGCTAAATTTTATTTTAAGATGTGATACGGCAAGTCATTGGGTTAAGTAATACAGTCTGTTTCATTGGGTTAAGTAGTTTAGAAATTAAGTCCTTTTAAAGTTTGGAAATGTTACTATTAAATTAATTTTTAATCGTTGAATAATTGTTGATTGCAATACGGAGAGTTTCATAAGCATAACTTAAAAAGCACATGTCAGAATGAACTGTAATTTTGGATTATTTATTTCATTTAAAATATGTAACGGTTATAATTCATAATTTTTCGAAAAATGATTTATAATTGATCTAATTTCAAAATTATTTTTCAAAAACGACATAAATTGTAACATATGCAGTTTTCAACAGAAATCTATTTGTAGAAGATTAGAAGAAGGGATTTCAAAATTACAGACCATTAAGCCTAGAAATGTTTGAGGACTATTTATAAAAACTATCCCACTGTAATATTTTTTGTAACGATCGAAGAAGAATTTAACATTAAAGTTCAAAATTTTGAATCTGAATATATCCGAAACTACTTAGAGAAATGACTTGCTGTTTTTACAATTTACCACTAATTACAGGTATTGTATGATGACCAAAATAGAATTTTAGCATTGATAATATTCAAGTTTTGTACAATTTCTATCAGTCTGAGCGACTTGTCCATATTTTCGGTTTCCCCAAAACAACTTTAATTTAACTGTAGTCAAAAATATTTTAAACAGAATTGTATTTCAAGATGTCTATCAAATAAAAGGACATGAAGTGTATTTTAGAAACAAACAGGGGAAAAGAATTTTAATTAAGATTATTTTTATAAGCATTTTTATGAAAATAAAGGAAAGCCCTCAAGACGCTCAGAGGAGAAAACATTTAGAAGTATTTAAGTACAGCACTTATTTGTACACGTTATCAATAATCAATTGATATAGGCATATTTTTATACGACTATTTACGGTAGAATTAGCAGGAATGATCAGTTATTTCCCTGTGCATCTTCTTATATATATATTAAAAAAGACAGCAAACAATTTAACTATTTTATGATCATATATATTTTCATCACATCATATTAATACAAGATAAGCATTAACTTGTTCAAATTCAATTGCACAGTGTTATCGGTATCAAGCATTTTTTTAATTTATGTTACTCATAATTGAAGCATCACTTGATTTTAATTTCGATTATGATTTAAAGAACAACATCTCCCCAATGATTGCAGATGTTTTCTTCCAAATATAAAAGAACTAATGCCACGCAAATGAAATTTACCGACTGCCAATTAGTTAATGAATATATACATATATAAACAATGATTGCCTAGAAAAAACCATTTATATCATATTTTACAAGTGTAATCGTTAAAGTAATTAAAGAATTTTTTAAAGTCACATTATATAAATATATTAATGTTTAAATTATTTCATGGAACGATTTTCTGAAGCAATTATATTATTCCGAAAAAACTGCCAAAATAATACTTTAAATGATACTAAACACATAAATAATAAAGGCATATGGAATGCCTTTCGTTTACTTACCGTCTGTTTATTCAACATTTTCGACACACCACAGTGGATTCCACTGTTATTAATATTTAGACTGAAGTACACAAAACTTGACTTTATCTGCGGTTCACAACCTGAAAAATATAGGACATTACTATATTATACAAGCTAATAACCCGCACATAAATCATAGCGATTTTCGAAGTTCATTTTAATTTGTGACCTTCTCACCTTAAGCACACATGTTCGGCTAATGCCGAACATTTCGCAGTTGTTTATCCTTTTAGTATATACTCCGATTTAGTTACCTCCTTCTTTCTCCGTTCCGTGACATTATGTATAAAACCATACGATAGGCCTTATGTACGTTAGGACTTATTTACGTTAATCCAAATGTATACGATTGTTCTAAAATACAGTAAACTTAAGCTGTGATATGCAAATTGAAACTTAATAGAGCTCCTTTACTCAACAATGTTGGAAAATGCTGTTTTAAAGGAATAGACAATAACTGAAAGTGATTGTTCTATAACCATCAAAAGTAACGACAGCACGATGTAATATATAATAATGCATACAGCGTGTGTAAACTTCTAGAAGGGGTATATTTCTGAAACACGAATTGGAATCGGATAGCAAAAGTGGCGCGACAGAGTATTGTACTTGAGAGCCGATAAAATTTATACAAAATTATTTTGTTTTCGTAATTCTGTTTTATGGTTTCTAATATTTTTCTATAGTGGGAAATGCATGTATCAAACATCATTTAATACGTACAGTTTAAGAGTTCATTCGTTAAGATGGACAAATATTCATCAGGACAACGAAATCCTCATTTTTTTTTTGTTGTTGTTGTTCTGTTTTTAAGATTAAAATAGTAGAAATTTTATTTGCACTTTCAAGTAACAATCTAAGTATGTTTTAATGTAAACTAATGTTTCAAATATATTTTTTTTTTCATCTTGAAATTGTTCTTCTACATCCTTCTGTTGTTGTTGTTCTTGTTGTTTTAATATATAGTATACTGTCATGCATTCAGTTGTACATTGCTACCAATGGAGAACATTTTCAGCAGTATATGTAGCAGATTCCGGCGTTTTTCGTATTCATTTTTTTTATAGTAGGCCGTTTTCTGATATTATAATAAATTGATATTTATTTCTCTGCTTAATTTCAATATTTCATTCTTCGCTTTGTATACGACTCCTTAAAGTCAGCTTAATTTTTTAGATGAAATAACCCTCTTTGGTTATACCTCGATTTGGCGATATCGGATAAAGGCGGTTTCATCGTAAAAAGGACATTGTATCCTTATTTTGATCTCAAATTACTTTAATTCATCTTTTGACTCATATGATCCCTCAATGAAAGACAAAATCATGTGCAAAAATCTCAAACTTTGAAATTTAATAACTGTGTCAATTTTTGTAGTACAGATGTGAAACTTTTTGTGTTATATATGTTGTGATATGTGTAAACTTTTACTAAATATAACTATAGGGACTGGGGGACCGTATGAAAAGTTAGATTTCGTAATTTTTGTAAAATTGATTTTTTACTTTAAATAATGCCACAGTGTGAAATTTACCTCATTTGAAACGTTTTTGTCATTCGAACTATATATCTAACATATTGCACCTTGTGTATATATGCACATTGCAACATTATTTATAATAAAGTAATTTACTAATAGAAGGAGTGTTATTGCTTACCAGGATAACCTTTCAGGTTTTCTAAATAAACAATTGAGGCTGGATGGTTTGTGAGATTTAGCATAACTTGCATGGTGTCAGCACTGCATGTTACGTTGTAAAACACTGCAAAAGAAAATACAAATTTAAATAAAACATTTCATGGCATTTGAACAGTTAAAAAAAAAAATATTATATTTTTGAAGTAAAAGTGAACGTTTTGCTTTAAAGCGATAAATTACATGATAATGATCTGATTAACAATTCGTTTTAAGATTTAATATTAAAATGTCTGTGCTTTTTTGTAGTCGGACTTTAAGTAGTAGTAGATTAAAATATTCTCACATAATGTAGTGTGCGCAGTCACTTATTTGGAGTACCATTATTCACGTCTAGACCTTTCTCATCATTTAGTTGCAGAATTCTTTAATTATTATTATTGATACCAACATTAAGCAATTCTATGCACTCTGTAATATCAACGTATCTATTTCTGAAAAATAAAATGTAGTAAACATTCAAATTAGTTGAACAGATTTGTAACTTAACCTTACTGAAATTATGAATAATTGATTAAGTTAAAGCTTATCATTTATTGTATCGATGCATTCCATTTTGCTTCAAATGAATTAAAACCAGTATTGTTATAAGTTACAATCCATTTTATATATTTTAAATAGTGCCTCCTTGCAATGTTTTGATTTATGACTAAAACTGGAAAACGCTGAAAGTACCAAAAAATCGATTTTTTTTTCTTTTTATTTTACGAGAAAAACGTTTTAAATATCAAGGTTATTAAGCATTAGAAGCATCAAAGTGCCAACCCGGGTAGAATTAGTTAAAAAAAAGATTAGACAAATGACGCTTGCTGAATGTGCCACACGAAGTGAAGTGGAGAACGCTGAAAATACGAATCATGAGATGCGCGCCGACTGGTGGCCATTGCACAACTTGATCATGTTGTTATTGTTTACATCAATAGGATATTTTTAAGAAAGAGGAAAAATATTAAATGCATAAATAAAAGAATTGTTTACAAATGGTAATATTAGGTATTTAAACACTAAACGAAAGGAAGCTAGGTACCTACATTTTAAAGTGTTGATTTAAGTGCCCAAAAGGACTAAAGTGGAACACGCTGTAAGTGCTAGAAGTGAGAGTTTATCTTTTTTTCGTGCTCTTGAAAAATTTCCTCTTTTGGACTTTCAGCGATTTCTATTTTTAGTCCTTAAATACAGATAACTGAAACTTCGAATCGCATTTCAGAAGAAACATTCAAAAGGAAAATTTAAATTTTGTTTATTCTCAGGTCAAATTTATATACACATTTAAAATATGATTTTGCGCACTTCAACTTCTGCCTGATATTTGTTAATCTAAGCATGTTAAATTATACACAGCTTAAATTGTAATACTTAAGGCTACACAGTACCCTAAAAATGACAAAAATAAAGAATATTTTTTATTGAATTTTTCAGTGGTCCATACGGTTATGAATCATGACTCCAAATTGTAGATCTGAAATCAAAATAGTTTTTTAAAGATATTTGAACTTTTCTGAGTGTTGTTCCTTTACAAAATTTAAAGGCATTTTCTCAGACTTTTATTTTTGTTGATGTTAGTGTTTGCTAATCCCTAAGGTTTTTCTTCTGTTGCAAATAGAATCTTGAAATTTTTTGCGGGCACTTACATGTATATGTACTACAATAATTAGAATGGATTTAGGTCTGAGGGTTATAGTTTTTTTTTATGCCAAATTTAATATTTCCAAAATTTTCGTGTTTTTTTTTTCAAAAATAAATAAAACTTTAAATAAAAGTTACAGCTTTAATTCCATGCTAACTTTTGTTCCCAATAATCCAATGAATATAAGTAACTTAATAACTAAAAAAAAATAAAAATTAAAAATGTTATAAAAATTTTCAAAAACTTCAAATTTTTAAAAAAAAAATTAAAAAAAAACGGCGATTGTTAAAATGATTTTTTTTTTTTACCTGAAACAGTTTAATTTTATAATCTTAAACAGAGTCATTAATTATTTTTAATGTAATTGTCTCGATTTTTTTTTTTTTTTGAAAAAGGGTACTGTGTAGCCTTAAAGACGATAAATTTATTTATCTGAAACTTTGACTTAAGAAATAAACAGCGACTAAAGAAACAATGCTAAATATTACAAAAATGGTCATAGCGTTATTAGTTAATTATTTAAATTTTGAATCAAATAAACAGCAAGAAACGAAAAACAACTACTTTTTACAAAACGCATTAAAAAAAAAAAAAAAAAAAAAAAAAAAAAAAAAAAAAAAAAAAAAAAGTTACTACCACTACTTAAAATTCCCTTGCATTACTTTTAATTGTTTAAACAGCAATATATCAATTCTCGTTTTTCTAAAAGTATTTATAAAGCTTGAAGAAAAAAAAAGTACTTTTCTTATTCTAAAAAAAACACAACAATTTCAACACTCTAGCTCTCTGTGAAAGAGGTACAGTGCATTAGAAATGCAGAGAACAATAACACCTTTATTTGCATGTCTTTTAATTTTGTTGCATTCGGTTTTCGAGAAAACTAAATCTGTTAAATGCAAATGGTATCGTATTCTGAACCGGTAAGTCTCCCATTAGTTAAAAGAACTGCACTTTATATGGAAATGAGGAAATCTTTAAATCGATAATAGAAGATATTTAAGTTTATTTCAGAATCTTTGAAACTAAATCTACTATTGTAACAAGAAAATATTCCCAATAGTATTTATCGATTTATATCGCAAATATATTATTAAATCTACTTTTAAATGAACAAGACGTTTGCAATCACAAATATATTCACTGATAGGAGTAATGGTAAAGTTGTAACTATTTTCCATATAAAGTAAAAACAAATGACATGTAATTAAACATTTTATCTATTTATGAATGAAAAAAAAAACAAGATTATTCTTATAAAAAAAACATGTTTGTTTATATAGTTTTCATGTAAAAAGATCTTTCTCTATTATTCATTTTTCTCAGTTTATTTGGAATGGTATAGCTATCCTTACTATCTCGTTTTAAATACAATCAAAATCTACATATGTTGGTTTTATAATTAATAAATTCCGTAATTCCGTTTAAAACAAGTTATTTAGACAAAGTTAAATTTTGAATCAAACAAAAATTATTCAATGTACTTTTATTCAAATACTTTTATGGAACGCACAATACGCCCCACGTCATCAAATTAAGACATGTTATTTTAGAGTAAAATCTTACGTTGAAATTTTAAATTCATCCTTAAATTGAAAATTATTGGATGTGTTCTTAAATTTAATGAAAATATGTATAAAAAATCCGTTAAATATGTATATAACATATAACTGATTATATAAATCAAAATATAAATCTTTGTGAATCCATGTACTTAAAAAACAAACGTTACTACCACTTCTTAAAATCCACTTGCATTACTTTTAACTGTTTAAACAGTAGTATATCAATTCTTTTTACTAAGAGCGCATATAATGTTTGAAGAAAAAAAGGTACTTTTCTTGTTCTAAAAAAAATCTCAACTCTAACTCTCTGTAAAAGAAATGCAGTGCATTAGAAATGTAGAGAAGACTAACACCTTTATTTGCATGTCTTTTAATTTTGTTGCATTAGGCTTTCGCGAAAACTAAATCTGTTAAATGCAAATACTGTCGGATTCTGAAACGGTAAGTCTCCCATTAGTTAAAAGAACTGCACTTTATATGGAAATGAGAAAAGCTTTAAATCGCGAACCGAAGATATTTAAGTTTATTTCAGAACCTTTGAAACTAAAACTACCATTATAACAAGAAGATATTCCCAATCGAATTTATCGATGTATAGCGAAAATATATTATTAAACCTACTTTTAAATCAATAGGAAGTTTGCAATCACAAATATATTCACTGAACGAAAAACAATTACTTTTTACTAAACGCATTTTCTGTCCCATCTCAACAAATTTAGACGTCATTTCAAAGTATAAAATCGTCAAAAGTTTCAGTTTCTCCTTAATTTCTTAAATATTGCATGTATTCTTAAAGTTGGTAAAAATATTTATTAAAAAAAAAAAAAAAAAAAAAAAAAAAAAAAAAAAAACTGTTAAAGATATAACATTAAACGGTAATATATAAAAAGTAAAATTTTCTAAATCCATATACTTTAAAAAAAAAAGTTACTACCACTTCTTAAAATTCACTTGCATTACTTTTAATTGTTTAAACAGCAATATATCAATACTCGTTTTTCTAAAAGTATTCATAAAGCTTGAAGAAAAAAAAAAGTACTTTTCTTATTCTAAAAAAACAACAATTTCAACACTCTAGCTCTATGTGAAAGAGGTACAGTGCATTAGAAATGCAGAGAACACTAACTCTTTTATTTGCGTGTCTTTTAATTTTGTTGCATTAGGCTTTCGCGAAAACTAAATCTGTTTAAATGCAAATACTGTCGGATTCTGAAATGGTAAGTCTCCCATTAGTTAAAAGAACTGTACTTTATATGGAAATGAGAAAAGCTTTAAATCGCGAACCGAAGATATTTAAGTTCATTTCAGAACCTTTGAAACTAAAATTACTATTATAACAAGAAGATATCACCGATAAAATTTATCGTTTTATAGTGAAAATATTTGTAAACACCAAATTTTTAATCAACAAAAGGTTTGCAATTTCTAATATATTCTCTGTTAGTTATAATGTTATAAGTTGCAACATTTTTACTCATAAATTAAAAACAAGTGAAATTTAATTAAACTATTTTTCTCTAATTATAAAGGCAAAAACAAGTTTATTCTTCTTATTAAAAAATATGCCTGTTAAAATAGTTTTCATGTAAAATGATCCTTCTACATAATTCATTTCTCTCAATTTATTTGGAATGACATGATTATACCTAGTAGTTCATTTTAAATGCGTTTAAAACAGAGATATATTGGTTATTAAATTCTGTAATTCCGATTTTAAAATGTTTATTTAATATTGCACTATATTAAATTGTCTACAAAAAATATAATGAAGATTAAAACATAATATAATTTTGTTTTTTAATTGTGTTTTGTGTTCTGTTTCAGTCAAAATTTCAGAATTTGTTTTACACAAAATTTGAAACAAGTGTAATAAAATAATATTAAGTTTATTGTTAATAAGTAATAATAATACTGTTAATTTAGCATGTTTGTCACCAAAACATGTTTGTAGAACATGCAGATGTTAACATCTGCATCGACAGCCTCCTGAAAACCTATATTGAAGGTTGAGAAAACTGATTAATACACTATAAAAAGTACTCAGAAACGCTTCTAAAAATCAATAGCGCCGAAGAATATTTTGCGATGCGATTACAAAATAAATCATTTTATAAATCTCTAAAATATACTGGTTTATGTGGTATCTAGAGATAAAGAACTGTTTTCGGGATCATGGGTAACTCAAAATACGCTAGTTAATATTTTGTTTGTGGTTAGATTATATTTTCCTATATAAAGAAACCTTTGTCTTTTTTATAGTGTACAGTCAAGGGGAAAAAACGTAAACACCCCCTACTAACTCTGCAACGAAATTATCGTAGAAGAAAGTTACTCGTACAAAACAATTGGAAAAGAAGTATACTTTTAAATGATTTATATTTGAAATATAAATTTTTGGTAAGGGGACAATATACATATTAAATTTAGCTCAAAATTTGTTTTATGTAATATCAACATCCAAATTTAACAAGATATTTTCAATATTCGGTTCACACTGTGCCTAGATACCAACTTTCAAGTCATTTGGGTGATAAGATTTGAATTCAAAATTTAGTATTTCCAATGTTAAGTTACATTTTCATATTTTTATTAATTCCTCCTGTAATTATAATCCAAATGTGCTACATTTTTTATGCTTATAATTCTAAAAACCCAAACTTAAATACATCGAATTTATAATTTTATAATTTGGTAATACGAATTTTGAATTATGATAATTATTATCCGCATAACATGTTGGTTGAAGAGGAAAATGATTTCTTGAGAATTCATAGCCTCCTAATAACCCATATTCTGAATGAAGAAAACTGATTAATACACTATTTAAACTACTCGGAGGAATTTTATTAAATCAGAGGCAGCAAAGAAAGTTTGTTTTTATAAATTCTTCTGTAAGTCTCGCATATACAGTCAAACACCGCTATAGTGAACATGGCTTATACTGAACCCCCGGATATAATGAAGGAAATGTTTGGTCTCGTGCCGTACAATACATGTATAATGTTATATTTGTGGCTATAATGAACCCAAAAAATATTAGGACTTTGTATATAATGAACTTTTTTCTGTCTTTGACTGATTTTTTTTTTCATGCTTTTGTAATAATTTTGAAATTGCTACTTCAAAATAAATTCATATACCGATTTTTAAAACCATCCACAGACTGGAATGTGGCGATCTAGTTTACCTTTTTTATCTCCCTTCACCCTCTCTAAACAAACATCATCAGCGGCAGATGTTGCACCTGTAAGAGGTCAGTGAGTGCAATATTCATTCCCGGAAATTCAGGGGAGACGCGTAGAGAATGCGTTCTCATTATACGCCAAAGCAGCAATACAAGTACTCAACAATTTTTGTGTACATAAAATATAGAGAAAAGAAAGATGGAAACATTTCGGTCCATCGACAAATGAATGGATAAAATTTTCCTTAAATCAGACTCTCATCAGCTAAAGATTACTAATTTTTTTGTACGCAAGATGTAGGATAAAAAAAAATAATTAAAATAATTTAACATGTTTTTTTGTTATTATTTTTCAGTCATTTTGTATTTTATTGGTCATTTATTTAAATAATATGTATATCGAGGTAGGAGTTCGGAACCATTTAGTTAAAATTGTTTGCGGAACGGATATACTGAACTCCCGCTTATAGTGAACCGAAATTTTGGTCCCTTGAGACTTCACTATAGCGGGGTTTGTCTGTATAGTGTTTATGTTTTTTATACAGATGAAGAAGGCTATTGGAATCGTGGGTAACTACGAAGAGGTTATTGTATATTTTTATTCGTGGTTATATTATATTTTCCCTTATAGTAGAATCTTATTACAACGAATGTTATTTTAACAAATTTTTAAGTTTAACAAATATGATTTGAATTGTTAAAAAAAAAAAATCCTATTAATCTATTTCAATATAAAAATAATCACTTTAACGATTTTTTCAGCATAGTTAGTTCAATCAGTTCTCCCGTAGAGATTCAGAGATTCATTGTAACGAGGTTTTTCCGCATTAAGAAACACAGTCATTTTCCCCTCACTGTACCAAAAATAAATATACAGTATAAAAATAGTTTTCAAAATAAAGATATTTAACCTCGATATCATATTCCAAAGTCATTATTTCAAAAATTATGTTTTGCGTTTTCAGCTAAAATTTAGAGATTAAAAAAAAAGTCATTATAGAATATTTTCGAATGATAGGGTATCGATGGTTGTGCTAGCGGATTCTTCTGCATTTAATGTTCCGCACACTTCACAGTTGTTTAAAGTATTTTAATTGCAGTGAAATACAATGATTCCGAGAAAGAATATTCTTTTATCCTGCTTTTTTTTAACTTTTTTTTTCTAATCCCTATGAAATAAATCATCTTTCAGGATAAAAAGAAATTACATGTAAAGTATAATTTGTTTTATTTTATTTCTTTAAAAATGTACTGCTCCGCAGGATTTTTATCCAGCTTTATGATCCCTCTGTCTGAAATCGAATAGTACTTCGGCAAAGATAAAATTTGTCACAGAAAGATAAGCAGAAAAGTGTAGTGCTCATTTTCGATTTTTCATATGATTTTTCAATATGATTTCTGGCGTGTTAGTTTAAGTGGGCTCATATCTTTTAAAATATCTGTAGCAGTTGAAAGAGTGATGTAATTTCAAGCTCTCATACCTGGCTGTATTGCGTAAATCTCTCTAATATATTTAATTCATATTAAAGGTTTAATAAAATGTAAAAATAAACATTTATATTAAATATATAGAAAAATCTATATGTAAAAGAATGTCAAATTCACCTTAAAATGTTAATAAAAAGCATGAATATATCGAATGATTCAAAGTTTTATTACTAAAATAAGTGTAAAAAACAATTAAAAGGCTTTAAGATATTAAAACCAATTTACAGATGTTACATATAAAAGAATGTCAAATTGACATTAAAATGTTAATTAAAAACATGAATATATCAAATGATTCAAAGATTTATTACTAAAATAAGTGTAAAAAACAATTAAAAGGCATTAAGATATTAAAAGCAATTTACAGATGTTACATATAATTGAATTCACCGGACTATCGAGCGCTTTCGAACAATACCTGCTCATCATCAAGGGGTGAAGTGAGAAGAAATCGGCAGACCTCCAGAATGCACACCGGTTTAAATATTGAAGGGCAAAACCAAAACGGAAAAAGATGGGGTGGAGAGTGGAGGGGGAAATTGGATGAGTCCATAAAGCGAAGTAGATCATTCTAAAGGAAATACGCCCTAAACCAAATTCGCTAGAGGAGCGTGCCATATTCCGCATATTTGGTTTAGTCTGCTTGATGTTAATGGCTATTTAATTTAGAATGATTTACTTCGTTCCATGGACTCATACACTTTCCCCCTCCGCCCTACCCCCCTTTATTTCAATTTTGGTTTCGCCCTGCAATATTTAAACCAGTGTGCATTCTGGAGGTTTACCGATTTGTTCTCTCTTCACCCCTTGATGATGACCAGGGTTTGGTCCAAAGCGTTCGTGACTAATGCGAATTCTTTTATATTTACCATCTGTAAATTGGTTTTAATAGCACTTTAATTGTTTTTAACACCTATTTCAGTAATAAAACTATGAATAATTTGATGTATTCATGTTTTTAATAAACATTTATAATATAATATAATATAAATGCAGTTCAATTAATATTGCAAAAATTTTTCACATGGTATGCCACAAGCTTTAATCTATATTTTGTAGAATGAATTAATATTATTGAGATAAGTAAATATTTTCATGATTTTTAGTCATTATTATTTTTTTTTTTTTTACTATTTTTCAAATTCAATTGAATTTTTAAAAAAAGTTTCTATCGAAGCATTTATATATCATTAATTAATTCTATTGCAACCTGCTTTCCTGTATAAACATTATTTCTTATAATGTAACCTTCCACGTTTAAGTTTGTCCAATATTTGTTTAATCATCCCGTAGAGTAGATTTTGAAAATTTTAATATTATTATAACGTTATCTAATCTGGTATTACAATGCACATTAAGATTCTGCTTAAAAATTTTATTTCATTTGATTCTTATTTTATAGTAGCATAAAAAAACATACAAATTTATATTTCATAAAATATTTATTTTATTTTAATTAAAAATAGGTGCATATTTATTAAAAATGATCTTGAACTTTGTCTTCTGACTCCTACTAGTTATTTATATTTTAGATCCACGGTAGGCAACTGGCGGACCGTGGTCCATATCCGGACCGCGGAATGTCGAAGACTGGACCACTGAAAAAGATACTGGTAATAATGAATTATTAATTTTCCAACAATTCTCGAATATAAAAAGAATTATTTCGAAATACACACAGCAGTTTCCCCAAGTTTTATGTAAGATTTTGTGAAGGAATTTGAAGCAAGATTCAAAGATTTTCCAGTTATAGCTATGTTCTCTCAATTCTTTAACCCTTAGATGCCGGGTGTTGCTTTTCGGTTACATACCCAATTTAGGCTCTAAAATACTATTAGAGTAATATTGAAGCTATAATGCCTAATGTTGCCAATAAAATACACTCTGAAAATATTATTAAATCAATTTTCAACATGTAGATGGCAACACTTGTGCTGTTTAAGAATAAAGATAGATTTATTTTTTCAATTATTGCTACTTGTTCTTTTTGTTTTGTTTGGAAGCTTGCGAATACCATATTTTATTCTGCAGTGAGCAAGTAAAATTTATTTCTTATTATAGTTCCTAAAATTCTTGTGTGTTTAATGTTATAGAATTTTATCAAGGAAAGTTATTTTTTAAAATAAAGACCAGTATTGCTGATTAGTAACAAATTGTTTTTTAGCCGTAAACCATACTTAAAACAAAATATGATTTTTAAAATATTTTTCCCATGATTTATTTAAAAAATGAAAACCGAAAAACATTATTACAATGACTTTTGAAAAATCAGGCATTTAAGGGTTAAATCGTCTTATGAAGTTGCTCGAGCTGCAGAATGGATACTGATGTGGCTGCGAAGTTGATCAGTCTTGAAAAACCTTTCCTTCAAGTGGCGATATTTGACTTTCAAGAAGAAATTTCCTTGCAAATGTATAAAACTTCCTCCCCTGAAGAATTTTTGGGGTAAATATGTCTCAGAAAATTAAGAAAATTGCAAAAAACTAGCTATTAACTTGACTACTATGGTTGGTTACACATATTTATGTGAAACAACTTTCATCAAAATGAATTTTTTGAAGAATAAATATCGTTAAGATTAACGGACGACCACCTTGAAGACACTCTTCGCATTAGCTGTTCTCCACGCGAACCAAACTATAAAAAAACTGGTTCAAGGCCACAAATATAATTTTTCGCGTTATTTTTTAACAAATACTGCCTTTTCTATTTTATTATGTGTATGTAAAAATTTTCAGAACTTATACCTGTGCATGAAGTAGTTTTTCAGAACTTATACCTGTGTATGAAGTAGTTTTTCAGAACGTATACCTGTGTCTGAAGCAGTTTTTCAGAACGTATACCTTTGTATGTAGCAGTTTTTCAGAACAAATACCTGACTTTTCCATTTTCTATTTTATGTATGTGTATGTAAAAAAATCAATTTAAAAGTAATATGTATCTATATTAATTATGTGTTTTTTTCACTGGACGTCGATAAAATTTTCCTACAGACTTAAAATTACTTGTCGACTCCTGTTTTAGATCATTATTATGAATTCATGCAACATCGTTTGTCAATCCTGGTCATTATAATCTTACATTACAAGGTTTATGAATTACCATAAATTCAACGAAACATCAAACGAATTCCTAGTACTAATAGAAATAAATGAATGTTTTTTTTTGTTGTTGTTGTTGTTTTTTTATATATAATCTTAACCGAAATTTTTGAAGGAATTACGTCTGTATGAAAATATTGTTTTATTTTTCAAAAGTTTAAAAAAGAAAAAAAAACTTCCCAGACATTTAAAAATAATTTAAATACTCCATCATTAAGTACTGAAATAAAATTAAAGTATTATAAATTATTTAGTTATGTTTTAGGGGATTATTACGAATTGAAATTACATAACTACCTAATCCAGATCATTATATTCAGATATTTCAATGTTTAAAAGTTTTCACAAATCCAAACGAAATTTCACATGGTTTATGTTACTAAAAGAAGAATACGACTATTATATAATTATGATTGAAAATAACTTAAAACCATCCAAACTAAGCTAATAATTGGTCAACATGTTAAAATACACTTGAAAGGCATATAAATACCTTTATGCAAATCAACACATGTTTCATCGCTCAGATGACGATATTATCAAGATCTTTGTTGATACAAATATTTTTGCAAACATTTTTTATAAATAAGAAATTGGTAAATAAAATCACGAAACCACAGGTATAATGAAAATGAAGTGCAAACATAAAAAAAATGGATATTTGTGAGCATGAATTAATTTTCACTATTGTTTCTTATCTTGCAGAACATCCCTTTCAAAATCAGCAATGCAAAATATTTTCATTAATTAAAGCTACAGGGGTGGCCAAAATTGTGGACACTTTTGGAAATTTTTATGTTTTTTAACTTTCTCTATGTTTTCTAAGTTATAGAAAATGTTACGTTTCACAAAATACAAACACTTAGATATAATTTTAAAGATAATTTAACAGTGATTCCAATACAAAAACCAAAATCTAAATATTTAGAATATAAAAAAATAAGTGGCAATACTTATTGAGATACATTAGATACTTATGATTGCAGTTAATTATCACTACTTTGTATGGTAGCCTTTTTTGATTACAGCTTCACATCGATGTTTCATTTAGCCGATAAGAATTTTAAGCTCTTCTTTCTTTATTAAATGATACCTGGAAACAATTATAGCCTCAATTAGTTTCCTTTTATTTGATAGGCACCTCATTCCTACAAGAGCTTTCAAACGGTGCCACAAGTTCTCAATAGCATTGAGGTCAGTACTATTTCCAGGCCATGGCATTTCAATACTCTATGTACTAAACAACTCTTTCAATATTTTTGGAGTGCCAAAGAGTAGAATCCTGCTGAAAAATAATTGAAGAATTTTTGGGAAAGAAATACCTCATAAAATGTATAAGTTTTGGTTCTAGACTAGTGTCAATTTATTTTCTTGCATCCAGAGTCCCATTGATTACGAGAAGTCAACAAATATTGTCTGCTGACACGCATGACCAAATCATAACACTAACTGGTTTCTTCACAATTGCTTGAATGTAGTTAGCATGTAGCTCTTCTCCTATTCTATGTCTTACATATTTTCACCCGTCACTACCGAATAACAATATCTTAGTTTCATCACTCCATATAACTTGTAACCACTGATTATCTGTCCAACTAATGTGTTCATTTGCCAAGTGTAGTCTTTTTTGCGCTGCTGTAAATTGACATAAGGTTTATTTCGTGGAATTCTACCTTTCAGTACAACATATGATAATTTTCTCACGATTGATCTTGAACTCACAGAAACACCAGCATCATTCAGTACAATTCTGATAGTCGCTGATGACATTATTCTATCTTAGAGGCATAGTCTTTTTATTCTTCTGTCATCAACAAACTTGGTGCAGCTTTTTTACGCTTTTCCTGCTTTGTTTTTTTATTGAATGTTTCTCCTGATATCGTAATCCAAACTTTCGGATTCCAGATGTAGTCACTGAACCACCTAACTGTCTTGCAATTTCAGAATAGGAAATATAACTTTCTTGTAACACAATAATCTTAATTCTCACTCTAGGTGTACAGTGTGATCTTTTATTTGATGCCATTGCTTCTTGACTAACTATTAAAAATGTTTACAAAAATTCCTATTAATTTATTAAAAAGTTTAACTAAAATTCCTACTTGTAAATTGATTACATGAAAAACAGTCTTTCATCTACAGAACAATGCCCAATAATGACTTGTTGCAAATTTAAGCATGACGTCAGCTTCTGCTATCAGTTATTAACATTTGGTTGGTTCTCAGAATAAGAACAGTGATTGGCCAGGAAATTTAGAAATTACAACCCACTTCATCACTGTGTTTCTTTTTCAGATTAAAATAAGTATAACTTTTTTCGTATTGAAAATATTTTAATTCTGTTTTTGTATTGAAATCCGTATTAAATCCTCTTTAACATGCTGTGTAAGAAATCGCATTTTGTGAAACGTAACATTTTCTATAAGGATACAAAGTTTTAAAACAAAAAAATTTCCAAAAGTGTCCGCAATTTTGGCCACCACTATAGTTACTTAGAGTAAGCCAGTTACCTAAGATTTGGAAAGAGATTCTCCGCAGAGTAAGAAACAATAGTAGAAATTTACGCGTTCACAAATATCCTTTTTCGTTTTTTTATATTATGTTTGTAAATGTTTTTCATTATACATGTGGTCTCATGATTTTATTTACAAAGTTCTTTTTTTTTCTTTTTGTTTTTTTTTTCTTTTTTTTTGCGAAAATGTTTGTACCAACAAAGATCTTGAGAATGTCGTCGTTTGAGCAATGAAACATGTCGATTTGAATAAAGGTATTTAAATGCCTTTCAAGTGTACTTTTTTTTGTCACTTTTAGAAATTATTAGCTTAGTTTAAAAATGAACGTTATTATATATACCGGGTGATCCAGAAGTTCCATGTGTTTTGAAATGTTAATAATTAGAAAACTATATACAATAGAAAGATACGGTTGTCGCAGAAATACTTAGAAACATGTGGGATTTTTTTATGAATAAAAATGCTATATTAGTTACACTTTTTGCTATTAGGGGGCGCTGAAATTGATAATGTAGTTTTACCATGGTATAACAAAGCTGTTTGAGTATCGGCATCACTTTCTACCTCGTTTGCCACTGCAACAGATGTTTGGGGCCTCCCGCTTCTTTGGTGATCTTCCAATGAGCCCGTTTCCTCAAACGTTTTTATCTTAGCCTTCAGATTTGTAATGGTCATCAGTCCTTTTCCAGTTTTAAATCCACGCATTGTACGATATGAAAGCAAAGCTAAACTTGCCGACTCATCCTTTTTGTAAAGCAGCTTAATTAACAAAGTTTTGTCACGCAAAGAAAGCATGTCTAGACATAGCAGTTACACTTCAAATTTTGTATCAAAATTTCTTGTAAATGCATTTTTTTTAACTATTCGAAAAGCGTTTGAACATAAATGAGCCTTAAAGCTAAATCTGAGCAATATCTTAAGAAAGATGTTGCACAATGAACTCATCTGCTTATATAAAACATGGTACAGATACTTTCGATGTTGTACAGTTCCGTTGCTAAAAGTTTTAACAGTTTATTAAAAAAAATCATAATAAACAAAAATCCGACATGTTTCTGAACATATATCTGAAAATGTTTCTATTGTGCATAGTATTTTATAATTATTAACATTTCAAAACTCCCGGAACTTCTGGATCACACGGTATTTTAAATAAAATGGAGTTTTAGAAGAAATTACCTCTAAGATTTTTTTTCAAAACTTAAAAAAAAAAATAAATAAATTTTGAAATAATGTACAAATCTTATAAATTTTAGGAGGTATAAAATTTAATTTTCTTTCATAAAATAATCACGTAAACTAAAAGCTTGTTTAACAAAATTCCTCTGAAACTTCAGATTATTCCGAATTTTAGCACCTGATCCAAGATAAAAAATATTAATAATAATAGCAAAAAATATAGATTCCGAAAAAGAAATATTCTCATTTTCATATCTTCTAATCCTTACATAATAAATAATCTTTCAGAATAAAAAGCAAACGGTACATAAAACGTCAATTTTTTATATAAATGTAGCGCTTCAAAGGATTTCTATCCAGCTTCTAAAATCCTTCTATCTAAAATCTAATACTTCTACATAAAATATGAAGTTTGTCATACAAAGATATGCATAACATGTTCATTTACCTTTTAGTTTTTAAATATTTAAATATGTACAGCAGATATTTTGACATGTTAGTTTAGACGAAAAGAAAATGTTAAATTTATTGCTGTTTTAATGTTATTTGAAATTTAATGCTTTCTTTTTGTAAACAAAATTCTGACAGATGAAAAAAAAAAAAAAAAACACGACTTTCTCATTTTTATAATCTTTTAGTCAGCATTTATCAGATAAATAAAATCGTATTTTTAGACTTCGTATTAATGTAAAGGTTATGAAGACATGAGATGTTCTTTTCTCAAATCTTAAATTAAAATAATAATAATAATTTATGTTAATACAATATGTACGACTTTCAAAAAAGTTTTATCAGAAATTATTTATCTGTTAGAAAGCAAAAATATCATGTCGACGGAGGCAAGAATCTCAACATCCAATTTCGTTTTGTCTCATTTTTTTCATTTTAACATTTTCCATCGATGTTGATAAGTGTTTATGAATTGGGTTTGTCCGTCTGACTTTTCGTGCTCTAACTCTCTTAAATATTGTGCGATTACTCAAAATTGATATATTAGGTTGTAACGAAAGTTTTCTGCCAAATCACCATTACATAATACTAATTATAATATATATAATAAACTGTAATTTTATATATAACCACCATTCCGACAAACCTTCATAGTGTCATATTATACAACACTAGTTCCTAAAGCCTTACACTTTATTCGGTGACATTCTGTAGCTGACTTTTTGCAACAGAACTGGAAGTAAATGATGGCTCTAATCTGGTAGCGTGGTAGTTAATTTTTTTGCAAATTTCACAACACAGTGTTATAAAGAAAGTCTCTTTCTTTCAAATGACATACCTCGTTTGAAAAAAATATGACCAAACACGTCAACGCTAACTGTTTGCACAGACCGCATTAGCTGTGGCGGGAAAATATATAATAATATATAAGGAGTGAGTATAAGAATTTTCAAAGGGGATAACTATCTATAAATTTTCACATTATATTTTTGTTATTCAGAGAAGCAGGCAATACTTCAAAATAATCATACAGGATAATTATTACTATAAATTACTTGAAGAATACTACACTTCAGTTGGAGAAAATAGGCATAATTGATGAGAACACTTTGAGATAAGAACACAATTTCCCAGTTTACAGGAATTAAAAATAATGCTTCAATAAAAATTTCAATCTTTTTTTAAAATATATATATATTAAAATTCAAATTTATAAATGATTTAAAGTGCCATTAATAAGTAAAAAATTAAAAAAATAACCCAACCATGCCTCCTAAAATATCACATTATGTTCTTGAGAACAATTTTTGTCAATCTTCGAATTCATTGAAATTATTTGAGAACATAAATTCATTTACAAAAATATTTCAATTTCAATAATTATTCTTCAAAATTATTTTCAATTCCAAAATTTAAATGAATTAAAAAAAAAAAAATATGTGACAGCCTCAGAATTTTATTCTTAAAATAGAATATCATAACTATACAACAACATAAAAATTCATTTTCGGTAATGTAACTACCGGGTGTCCCAAAAAGGACTGACTGATTTTAAAATTCAGTAACTTCCAAAAGGTGACAGATATTAAAAAAGTTCTTGCAGGAGGGTTATGCATAAAGTCAAAAGTTTTATTACAGTGATTTTCGATTTTAGTTTGAATTACAAACAATAGATGGTGCTGTAAGCAATAGTCGCTAAATACAGGCTCGATTTTTGGTCCTTTCTGTTGTTCCATGCAGATAAAGGAGATGGAAATGTATTTTCCGGGCCACGAAGTACCAAAAATCAAGCCTGAATTTAGCCTCTATTGATCGCAGCGCCATCTATTGTTTGTAATTCGAACTAAAATCGAAAATCACTGTAAAAATAGTTTTGACTTTATGCATAACCCTCCTGCAAGAATTTTTTTAATATCTGTCACTCTTTGGAAATAATTGGATTTTAAAATCAGTCAGTCCTTTTTGGGACACCCGGTATATAAATTCATTTCTTGATTTGAATTAATAATACATTCTTCAAAATATGTCGAAATTTAACTATGAATTATTTAGAATATTGTAAAAAAAAAAAAAAAAAAAAAAAAAAAGCAACTATTTAACGTAAAAATGGCATAACTCAAGAATGTTTGAGAATGAGAACATCAAATATTCTACAATATTATCATAAAAAATATAGTGCGATTACTACAAAATTGATATGTTATTGGGGTTCAGTATGGTATGTTCGGTATGGTATGTTCGGTATTGAAAATGAAGTGTGTAGCACTTACGGTTCATTTACAGGGATACCTACAAGAATTACATTATATTACGGCACAGAGGGGGAAATCATTTGCAGTGTATATCAAAGATATAACACTATTTTAAACATATTGAAAATTATTAGCCCCTGGTATGCTATTTCTTTCTCCCAGCTTATTTTGTCTCCAATAAATAACATTACTTTGTATACGCCAGCTGTAAAACAAAAGCCGATGTTTCATTGTGTTGTGCAATTAAATACTCTACAGCATTTTTAAAAACTTTTAAGCCTTGCACATTTTCAATGTTTATACCGTCGTATTGGGAAAAAAAAGTTCTTTTTAATACAATTTGTTTGAAAACTGCATCTCCATTTGTTTTTGGAATATTACTTTTTTTGTAGTTTTTAGCGACATTTGTTTCATTTTGGCAACTCCAGTACTCCTTTTCTGTAAAAAGTAAAGAAAAAAATGTTGAAAAATAGCAATTATATCTTTTTGTTGCCATTTTCTCATAAAAATTGTAAAAAAAAAAATAAAAAAAAAATAAAATAAAATAAAATACGTGTTATTTTGAGAAAAATATAAATGAAGGATTTGGGATAAACATGGAGCTATTAAAAACTATATTTAATTTTAAGTATCTATATTAATGCAAATGACGTCATTTTACATCAAATAAAAGCGTGTGCTTTAAGTCATAAAATTGAAATATGTTTTGCAGTAGAGTCCCGATTATCCGAGTCCCGCTTACCCGAGTTATTGCCTTCTGATGGACTGGTGGTTTCTATTATTATGAAACAGCCATTATAAATTAAGCATTAGGTGAAGATGAAAGAGCAGCCGTAAAAAGTTGGAACTCTGATTTTCTGGCCAGAATGGGAAAAAAAATGACCATAATTTTTTTTTCAAAAAAAAAAAAGAAAATGTAGCCTTTTTTTTTTATCATCACCTAAATTTCTTCTCCTAAAATCTTTCATCTTCACCTAAACGCTTCATTTATAATGGCTGTTTCATAATAATAGAAACCACCAGTCCACCAGAAGAAAATGAATAATGGAAATGCCGGGGGCGACACTAAATTCTGAAAAAGCAGAATTCCTGTTCTCTAGTATGTATCACTGAGGTCTTCGATAAGCGCTTAATGTAGAATTTAGACCGCACATAACTCATCGTTCATTTACAAGGACACACAAAAGTATTTTTGTACTGTGCTTATGAAGAATAATTGCTAGCTGTGCTTTTCAATTGTGGTACGCGGTTTAAAATTTCACCAATTTTTTGCATCTTACTTGGTGAGTATAAGTTTTATAGATCACATACAGGGATACACAAAGGATATAGAGAACATTTCTGTATTGCCGGAAATTGTTGAATGGGAATTTTAAACTGTTCTGTGCAAGAAATTACTCATAATTGATCTAACTTTTAGCAAACGATGTAGCTTTAATACCAATATATTGGTCACATACAGGGATGAAGAAAAAAATTCTGACGTTTTTCCAACGAATGATATACTGTATTTTGAATGTGTTGGAAAGTGTTTAATAATCAATGCTGGACACAATATTTCTCGTGTTCTTATTTAATCTAAAGTTGCTGATATTTTAAGGATTTTAAAATAATTTTTAAACAAGATAATTTCAAATCTATCTAAAAAATAAATGTACAACCCTACTGCAGAAGATAACTCTTGTAATTGAAGAGCCAAGATGAAAAAGGTGTTAAGTTACACAATAGTAGGTTTTTACTATTAGTAATTGACGGAAATTGTTGAATGATAATTTTAAACTCTTCTGTGCAAGAAATTACTCATAATTGATCTAACTTTTAGCAAACGATGTAGCTTTAATACCAATATATTGGTCACATACAGGGATGAAGAAAAAAAATTCTGCCGTTTTTCCAACGAATGATATACTGTATTTTGAATGTGTTGGAAAGTGTTTAATAATCAATGCTGGACACAGTATTTCTCGTGTTCTTATTTAATCTAAAGTTGCTGATATTTTAAAGATTTTAAAATAATTTTTAAACAAGATAATTTTAAATCTATCTAAAAAATAAATGTACAACCCTACTGCAGAAGATAACTCTCTTGTAATTGAAGAGCCAAGATGAAAAAGGTGTTAAGTTACACAATAGTAGGTTTTTGCTATTAGTAATTTAACATATGATAGAGGACCACTGATTATCAGACGATTAACTAATGAATTTTTACTGGTTATAACACTATTAACTTCAAGCACAAGATTAACTAAAGTTTTCTTATTTTGCCACATATAAACTTTATCAACTGAGCTGTATAATTGTTTTGAATACATTGTAAATAATTGAGAAATTGATTGCTTTCTTGTAATATACCTTAACTAAAATGACAAACTAAATTAAAACTTCGCAAATTAATTTTGAAAAAATAGAACTAACAGACATGTATTAGAATAACACGTTTAATCACTGAAACAATCAAAATCAAACATGGTTGTTTAAATACCCAAAATCTTTGGCGAATAACAACTGTAATGCTGCTAATACGAAAGTATTTTAAATGCTTTTCTGTGTAGTTAATGGGAACTCACAGAAAATGCATTGTAAAGATGCAAATAATGTGAATGTATGTAATGTGAAAATATAAACATCTGTTAGATTTATTTACCTCTGCACTGTAAAAAAATTATGTAAGGTTACTCCATAAAATTAGTGGCAACATACAGCCTACAATTATATGGAGTAATTTAACTTATATAAATTGCATAATTAAAACTAATTAACTGGCGTAATATTACACATTAGTGTAAGTTAACACCAGTTATAGCGTTTAAATTACTCAATAAGATGAAGGCATCAAGGTTGTCACCAATTTTATGAAGTAACACATACATTTTTTTCAGTGTGCGTTCTGAACATCAGACAGTATATCGGGCACTTTTAACTATGTGGCCCTGTTTGCATTGACTGGTATACTTAATTCATATTAGAAATATAATTATGTAATTTGTAATAATAATGTTGTTATAAGAAGTAAATATATTGTTCAAAATTTCCAAATAAACGATTATCAATTTTTCATACAGTATGACTTATAGAAAAGGATAACAATTTCCATTTTTGGAATAAAAAAGGTATAATTTATAAATGTTAAATTATTTAATGGCATTCATATTATTATTATATTTTTTATTGCAGTATCCGTTCATACCTGCTAATACAGAATCGTTTTTAAAATGGAACTTGCATCAACTTCGCATTAATGTTCTTACATAAAACGCAAATTATTTCCTTATACACATTTTTTTATTTTTTTATCAGATTAGATTGCTTATATTTAACTCACTTCTAGATATAACTGGTAGCTAGAAATAAGGGAGTCAGAGCGATGTCCTACTATTGAATTCTACTACAAAATTCAATGTCTCTCCATGTTTGATATGACTAAAGTAAATTAGTGGGTTTAGCTAGTTAACGTCATACTACAATTATCTCGAGCTTTATTTCGATTACGCAGCATGAGAATCATATTAATATGCATTAATAAGCTGCGAATCAATATATGTAGGGATATATGCATGCAAATCCATTATATATTCACTTGATAGAGTATCGAATCTTGAATTTATGATTTTATCCTTATTTATTTATTTATTATTTTATCCTTACATGAATTGTATTTGCATTCTTTTTAAAATCAGCAATTTTTATATACATATCCAAAAAAATATTACTAGTCATATAATTCAAATGAAATTCCTATAATGAAATTCAAACTATATGAAATGAAATTAGGACAAGCTGGAAGAATTAAAAAATTCTTGGAAGAAAAACTTTTTGAAATAACCGGTTCCATAACTTTAAATTTTCCAATTTTTAATTTTCTCCTGTTTCCTAAAGAAAGTTAATCACATGCTAGATAAAAAGATAAAAACATAAGATAAAAAGAAACAATATCTAGGTAAGAGCCCGTTTTCGAATAGACAATGTCGTAATTTACTATTTATCGTTTTCTTATTAAATTTATCCCTTTCCAAATGAACTTTAACCTTTCATAACAAGGAAGGATGCGCTGAAGTAATTTTAAGCATAAATAGAAATTTAGATGATATGAGCTTTTAATGCAATGTACAATAGTACCATAAAAATTATAAACATCAAATTGATTGAAAGAAACCTTAATATAATCACAATTACTATAACATGAATGGTTTGTATTAACATAACACAGAGAAGGCGTTCTCCTTATGCCTATGCATTTTAAAGACTATCTATCAACCTTTAATGATATATTTGTTATGCAATATCTAGTATTAGTATAAAAAATTAACATAAAATTTATATATAAAAAATAATTCAATTAGGAAAGATAACCAATTAAATTAGACAAATACACATATGTTGTGCTTTTTAGGGTTAACTAACTACTTTTGTAAGAAAGAAAATTATTAATAAATATTTAAATCATTAATAAAAATGTAATTTCACATATATAGAAATGTATACGAATATTGTTATAAAAATATGTTTCTGAATAACAGGAAACATTTTCAAAACTCCCTTCAAAGTATATAATATTCTCTTATGATGAAAAAGATGAAAAAGTAACCTTGATCAACATTTCAATATAAATATCGAAATGAATTCAATTAAAAAAATAAAATAAATAAAAGCTTGTAAATTTAAATTAATAGTTTGTTACAGAAAACAATAATTTCACGGTAGGAGCCCACTTTCAAACAATAGACTCATTTACATAGTATGATCTTCGTATTTAACGTTTTCCTCATTCTTACTAAATGTTAATTATCCTTCAGTAAAATGTAAAAGAAAAAAATATATATATCGATTTCAACTAAATGAAAACAGTATTAATACACAGGCTTTATAACAAATGAAAAATTGTATTTCGAAAAAAAAAAATACAACACTAAAGTAACGAATATCAAAGTATCAAAGTATCGAATCAAAGTATAATATTCATTTAAAATTTTCCAAAAAAAAAGATAATGTATTCAACATTCATTAAAAATTACAGAAAGTAATTCGGATAAAACTCTCATTATAAAAGTAAAACTATACGAAATTAAAATAAATTATTTTTTCAGAACTGATAAAAACAATCTAACGCTAAAATAACTTTGTAATGATATATTAAAATTACACTTTACAAAAAAAAAAAAAAAAATATTTATATGTTTCGTCATAAAGATTAGAAATTGAAAGAATCTTACTAATCTTAATAATAGTACATTAGAGAAATTTCTTATAGTAAAAAGTAAACTAGGTGATATAAAGTAAATAAATTTTTTACCAGAAGAAAAATAACAAAGAAATAATCTCCAGGCAAGTTCCTGTTTTTGAATAGGCACTTTCATAATTTACTGTTTTTTTTATTCCGTTTTTACGCCTTTCCTTGGGAACTTTAACCTTTAAATACACGGAAGAATGCGCCAAGGTAATTTATAGCCTGATACTTTTGTTTAATGCAATATACAGTCCTACCAAAAAAATAATAAACATCAAAATAATTTTGAAAAGAACCTTAATTTAATTAGAATTACGATTTGTTACAAAGTAAAAATACTGGTGACATACTCCTTTTACCAACGACTTTTAAATACTAAATATCATCTTTTAATGATATTTTTTATGCATTGTTTAGTAATAATATAAAAAAATAAACATAAAATTTAAACAATTTTAATTAATTCTTCAACTCTTCTCAGCAGAGATAAAATTTATGTTAAAAAAAATCAACCAGGAAAGATAATGAGATAAATTACTTGAATAAATATACGCCGTGCTTGTTTTTAAGTGTTAACTAAGTTTTTTTGTTAAAAAATGTATTAAAAAATATCTTAAAAATTTAATAAAAATGTATTTTCATAAACATGTATAAGGAAATTTTTATAAAAATATACTTCTGAAAAATCAGAAACATTTTCATATTTCACTTCAAAGTATAACATTCCTTTATGCTTAAAGATGTGAAGAGAAAAAGTAATCTGAATCATCATTTCAACAAAAATATGGACATTAATTCAATTTTTTTAATTCTAAAAAACCAATAAAAGCATGTTAAATTAAAATAAATTAATATTTCGCTGCTGAAAACAAAAACTACACGGTATTCACTGTAAAAAAATACTGCCATTTTTCCGGTAGGAATCGGAAAAATAGTTGCCCTTATCGTACCGGAATAATTTCCCACCCAGCTCGGAATAAAATCAGTAAAAATAAAAAATAGTCAGTAAAACAGTATTTTACGGATTTTATTCCAAGCTGGGTTGGAAATTATTCCGATACGATAAGGTCAACTATTTTTCCGATTCCTGCCGGAAAACTGGCATTATTTTTTTTTAAAGTGTCGGCTGATTTTCAAACTATCTACTCTTACTTAATACGATCACCGTATTTAACGTTTACCTCATTCCTATTAAATGCTAATCGCCTTTATGAAATATCTAAAAAAATTACATCGATTCCAGCTGAATGCAAAAATTAGCAATACATACACACTGTAAAAAAAAAAAAAAAAAAAAAAAAAAATACAACTAGTTTTCCTGTAGGAATCGGAAAAATAGTTGCCCTTATCGTACCGGAAAATTTTCCGACTCAGCTCGGAATAAAATCCGTAAAATCGGAAGAAAATGCGTAAAATACCGTTTTACTGACTATTTCCTTTTTTTTGTACTGATTTTATTCCGTGCTGGGTCGGAAAATTTTCCGGTACGATAAGGGCAACTATTTTTTCGATTCCTACAGGAAAACTGGTCGGATTTTTTTACAGTGCACTTTATAACAAATGAAAACCTGTATTTCGAAAAGAAAAAAAAATAAAACACTACCGTAAATGAGTTCAAAGTATAATATTTATTTAGTATTTTTTTAAAGTGACGATAAAATAACAGTCATAAAAAATTACTGAATGCACTTCGGATAAAATTTCTCATTCTGAAAATGAAACTATATGAGTTTAAAATAAACTAATATTTCAGAACCGATAAGAAAAGTCTAACAGTAAAATCACTTTGTAATAACATAGTTTACACAAAAAACACTTTTGTATAAGACTACATCTCTTACAATTCAGTAACACATTTTTAATATAGCTCATACTTCGTTATAACTGAAAATATCTATTGCAATAAAATGCAAGCCAAACATTCATATTAGGTATAATATTCAAAAAGATCAATATATATATGGATCTTATTGAATATTATTGCGGAAATCTTGATAAATGCAGCTTAACAGCGACACGTGTTACATGATTTACAACAAAACATAACCAGCACCAATATTTATCAAGGTATACCTGAATCATAAGTATGATAAAAAATTTTACATTAATTCTTGAGATAGAGCTATTGAAGAAATCGTGAAAAATGCTGCATACCATAAACAACACCAACTCATATCAAGGACTAACAGAATCTACAGTTTCATAAATATCGGTGCATTAGTTCTTAGTGTAAAAGCATATTTTTGTATTTCTAAGAAGCATATTTAATTACATTGTTTAATTTTAGAATACAAAAATCTTCAAAATGGTAAAAAAAAGGTGAATAATCTTTTAATTAAATCCATCAGTTAGTGAAATAGAATCAATTTAAAATTTCGCAATTTCTGAAAAAAAAAAGAGTTTTTGAATTAAAAAAATAATTGATAAAATATTTTACAACTAATTTTGGCCGTAAAATGGCAAAGACAAAATAAAAAACTTCTGTAAAATGAAATCTATTAGAAAATGAAATCTATTCCGGGGCAAAAAAAGTCCTTCCGGCCAGTGCCGGGAGGAAGAGGTAGCTTTCAAGTACCTTATTTTAAAAAAGCCAACTTATATTATTCAAACACACGAAGCTCAATTTAGTGGAAACCGAATATAGGAGATTCAATACTAATTTTTATCAATACTAAATCATTATGAATGAGAATTTCACGAAATTAGTCAGCTTTATCCAAGCTGCTTTTATTTAAAGTAACTTATATTTGGCTGAGATGTTGATGTATACTATCCACATGCTTTCTCACATGGAAATAGGCGAATACGTGTGTTATCGCGTGACAAATACAAGATCGTTTCAAAATGTTAGCCATACTAGAAATTCAAAGTGCTATATTTCAACCATTTTTTAAGATATAAACAAAAGAACAAATTTTCAGAAACAAAATCTGCTCCGGAATCTTTGTATCAAGGCCAAACACATAAAAAAAAATCTTTTTCATTTTCCAATTTTTTAATAACTCATTTTAAATTTTAAATTTAATTTTTTTTAAATGGCAACCCTTTTGAAACAAGATGGCGAATAAAGCTGGCCAACGAACTCGGTCGAGACATTGGTATGTGCTATGTACAGACCAAGTAACTTCCAAATCGGTTCATAAATACGCTTGTTATCGCGTGACAAAAATCAGGTCGTTTTAAAATGTCAGCCACAATAGAAATTCAAAACGCTATAACTCAGCCATTTTTTTAGATATAGACGAAACAAAAACTGTTCCGGGAACTTTGTATTAAGGTCAAACACATACAAAAAAAAATCTTTTTCATTTCCTAATATTTTGGTATCTCATTTTAAATTTTAAATTTTTTAAATTTTTTAAATGGCGGCAATTTTGAAACAAGATGGCGGTTGAAGCTGGCCAACGAACTCGGTCGAAATATTTGTATGTACTATGTACACACCAAAGTACATCCAAATCGGTTCATAAATACGCCTGTTATCACGTGACAAATATCAGGACGTTTCAAAATGTCAGCCACGCTAGAAATTCAAAATGCTATAACTCAGCCATTTTTTGAGATATAGACGAAACAAAAACTGCTCCCGAATCTTTGTATCAAGATCGAATACATAAAAAAAAAATTTTTCAATTTTCAATTTTTCGGTACCACATTTCAAATTTAAATTTTTCTTAAAAATTTAAATGGCTGCCATTTTTAAATAAGGTGGCAGGTGAAGCTGGCCAACGATCTCAGTCGAGACATTAGTATGTACTATGTACAAACGAAGTTACATCCAAAGCGGTTCATAAATACGCCTTTTATCGCGTGACAAAATTCAGGACGTTTCAAAATTTCAGCCACGCTAGAAATTCAAAATGCTATAACTCAGCCATTTTTTAAGGTATAGACGAAACAAAAACTGCTCCGGAATCTTTGTATAAAGGTCAAATACATAAGAAAAAAATATTTTTCCATTTTCAATTCTTTGGTACCACATTTCAAATTTAAAATTTTTAAGAAAATTTTAAATGGCCGCCATTTTGAAACAAGATGGCGGATGAAGCTGGCCAACGAACTCGGTCGAGATATTTATATGTACTATGTACACACCAAAGTACATCCAAATCGGTTCATAAATACGCCTGTTATCACGTGACAAATATCAGGACGTTTCAAAATGTCAGCCACGCTAGAAATTCAAAATGCTATAACTCAGCCATTTTTTGAGATATAGACGAAACAAAAACTGCTCCCGAATCTTTGTATCAAGATCAAATACATAAAAAAAAATATTTTTTCAATTTTCAATTTTTCGGTACCACATTTCAAATTTAAATTTTTCTTAAAAATTTAAATGGCTGCCATTTTTAAACAAGATGGCAGGTGAAGCTGGCCAACGATCTCAGTCGAGACATTGGTATGTACTATGTACAAACGAAGTTACATCCAAAGTGGTTCATAAATACGCCTTTTATCGCGTGACAAAATTCAGGACGTTTCAAAATTTCAGCCACGCTAGAAATTCAAAATGCTATAACTCAGCAATTTTTTAAGGTATAGACGAAACAAAAACTGCTCCGGAATCTTTGTATAAAGGTCAAATACATAAGAAAAAAATATTTTTCCATTTTCAATTCTTTGGTACCACATTTCAAATTTAAAATTTTTAAGAAAATTTTAAATGGCCGCCATTTTGAAACAAAATGGCGGATGAAGCTGGCCAACGAACTCGGTCGAGACATTGGTATGTACTATGTACATACCGAATTACATCCAAATCGGCTCATAAATTCAAGAGTTACAGTATGACAAAGGTCAGATATATATATATATATATATATATATATATATATATATATATCAACTTTTGAACGGAGGGTGGTTTCGGGGTCTGGGGGTCATGATCGATGAAAATATACCAAAATTTTTTGAAATCGCTTTCCTCCGAACGGCTGCAATAGGTAGCTTTTTGTAATGAAAGCTACCTAATATTAAACTCCGAAGAAGAGCTTCTAATTGGAAACCCTTTGATTAGCAGGGATATGCGCTACAACGGAGCTATCTAGCTTGCTCAAAAAAGATTGAATTAAGGTTCTGTTTAAAAATCTAAATTTTAAAAAAATGATCTGATGTCATTAAATTATTACATTTCATTTAAATAATATAGGACTTTTTCAAAAATTTTATGATCTGTCGTTTGATCGCAGATATTCAGCTATAAGTATGCAAAATTTCAAGTCTTTAACTTACACAAAGTCTGAGAACGAATTCTATGACAGACAGAGGAGTGTGATTAATAGGGTTTCATCAAAAAAAGGTAACTCTAAAAAAAGTATGTTTTGGAATCAACCAATTAGAAGGGAGATTAAATGGCAAAAATCAACATGATTTTTACTTTAAAAAGAATAATAATAATAAAAAAACAGGTACCAGCTTCGGACTTTTTGCATTACATTTACGGATATTCATTCACATATTTAAATTTTGTGTCCAAAAAAAAAAAAAAAAAACCACCACTGTGAAATTATAAACCATTTTTCTCCGTTTATAAACATGGGAAACAAATTTGGTTGTTAAATTATGAAAGCATTAAGGTCTTCATTCTCTGAAGGTATTAAAGACTCCGAGGCTTTTAATTTCCTTTTACAGCAGAAATTATTCCTTTATTTTTTTAGGATATGCTAATCATCCCTCAATGCAAATGGGAAAAAAATGTAAATTTCCAATCCTTTAAATAATTGCGTTTTGTTATAACTGAAAATTATTCTCCTAAAAAAAAAATAAAAGCATATCTACAAATGACTTCAAAGCTTAATATTAGAAATAAATTTAAAAAAAAAATGTTACGTTACTTAACATTTCATCAGAAATTATTGAAATTACTTTGAATATAATTCCTATACTGGAAATTAAAATATGTGAAATTAAAATAAACATTTACACTAAGAAAATTATAATCTCACGGTATGAGCTTATTTCCAAGTAATTTCATAACTTAATATTTCTTTCTTATTTAATTAATGCCAAAGATTAAGAATCTACCATTGACGACTTTAATCAGAAATCTAACAAACCATGAAATGAGGCACCTAGAGATTTCTATTCGGTGAAGCGTATAATTTATTAGTTGTAAACATTACAGATTTTTATACATGAGAGGAAAAGGCCGCATTAGGCTAGTTTGTTCACAAAATTCCATAGGCGCTTTGGTTACATTTTTGTACATCTTATTTTGATAAACGTCTTATTCTAATTAGGACGTCTAGCAATATTTAATATACATAATAAAAATTGAGTTTGAGCTTAATTAATTTACATATTGAAAAGTTCATTTTGTAGCATTTTTCTTACAATTCTATCGGAAAGGATGAAAGAGAAAATTATTGAAATCTGAAGATCAAAGTTTGTTAAAATATTTTAGCGTGCTATCTCATTATATATTGCTAATATAAGTTGTAATATATATAAATTTGTAGATTTGAAGTAAAAAAAATGGAGAAGTATATTTTTCAAAATCTTACTATATTTATTTTGCCTTTATATAAACTTATTTTGATACCCGAATTTTAAAGTACTTATTTGTAAATGCCGTACTTTGAAAAACTAAATATTTTAATTTTATAAAGATGATTTAATTGGACGATTCAAATAACAAAAATTTTCATCAATTAAAATAAGTTTTTGTGGCAATACAAATTAAATAAACCTACGTTATTTAAAATCGACATTTAGTAATCAAAATATTTTGAATTAAAGTTTAAACAAAAATACTTTCTTTTTGCAGCGGAACATATTCCTTTATTTTTCTTATGATATACTAATAATCTCTGAATGCAAAGGAAAAATACATATAAGTTCTCATTCAGTGACTGCTTTTAATACGGGCATTTTGTTATAGCAGAAAATTATTCTCTCCCCCCCCCCCAAAAAAAAAAGAATGCATATCTACAAATGACTTCAAAGATTATTATTAGAAATAAATAAATAAATAAATTGCATTGCACAACAATTCATCAGAAATTATTGAAATTACTTTCAATAAAATTCCTATACTGAAAATTAAAATAAATATTTATTCTAAGAAAATAACAATCTCACTGCATGAACTTACTTCCAAATAATCAATTTCATAACTTAGTATTTCTTTCTTATTTAATTAATGCCAAAAATTAAGAATTTACCCAGTGACGACTTTAATCAGAAATCTAACGAATCATGAAATGAAGCTCACAGTGATTTCTTTTCACTGAAGCATATAATTGATTAGTTGTAAACATTACAGATTTTTATAAATTAAAGGAAAAGGCCACATTAGGCTATTTTTTTCCATAAAATTACACTGACGCTTTGGTTACCGCTTTGTGTATTTCGTTTTGATATATGTCTGATTGTATTTAGGACGTGTAATAATATTTAATGTACATAATAAAAAATGACTTTGAGCTTAATTAATTTTCAGATTGAAAAGTTCATTTTGTAGCATTTTTCTTAACAATTCGATCGGAAATGATGAAAAAGAAAAATATTGAATGTTAAAGATCAAAGTTTGTTTGGATATGCATATATGTATTTAAAATTTCTATGGCGAAATTTTTTGAAATATCTTTACAAAGAAATTCCTTGAAAATTGTTGGATGGGCTGATGATTTTTTTATTTCAAAATGAAATGTTAAGGAATTATTTTTTATTTCTATTATATCTGTAAGCATTCTGTTTCTAAAAGCTTGCTTCTTAGACTTTTATTATAAAAAAAATCATTAAATTGGGCAAATTTAATGTAAGAATATCGTTACGGAGAAATTGTTTCTGAAAATACTGTACAGGTGATAGCTATATTTATCATAAGAAATTAACATGTGGAGGTTTTACATTCATATAAACGTATTGTTTCAAAAACATACGTTTCGTAAATTTTTATCTAAAAAAAAAAAAAAAAAGAACAATAAAAGGAAATACCTCTAATAATGTTTTTAAATTTAAAAAAAAAAAGTTTTTTTTTTTTTTTTTTTTTAATATGTTACTATGTAGATTTTTAAAATAAATTTAGTTTTCTTTCTCAAGGCCGCAAATGTATCATATTCAATAAATGATATTTTTTCAAGCAGAACTGCGTGTTTATAAGCATGTTTATGCAAAGTTAACTCTTTTTTATGTAGCTGCTTATACAGGGTGTCCACTCTCAACGGTGTCCAATGGCTAATTCCTAAACCGTTAGTCATATACATATAGTTCCAATTACAAAAAATATTTTAAATGACGTAAAGAAACATTTTAAAAGCGATTTGGGTCAATAAAAACATTTTTTTAAAAATAACGAAATTTAAATTTTTATACAGTCCCCCCCCCCCCCCGCCGCTCCTATAAGTAAAATTTTCCTATTACTCTGACAAGTAAGACAAAAAAAAAATCCCGTTCATATAACGCAAAAATTGACCGAGTTATGAAACTTTAAAAATGCATGACTTATACCACTTTCAAGCATCTGAGGACTAATCAGCTAGGCCATGGTTTGAGAGGTCATATACCAAGTGCTTAAAGTATTCGAAGAACTTATTTCATGTGTAGCTGCGCTTTGAAAAAAAATCCTACATGTATTACGATTGAGATAACATTAATTAAATTTCAGACTAGCTAAACTAATTGTATTTTAACGTATGTTTTATTTTCTAAGGATTTAAGACAGTTTCTTTTCATGATTTCATTTAACAAAAAATTATGTTATTTTGATAAGTTTTTATTTAACTTCAAAGATCGTATATATGTTTTTCCAGTTCAAAATTTGTACTCGAACTTTAACTCACTTTCAAATATCCGATCGAGATTAAATTTTACATACTGACGTAAATTCGATGCTAAAAATCTAATATTATTTTGGATTTTGGTGGTTACTACTCATACTTTACAGGATTTTACGAGGTAACACAAAAATATTTGGATAGATTACCGCCAAGAAGTTTAAGAAAAAGTTTTAGATGAGATAACACAAGGCTACGATGGTTGTGTTTTTTTAACTTTTATGTATTTTTTAGCACTGAATTCGAAAATTACCTTAATTTTTAACCATCATGTGAGGTTTTTTTGCAAATCATAAATTGTCAAAATTTAAAAATTACAACAATCGGATACTTTGAAATAGATGAGATGGCTGTGATTTTTAACTTTTGATAATGGATTTTTATGTACTTTTTAGCTCTGAATCTGAAAATGACCTTCATCTTTAAACATCACATAAGAATTTGTCTGCAAATCATAAATGTCAAAGTTAAAATATAGCGAAAAAGTAATACTTTAAAACAGATGTAAAACTTTTTTATTTCATTTTATTTTATTCAATAATTTATTCATTTTTTTTTTTTTTGGCTTTGACGGGGGAATCTAACAGCTAAACAGCTGAGGGGTTCGATGAGGTGGTGGAGAAGCTGAATTTTAATTTTGAACTTTTCTATTTTGAAATTTACAATTCTCGTAAAACCCTGACGTGCTGGTTAAAAATGTAGGTCATTTTCGGATTCAGCGGTAGAAAATCCATTATAATAAATTATCAAAAATTAAAAACACAGCAATCACATCTATTTTTTTTCTTTTTTAACATTAAAATTCACGATTTGCAAAAATTCTTTGCGTGATGGTAAAAAAATGAAGGTGTACTATCGAATTCAGCGGTGCAGAATACATAAGAATCAATCCTCAAAAGATAAAAAACATGACATAACCCAACTTTTGCAGGCTAGTGAAATATAATAACATTTTAAAATATGTATCATTTTGTAAAGAATTGAGGCTGTTAATTTTTATCATTTTATTTAAAAAAAATTCTTGTTTTTTTTTTTTTTTTTTTTTTCCTTCTAATATGTTTTTTACAAATTGTATATTTTACATTAATATGTCAGAATGATTAAAGATTTCAAATTTATATAGGAGGGTTAATTTTACTCTCAACCATTTTTTCATATATCTGACGAAATTACATATCTACTAAATTAGTGAATGACCCCTAATTTGCAGCAAATATTATGCTCCAACATTAAACAGCTATTACTCGGTCAATTTTAATCGCAGAATAACCGAACTTTTTTTATCTTACTTCTCAGTGTAAATGAAAATTTCACTAAATATAACTTATAGTACCCGGAGACAGTATAAAAAATTAAATTTCGTTATTTTTTAAAAAATGTTTTTATTGACCCAAATTGCTTTTAAAATATTTATTTACCTTATTTAAAACATTTTTGTAATTGGGATTATATATCTGTGACTAACAATTTAGGAATTAGCCATCGGACACCATTGAGAGTGGACACCCTGTATACTAATTTTCAGGTATGTCAGAGTATGAGAAATTAAGAAGTTATCATACCGTTTGTGTAAAGAAAAGGAAAAAAAAGTAATATTTTTTTTTTCATATTTTTAGCATTCTATATCATTATATATAACTAATATAAGTTGTAATAAACATAGATTTGTAGATTTGATGTATACACAAATCTGGAGAAGTATATTTTTCAAAATCTTTTTATGATTATTTTGCCTTTCTATAAACTTATTTTCATCCCCGCAGTTAAAAATACTTATTTTTAAAAGTGGAAAATTGAAAAACTAAATATTTTAACTATATATAGATAGTTTAACTAGAATTCTCGGATAAAAAACAAATTTCAATTATTAAAATAGGTTTTTGCGGGAATAAAAATTAAATAAACCTAAATAATTTAAAATCGGCATTTAGTAATCAAAATATTTTGAATTAAAGTTTAAACAAATATAATTTCCTTTTAAGGCAAAACCTATTCCTTTATTTTGCTTATGATATTCCAATAATCTCTGAATGCAAAAGAAAAAAAACTATATAAATTCCCACTCAGTGACACTTTTTACTGCGGGCATTTTGTTATAGCATAAAATTATTCGCCTCAAAAAAAAGAAAGGAAAGCACATCTACAAATGACTTCAAAGATTAATTTTAGAAATAAATAATAATAAAAAAATAACGTTACTCAACATTTCATCAGAAATTATTGAAGTTACTTTGATTAAAATCTCTATACTGAAAATTAAAATATGCGAAATTAAAATAAACATTCACACTAACAAAAAAACAATCTCACGGTCTGAGGTTATTTCCAAATAATCAATTTCATCACTTAATATTTCTTTCTTATTAATTAATTCCAAACATTAAGAATCTATCCGGTGACGACTTTAATCAGAAATCTAACGAACCATGAAATGAGACGCCCAGTAACTTCTTTTCACTGAAGCGTATAATTTATTACTTGTAAACATTACAGATTTTTATAAATTAAAGGAAAAGGCCGCATTAGGCTAGTTTTTTCACAAAATTACACAGACGCTTTGGTTACCGCTTTCTGTATTTTGATTTCATATATATCTGAATGTAATTAGGACGTGTAGCAATATTTAATATACATAATAAAAAATTACTTTGAGCTTAATTAATTTTCAGAGTGAAAAGTTGATTTTGTAGCATTATTCTTACAGTTCTATTGGAAATGATGAAAGAGAAAGTTATTGAATTCTAAAGATCAAAGTAAGTTTAGATATGAATATATTTTTTTAAATCTCTATGGATAAAATTTTTGAAATATCTTTACAAAGAAATTGCTTGAAAATTGTTGGATGAACATTTGATGATTTTTTGAATTTAAAAATGAAATGTTTAGGAGTTATATTTTATTTCTATTATATCTCATTCCGTTTCTAAAAGGTTACTTCTTAGATGTTTATTTTTTATTTATTTTTTTTTTTTTTAGAAAATCATTAAATTAGGCAAGTTTAATGTAAGAATATCATTACTGCGAAATTGTTTCTGGAAATACCGTACCGGTGATAGCTATATTTATCATAAGATATAACCATCTTGAGGTTTTACTTTCATATAAACGTGTTATTTCAATAACATACATTTCACGAAATTTTATCTAAAATAAAGGACCAATAAAAGGAAATAATTCTAATTATGTTTTTAAATTTAAAAAAAGGTTTATTTTTTAAATATGTTACTATGTACTTTCTTTAAATAAATTTAGTTTTCTTTATCAAAACAGCAAATGAATCATATTCAATAAATGATGTTTTTTTAAACAGTAGCATGTAGATATGGTGATCAGCATGTTTATGCAGAGTTAACTTTTTTTTTATGCAGCTGCTTATATACTAATTAGAAGATATATTAGAGTATGAGAAATTAGAAGATATAATACCGTTTGTGTAAAGAAAAGTGAAAAAATATTCTTTTTTTTTCATGATTTTAGCGTGCTATCTCATTATATATTGCTAATATAAGTTGTAATATATATAAATTTGTAGATTTGAAGTATAAAAAAATTTAGAAGTATATTTTTCAAAATCTTACTATATTTATTTTGCCTTTATATAAACTTACTTTGATACCCGAATTTTAAAATACTTATTTGTAAATGCCGAACTTTGAAAAACTAAATATTTTAATTTTATAAAGATGATTTAATTGGACGACTCGGATAACAAAAATTTTCATCAATTAAAATAACTTTTTGTGCCAATAAAAATTAAATAAACCTACGTTATTTAAAATCGACATTTAGTAATCAAAATATTTTGAATTAAAGTTTAAACAAAAGTACTTTCCTTTTGCAGCAGAACATATTCCTTTATTTTTCTTATGATATACTAATAATCTCTGAATGCAAAGGAAAAATACATATAAGTTCTCATTCAGTGACTGCTTTTAATACGGGCATTTTGTTATAGCAGAAAATTATTCTCTCCCCCAAAAAAGAAAGCATATCTACAAATGACTTCAAAGATTAATATTAGAAATAAATAAATAAATAAAATGACATTACACAGCATTTCATCAGAAATTATTGAAATTACTTTGAATAAAATTCCCATACTGAAAATTAAAATAAATATTTATTCTAAGAAAATAACAATCTCACTGTATGAGCTTACTTCCAAATAATCAATTTCATAACTTAGTATTTCTTTCTAATTTAATTAATGCCAAAAATTAAGAATTTACCCGGTGACGACTTTAATCAGAAATCTAACGAACCATGAAATGAGGCTCACAGTGATTTCTTTTCACTGAAGCATATAATTGATTAGTTGTAAACATTACAGATTTTTATAAATTAAAGGTAAAGGCCACATTAGGCTAGTTTTTTCATAAAATTACACAGACGCATTGGTTACCGCTTTGTATATTTTGTTTTGATATATGTCTGATTGTAATTAGGACGTGTAATAATATTTAATGTACATAATAAAAAATGACTTTGAGCTTAATTAATTTTCAGATTGAAAAGTTCATTTTGTAGCATTTTCCTTACAATTCTATCGGAAAGGATGAAAGCGAAAATTATTGAAATCAGAAGATCAACGTTTGTAAAAAGATGAATATTTTCTTTTTTAAATCCCTATAGAAAAAAAATGTTGATGTACCTTTACAAAGAAATTGCTTGAAAATTATTGGAGAAACTTATGATTTTTTTAAGTTGAAGATGAAAGGTTTAAGATTTGTTTTTAATTTCTACTATCTGTAAGCATTTTGTTTTTGCACGGTTATTTCTTAAATGTTTCTTTTTTTTTTTTAAAAAAAAGAATTAAAAATTAGGTAAGTTCAATTTAAGAGTATATTTAATGTATTTGTTTAATTCCATACTGTTCATAGCAATTTTTATCATAAGAATTGGCCATACTGAGGATTTACTTTATTTTCCTGTGATAAAGTTTTTATTTCATTAACTCCCATTTCTTAAAAATTTACCAAAAAAAAAAAAAAAGCAAAGAAAGGAATGAATTGTAACAAATATTTTTAACTTAAGAAAAGAAACATCATGCAGGAATTCTACTTTTTCAGAATTTAGTATCGCACACGATGAAAAAAATATGTATAAATATAGATATTACGAAAAAAAATATTTTAGATTTAAGACTTAAAAAACAACTTTTATTTTATATAAAAAGACGTCATTTGCATCCGCTGAAGAATTCCACATTTACGGTCCAGTCTTAAACAACATCTGTAGAAAACTACGCATAAGACGTCAGTATCGCGGAATAATAAACAAACCCAGCATAAAGCGATGTCGTCTATCAAGAAACTCGACAGAAAAATTCGGGTATCTAATCATCCATTTGTCCTTATTTGTATGTAACATGAATATGAATACTGAAAATTAAATACAGTTTATAATAGCTCCATACTTTATTAAAAATCGTGCATTTTTACTTCATATATATATTAATATATATATAAAGTAAAAATGTATATATACATATATATATATATATATATATATATATATATATATATATATATATATATATATATATATATATATATGTATATATATGTATATATATATGTATATATATATATATATATATATATATATATATATATATATATATATATATATATATATATATATATATATGTCCCACATTCATACTTTTTGGATTTTTATGGCTGTATGAAAATAATCCACACACTATATTTGAGATTTTTAGGTAATGGGAATTTAAGTATCTGATAATCTTCTATACACTTCCATATGTTTTCTTATTTCCTGTTCATTTTATAATTATCTTATATATAATAGTTATTATTAACGATTTTTATATTATTTTCAATATATATAATTTATATTTATATTAATTATTATTGAATTTATTTTATTTTATAGCATATAGCTATATGCTATATTATCAATGTTATAGAATTATTTAAAGTCTTAGTGTAGTTTAAATGAGTAAGATAATAGATTATTTTGAATGCTTTTTTAAAAATTTTATTAACAATAGTTTTTTAAAAAATTTATAGTGTGGTTTATATTAGGTTTATAATTATCTATATATAAGGATTTGTTTGGTTTTGCTGTTAATAAAATTCTTTACATTCAAAGGCTTTCAATTGTCATCTTGTGACATTTGAATAATAAAAATACTACTAGATGGCAGCACCAAAATTTGTCTTATGACGATAAGTTATAAATTTTGCCTTTTTCAGCTCCTTTTCAGTTATAATTTCCTACACCAGGTGGTTTTAGCTAAATTTTGACGATATTGTTAAATAGTAATTAATTAATTTAATAGTGCATTTTAGTTTTTTTAAATAATGTAATTACTTTCTATTTATTTTATTTTATATTATATTAATTGTATTTATCATGGTATTTCAAAATGTATTAACTGCATCCTTTGGTATCAATTACTGTGATTTCTTAAGTGTTTTATTCACCTTAATCTCTACGATATTATGGTAGCCATGTGCGAGTGGATATATTGAAAAATACTGAAATATTAATCGGTATGTTGTGTATTATTTCTATTTTATATCCTATAAATATTTAAACTGGTTTTATTGATTTTTCCATTTCATATTATTTGTTTCTATTCTGTTTTCATTTTTAATCTATTCACTTGATTATAATGGTTGTTCGGGCACAGAGAAAAATAATTTTTAGCTTTAGCTTATTTTTCTCACAGAAAACACCATGTTGCTTATATCATTGAATTCTGTGCCCTTGAAAACGTAATTCAATATATAAGCTTTTCCATTATTTGTCGGTGTCCACTTTCTTCTTTTTTCTTCCATAATAATTCTTATAATAAATTATTTGGCACCTTTTTTATACTTACTGCTTTAATTCATAATATTACGGTTTTTGATGGTGGTAGGTTATGTTTAATTAATGGTGATATATATATATATATATATATATATATTCGGTAAATATTTTTTCACACAGATTAATAAAACTGCATTCTTTCAATTTTTTGAAAGGAATTAAGTAAATGGGGAGAAAATAATTTACACAAATATTCTTTAAAATGCATTTTTATAGCAAACGATTTTCTTGTTATAGCACGTATTTTCATTTTTTTTTTTCAGTTGTTGTGAGAAAATTTCAACAAACAGATGTAGTAATCTATTATTATCTAATTTCCCATCCGCACAAATTTTTCCCCCTCCTCCATAGGCCGTAAGAGTGGAAGCGAGGGTAACACAGTATCATTATGATAGCCCATTTCACTCGGGGAAAGTTTTCTAAATTCTAGATATATTGAAACCCATCAGTATTATAAATATTTTGCAGAGGAGTGATTTAGTCGAGTTCACAATTTTTCTTTAAACTGTTTTTTATAATGTTCCCTATATATACCATTGGTAGGGTATATTTATAATATATACAATTGTTGTATTGTTCAGTTATTATAGTTGTTTATCAGTATACATCAGGATGTCATGTGATTCGTTCATAATCTATTGATGACATTCAGATTTCCTATTTACATAAGTTTCCTGAAGTAACGTGAATTTTTTCTTGCATCTGGAAAATTTTACAACCCGATAAAAATGAAAAAAACAATGTAAAAAATAAAAGGAGGAATTGTGTGCTCCCTTTTACAGTCATTTCTCCCCCGCTCCATTAAATTTTAAAGTGAGGCTCGGGTTTTAGGATTCTTTGGATAATTAGGCTCTCCCCTTCCCCCCTCCCCTCGTCAGCATAATAAGATTTAATAATGCATTTTCATCTACTCATTTCTTTGTAGAAACGACGTGTAAATCACTTATTTATCCTTCCTGCCCCCCCCCCCCCCATATATAGGTGAAAGTGTTTAAAATTCTTAAACTTCATTTTTTTTTAATTCTGCCCTAAATATTTTTTGTTTTGCTCCATTTTTTTATTTGTTGCTTTGACGCAAATAATAATAACGCCTGTTGAATTGCGCATAATAAATGCTCATTAAATCTGAACCTTTCTGATGGATGTAGAGCTGAAGTTTTCAAGTGGTTATGTTGAAACACAAGCGGCAGACAAAGATGACAGACAAAAAATCTAACAACAGCGATTCACGGGTCACGTATGAGACATAGGCTAAAAAACGCATGCGGCATAAGAGACATCCGCATGACTTTTTAGAGTGCGGATACGGAGAAAGTAATACCAGTTAGAAATGGCATCAACTACTTTTTTCTCTGCGCAATCGGATCGACTAAAAAAACATAAGTAAAGAACCATAAACTGTGTAGAAATAATATTTCCAGCATCTGAAACGGTAAATTAACAAATAGGAATAGCAAAGAAACCAATAAATGACGAGCTCCGAATATTAACTATCACTAATACACTCATGTTTGTGAAAATTGCAACACCATGAAGGAATGACGCGATTGAGCTGAAAATTTCTGAGAATGCAAAATATAGTGTGTTATGCAAATGATTCTAATTTCAGAGTCACCATGCATGTGTGGCCTAAGCAGCGTTCTCGGGAGTGCAGCTGAAACCATATAAATGGAGGGCTATAGCGAGACGTTAATAATTGTCTATGGTTATTTGCAAATGGTAAACATTAAGTGAGAGATAACTATACATCATCGACGAAAGAGGGCGGCATTTCAACAACTGACAGAGCCTGAATGGGGGGAAAGTATTGGTCCTCGTGATGAAGGATTTTTCTATCGTACAATAACATCTCGTGTGCAGCGAAACAGCAGCAGAATGATTCGAGTTTGGAAGCAGTGGCCCGACGGGAATCGGACAACGCGGAAATCTGAGAGTGAACCCCTACCAGTGACGTCAACGCGCGATAATAAACACATGGTCCGCATAACGCTAATGGACCTTACAGCTTCATCTAGACCGTTGGAAGCACATTGGTCAACTGTTACAGGTTTATCGCTATCTGCATCGTCAATTCGTTGACGTCTGCTGCACTGTGGAGTGTGTGTAAGACCCCCTTTATACAGGATCTCCCTCCTGCCAATCATCTACGCCTGTCGCTGCAATGTGCTCATGATCATGAAGACTGGCATGCAGATTGGCAACGTGTTGTTTTATTTGACGAATCTCGCTTTAATTTGTGGTATGATCATGGCCGCATTCGTGTTAAATGCTGTGCCTGTGAACGCTACTTTACGGAGTGCATTATAGAACCTGATAGTGAAAGAACACCGGGAGTTTTGGTCTGGGATGTGATTGCGCATCATGGACGATCACAGCTGCTACGAATTGTGGGTAATCTGAACAGTAACAGGTAAATCAGTGGCGTGCTGGAGCCCGAAGTCGTTCCTTTCGTTCAAGGAATTCCTGGAGCTATCTTTTAACAGGATATTGCCCGCCCACATGTTCCAAGTAATGTTCAAAATTTCTTGTCAGCAGAAAACATACAGGCTTCTTCCGTGGCCTGCTTATTTGATGGATAAGTCGCCCATTGAACATGTGAGAGATTTCGTGGATCGGCGTCTCGCTCGGTATCCTCCTCCTATAGCTTCTACAGATGAACTTTGGTTACGCATATAAAGAGTACGGAATGCTCTTCTCGAGGCAGACTTTCAAAATATTCTTGAATTCATTCCACGTTGTATAGCAGCACTTATTGCAACGTATGATGGCTTCAGAAAATACGGATTTTGGACACTTAATATTGCTTTTTTGCTTTGAAAATGTAATACTTTATTTGAACCAATACCAGTCGTTTATGTATTAAATTTCATTTAATTCTGGAGATGCCTTCACGGTGTTGCAATTTTCACAAACTAGAGTGGTGTTGGAAAAATTATAATTCGAATGACTTCATTACAAATCAGCATGATTGTATTAAAAAATTAAGCATCATTACGTATCTAATGATTAAAAAGTTCTTATAGGTTTTTACACACTGAAACTGGGTAGATATTTAAAAAAAAATACCATCGCGTCAGGTTTTTTTTGCAAAACTAATGTTTTTAGTTTAATTAAGCCTAAATGTTTTCTTTTAACCTGAAATCCGGCATTCTGTTATTGAGTGAAATAATAATTGAATGAATCCATATCCAATAATGATTCCATATATTAATTTCATATTTCAAAGAGTGACACTCAAGAGAAATACAAATAGAAAATGTGAGGAATTTGAGGAATGAACAAAAACAGGTACACAGACAGAAGCTTCTACCATGATTCACACAGCATCTACTGAAATGTAAAATGTAAAAGGGGAAAGTATAATTTGGGACTTGCGTAATTTTTAACATAGTTACTTGTAATAAAATATAGATTTTTTTTCATCGCAATTGTGATTTTCTAATGTAACCTTTGCAATAATACTGGATGTGACGGAGGAAAATGAAAGTCGTTTTTTGATTCATCACCTTGAAAGATATAGAATTAACCAAAAATGTCTCATACATCTGAAAAAAAAATATTTGCAGACCTGTGTTATCGATGTTTGTTTACCTGTGGTTTATTGTGTGCAAGTGTTTCATATAACAGACCAGATGTCATTGCGAGAAAGATTTTCTGACTGAAATATGTCATCCGGATTTGACCAGGATAGCTTAGTTCGAACAGCATTGGCAGCTAAAGGCAAAGTCCTGGTTTCTAATCCCGGCATGGACAAATTTTCACGCTGTTCAAAACATTACTACTCGTAAACGTTAGAAATACTTTTAATCAACTCATTTAACAGATTTTAATGATAATTTATGAATAATCCTAAATAAATAGTCATTAAACTGTTATACAAAATTTTATTTGAATATATGTATCCTTTAGAAGCGCATAATTAACAAAGTTCTTTGAAAATAACAAACATTACGAAGTTTCTAATGCACAACTGGGATGATCAATACACTCAGGAAACTTTGTAGAGAAACCTTCAACTAAATATTTGTTTTATCGATTTACATCGATTATCCTGTTATATTCGATAATTTACTTTTCAGATCTACTAAAATTTCGCCGTTTACAAAGGTATTATAAATCTATTTAATAAAATTTTAGTGTAGAAAATAAATAACTGACATATTAAAATGAATTCTGAAGGCTTATTCATAAAACTAACAAGAAGAGGGCCAAGCTGGCTAATGACAGATTTTTATTATTTTTATACATGCTGTAGGGTAGAAACCCCTTAGGTATTTTTGTAACAAAATCGTTGTCAAACAACATTAAACGGTTAATTTATTTAATCACTTTTCAAATAAATTTCATATATTCATTATCGATGCAATGATATTGAACAATTGTGTCAATGACTGATTTTAACGAAACATCATAGATATATTGCTTTAACAAAGGAAGTCAACGAGAGGATAATTTAAAAATAAGTATAATATATTCATAGCATAATAATTAGCATAATATAGATTTAAAAATTAGTATAAGAATTAAATTTCAACATATATTTTTGCATATTAAAGGATTTTAAATTTGTAATATGGTAATGGTGGTGTTTTCATGACCGATTATCTATACGATTGATATAGGCCCGAGGGAGTGTGCCCTCCGTGGAGGCCTTTCAAAGGAAACCTAACCCGTATTTACGCAAGGTTACCCAATGTTCGAAGAAAACCACAGAAAACTCCGAACGGTTAGGACCCCACCAATGGCCGAGAGGTTCTGTTCCCAAAGTTTATAGACGGGAGGCACTGGGTTCGATTCCAATCGCGCGTAGTTTTCCGTGGTTTTCTTCGAACCTTGGATATCCTTGCGTAAATACGGGTTAGGTGCCCTTAGAAAGACTCCCCACAGAGGGCATACCCCTTCTGGCCTATATCCCTCATGAAGATAATTGGCCGTCATAAACAACACTAACACGAACAACAACACCGAAAGGTTAGGCCGACGGGCGTGATTGAGTTCGAACGCAGCACCTCTCGTCTACTAGCTTTTGAGAACAGAATTTCTCGACCACTATTAGGGCACATTTGTAATACGTATGCTTGCACTTTCAATTATTTTGATTATCATTTATCTTCTTTCTGCCTTTATTTTTATTTTATTTGAAAATGTTTTATTTATCATAATTAGAGGGTGCCACAATAGATTTTGGAATGAATTTGGAATTTCTGCTAGTCAACAACAGATCCAATTTTTTTAAATCTCTCTTAACGATAAAAAGTATTTAATAATTGTTTAAAAATCGAAAATGCTAAATTAAAATTTAAATATCTTAACATTATAATTAATGAAAGTCAATAAATTTTAATTGAGACTATTAAATTATAGCTCCAAGTGTATTTATAAAACAAAACTGAGAAAATAAAATCTAGCGTGTTCCGGTTTTCGAACCCGAGCAGGCGGATCAACGAGCAGACGCCATACCAACTGAGCTAGGACCTACGCAATAATTCCGTTACAGATACGTATTTCACTTGTATTATAATATTCCACCCCCCTATTCATCGAGAAGTAAGGAGCGTTGTATAAAATACGTTGAACCTTAAACTAAGGGGCTTCTGCCCTACAAGGTATATAACAATAATTAAAATTTGTCATTACCAAGTTTGGTCCTCTCCTTATAAGAAATACTGAGATTTTTGGTTAAATATTTCTAGCATATAATAATGTCAACATTTATTTAGCATGACCAGTTTCAACTCCAAATACATACACTCTTTATAAAAGAAAGAGCAAATGATATAAAAACTGAACATTAAAGCTAATGTCAGACGAACGACTATTTACCCGCTTTTTGTTTCAACATGAAACAGAAACACCTGCTAGCGAAGGTGTTTCTTTTTCATGTTGAAACAAAAAGCGTGCAAGTAGTGGTTCGTCCCCAGTCGAAAACCCAGTTACACATCATTTATCAACATACATTAATCACATTTATCATTTATGAATTCACATGAGTTACATTTATTTTGCTCGAACTACAAAGGGTGCACACATTGAAATATGGTAATGGATTCCACAAGTACTCTGTAATTGCCTGTGACAAATTAATAAATTAAATGATTTGTAACTGATTGTCTTGAGTTATGGATGCTTCTTTCTGATAATTTAAGGTACAGCGCTATGTATGGGCAAATTTGGGAACTAGTTTTTATTTATTCAACAAAAACATTTGATCGTGAGACGCAGTTTATTTCAAACCGCACTCCCGTAAGACAATTATTTGATTTTATATTCAATATTAAAATGCGTGAAGGACTTTTGGGCCATCCCTGTATACAAAAGCTTTTAGCCTGTGTATTCATATTACTAAAGTGCAATGTAAAATTCGTTGTTACTATTTGCAGAATATTATTTAAGAACTATTATGAAAAAAAAAAAAAAAAAACGCACAATTCTTTTACTAGTAACTTTGCACAGAAACATGTAAAAAATGTCTTTTTCTTATATGTAGTTATATAGTATTTTTTTTTTACTATAGTATATATTTTTCAAATTTCCAGCGACGACGTTATTATAATCTGTATTTAACGTAGCACTGAAACTAATTTACTATTAGATAATGATAATGCTCTTTTACGCTTATTTTCAAAGTAGAGATACTTTCAACACAAACAAAGCACTTAACAGCATGAATGTAGTAAACTATCGAAAAATCCTTTCTATTTATATATAATGCTGAAACTCATTAATGCGTATAATTAGAGATTGATCAATAATATATTTCTAAAATATGAACAAACACCTTATATACATTTTTGCACGGTTTATGTTTCAACATTAAAGTTACGTCCTGGAAAGTCTACTGTTCGCTGCAATATTTTTAGTACGAAAAATAAATTATTAGTAGATAAGGATAAAATGAGCGTTTTTGTAACAAATCTAGAAGCAGAAAAAATATTTCAAAAATAGATGCCCTATAAAAACTGTATTTATTATTTGACCATTGTGGTCTAACTATGACAAACATGGGAACGCACCATTAGGAGAAATGAAGTTTTGTTGTCTGCATATGATGTTAATAAGAACGAAAATCACGTATCATGAGTTGATTATAAAACGCTTTCTAGCATTATCAGAACTATGTGATCAAACCCGGAGTCCCCGTGTTAGAGAGAATAAGTAAAAACTTTTTATTTGTGAAAACTTTAATATTTTTTTACAAGTAAGGTAAACGCAACAGTAGTGAGCTACTTAAGGGCATTTATCTAATAATTATAAAAGCCTTAGTGGATTTCAAAACATAATTTTTTTTTCTAGCCCAGTCCTAACCTTCATGTAACAGAATAAAAATTCAAAGTTTCAAAATATATTCTTTGGAAAAAATTTAAAATATGTTACACTACTATATGCCCCAGTGATGAGCCTAATAAATTTCTCATGCATAATTTTTTTAGTTTTCGGGCATATTTAACAAATTATCTACAATGTAATAGAGTATGGAACAAAAGTTTAATTCAAAATTAAAAATGATATTAAAGAAACAATCATTTAAATAAAAACTTATCCCTTAATGAAATCTCTAAAAAATTGTCAAAAATTCTATTTTTGAAGAAATTCTAGAAATTAAACAAAGGCTTCTGCAGAAGACAATCCCAATTATCCAAGCAGTTTATGGAAAGTTAACATTTAAGGATGTTAGAGAATCATATTTATTTCAGCCGTTTTTCAGAAATGCAGTTTGAGCTTGTATTTAATCTTTAAAAAATAGTGGCCCACTGCTAGTACATGGCCCATTATAGGTGCATTTATTTACTTTAATATATTTTTTAGATTTTCTCTAACACAAAAATACATTTTATATGACAAATATCAATTATGCAATCGAATTAAGTTTTGAAATTTATCAAAAGCGATGCTTTCGTATTAGCCAAAGAATTTGCTACTTTGCAGTTTTTTTTACCCGACTGAAAAGAAGGGTTATGTGTTTCACTCGTATCTGTGTATGTGGATTTCTTTATACCCTCGAAACATCCCAACGGCTGGATGGATTTTAATGAATGAGGTCTTTATCAATTTGTCTTAACGGCTCCATGGTTTTAGGCTAGATTTTATTTTTATAAATTCAAATTGGCGGCCGTAAAATACAAAATGGCGGTAGAGACGAAAAAAAATTACGCACCCTATTGAGTGGCATATCATTCGATAGGTCTGTCAAAATGAAGACGATGTTTCACTGACTATTTTACAGTCAGAAGCTCCGTTAAAATATTATACAACCTGGAAGTTATGCATGTAGGATCTCTAGCTTTACTGCAACTCTAACAATCATAGACATCTATAGACCTCATCAAAACAGGGTTTATAGATAGGAACTAGCAATTAAACACAACTTAAAAGTCCTTAATACAAGTAAATAAAAAAAAATAAGGTAAGTAATATAAACAAGTAACATACAAAAATATTTTAATTCCTACTTAGGTCAATAAGAGAATTTTTTTTCTCCCATTCTTCTTTCCTCTTGGGTTGCGCTTAAAATGCCTTGATCAAGAAGAGAGCTCTCTCGGTCTTAAAATACCTTGATCAAGAAGAGGGCTCTCTTGATTATTCAAAATTAATTAATTTAATTTAATTAATTAATTAATATTAGAAAAAACTGGATTAACATCAAGTGTCATGCACTACAAGTTTTAAAAAATTTATTTGAGCTTGATTGGAGGAAGAATAAGTATTTTATTAACGATTGAAAATTTGAACATGATATATATAGCGAGAGAGTGAGCTAATAGTAGGAATTGAAAAAAAAAAAATTCACATTGATGATAATTAATTAGTTCGCTTTTTACGCATTCGGGTTTTTTGATATTTTAAATTTAATTGTTTATTTAATATAATTATTTCAGTGCTTTATTAACTTAGTTCAATAACATAGCTGTTAAAACTGTATTTTATTTATATTATTTCAGATAGATATATTTATATTACTCGGGAGGGAGGGGTCTACCCTCCTGTTCACTACGGTCACTAACGCCCCGCTTAATCCCTTCGCGATTCCGTTCGGTATCCCGAAACAATCCCTTTTTTCTAGCCAACTCCAGACATAATTGTTTTGCGTTTCCATTCTGGATCGATTCGCGATCCCTTATTTTCTATGCGTTCAATTTTTAGATTCCACTTGGTAAAAACGCGCACCTTCCCAACTCCTGACAATTTTACTTCCTTATCTCCAAGCACATAATCATTAGAGCTTACCGAGTTTCATAATTATAAGAATCATTAAATATAAAATCATTAAAAAAAGGTAAAATTTATAACTTATTCGAATAATTACAAATTAAGTAAATTTATAATTAAATAAAATTATAAATTAATAGAAAATTAAAAATTAAAAATATTGTAAATTAAAAAAATATGTTAAATTTAAAAGTAAAAAAAAAATTATTAAAATTATTTGGAATTTTTATCCTTATCTTTGTAATGAAGTCTTTAATTTGTAGTTACAGTAAATAATCTTATCCTTTAAATCTCCTCTCTTCTGAAAATTTCTCTTCGCCGTCCTTTCTCCGCCAACATATCCTTCTATATATAAAAAAAGTTTTGATTTGGAAATGGACCAATGAAAATTTGCGTAGATATTCCGGGTAGAACTCATCCAATTTAAATGCTTAAGCCAAGGCCTCCTTATCGAAATAACAGGCCTCGCAATCGCTAAGTTTCCCTTGTCCGCTGTACACGTTGTTAGAAACCACATGGTTTCCCGTGAATTGCGCCATCTAACGTGAGAAACAAAAATATTTTTTAATTTGTTTTCCATTTGTCTTTTACCATTTTCTTTACGATGTGCTTTGTAGTTTGCAAATGATAGTTGTTAATCTTAAAATTTTCATATGTTCTAGACATTTTATTTAAAAAAATGAACTTATTTTACTGTTAAACAAAAAATGTTTACAGCTGTATTCCGTTATGTAAATAAATGATGATAATAATAATAATAATAATCATCAGGAAAGAAAATTATTTTACCACGAATTTCTCAGTTATATTAGTTACTGAAATAAATGGATAGCATCTAGATCCGGAAAATGTAAAATATTTCATTTTCTCTTTTATATTTTCAAATATGTGATTTATTTTATTTCTGCTATTTCTTTTCTTTTCACAATTAATTTCACCTTACAGTATTAATTTAACATCGCTCCTTCAATTTGTTTCAATGCACAGTCTCATTTATTTATTTATTGGCCTATCATTTGTTTTATTTTTGAAGGTATCAATTCAGTTTAACATACTTTAGATGAAAGCTTCACTGTTTTTTCATATAAAGTTTGTATGTATTAATCTATGGAAAGTTTCATAATTGGCTCCACAGCCAATTGGCATATCTTGGCGGGCATAGTTTGGTGCGTAATTAATTTCCTTGTTTTAACTCACATATGTTATGTAAGTTTTACTAAAATGTATCAAAGTATTTTAGGAAAGTTAAAACACGCATAGATAGACAAAAAAAACAGACTGAAGTCATAAACACTTAAAAAATTTCAAAAATAAAGTTTAATAATCACTTAAATTTATGCATGTCCCTCAACTTTCCGCAAATACCGTATTCTTGTCATGCTACGATTTTGGTGTTTGTAAATCTTAATTTGAGTATTCTTCCTTAATCAGACCTAGAGCCAATTGGCGTAAGTGTAGTTTGGTGCAAAATTAATTTTATTTTTAAACCGTATACTTGATACCACATTATTCCAGCATCGCGTTTTTGCAGTCAACTTTGACTGTGGAACAGATTACAGAACATTAGCTAATACTACATTATATAATAATAAATCGATATTTTTCAAGTATAGGGGCCTTGGCGAGAGAAGAAAATTTGGCAACGTAATTTCTGGAAGCATATGCACTGTTTCACATAAAGAAGCAATATTTTCCAATATTTGTACAATTTATTTAATATAAAAAAGGCATTTATCTATTTTATATACAAATATAAACAAATCGTATATAAAAAACAATAATAATATTTAGAAACTAAATTTATACATGTAAATTTGGCATAGATGTCATATTGGCGCGATTTTTTTCTGGCGCCAATGTCATATACGCACCGGATACTTAACTGGCACCAAAGTGTCCTTATTTTGCTTGATAAGGTTATCCGGATATAGATGATATGGTAACGAGGTTTTCGCAAAATTGGCGTCGGAAAAAAATCGCGCCAATATGGGGCGTATATGACATCTGTGCCGTAAATTCTTATAAAACAAGCTGACAGTTCATAAGTTTTGTTTTCATAACTGTTTATATCAATCGGTAACAAATCGCTCTTTTCGAAGCCCGAATTGTGCCAAGATTGAAAAAAAAAATAACCCGCAAAGTCATATATACTGAAAATGGTACTTGTTAGTTATCCCGTCGACCAAATTACTGTCGCCAAATTGTATGATTAAATGCCAATAATGGTTTGCCATAAATTGATTAATTTTAAGATTAAATGCCAATAATGGCCAATAAAACCAATATTTCGACGTTTTATTTGTATTTTTATTAATGTTATACTAATTTATTTGTTTTTTCGTTATTTAAAATAAAAAATTGTGTCAATTTGTAGAACTTGGCGAGTAGTTTGGCGATTTATATAATTTGGTCAAATTGTTCGACGGGATAACTAACAAGTACCCTGAAAAAATATCAATAAATCTTATATTTAAATCTTCATTTTTGAAATGTTTCATTTTTTAAAGCCAGAACATAATTGTGCGAAATATTTTTTTTTACGCCTTTATTTTACTGGAATTCGAAAAATATTTTATACAATTTTGCCAATAACACAACATTTTCAATTTTTTACTATGCATTTGTTTATGGAGTATTACCAGGAGTATACACCAGGTGGCTTAACTTACGGGACAAAGTCAGCTAATAAGTTTTCAATTATCGGGGACATTTTCACCCATAGACTTTCTCCGGATTGTCAAGTCTGTTTTATGATAAGGGAGTCTTGGGTTAAGCATGGCCATTAGCCTACTATGATATATAACGGCCCGCGCATTTCGCTGAAAAAGTGAAGTCGGATCCAACTTCAAACCCTGAACCAAAACTTCACAACGTGCTCTTTGTTTACATTTATACTCTGCCCAGATAGAAGCTTGTTTCTCATCGTCGAGGTTTCAGAATCATTGATCGTATTTTCATGCAATAAATTAAATATTTATATTCTTCAATGTCCTTCGATTTAAAAGGCTATTTTACACAAATTGTAGCATTTTAGTGTTACACATACCTTTAAGATTAGTTAAATTATTTATTGTTTACCTTGATCGTTTGGTTCATTCATGAAAAATGCTGGTTCTGTTATTCTTTTTTGAATGTCCCGCATTTATATAAAAATAGTTTGGTTTCATATACACGTTTTACAATTAAAATTTGATTTTTATCAAACTACAGTTCTCTATCTAAACTACAGTTCTATCTATCTAAACTACAGTTCTCTACAGTCTATCAAACTACAGTACTGACTTGAAGCAGCTATTTTTGATTAATTTACTGTTACCGGTACAATATTTGTTTTTAATATCGCCCGAACCAAGAAGAAGAAGAAAAAAAAAGCCGATCTTCCTTAAACATTAAATATTCTTATTTTTAATCAGAGAAAGAAATGGTGATTACGGATTTAAATATCGTTGCAATATTCTATGTTATCCAAGCAATTTTGATTAAATCATGTAAGGGTATTTGTTACTTAATAAATTACATTTATTAATTATTACAGGGAATTTTATGAGTATATTAATATATTAAAAAACATTTCCATCAGTTTTATTGTTTCAGCAGTGAAAATAGTAAATAAATGGTACTTAGTTATCCCGTCGACCAAAAATCTATCGCCAAACTATAAGATTAAATGCCAATAATGCTTGATCGTAAATGTCACATTCACTTGACTATAAGCAAGTTACACGTGTTTATGTCATCAAGTGATTTTTATTTCGACGTTTTATTTGTATATTTATTAATGTTATACTAATTTATTTGTTCTTTCGTTATTTAAAATAAAAATTATGTCAATTTGTATAATTTGGCGAGTGTTTTAGCGATTTATATAATTTGGCGAAATTGGTCGACGGGATAACTAAGTGGTACCAAATAAATTTGTGACATTGAGGTTTTAGACTAAGCATGTGTTTTTTTATTTATATAATTTTATGTGTGTTGGTTTAACAGTTTTAACGAAAAACACATTATATTAGTCACTTAAATAAATAGAACTTTACGTTTACATTGATATGGACAGTTTATAATAACCCTTAACAGCTGTATTCGAATTAGCTGTCATTTCTAAGCTTGATTGGAATGTCAGCAGAATTGTAAACGTAACCATGGCGACATGACGTAATTTTGGTGTTTGTTTACATATCTACCCTTCCCAGGTTGTTTCAGTTACGGTCAGAGTCAAATTTCAATTTTGGGCAGGGTATCAGAGTCCTCTGGCGAGCGACTTCATACATTAAACGCAAATCAGTCTGCCTGTAGTAGTATCTAAGTATGCCTTGAGCATGGTCTTTCTTCGTTAATATTGAAAAAACTGTCGTATACAAAAATATGGAAATCGGTGGTATTATAAAAAAATATTTGATAAACACGCTGATGCAGACAGTTTTCAAATCGAAGAATTACTTTCAGAGATATTTAATTGTAAAGTTGGACAAAATCGTTCCATTAAAAAAGTTTTATTAGAGCAAAAACTATACATGAGAATTTAATCATTTTTAGATCATTTTATAGGCTATTAGTTCCCGGTATGCAGATTGCAATTATTTATTTTTCTTTATTTGACTATTTTTTGAGGTTTTATTTCTATTTTAAATTCAAATTTTCAGTATTTCGAGAAATATTTTTTACAAATTTAAAAAATGTTATTAATTTAAACTGTTGCCAACTTTATAAACAGCGCAAACAATAATGTTTACTTCAAATTAAAAATTTATTTACACGGGACTATTGTAAACAGAAAAAAAAAATAGAATTAAATGATTACATGTTAAAAGCAGGAAAATTGCGTCATAAGAACCATATTTACACTGGAATTTTAAAAGAGAAACAAAATATTAAAATAAAAAAATCATTACTATGCGTTAAAACCTGTAAATGGAGGAAATTACGTCATATTTAAAATGGCCAAAAATATGGCAAAACAATTTAAATTAAAAAATTTATCTGCGCGAGACATTTACTTGATATTTTGAGATAATATTTTCAACTATTATCGTGAATTCGAAGACAGCGCAAATAATATTTCCTTTTAACAACAAAAGTATTTTCACGTGAATATTAATAAGAGAAATAAAACTTTGGTGTAAATTACGTCAGATTTAAAACGATACATTTAAAATGGATTATTTAAAAGAACTATCTTATAGCGCTGTTAAAAAATACCAGAGACAATGACACTGTTTACTTAATTCATTTTACATTAGCTTATTTTCGAATGTTTAACTAATTTTTTTTAATTAAATACTAAAACATCCATTGTATCTTTTAGCAGCAGCAGATATGATCTTAAAAATCCCCAATCCAAGAAAAACGAATGGAAACCCGTTTACAGAGAGATCGCTACTGTTTTTTTTTTTTTTTTTTTTTTTTTTTTTTTTTTTTTTTTTTTTTAAATTCAATATTTTTAAAGCCGATCAAATTAGCGTGCTTTTGGATTTTGGTGTCCCTGAACGGGGGTTGGCGAGCGTAGCTCGTAGGGGGCAGAGCCCCCTAGTAAGTGTAAAATTATATCCTTCTATATATAAAAAAAGTTTTGATTTGGAAATGGACCAATGACAATCTGCGTAGATATTCCGGGTAGATCCACATCCTATTTGAATGCTTAAGCATGGCCTTTCATCGTTAATATTAAAAAAACTGTTGCATACAAAAGTATGAAAATCGGTGGTATTATAGAGAAATGTTTGATAAATACGCTTATACAGACAGTTTTCAAATCGAAGAATTATTTTAAGAGATATTTAATGCTAAAGTTATACAAAATCGTTCCATTAAAAAAGTTTTATTGGAGCAAGAACTATACATGAGAATTTAATCATTTTTAGATCATTTTATACGTTATAAGTTCCCGATGTGCAGATTGCATTTATTTTTCTTATTTGACTCATTTTTTGTGGTTTTATATCATTTTTAAATTCAAATTTTCAGCATTTCGAGAGATATTTTTTACAAATTTTAGAAAATGTTATTAATTTAAAGTGTTGCCAGTTGCATAAACAGCGCAAACAATAATTTTTACTTCAAATTAAAAATTTATTTACACGTGACTATTACAAATGGAAAAAAAAAAAACTTTAAAATTAGAATTAAATGATTACATGTTAAAAGCGGGAAAATTACGTCATAAGAACCATAGGCACAGATGTCATATACTATTTTTTTCCGACGCCAATTTGGTGAAAACAACAATAGCATAAACAACAACATCCGGGTTACCATATCAAGCAAAATAACTACACATTAGCACCAGTTAAGTACTCGTTGCGTATATGAAATTGGCGTCAGAAAAAAATTGCGCCAATATATACATTTATATGACATCTGTGCCGAACCATCTTTACACTTGAATTTTAAAAGAGAAAAAAAAATCATTATTATGCGTTAAAACTTGTAATTTGAGGAACTTACGTCACATTTAAAATGGCAAAAAATATAGCAAAACAATTTAAATTGAAAAATATATTTGCACGAGATATTTTGAGATAATCTTTTCAACTATTATCGTGAATTCGAAGACAGCGCAAATAATATTTCCTTCTAACAACAAAAGTATTTTCACGTGAATATTAATAAGAGAAATAAAACTTTGGTGTAAATTACGTCAGATTTGAAACGATACATTTAAAATGAATCATTTAAAAGAACTATCTTATAGCGCTGTTAAAAAATACCGGGAGACAATGACACTGTTTACTTAATTCATTTTACATTAGCTTATTTTCAAATGTTTAACTAATTTTTTTAATTAAATACGAAAACAGCCATTGTATCTCTTAACAGTAGCAGATTTGGCCTTAAAAATCCCTAATCCATGGAAGACGAATGGAAACCCGTTTACAGAGAGATCGCTACTGTTTTTTTTTTTTTTTTTAATTCAATATTTTCAAAGCCGATCAAATTAGCGTGCTTTTTGGATTTTGGTGTGCCTGAACGGGGGTTGGCGAGCGTAGCTCGTAGGGGGCAGAGCCCCCTAGTATATATATATATATATATTTAATATTTTCTTCTTTTCTTTTTTATAGTAATAATAATTAAATAATCTACATACCCTGCCTAATAAAAAATAGCAGAAGTCTATCAAAACGCAGATGACACCCCTCCCTTTCTCATTAGTTAATAGAAATTATCTTCTTTCTGTAAAAATCACTTTTGGAATCGACGCCTAAAAAAGCCCCCGAAACAGAAGTCTATCGAAATGCAGACGGTTCTTCCCTTTCCCCGCTCATCCCGTCTAAATTCTCTACTTTTATGGTTTTCGCCAAGCACAATTCCTGCTAAGAAAAGTCAGAAAGCTCTGACTAATCAGATGCGTTTCGCGGTATCTACGCAGATTTTCATTGGTCCATTTCCTAATAGTTCGGCCCATTTCCAAATAGTTACTTTTTTAATATATAGAAGGATTGAAGTCAATTAAGATACAGCTTTCAAACAAATTGCATTTTGAAGTAGATTTCTTTTTTAATTCGAAATTTGCGATGTTTAGAAGGTTAAAAAACTGCAGTAGCGAAAATAAGATACTAATAAATTTTTTTTTGTTTTCTCCACAGATTGTAACGAGTTATCCAAATAAAAAAATTATAAACACTTAACACTGTTAGCAATCCATTTTCAGTAATTACCTTTCTTATAGAAGAATTTGTATAGGAATATTTGTATACATGATATATTTATTGCTATAAATACAATTTTTTTAAATTAAAATTTCATCTATCTAGAAAACGAAAAAAGTAACTAAAAACGCTTTTTTAAAAAATTATCATACATAAATGATAATATTTGCATAACTTTTAATGTAAACATCCACCTAAATCTTTTTATATTATTACTTTCTTCTATCTTCAATAGAAGAAAGTATTGTAATCGAAATTTTTTTCGACTTCCGGTTTTCGACGGATTTGCATGTTTTAGGGGTCAGAGATTCCAAAAAACATGTTTATAGAAAATGTCTGTCTGTCTGTGTGTCCGTCTGTCCGTCTGTCCGTCCGTCCGTCTGTCCGTCTGTCCGTCCGTCCGTCTGTCCGTCTGTCCGTCTGTCTGTCGCCATTGTACCATCAAAAAGTGTATGAAGTTATGTATAGAATTAAACCAAAATTTTATTATAAGTTTTTGGCTATAGCAAGCAGGTCCTCCCGGAATTTGGAAAAAATTCGCCGGTAGGGGGCGCTGATATAACAATTTTTGTGCGATTTTGAATATTGTACCATCCAAAAGTGTATGGAGTTATGCATAGAATTGAACCAAATTTTTAGTTTAAGTTTTTGGATATGACAAGCAGGTCCTCCCTGAATTTGGAAAAAATTCGCCGCTAGGGGGCGCTGTAAATGCGTTTTTTGTGCGATTTTGAATATTGTACCGTCCAAAAGTGTATGAAGTTATGCATAGAATTAAACCAAATTTTATTTTAAGTTTTTGGCTATGGCAAGCAGGTCCTCCCTGAATTCGGAAAAAATTCGCCGGTAGGGGGCGCTGTAATAGCGATTTTTGTGCGATTTTGAATATTGTACCGTCCAAAAGTGTATGAAGTTATGCATAGAATTAAACCAAATTTTTATTTTAAGTTTTTGGATATGGCAAGCAGGTCCTCCATGAATTTGCAAAAAATTCGCCGTTAGGGGGCGCTGTAATAGCGATTTTTGTGCGATTTTGAATATTGCACCATCGAAAAGTGTATGAAGTTATGCATAGAATTGAACCAAAAAAAAAAAAAATTAAGTTCTTGGCTATGGCAAGGAGGTCCGCCCTTAATTTGTAAAAAAATCGCTCGTAGAGGGCGCTGTAATAGCGATTTTTGTACAATTTTTGTGCCATTTTGAATATTGTACCGCCGAAAAGTGTATGAAGTTATGAATAGAATTGAACCAAATTTTATGTGTTTATTTTTGGTCATGTCACGAAGGTCCTCCCTGAATTTGGAAAAATTCTGCCGGAAGGGGGCACTATAATTGCGATGTCTGTACCATTTTCATTATTGTACCATCGAAAAGTGTATGAAGTTATCCATATAATTGAACCAAATTTTTTGTGCATGCTTCTGGCTATGGCAAACAAGTCCTCCCTGAACTTGAAAAAATTGCGAAAGAAGGGGGCGCTATAATCCCGATCTCTGTGCCATTTTCATTATTGTACAATCGAACAGCGTATAAAATTATGCATACAATTGAACCAAAATGTTTGTGCTTGTTTTTCGCTTTGACCAACAGGTTCTCCTTGAATTTGGAAATATTGCGCGGTAAAGGGGCTCCGTGCTAGCGATTTTTGTATACTTTTCTTGATTTTTCGTAGTTGTATTGTGCATCGGCGGCTCATGCAGCGGCGGGAACTCGCTTCCTGCTATGCCGGCTGTTCGCAAACAGCTGATAACGACGGAATTAGGAAAAATTAATAATTTTAACAAGTATCATGATATAGATTAACTCGTTTTTAGTCCGTTTAATTGACTTGAGCAGAAATTTAAGATGAAAATCAAAGTTGGTATAGTATTGAACTAATAATATTGAAGTATTAACATGTGTAACTAGGTTTTGAAATATTAAGATGTATAAGATAGAAGAAAGTTTTGGGATTGGCACATCCAACTAGTTTTTTATTAACACCATATAATATAGTAAAATTCTGTTCAGATGATAAATGTATAAACGTTTTAAACTCTTTTTCAAAAAAGTAATTAATATTTATTTTTTTTCACTACGGACAGTGAATAAGAAATCCATTATGAAGAAAGTGATTATAGTAAATAAAAGTAATTATGGTAAATAAATTATTATTAATACTCCGAGTCTTACTAATTTTTATACTTTTATTGATTCCAAAATATAGAAAAAATAATAACATTTATATTTTTACTTAGTAGGTACAAAAGTGTAATTTAATATGTATATTAAAGAAGAATATAATGAAGCGCAAAACAAGAAACCGAGCATTTAATGTTGAGAAGAGTGAAGTAATCTAATGACAAAAGATAATATTGTGTATGAGTAAAGGGAAAAATCATTGAAAGAATTAGGAGGGATAAAAAAAAAAATGAAATCGATTGCCTGGATAGGGGAACATGGAAAATGGCACAAGATAGGCTGAGGAGATCTCAGGGGCAAGGAAATAGCGCAAAACGCTTAAAATGAAGAAATAATAATGGTTCGTGCAATCTTTAATTTCGTACTTTGAAATAGTGCAGATACAACAAATACTGTTTTCTCGTGACTAAAAATAAGAGTCTACAAAAGAAGATATGCTAATTTTCGAAACAGGAAATGAAATAAACGAATTTGATGCTTTTGTTTACTCCCGATAATCAATGGATTTATCTTTTTCCTGCATGCATCCCATTTTAATTATGGAAGCATAAGAAATTGTTGGAAAAAGTATGAACCATGAATATGTTTATTGTGATATAAAAAGATACAAAGAGAAATTAATTAATCCTGCGTAATTAGAAGAGGTACAGGCCACTTACTGAAATCGAAAACTTACCACTGATTGATACACACTACAACGCCCTCGAATAGCTTTAGCATCACTGGCAGACTGTGTGATTTCAACTAGGCTCCGCTCTGATGACTAATGGTTAGAAAGTGAATTATTAATGCGGAGTGGTTAATTTATTATTTATTGGTTTCTTGTGGATGATTATTTCATGCATATAACACAACGTTCCTTTTATTTGTCAAAAAAAAAAAAAAAAAAAAAAAAAAAAAAAGATAACATGATCTGTAAATTCATATAATCAGGAAACTTGACTTGATTGAAAATTTTTGATAAAAAATTTATGTTTCTGTGTTATAACTAATTTATTAAATAACCAATGATCAATCTATTCCTTAAATCGTGTAGACTAATCTAGTTTTAAAAAATCCCCTTCTTTTCTTGTAAACAATATTTGGTGAGTTTGTTGATACATATAAACAAACAGCATACGTGCTAAAGTCCATTAATATAGACGGAAGAGTATCTTGCTGAAGCAATTACCTGTAATAGTTATATTTACTTTCTTTCTAACAGAAAAAAAAATTAAAGTAATATTCCAAACATAAGTATTTTTTAACTACCTGGGAGACAGAGAAGTAATATTTTGATGCTATGGTGGATTCAATTAAAAAACCATTAAGTTTCATCGATCGGATGAAGAAATTTTGCAGCAAAAGTTTATTTGATGAAACAATGTTCACTTTATTGGGAAATCTTCTATTTAGCTTTGGAGCTCATTTAGCTTTCGGCTTAGATAAGTTGCACGAATTTTCTTCCATAGAATATTAAAACTAATTAATATAATTCCAGCTTTTAAATATTTCTGTTATAAGATTTCGCTATGAAACACAATACAATTTATCTGATTTCCTGAATGTTTACATTTATTTCATTAAATTCATCATAAAATATAGTGTCAAGTGCGAGTAATTATTCGCGCACAGAGGGTTCCGTACTGTAATATATTCCAATTTTAAGAGTTCTGAGATCCCTTAAATTAGACTGTTTTTAACAATTTGACGTTTATTGCTTTTATACTGCTACTGGTCATTGCATTACACAAATACATCCTTAAATTTTTTTTATCTTAGGCTTTATAAGCCGATGGGCATAGAGTACGCCGACCATGTCATTATGTATGTCCAAACCGTCCCTGTCATTAAGGGTTAATATATCGGCTAAATACCAACGATTTATTCCGAAATTCATGATCAACATTGCTTTCATACTTCTGCTACGATAGATACCTTCAAAGCTGCTCAACAGTTTTTCTGAATTCCCGTAAATCGAAATTTGCGAGTAACGGAAAAATGCGATTTTCTCAAAAACTATGTGACCTAGGGTAATCGCTATAATTTTCCTGCAAGGTTTAAATTAACGTCTACTACCTCTAATTTTTTTCACAATTTTAGTTTAAGTAAATTCGGAATTAGACGGGGGGAACATATTTTTGCACTACATTTTCGGCCATATCTTTGAAAATATAATACCTAAAATTAAATGAAATATATTTTTGAGTTTAGCGTTACGAAAGCTTTCACACGATATACAAAGAAAAGATATTTTTTCAAGTAACATAATTAGTCCCTCTACATTTTCCCTAAATATATTTATGAATATTTATTAACCTGTAAATATGCGTGTCAATAGTCTTTATTACTTTCCCCAATTTGAACTTTCCACGTTCCATAGTTTAGGAGTAAAAGGGCTGTGACAGACAGACAGACACAGGAGTGATCTTATAATGGTTCCATTTTTACTTTTTAAGTACGGAACCCTAAAAATAAACTATTTAAAGTAAAACGTCACTAAGAAACTTACCATAATACAATATTGTACTTTACTTAACAATACTTTTACTAAGTTTCGAAACACGATTAAAAAATATGCAATGACTCCACTTGAATATCAGAACACAGGTGCACATGTCCAAAAAGTAAAAAGGGTTAATATAAATGTAAAAATAAATAAATAAATAAATAAACGTACTTTCATTAAAATTCACAAAAATTAGGGCGAAAAAATATTTTTTAAATGTACTAAAAAGTAGAAAAGTCATGAATAAAACATTATTTCCGCGGAGTTTAAATTATATTGCAGTGAGCTCGAATATAGGTTAATGGAATTTAATGGGAATTTCGCCAAATTAGTTAGCTATCACCAAGTTGGCTTCATATAGGAAAACTTATTTCTGTCGCCAAATTTTTCGATATTTCGCCAAATTGGGCAAAATTTGTCGCTCACGTGGTAATTCAGTTATTAGTACTTTTTAGCAAATACTCATTTTTGAAGCTGATATTGATTTCTCCATAGGAAATCACACTATAATTGAGTAACCATTAATTAATTTTGTCCCCCGTAGCCACAATTAGGGATCGAAATTTAAAAAAAAAAAACAATGCACAATTCATGTATTGCCGTAAGAAATACATATGTATTGCAAATTTCAAAGCTGTATGTTAAGAGGAAGTGGGTGAAAAATGAGAACAAGATTTGAGTGCTACATACAATAAGAATTTCAAGTTAAAAGATTAATCGCAAACGCTGTCACCGCCGCTGTTAATGATTTTTTTGTGACCGGGGGTCTTTCTTTGTTAATATTAAGAAAACAGCTACATACAAAAATATAAAAATCGGTGGTATTATAGAGAAATGCTTGATAAACACGCTGATGAAACACAGTTTTTAAATCGAATAATTATTTTATGGGATATTTAATGTTACAGTTGGTCAAAATCGTACCATTAAAATTTTTATAGGAGCAAAAACTGTACATATGAATTTAATCATTTTTAGATCATTTACATTAGAAGTTCCCGGTTTGCAGACTGCATTTATTTATTTTGTTGACTAATGTTTATAGATTTATTTCCATTTTAAATTGAAATTTTCAGCATTTCGAGAGACATTTTTTTGCATATTTCAGAAAAGGGTATTATTTTAAGTTGTAGCCAATTTTAAAAATAGCGCAAAAAATAATATTTCCTTTAAATTAAAAATTATTTACACATGGCTATTACAAACAGAAAAAAACCCTTTCAAATTAGAATTAAATTATGAAGTGTTAAAAGCTTTAAAATATTGAAAATTACGTCATAAAAACTATATTTACACGTGGATTTTAAAACAGAAAGAAAATTTTAAAATAAAAAAATCATTATTATGCATTAAAAGTCGTAAATGCAGGAAATTATGTAATATTTAAAATGGCCAAATAATAATATTTACAGTTTAAATTAAGAAATATATTTGCGCGAGACTTTTATTTAATATTTTGAGATGATCATTTCAACTAGTGTTGTGAACTTTAATACAGCACAAATAATATCTCATTTCTAACAACAAAAGTATTTTCACACGAATATTAAAAAGAGTAAGAAAACTTTGGTGAAAATTACGATACATTTAAAATGTCCTATTCAAAAGAACTTTTTTATATCTTTGTTAAAAAAAGTACCGGAGACAAATATTGTGTTTACTTAATTTATTTTACATTAGCTTATTTTCAACTGATTTTTTAATCATAGACAAAAACAGTCATTGTATCTCTTAACAGTAGCTGATTTTTGTCTTAAAAATGCGCAATCAAAGGAAGATGAATGGAAACTCGTTTACAGGGAGATCGTCATTGTTTTTTAAAATTATAATTCAATTTTCCGAAATCTTTTTAAAGCCGATCACATTAGCGTGCTTTTAGAGTCTGTGGTGTCTGGGCGGCGGTTGGCGAGCGTAGCTCGTAGTGGGCAGAACCGCCAAGTGTAATAAAAAAAGAGAAATATTTATAAATTTCTGACATGGTGATTTTTGTTTGGTTCGAACACTACACCTCCAATTTTGTAACTATTACACCGATACAGGATTAATTACATTCTGTCATATTTCCTTGTCTTTTTTCGCTTTTGATTCAGTTGCAATATCGTTTCAAAATGACTGTAAAATGGATGAAGTATCTTATCCGTAGGGCGATGCTTATGAGAATCTACATAGTTCTTGTGACGATGATCTATAATAGAATCTCCAATCGGGAATTTATACGAAAGAACCGTTTGAGAATTATCTTGATAACTGACACATACAATTTCAAAGGATTATTACAAATCCCTTCCTTCACTACATTTCCAGAGCGTAAAAAAGGATGCCCGTCGGTGGGCGCACATCCGCTGAGCACAACAGTGTGGAGGGCTAAGACTGCGTTTAGAAAGGGAAAATGCTCCCTTTCTTTCAGAAGCAATAAAATGTGGGTTTTTTTTACCAAAAAATCGTGTAAGTGAACAATCAAAATGTGATAAGAAGATTATATCGAACTTGAAGGAAACTTTCCCCTCGTGCAGGATGTCCAGCAGTTTCCTTGTAAAGCCATTAAAGCTGAAAAACGCCACGTGACCTCAAGAAAAAACGTGGACATTGAACGTAGTTCAATGATACGACTATCTGGACATAATTCTCTATTCTGACACATAGAATCTAGCGGTCCACCCAAGGAATCGATGACAAAGAATTTCAGAGGAAAGTTTTTAGCAAAACATAGGTATCCCATCATAGGTATCCCATCATAGGTATCCCATCACAGGTATCCGAAACATAGGTAAATACATCCCATAGAGTACTGTGGAGTGGATATTTTACTACAGTTGTCCTAAATATATATCTCTTTTTGAAAAAACAAAAGATTTTAATTAAAATAGTCGCAAATTTTTAATTTGATATCAGTTAAAAATAGAATTTTATGTAAGCTGAGGAAAATAAAACATTGTTAAGTATTGCTCATAAAAATATCAAAAACGTGTAGAAAAAACAAAAGTTAATAAAAAAGGTGCGGAAGAGTTTGAAAAAGTGTTTCTAATATTTAAAAAAAGTGCATGATTCATTACTTGCGCGAATTGAATTTGACATGCGGTCGAGGATGAAACTGGACAGGTGAGAAGCTCTTCGTTCTATGGTGCTCATTGAGTTTAAATGTAGTGAAAAAAATCCAATGATATTTTTTCGAATTTTGTGTGGGTTTGTAAAAGCATGCAAAACATAATGAAGCCACACCAATTTAATACCTTAACACTTTATCTATTAACTGTACTCACAAATACCATTAAAATAACTTTTATAAAATTCTTGTAATACATCGATTAATATTAACAGAGTTTAGAATGAGTTAGAGATGCATTACTTAATCTTGTTCCATTATTGGTTACACAAATCAAAAATATTATTAAAAGGATGATTTCTTTAGCCTTTGCATCTTTTCAGCTATTTTAACGTTGGGGGGTGGGGAGGGGGATTTTTCAATTTTGAAATATTTCAATATTTCTGTTGTAAGAACGTTATATTTTTACAGTTCCTAAATCAAAATACTAAGAGAAATATTTAAAATAAAAGATTTGAGTGGGGCTATAAATATTGCACAAAATACCTGTACATTTAAATTTAATTAATACTTCTATATCCTCCAGTCCTTCTAAAATCCTTCTAAAATGTATTAGATGGTTTTGTAAATCTTCTAATGTAGTTTCAAAAATTCACGAAAAATGCTTTAGAAGATAACATTTTCATAAATTCATAATTCAGTAAATAAAGGGTTAAATCTCAAATAGAAGGGTTGATTATGAACAATGACTGTTTTAAAAAAGGCGCCACTTACGGGAGATGGGCATAAGATTATAAACTGTATTTGCAAAATGCGTTTTAATTATTTTCATTTAAAAGTGTAACGTTTCGAAATGGGCGCCACCTAACGAAGATGTCTAAAACCGAAATTTATGAATTGTACTCTTGATTTAAAGCCAAATGATATATAAAAAGTGCTGATTAGATTAAAAAGAGATGATTGACGAAGCCATTTAGAAGTACACGTGTGTATGAATGTTGTAAAAATGAACTAATAGGGCAGAAACGTAAACTTTTGATATATTAAGATTCATACATTATATAAATTTTGAACGGATTGAACAATATTGGTGATGCCCACTTCACAAACAAATTATCTAACGTTAATTCATAAAATTGGAAGCAGCATCTTCCCTCCAAATGTATGGAGTTATTCAACTTAGATAATGGTGTAATTTAAACTACTAGAATTGGTGTAATATACTCGATTAGTGTAACGTAACGCCCGTTATATCGGTTAAATTACTCAAGAAAATGGAGGCCACCAGTTTTATGGTTTAACGTTACATAATTTTTATACAATGTCCCTTGGATATAGGTTTTAAGCATCGATATACAATGCAAAAAAAAAAAAAAAAAAAAAAAAAAAAAAATAGAAGATAACACATCAAAGAATATAGGGTTATATTTCTACAAATCAAACTTTTTTTTTTCTTTTGGGCCTTGTTTATTAGCCCCCAGTATGCTACTTCTTTCTCACAACAATTAAAATGTCGTCTACAAAAAATAACATTCCGTTGTATAAGCCAACCGTAAAACAAAGCAGTTGGATCATTGTACGAAAGAATCTCTAATGCACTTTTTTAAACTTCTAATCATCTCACATTTTTAATTTTTATGCCGCCGTATTGGGAAAAAAGTATTTTAAAATGCAATTTTTTTGAAAACTGCATCTCCATTTATTTTTTAGATATTAATTTTTTTGTAGTTTTTAGTGCCATTTGTTTAATTTTGGCAATCCAAGTACTCCATTTCTGTAGAAAGTAAAGGAAATGTAGTTGGAAAATAGCAATTATATCTTTTTTCAGCCTTTTTCTCATAAAACTGAGATGCAATGTAATTAAAATACATGGCATTTTGAAAAAAATATGAATGAATGATTTCTGATAAAACATGGAGCTATTATAAACTAAATTTAATTTTAAGTATCTATATTAATATTACAAACAAATGAAGGCATGTGAATCATAAGATGGCCGTGTTTTTATTTTCTTATTTATTTATTTATTTATTTATTTTGTTGAGTCTCTTGAATGACGAAATTTCTTTTTTTTTATTTGCGTATTATTCAGCGATAGTCACGTCATATGCATATTTTGATGCAGATGTTTTTTAAGACTGGATCGTAAAAAAAGAATCCTTCAGCGGATGCGGATGACGTCATCTAGTTATAATAAAATATGAGTGCAGGAAACTGTCGAAACCATGCCGATGCGAACGACTCTGGTCTGCGAATCGACCGTAGCTAAACTCCATGTTAGGCTTAATGAAAAACATATTCTAGCATATGACGGCTAAATGATAATTTGTTCTACTTGAAACCATGTCTGTTCAGCATATTTTCACATGAAACATGTGTATCATATCCAATTATAATGTATTAAGTTCTAAATTAAAATTAAGCTATTATAAACATAGAAATCAGTTCTAAACAAACGATACTGTTGCCATTGACATTCAAATTCAAGCAAATCTACAAACAAATAAATGTGTCTCTGAACGCTTTATTAAAAAAATACAGGTTAACGCCGATGCTGGTCTTAAGATATTTGTAATAGTATATTAAAACCTTTAAATATTTAACTTTGTTTAAAAACTTCAAAGACTATCTAATTAAGTTCTAAATTTTGAACTTTGAAAGGCCTGAGACATATCTCTGAGACCTATAGCGGCAGACTGTTGTCTCAAATGATCCAAGAAGCAGGTTCAAACAATGATACAGTAAAACAAGAAGTTAGAAGCGATCAATACTTTTCAAAAAGTGGATGGTAGACAATAGACATAAAAAAATCATTTGATCGATAGAACTCAAGTTCTAAATTTAAGGGCCAAATCCTTATCAACAACAACAACAACAAGTTCTTAATTAAAAATAACTGATAACTATCACCATCTGGTAGAGAAAAGATATCACTTTCGCTCTAAAAAGGTTCGTGCAAGCACATTGTATTACGTGTATTTTTAATTTATTCCGAATGATTATTCTTTTTCACAATTTCAGATTTCCTGTGACATTTGTTTTCTGTCTTATATGACAAGGTAAAAATTATCTGAATTTGAATATCTAAAACTTTCAAATACATTTACAATAAAGGATTATTTCAATGGCACTTTAGCATTATTTAAAGGAAAATTAAGCCTTTATGTACTGAATTATGAATTCATGAAAATGTCATCTTCTAAAGCATTTTTCGTGAATTTTCGAAACAAAATTAGAAGATTTACATAATCATTTAAGAAATTTTCGAAGGATTTTCGAAGGATTTATTAAATTTGATTTTATAGGGATTTTGTGTAAAATTTATAACCCCACTCAAACCTTTTGTTTTAAATATTTTTCTTAGTATTTTGTAGGAATTGGGAATTAGGAAATCTACAAATATAATGTTCTTACAATACAAACATAGAAATATTTCTGAATTGTAAAATGCCTCCGCCCCCCCCCCCCCCTCCAACACCAAGAAAGCTGAAAAGATGCAAAGGCCAAAGAAATCATCCTTTAAAAAATATTTTTTGTGTTGTGTAACCCATAATACTTTTGGAACATCATAAAGTAATGCATCTATTCTAAACTTTTCTTCTAAACTGACATTCTAAATTGTATTACTACTAATCGATGTATTAAATTAATTTTATAACAAGTTATTTTAACGGTACTTATAAGTACCGTCAGTAGATAAAGGATTAAAGGGACAATTTTTTCTGTACCGAAGACTGCGAGCAGCGCCTCTGTAGGCCGTGTTAATTCCCAATAAATTAGGAGCTTATGTTTCTTGCTAATTCTTCTGGCGTCAACTTTCTGTTGTAATCGGACATTTTTTTTTTGTTGCATTTCATCAGATTTGAGGACATTGCAAATAAAATGAATATTTCTTATCGGTACAACATATTTTAATTATCTTGCAGATAAAAATATGAATTTTAACATAGTTTGTAGCAAACAAAAAAAAAAGGTCCCGCTAAACAGCAAATTTTTAATGTAGAGGGAACCTAAACAAGCATTTTCGTCATAGAATGTGTAGATGGAAATGGCGCGTTTAAGCGCTTGTGACTAAATTGTAGATTTTATATTTTCTTTGTTCTAATCACAAAAAATCAAACAATAATAGTTTTTGATTAACAAAATGCATGAAACATCTTTTTTTTTTTTTTTTTAAGTCAGAAAAATATTTTTTTGACTATTGTTTTGAAGATTTATCATTTACTTTCTGTCATTTTTCGTCATGGAATATGTTTATGGTATATTATATTACATGTTATGTTTTATGGTTATGGTTTTGGAAATGGCGCGTTTAAGTGCTGGTGACTCAATTGTAGTTTACATAATTTCTATGCTCTAATCATAAAAAATCAAAGGATAATACTTTTTGATTAACAAAATGCATGAGGCATCTTTTCTTTTTTTTTAAGTCAGAAAAATATTTTTAAACTCTTGTTTTGAAGATTTATCATTCACTTTCCGTCATTTTTGACGGGGATTATATACTACTTTTATATAAAATAAAAGCGTGGGTTTTAAGTCTTAGAACGGAACTATCTATATTTTTATATACATGTATTTATTTTTCATCGGGCCGAAACTAAATTCTGAAAAAGCAGAATTCCTGTTTTCTAGTATTATTTTATTAATTATAAAATTTTCTGATTTATATACTAGTTTATTTACTTACAGAAGTAAAGTCTATTGAATTTGACAACGTATCGGCTTTACTGTAGTAAAGTATTTTATTATTATGGATAACTAATCAATAAGTAATCCTGAATTAGTTATCGATTCAAATTTTAAGAATTTACGTTTTATAGCTATTAAAATATAGAGCAAAATACATTTAATAATTTTATGAAGTACTTATATTCAAAAATATTACATATTTAATACATAATTGATTTCGTGTTTTCTTGTTATATATTTTAATAAACATTAGAGCCGCAAACTTGCATCTTTCAAATTTCTCTTTTCATATGCGGAAAATTCAAATTTTTCTTTTCAAATGCGGAAAATTAAGAATACAAATTTCTGAGAAATATTAATAAATTTAGAGATATTATTGATCTATCTACAAAATTTTTCGCAAAAGTTATTTAGTCAAATTTATTGAAATGAAGTTAGATAAGTTTTAATCAGTTTACAGAAAAGCATTTTAGTCAAAATTAATGGATTATAAATATAATAATTCATTAAAATTCATCGCTATTCTTAAGATATTTTTTACAATTCCTTTTTAAAATGCTATATCTGTACGCTAAGGCTGAAGCTTTTAATGATCTTTAAAATGTATGTTCTTGAACCTTATTACGAAATTCTTTTATCTTTTGTTCAATCAAGTAACATGTGCAAAGGGTTTTTTTCTAGAATCAAGACTCAGGTTGATGCTTTGAATATTTATTAGGTCTGGAAAATAAATTAGTCAAAAAATAAAATGTACCTTTAAAAAGAGTTCTATATTATTTCAAATATTATTCTTTCCAATCGATATTATCTTAAATCACGCAGGGCTGCCACAGGCGACTTTTTTATATTCTGTTCGCACTACTATTTTAAAAAATATATTTTAACGTATATTTATATTGCAAATGCTGTCAAAGAGTATGTAAAAGATTTCTATTTTTAAAATGTGGTGTAAAACAGAATAAAAATATAGTTGCCCGTGGCAGCCTTGATCATGTAAGGTAAGCGCACCAGTAGCGGACCTCTTAAGAACTTTTTTCTTATTATTATTAAAGTGTTCATGAAGTCCAACATATATGTATTTTTTTGGCTTGTCCGAACCTTCATGAATCAGAATAAACACTCAAAATTTCGAAATAGATTCTTCAGAAAAATATACACTATTGGCCATTAAAATTGCTGCACCAAGAAGGCGGCATGCTATAGACGTGAAATTTAAACGGCAGGAAAAAGATGATGTGATATGCAAATGATTAGCTTTTCAGCGCAACCAGACAAAGCAGGCAACGGTAGCGACACCTCCAATGTGTCTAAATGAGGAAATTGTCCAGCTGGTTTCTCATACACAAATTGCAATTCAACGTTGTTGCCTGGTGAAAAGTTGTTGTGATGTCTCGTATAAGAAGGAGAAAAGCGTACCAGCAAGTTTCTGACTTTGATAAAGGTCGAATTGAGCTTACTGGGATTGCGATTTATCGTATCGCAGTATTGCTGTTTGCGCCGATCGAGATCCAATGACTGTTCCCAGAATGTGGAATCAATGGGTTCAGGAGGGTACCACGGAACGCCGTGCGGGATCTCAATGCCCCCCTATCACTAGCAACCGAGAAGACAGGCATGTTATCCACATGGCCGTAATGGATCGTGCAGTCACTTCACGAGCACTGCGTTACAAAATAGGTTCGTTTGCAAGACAACAAGTGTCTATACGAACAGTTCGACGACATTCAAAGCAGCATGGACTCTCAACTCAGAGACCATGACTGCAGCTTTCCTTGACGCAGCGTCATAGACTGGAGAGCCTTCAATTGTGTAATCAACAACAATCCTGGCGCACGAATGGCGAGACGTCATTTATTCAGATGAATCCAGGTTCTGTTTACAGCATCATGATGGTCGCATCCGTGTTTGGCGGCATCGTGCTGAACGCACTTTGGTAGCGTGCATTCGCCATCGTCATACTGGCCCATCAACTGGAGTGATGGTATGGGGTGCCATTATAACTGTAAAATTTCTCGGGTTTGCTCAATAGTGCAACCCATTGTGAATTACCTATAATAATCATGTAATTTTTATTATGCAGGGTCTTCCAGCCTGCTGGAGCTTCCGGGCTTGTTCGCAAGTACTGGAGTCTCCGCGGGGTAGTAGATATGTGTTTTCCCCTCGTGGACTAATCAGCTCCTATACCAAAAGGTTGGCTGTCCACGAGTGGGTGATTAGTGATTAGTGGATACAAGTCTCGATCACCCTATGTTCGCATTGGCAACACTTTGAACAGTGCACATTTCATTTCTGGTGTGTTACCGCCCGTGATTCTACCCTTTATTCGAGCCCTGCGAAACCCAACGTTTAAGCAGAATATTGCCCAACCGTATGTTTCCGTTATTGTACGGACCTTCCTTAATACGGAAAATGTTCGGCTGTTGCCCTGGACAGCACGTTTTCCAGATCTCTCACCAATAGAAAACGTCTGGTGAATGGTTGCCGAGCAATTGGCTCGTCACCATACGCCAGTCACTATGGTTGATGAACTGTGCCATCATGTTGAAGCTGCATAAGCATCTGTACCTGTACATGCCGTCCAATCTCTGCTTGACTCAATTCCCAGGCGTAATATGTGTTGTTATTGCTGCCAGAGGTGGTTATTCTGGGTACTGATGTCTCAGGATCTCTGAACCCAAATTTTTCGAAAATTTAATCACTTGTTATTTTTAGTATAACATATTTGTCCAATAAATATCATTTTGTTATCTTCATTTCTTCCTGGTATAACAATTTTAATGGACAGAAGTGCAAAATTTCACCTCCAAAAGATATGTATGTTTTTAGCCTAGCCCTTACTTCCATGTATCAGAATAATTATTCAAAGTTTCAAAATATATTCTTCTGAAAAATGAGACCTTCCTCTATGCTCCTTGCTCATGTAGTGTGTTTAGTAAATTTCTGATGTTTGAACTTTTAAGTTTTCGGGTTATCTAACAAATTATTTACAATATAATAGTATAACAACAGTATATAACAGTATATCAACATTATATAACAGTATATCAACAGTATATAACAGTATATCAACAGTATATCAACAATATATCAATAGTATATTTACAATATAATAGTATATCAGTATATCAACAGCAATTTATTTCAAGATAAAATATACACCGGTCGTTCCATAATAAGTGAGAGTAAAATCATAAAAAAACAATAAATATATTTACATACAAAAATAAATCATTCATCTTCAAAACAACTTCTCTCAGATGATATGCAACGGTACCATCGTTCAACAGACTTTTGAAAATAAGTAGCGAAGCTGTTTTCTGGAAGCTGCTTCAAAGAACCCTACACCGGTAAAATAACTTCACAATCTGTTGTTGAATCTGTCAGAATCACGTGTTGCGGACTTGATAGAAGGTTCAAAATGATCCGAATTTCTTAAAGACTGTAATAAAAGGTGATGAAACTTGGATGCATCATTTTGAACCGCTTATCAAGTCCGCAACACGTGATTCTGACAGATTCAACAAAAGATTCTGGAATTATTTTTGCAGTGTAGGGTTCTTTGAAGCAGCTTCCAGAAAACGGTTTCTCTAATTGTTTTGAAAAGTGTGTTGAACGGTAAGATCATTGCATATCATCTGAGGGAAGATATATTGAAGCAGAATGATGTATTTTTTGATGTAAATATATTTCTTGATTTTTTTTATGATGTTATTCTTTGTGATTATGGAACGACCGTAATATTAAAGAAGATATATTTTATTTTAAAACTTAACTTTAATGAAATCTCTAAGAATTTACCAAAAAATCTGTTTTTGAAGATGCTCTAAAAAGTACACAAATGTATACTAGCAGAAAAAAAGCAATTATTCAAAACATTTTATGGAAAATTAACATTTAAGGATGTTAGTCAATAAGATTTATTTCATTTGCTTTTCAAAAATACATTTTAGACATGTTCTTAAACTTTAAAATTTTGTGACTTAATATAGGTGCATTTTCCTTATGTTAAAACAAACGGAATGCTGCAGATGTAAAAAAAAAAAAAAAAAGAATTATAAGCGTTTAAAATTAATAAAACATATACCAACTAGCTGACTCTAGCTTCAAAATATCAAAGTATTTCGTATTTGCTATATACGTGATGAAAAAAAATTTAAAAGGCAAAAAATATTTATTCACATTCGACTTCTTTCATTGCATCCGACGGCAGAATTCTCAATAATTAAAATTTGCCTTTTATATTTATTTTTATCACGTATAGCAAATATTGAGTACTTTGAAAAATATTGATATTTAATAATTTATCAATAACTCATTAAAAATTTAGGAGCCATACGAATTAAAAAGCTTTTGAATCTTGATCCAAAATCTTTTTTTCTGCAATGTATGTGTGGTACATGAGAAAAATTTATCTCTACAAAACACCGCTTTGAATATATTCTGGCTTTGACGCTTTCGAAATATGTAAGCGGATGAAAAATGGTATACATTACTCAAACATGCTTTATAGACGCAATTTGTCTTTTGTTTCTTACGCATAAGATTTCGACTCAGTGTTTTTCGGGGAAAATCCTTTAGTAAGATTTTACAGAAAGCTTAAAATTTTGTTTTTGCAAAGCCGATTTTCTATTTCTCACCGTATCTGATTTTGTTGTTACAGTTATTTATCTTTAAAAAACTATTTTAGTGTATTTTTAACATATGTGCATTATAAACAACACAAAGCAATTTTTCAATTTTTATATTTATATAGAATTTTAAGGGGCTACTTTAGTCAAGCGAAAACACCCGTTCGCTACACTGCAAATTCCAAACACATTTTATAACATATTTTTTTATTACCAAATTAACAACACATTAATGTGTTGTGAATTATGAAATCTTCATATACAAAATATTTTTTGTGTTGTATTGTGTTCTTAATATGCTTCAAAAGTGTTGCTATCTAAAATGTGTTTTAAAACTAGTGTTATTTGTGTTGAAATCGTGTTGTAAATAGTGTTGATGAAAATATTTTCTTACAATAGTGTTGTGATGCACAACACTTTACCACCAAATGAACAACACATTATAAATACCACACAATTTAGAACACTATAAAACAACTGATGTAAAACACTTTTTACATGTCGCCTTTAAAATAACACACACATACACATAAAACATACTATTTATTAAACATTTATAACACAATTTTAAAAATGAATGTTTTGAAATGTTTTGAAAACACATTTTCCCCTCTTGTAATTTTTAATAACATGTTTTGCACAATCTTTTTATTTGGCACAACACATTCACAACATATTCACAACACAATCTAAAATGATTTTGGTTAGAAGTGTTCAGTTAGTGTCGGAAAAGTGTTTTATCTATTTGCAGTGTAATGTTAATTCAATGGGAAAAATATTTTAAGAAATCTCGTTAACTTTTGAATATTTTCAAATGATTTTTTTGATTGGCTAGCAGAGTTAGATTTGTAGAGTGGTCGTTTGTGCTTTAAGGTAGATTTCATATGAAATACTACCAATTGCAATCTCCCCTATGTTGGAATTTCTGAAATTTTTTTGCAGATCTACATCGAGCATTACCCCAAGTATCCAAAACCACCCTCAGTAAATAACTTTATCTATCTATAGATCTATATCACTTTTTATGGGCAAGATAACTTCTATAATTCTGCACAAATCTCTCCCAAACTGATACATAAAATCAGGAGGTATAAAATCTCGGTCAAGTTCGTTAATGGACAAAATCGAACAAAAGGGGTGGAAATAGGGAGCGGTTTTGTGAAAAACGAAAAAAACCCATAGCTTCTTCATTATAATGCATATTTAATCAGCTTAAAGTTATTATTACTTCTAAAAAATAGGCCGAAATTTATGTATGGCAGATTTTTGATAAAATAAAAAATAGGCTCAAGGGGCGAAAAACATAGGGTTTTTGGGGGGGGGGGGGAAATCATAGCATCGTCAATTCTCAAGATATCAAATCCAATTCAATTTATTATAAATTTTCTTAATATTATCTACACTTTTATCTTGACAAGTTTTTAATAGGAACAATTCGTACCCCCCCCCCCCCCCCCCAAAAAAAAAAAAAATAAAATAAAATAAATAAATAAATAAATAAAACGAAAATAAAAAGGGGTGGGGGATGAAGAAGAAAAATATCCACAACTTCGTCAATTCACAAGATATAAAATTCACGGGAATTTATTATATATCGTCTTAATATTGTCTACAACTTTTATATTCACAAGTTTTTCATACGCCCAATTCTTACAGCAAAACCAAATTAAAAATACAACGATGTTCAAGAAAATAAATCATCGTATTAAGGGTGTATTCAAATCCAAACTACTTATTTTCTGACAAATTTTAAAATTCATTTTTGTTGTCAAACGTATCCAGTTGGAAAGTTTTCTTATTCAGAAAATATATAATGTACCATAATGGTCGATTTTTTGATAAAGGCAGAATATATTTCAAAAAATGATGCCAAAGTGGGCATTTTGAACCGAATTTCACGAAGCGATTGTGTTGGAAACAAAAAATATTGTCCTACTGAGAAAATAATTGTTAATAAATCAAAGTTCTAATTAAGTGAACGAAAAATAAAGAAACAGGTCGCTTATAAATCTCTTCAAAAATCACGACAGCAAGTTTCATGTTTTCCTTTTAAAAATGAATCTGAAAATGTGTCAAAAATTTCGAGTTGTTGAGCATAGGAACGTATTTTTTTTAATACCGCCTTAACATGATTCTGATAAAACCATATCTTATATAAAAATGTAATTAAAAACTCGTCAAAAGCGGAGAGATAAAATTTTTAAAGTGGGTTTATCCCTAATCATGATTTAGTTTTTGTTGTTAATATTAGTACTTAACTTCAAAATCTACCTCCGCCTGTAGGCCGAGCAGGCAGCGATTTTTTTTTATTTATTTGCAGTTTTTTTATGAGGATGCTTTCACTTCCTAAACCGGTTCCGAAAGTTAAAGTGTGTTCATTAAAAATACGTGTAAACAAAATAAAAAAAAAAGTGCAAAACTGCCTTTGTACAAATCTACCTCAGCTATCTAAGGCAGAAAAAATCATGTAAATTTATTCAATTTGGATTAGCATTGACGAATGGGTGTTTACAACTGTCTAAAGCGGCCTCTTCCTCTGGCCCGATGCATCCTATTAGGTACACATCATTATAATTTGTTTTTCACGCATGCAAACAATGTTAAAAATAAATAAATAAATAAAATAAATTGCTGTTAATGGAGTCTAACAGATAGCAGACATAAAGAAAATAGCATTTTTTTTATATTTATTTTTTAATCATTTTTATTTTTATTTTATTTTATTTTATTTATTTATTTATTTATTTATTTATTTTGTGTGTGTGAGATACGAGTTATATCAAAATGGGTCGGAGCAAAAATGCATGAAATGCACAAAACTAAAACGTAAATATTTTTTTTTGTATGGGGAGGGGGGGGGGGGGAGGATACCTTTGAACTCGTCGAAAAAGTAAAAAAAAATATCACTATGCTCCAAGCTTCAAAACTTGTGAAATAAGTCAAAAATAAAAATCAAACTTCATTTAAATATAGAGATTATATTTAAATTTATATTAATATATATATATACTTGTAAATTCATAAATAAATATGGAAATGATAAATTTAAATATATATGATAATAAGAGAAAAAAAATCTTGCGTGCATGATGAAATCTCAAAATATGCATATAAAGAGAAAATTTTGGAGAAAATAAATGCGTTGTTACCCTTATAATAAAACCAGAATATTTGTAAAAAATTATGACTAAATTAAAAAGTTAACAAAAAAATAAAAAAATTCACTTTTTTAAAAATATTTTCAATGTACAAAAACAGAAAAAAAAAATTCATACCTTTTTCTGGTTTTAAGTTACAGATAATACAGAAATGAATATGTGGTAAAAATTTCTTTTGATTGCCATGCATGGTTTTTTCAGTAACACTGCGCACAGTATCAAAATTCATTGTTTTGAATAAACGCAACGCAAAGTTTAATTATCTTATGTAGCCTTAATAAAACTACCATAATTAGTAAACTAATGGGAGATTTTTAATGCGTTTTTAGCATATTCTTCAGAAATGATTACGGAGTCAAAATACGTATTAATAAAAAAATCGAAATTTTTGAAGATTCAAAGGTATCCTACAAACTTAAGATACCATTTGTAGAGTCCATTAGTAACAAAAAAAATATTAAATGTATAATTATTTCATGTTTTTCATCGTTTTTGCTATGCAAAAAAAAATAAATAAATAAAAATAAATAAATAAATAAATAAATAAATCCTAACAAATTGTCAAAAAATGTTCTTATTGTGTCCCCATGTATCATCAAATTTTATGTACAAAATATAAATGTTAATTTTTTTGCTTTTGAATCTTTCTTAGTTATCAGTTTGTTGATATAAATTCTTAACTGAAGTAAAACAAATATATTAAAATAAACCCTGGGGTCCGAAGAGTTTAATGCTTTCCAAAATAGTAGGTATACTTATTAAAATTTAGAAAAAAATATTCAAATGCAAACGAGGTATCTTACATTTTTCTTCCATTGGATTAACGTTAGCGAATGGGTGTTTCCATCTGTCTGATGTAGCCTCTTAATGATATTCAAAATAGTATGTATATTTCTTATTTTTTTTATTATGGTCTGGTTTACGCTATGATTAGTCAATAGAATTCTCAATGTTTTACTTTTAAAAACTCATACAAAAAGAAAACAAATTTTCTTTATATTCGAATTTTTTCCCCCAGATTTCAATTCCCCAAGACTCAATTTTGAAAAACAGGTGCATAATTAAAAAAAAAAGTAAATTCATATTTTTTTATGACAATTCCTATTAGCTACCGTCATAAAATCGTTATAAGAATAAATTTAAGATAAATCACTCCCCAACCTGAAATGGAAATAAAAACAAATACTGTAAGGCGCAGGAATTCGATATGTTCGTAATAAGATATAACTAACTACGAATGTGTGAATTAATTAACTTAAAAATTTTGGTCAAATTATTTCCCTAAACTACAGGCACATATATTAACACTATATAGACCGCAAACAGTGTTGTCAATGTCAACTTTTTTTTATTATTCAAAAATTTCGGACTCACACCATAAAATTTTTAGTACTAATTTTATTTTATTTTATTAAGGACATATTTATGTATATAAAAAACAAACCTATCCTTCGTAACTCTGACGTCGTTTTGATGCTGGGAACATCAGATGATAAAATTTTGCTTTTATTTTAATCCTTTGAACTTCTAAAGATCGCACATTATCATTTTTTTACACAGTCGAATAGTAGAGAATTGTAATTTAAAATATATTTTGTTTGAAAATTGTATGGCAATCTGTTTGATAACCATATCACCAATTTGCTAATTTGTTAATTGTTTTTAAAACGATTTGCAAACATGGATTTTTTTATTTTATCTCTATCGCATGCAGGCAGAAAATTATGAAAAATAATTTTTTTTTGCATTTAATTTAATATGAATAGTTCAGCAGTTATTTCCCACTTATATTCCATAACGAAATTAAAAATTTGCTTTGTTTACAGTTTCTAAACAGTCATTTGAATCTAATTATGCAATCAAAATTATAAAAAATCCTTGCAATATAGTAAAATATTAAAATAATTAAGTACAGTAATAAACTAAAATGATAAGAAGTAAGAAAATTTTGAAAAATGATTAAATTATTAAAAGTAAAGATCAGGTAAATAATTAATAATATATAATTAAATCTGCATAATAAAGATAACATACATTTTCCTTGAATTATCGAATGAAACTTGCCTCCTAATGGTACCTATTAATTCACATCAAAATCATAAAGTAAGGAAGTTTTATTTCAGGTTTAGCCAGTCTTAATAACCAGAAAATCTGGATCGTAATGCATAAAAAGATTTGATAAAAAGATTGTGATTACCGAAATCTTGATTTTTTTTTTCAGAAATAAATTGTACTTCCTTCCTGAAAAACCATGAGTTCAGTCATATTATAGAGAATTAATTACATATTGAAATACAAACGGAATGATATAAAATATAAAAATTCTGTAATTTTGCCCTTACATCTGTACTGATAGTTTGTTTATATCTGCGATGATGTGCAGATTTCATGCAGATTTTATGGTTGCGAATTTGAGGGAGTCTACTGTATTACTTATTTCATTTTAGGTAGATTTCGTAAGAAATACTACCTATTGCAGTCGTTACCATGGTGCGTCTTTTGAAAAATTCCTTCATAACTTTTCATTATATGGCCCCAGGAACCCAAAACCACCCCCACCTAAAAAGTTTATATATATATATATATATATATATATATATATATATATATATATGTATGTATGTATGTATGTACTAAATTTTGTCCGCACGATAAAAGTCGCAATTATGCACGGATCGTCTTCAAACTCGCCAACAACTTTGAGATGGCTAATATCTCGGCGGGGATTGAAAATGGGCAAAATCGGCCCAAGGGAATGGAAATGTCGAGGGTTCAAAATTTTGAATACCGTCTTAACAAGATTCTGATAAAACCAGCTCTTACACAACAATGACAGGAAAAAATAAATATTTTTCATTATAGCAGTTGCCAACAATTAAAAAAAACAAAACAATAAAATTCTCACCACAACAATTGCTTTTCTTTTGCAAGATTTTTCACGTGAAAAAATAAATTAAATAAATAGTTTGACGAATTGAAAACAAATTTAATATTACGTCATAAGTTTTCTAGAGCAAGATTTCAGAATGAAAACTCAAAATGAAATAAATAGTTTGACGAATTAAAAAAATATATATATTACGTCATATTGTATATATAATGTACCTCAGCAGGTGAATATGTAACGTCATGTGAGTTTGAAGAAATGTATTAAAACATTATAAAAATCCGACTATGGAAATATTAACATATTTTAACACTTTGAGGGTCTCTGAATTTGTTTTAGCCATTTTTAAACCTATTCCATATACATGCGTGTGTGTATTCGTGTATATAAGAATTTTCACAAAATGTTTAGCTCCCTAGAGCTCATTCTTAGTGAAGGAACTGGGTTTATATTTAATGTTGATATAAGTTTTGTTTTGAATTTAGTACTTAACTTCGAAATCTACCTCCGCCTGTAGGCCCGAGCCGGCAGGGATTTTTTTTAATTTAATGATAGCAATTTTTTCATTAAAATAATCAGAATTAGGGAGATAAAGATGAAATAATGTTTGAAATTTAGCCGTCTAGAGAAGGGGTTCTTAAACTATGGTATGCGTATCAGAAGTGGTACGTCAAATGTAAACAAATGATGCTTTATAAATAATGAAATAAACGAATGTGATGCTTTTGTTATGATGCTTTTGTTATATGCTACATTTTAGCTACAATATAAAATGGAACATAGTAGTTTATAAATGATATGAAAATACGAAAAATAGTGTGATAAAAATCGCAATTTACTCTAAAATGTTCACAGCTAACAGGTGTTTCTAAGTTTCTAAAATTGCATCATCAGTGAAAAATCGAAGGAATTAAAAACATAAAAGGTGAAGTGCCTGTGGCTATTATCAAAGGTTTGTTTACCTGTTTGTTTACCTTCATTTTAATATTTTAATGTTTTTAATTGATTAAACAGGGTTCGAAAGGGTGTTTTCTTTTCACCTTTTTTATTTCTCTTTCTAATACCGCTAATTCTAGAAAGAAATTTTCACTGTATTTGATAACATAATTTTCACTGAATTTACATTAACAGTAGAATTTTAAAAACTTTGAAATAGCAGTTTGATAGCAATATTTTAGTGCAACATGTGCTTTTTTACAACGTTGTTTTTTCGTATTTTAACGTACTGACATATTTCCCTCCTTAAATTCAATACTTTTATTTTAGTTAGGTTATTGCAATTATGTAAATAAAAACTTTAGGAGAGACTAGGGAGGGTTGACCCACTTTTTACAAAATGATTTTTTATTTTTTAAATATTGGACGTAGAATAAAATTTTATATATCATTTTATTCGTTATACAATCAGTTATCAAAATAAAATGGCCCCATAAGTGTGATATATAGGAAATTTGAAAAATGGTTGATTTTAATCATGAGAAAACAATGGGCTAAGGCTCCCCGTGTATGGGAGGCTTCACCCACTGTAAGGGAGGCTTCACCCACTTTGTTTTATATTTAAATATTTGTGAAGAGAAATAAAATCAGTTAAAAAAAAAAAGCAAAATAACTTTAAGCTACATGCTTTAATTATTAGAAAAAATATTTTTGAAAATATGATGCTTAAAAAACCTGTTTACACGCAATCACAAGACAGGGGAGAAAGTTTAGTTTTAAACGTGAGTTTGTCTGAGCAGGTATAATTGTACAGCAAGGAAAGTGAAATTTTATCATTTAAAATAGTATTCCGTTAGAGACAGGCTTCGTTATCATAGGGTTTCATGTATGGTTATGTCCGGATTTAGGAGCCACCGTCCCGCTTTTTTTTGTCTTCTTGTCCTACTTTTTGTTACACTTTACCAGAAAACTCTAGTTGTCACATAGTTTGGCTTCATCTCACTATACTCATCCTGGTGAAATGTGTCTAAATACCTTCCTAATGTTTTTCGATAAATGCTTTGATCTTTTGCAGCCGAATGAGTACTTAATTTATCATTAATATCGTCTAACCGTTTCAGATGTCAATTAGTACTTTCAGTTCTAAAATGTTGAAATAAATGACTGGAACCGGAATTTACGAATAAATTTATTTTGAAATAAGTTAAAGACTATATTTCACATACATATTAAATGGAAAAGATTTTAGGAAAATTCTGGTGCCATTGTGGCGTTTGGGAATTAAATTTAAGTGGTTTCATAAACATATCACTGCCCCCTGAAAGGGTTAAAACTGCTGCTTTCCTACTTTCTGGTCTTTTCCACTGTTTCTATTTACCTAATGTAAGTAATGCTTAAATAGAAAAAAGTTCCTATCAACTTTCTCATTCATATTGCATTAAATTTTTTCTTGCAGTGGATACTATAGCAATTTTTTACACCTTTCTTTAATCAGTTTTAAACATTTTCTTTTCCATTACCCCATTTTATTGTAGCTCTACAGAATAAATTTACATTCTTTTTTTTTTATATATAGCCATAAGCCTTTGATTATGCACAGTGTATAATAAAAAGATTTCCAAATCCACTTAATTAAGGGAGCCTTGAGCATCTGGCCAATCCTCCCTCACATTGACAGCGACGTCCCTCACATTGACATCACATTACAGGGGCCTCTCCACAGAGCCCTTTTCTAAAGAACAGCATTTTGGTTATGTTAAGCGTAACTTGATGTACAATGTTTATACATGGAATGAAAAATCGATTTTTTTGGATTACTTAAAACCTACTTACTTAAATTTCTATAATATATTTTATCTGAAAAAAGCTTACAAAAAATTTCTAAAAAACACAACTTTTAGGTTGAAAAGGCCTCACAATTGATTTTTTCCTCACCTATTTCGATTATGTGTATGAAACAAAGACTGTTGTATAAGTTTTCCAGTAGCATTGGTTGACACCTATTGATAAAACTCTGAAATTCTTTTAAATATGAAAACTGATGGGTGGGTCAAGCCTCCCGTATGGTCAACCCTCCCTAGTCTCCCCTACTACAAAATGAAGTAAAGATAGTTCAACATAGAATTTAGAACACCTGAAGAGCCTCTGATTCAGTTTGCTTACATTTTATTTTATTTTAATTGAAAATAAATATCCCTAATTATTTAAATTTCAGACAAATGTAAATAAATAATTTTTTTTCGTTAGCATTATTTATTTTTTCCTCGCCCTTTTTAATACGATTTCTTACACGATGACACATGAAATATTTTCTATAACCTTTAAGACCGGCAAGTTAAATTTTCAGTGCGGGAAAAATATATTTTTTAAATCAAAATTATTTTTTATGTGTTCAACCCATACTTTCAGAACTACCCTTTTTATATTTTATATTTCTAAATATTACAAACCTTTAGGACTGCATGACTCGCCAAAGTTTCACTTCACAAAGTTTAATAAATTCAAACCCTCACGATCGAGTATATTCGATCTTAAAGGGATAAGAAAGTTCGCGTAATTATTCGTTTATTCTTCAAACCTCAAAGTATAATACTTCTTAAAAAAATTATTTATTACTTTGTACTACAACTTGTATGTGAATTTAATTAAACACTCTTAAGATAAACCATTTTATTTCAATAAAATTCAGTTTATATAGTCAGTAATATATTTGTACTGACAATATAAACGTTATTTAAATTTTGTCCAAATAATAATAGCATTTATATATATTTATATATATATACAAGAAATTTTCATTAATTATATACAATATATGTATATATATATATATATATATATACATATATTGTATATAATTAATGAAAATTTCTTGCATAGCTGGCGCTAAAAGCAGCTCATATCAAATGCAACAAAATGTATTTCATCGATAAGTTAAGTATACAATGAAATATAATAAATCTTTAACAGTAGTTAGGTATATTGATGATATTTTTATTTTCAATTTTGATATTACTAATGAATATGACATTATATATCCAAATTGTTTAAAGTTGAATAGGGCAAACTGTGATGATTATAATGCAGAATTTTTGGATATTTCTTTTAATATTTTTTATAATAAATTAATCTTGGATTTGTATGATAAAAGGAACAGTTTTCAATTTTTTACAAGAAATATGCCGCATTGGTTTTCTAATTTACATAAAAAAAATTACATAAATATTATAATTAATCAATTAATTCGTTTTAACAAAATTTGTGGCAGTGATAGTAATTTTTATAAGCAGATTTTTAAGTTTTTGGCTAATATTTTTTACAATAATAGTTATCCTATAAATTTTTGAAGTATAATTTAAAGATTGTTTTAAAAAGTGAGTAGCAGCATTGTGGATTGGCGGGATGAGCAACTTATGGTAGCATCCTTCCTGAACATACCATATGAAGTGTGAATTCTAAAGTCTTGTTTAAAGAACGGGTTGAAACGAGTGTTTTGAATCAATGGAGGTTTGCAGATTTGGATTTAAAGCTTTTGATAATAGACTCTGAGGAAAAATTAACAGTTTGATATTATTGACAGGTGAAGGACATTGTACAGATACTTCTTTTTCATGTAGGTTTGGAAGGGTGCACGTTGTTCTGCATTCATAAATGTTAAGTTAATTTTATTTGTTTATATTTAAATTGCAATTTTAAAGTAATTTTCTAAAAGACCATTTTATTAAAAAAAATTTTTTTTGTTTTGTATTTTAATTATTCTTTGTTTAAATTACTTTTTTGTTTAAATTTGGTTTATTTAGCCTTTTGAATTATGTTTCTAAAATGACAAAAGTTTTCTTCTGTATTGAGTGCAGGATGGACGTGTGTTCAGAAACCTGCAAGCTTTTAACAGTGGGGTTGAAGTTAGGTCTGTCTGTCCTCCCACTGATGAAGAACAGACAGTTTTTTTCCTGTGTTTTTGTTTTTTACCTGTATTTTTGAAAGTTTTTGGAATTTTTATAGTTAAATATCGCTGATATACACCTTCTTTCCAGAGTTATGGTGCTTTTGCATTTTTAATTATTGATAAAACTGATAAATATATATATATATATATATATATATAAATTAGATTGGTAGAGAAAATTCTTCGAACTTTAAATTTTGTCAAATAATAATAACATTTATATGCACCTAAATGATTCAAGTTTGTGTATTATTATGTATTTTTATAAGATATTGTTTTAATATATATGTATATTGGTAAATAAAATTTTCGAACTTTCTTATACTATTTCTTCGAAAAGAAGTTCAGAGGAAGAATCCCTGCTGTTTTCCCTTGAGAAAATTCGTTATTTTAAGCAGTCTAAGATGGTCTTTTTACAGCTGCTGCCTTGTTTATCTCAAAGTTCATTTTAAACATATTCATGATTACATTCTTCGGGATAACCTTATACTTACTAAAACATTGAGGAACGTTATTATGTATTAAATTCGTTTTTATACTTTCTTTATCTATGTATTACTTTATTTAACTAAGTACACTTTAATTTTTTTTTTCTAAAACCTCGCAATGCCTAACTAGACTTCTCTGCGGTTTCTGGGTTTCGTTTTCAGACATATTATAAAAATTCTATGATTAAATTATTATAAAATATAAGAAAAATTTAAAATATATATCCATATATTTTCAGATGATGATACGTTATGTTGCCTATATTTATGACAATTTGTATGTTATTCATCAACACAATAATGTTCAATATTTTTGTGCATTTTTTGTAAATATAAATTAAAAATACAAAAATATATATTTTTTAATTCATTCGGAATTTATCAGTATTTTAGTCCTGTAGTTCTGCAACAAGACATTTTCAAATATTTCTTAAATATATCTCGCGGTCATGTAAGTAAATATGATTTTCAATGGCCATGATGTCCGTACGGATGATATTTGTCTCAAATTATTTTTAACACGCTAAATAAAAAGTTCAGGAAAATTATCCTTCTAAATGAATTTGTTTTAAAATTAATATTACCTTACTTTCTATTTAATTGTACTATTTTATAATTTTTATGTATTTTTATCTCATAAAAAGAAGTGGTAGTATCATCTTTACATTGCTGTATAATTATTTCAAGAAATTTAATTAACACATATAAGGCTTGCATCGTATTGCAATGTCTGTCAGTCACTACTTGGTCAAAGTATCAACAAAATAGCCAGGAATAAAAATAAATTATATGAATTTAGAGTTTCTAAAAACACAAAAAGTATAATTTTTTTTAAGGGGGCTCAGGACTTTATCGATACCGAAAACATGTAAACAGAGCTCTCGCTTCGAATCCATATAAAAACAGAAGTATTCAATGTAACTAATTTAAACTTTCTGATACTTTTAAGGTATGTTTGTAATCTTATAAAATTATAAAATGAAGTACTTCAATGTAATAAAATAAAAAATATAGCAAAATTTATATAACACAATTTTCGAAAACAAATTTAGGTGTCATATCACCATCCGTAAGATATATTAACGTTGAATTGACATAAGAACCTAATTTTTGCTTTAAAATGATCAGGAAACTTTACTCTATAGAATGAATTATGGATATAAGTATCACTCAAAGAAAACCTTATTAAAAAACTCTCAAATTTGACAATTTAAAAAACCCTAAAAAATACAAGTTTTTTTTTTTCCTTATAAATACTCAAAATATTAAGCTATCTAAAATATATTAATTCCTTCTATAGATAATGATGTTATATGCATGCAAAAATAAGTTTAAGCCATTCCATCAAATAGTTTTCTTTAAACCTTACGGATAGTCGTCAAAAATCAAGTTTTGAGAAAACGCGATTTAAAGTTGCAATTAAATGGGTGCGGCTGTGAAAGTGAAAGCTACAGTAATGCTTATAACTCCGTAAAAATACAAATATTTTTATGCGGTTTTTTGCACTGTGTTAAGAAGTAATTGAATAATGAAAATAGAAATTAAAAAAAAAAATTTTTGAAACGTTTTCAAGCTCTGAGCCCCCTTAAAAAAGCAATACGTATTTCAAACAAATGTAAACATCAGTACCAATAAAATGTTTACATAACTGTTAGATACGTCAAAACGACTAAACGCATGTTTAATAAAACTGAAAAATGCATGTTTAAAAAAAAGTCCTTCCGGCCAGTGCCGGGAGGAAGAGGTAGCTTTCATAATCCTTATTTTAAAAAAGCCAACTTATATCATGCAAACACACGAAGCTCAATTTAGTGGAAACCGAATATAGGAGATTCAATACTAATTTTTATCAATATAATGAATGAGAATTTCGCGAAATTAGTCAGCTTTATCCAAGCTGCTTTTCTTTAAAGTAACTTATATTTGGCTGCCAAATTCGGCAATTTCTTAAAGTGCCTGTCATTTTAAGACAACATGGTGGATGAGGCTAAGCAGTGAACTTTGTCGAGATCTTAGTAATTGCTGTGCACATGCTCACTCACATCGGAATCGGTTAATATATAGGAGTGCTGTCGCATGCAAAAAATCAGATTTTTCAAAATGTCACCCACAATAGAAATTGAAACTGCTATATCTGAGCCCTTTTTTACGGTAAAGACAAACAAAAAAGGCTCCTGAATCCTTATATCAAGATCAAATACTTAAGAAAGAAACCTTTTTCAATTTCTAATTTTTTTGCACCTCACTTTAAATATATATATTTTTTTTAATTTAATGGCCGCCATTTTGAAACAAGATGACTGATGAATCTGGCCAGCGAACTTGGTCGAGGTGTTGATGTATACTATCCACATGCCTTTTTACATCGAAATAGGCGAATACGTGTGTTATCGCGTGACAAATACAAGATCGTTTCAAAATGTTAGCCATGCTAGAAATTCAAAGTGCTATAAATCAACCATTTTTTAAGATATCAACAAAAGAACAAATTTTCAGAAACAAAAACTACTCCGGAATCTTTGTATCAAGGCCAAACACATAAAAAAATCTTTTTCATTTTCCAATTTTTTAATACCTCATTTTGAATTTTAAATTTAATTTTTTTTAAATGGCAACCCTTTTGAAACAAGATGGCGAATGAAGCTGGCCAACGAACTCGGTCGAGACATTTGTATGTACTATGTACAGACCAAGTTACATCCAAATAGGTTCATAAATACGCCTGTTATCGCGTGACAAAAATCAGGTCGTTTTAAAATGTCAGCCACAAGAGAAATTCAAAATGCTATTACTCAGCCATTTTTTTTTTTTTAGATATAGACGAAAGAAAAACTGTTCCGGAATCTTTGTATTAAGGTCAAACACATACAAAAAAATCTTTTTCGTTTTCCAATTTTTTGGTATCTCATTTAAATTTTTTAATTTTTTAATTTTTTTAAATGGCCGCCATTTTGAAACAAGATGGCGGATGAAGCTGGCCAACGAACTCGGTCGAGATATTTGTATGTACTATGTACACACCAAGGTACATCCAAGTCGGTTCATAAATACGCCTGTTATTACGTGAGAAAAATCAGGACGTTTCAAAATGTCAGCCACGCTAGAAATTCAAAATGCTATAACTCAGCCATTTCTTAAGATATAGACGAAACAAAAACTGCTCCCGAATCTTTTTATCAAGGTCAAACACATAAGAAGAAAATATTTTTTCAATTTTCAATTTTTGGTACCACATTTCAAATTTAAATTTTTCTTAAAAATTTAAATGGCCGCCATTTTTAAACAAGATGGTGGGTGAAGCTGGCCAACGAACCCGGTCGAGACATTGGTATGTACTATGTATAAACGAAGTTACATCCAAATCGGTTCATAAATACCCCTTTTATCGTGTGACAAAATTCAGGACGTTTCAAAATGTCAGCCACGCTAGAAATTCAAAATGCTATAACTCAGCCCTTTTTTAAGATATAGACGAAACAAAAACTGCTCCGGAATCTTTGTATAAAGGTCAAATACATAAGAAAAAAATATTTTTCCATTTTTAATTTTTTGGTACCACATTTCAAGTTTTAAATTTTTTTAAAAAATTTAAATGGCCGCCATTTTGAAACAAAATGGCGGATGAAGCTGGCAAACGAACTCGGTCGAGACATTGGTATGTACTATGGACACACCGAATTACATCGAAATCGGTTCATAATTACGGGAGTTACAGTGTGACATAGGTCAGATATATATATATATATATATATATATATATATCAATTTTGAACGGAGGGTGGTTTCGGGGTCTGGGGGTCATGATCGATGAAAATATACCAAAATTTTTTGAAATCGCTTTCCTCCGAACGGCTGCAATAGGTAGCTTTTTCGTAAAGAAAGCTACCTAAAAACTGAATATTTTGGTTTTTTTCCGTTGATAATTCATTGTTCAGTACTCCAGTGCAGGACTTGGGTCATTTCAAGCTTATATCACCAAATGAAATCTTTTTGATTTTTTTCATTTTGTACTTAGAATCAAATAAGTCAAGTTTAAAATATTCTTTTTTATAAACGGAAATTTACCAAATTATGCATTTGTTTTCTGTTGTATTGTTAACTGAGTAAGAAAATAACTCAGGAATATTAGTTACGATGCATAAGATTGGGAAACATATTTTAAGTCTCAAACAACGTCTTCTATTATTTGTATAAAAGGGAAACATTGACTGGATTCATCATGCGTGAGATTTACCAGAATGAAATCAGTGGCAAAATGTCGTTTCAAATTTACTTCATGCTGAATTGAAACAACATTTTGGAAAGTTAATCGTACATAAAAAATGATACATTTAATATATTCAAGGGGATAAACCGGAGCTTCTAGGGTTACAGAATAAAGATGAAAATCATCATATATAATATTTTGATCTTAACAACATTTATTCTCTTCACATACTAAAGACGCAGCGATTAATGAGTTTTTTTTTTTCAAAGCGTTCTGCAAGCAACGTTTGACTTAGTATATTTATATATCTTTGAAACACATTGTTTGATAAAAAGAATTGCAGTTTATCAAACATTAATTAAAAAAAAAACGTTTCAGCAAACAATCTCACAGATTACAGCAAAAACGGTTTGCACACGTCTACTGTTTTTTTTTTTTTTTTTTTTTTTCTATAACTCTAATAGATTTTTTACATTTCATATGTTGTTTTAGAATGCCCAGTAACAAAACTAAAATAGTATTTATATGAAAAACAGCAATAGTGCGTTCAAATAAAGCTTTGAAACATATTAAAAGAGATATTTTCATTTTGCCTTAGCACTTAAGAGCCGAAGGAATCTCCTAAAATAGCTATTTACAATCAATCAACCTTTTTGATTTTGTTCATTTCAGTGGAACGAAAAGCAAAATTTGATTACATGTCTTAAATTTTTGTTTTATTTATATTTTTCTATTTTATTTATAGATTGATAAATGTTTTAATTTTGTTATGGAATATAATGTGGAATCAAATGATGAACTATTTATATTTATTTAAGTACAAACGGATTTATATTTCGTAATCGTCTCCCCGCTATAGAGATAGATTTGAAAAAAAAAAACAAAAAACATCGTGCTTGAAAATTATTTAAAAAATAAAATAAAATTGAGTAAATTGCGATACAGTTTTCAAATAAATCGCGATATATTTTTCAAATAAATTGCGATACAGTTTTCAAACAAATAGTATTTGCACTTTTTTCTCTATTCCATGGTGTAAAAATTGAAAATGTGCGGTATTTAGAAGTTTAAAAGATTGCAGTAAAAGTTTAAATTTAATCGTCTAATCGTAAAAGATTGCAGTAAAAATTTAATCGTCTGCTGTTGCCACCGCCAAAATTAAGTCATCGTTGGAATAGACATGTTTCTCCTCTATAATATAGATTAGATCGTTAATTTTGAAAGTGGGGCAAGTTCATTTTATAAAAAAAATAGTTAAAGCATAATTTTATTACAAATTAACATGAAATTTATTGTTTTAATTAATTCAAAATATATAACTTTAATTATCAGTGTAATACATTAATAGTAGTTTATTTAATCAAAAATATTTCAAATGCATTGGTTTTGAAAATGAGGCAAGTATTTTTTCTGTTGCTTAATATAAACAAGCACAATTAGATATTCATCATGAATACTTTAAAGTTTTCACCATCTATAATATGAAATATAATTATACTCGTATCTATACGATATATTACTCAATATTTCTTCCACTTTTTCCGTAAAATTAAATCTATTTTAGTTTAAATGTAATTTTTCTATATAACACTGAAACATTGAAGTAAAATGTAATACGATCGATGATAAATCTATATATATCTTGGAAATTTTTCTGTAGACAACTAAAACTTTAAATATTATCGATGATAATCATGTGAATCTCTAATGAATTATTAAGCAAGAGTTGGGCAATTGTTCATTAAAAATTCCTGCAAACACTTTTTTCTAGCCATTATAATCTTTTATTTCTTATAGATAGAGAATTTAAACAAAAAATTGTAGTTAATAGGAGGAAACAAAGACATTGATTAATTTGTGCTGTTAAATAAAGATAAATGAATGCAGAAAAAGTAGCTTACTGAAAATAAAGAAATGTAGTGTTTAAGAATTTGTGCTATTTTTAAAGGGCGAAGAGGTTTTTTCCTCTTAAACTGGATATGGCTTCATACATTTTTTTTTTCGCATTTTCTCGAAAAATACGTATTGTAGATAGTATTTTTTAAGTACAGAAAGCGGCTGTGCAGAGGCGGCGCAGAGTTGTTCTTGTTGGAATGCTGTACTTCAAACAGGATGAAGAAGTATAAATGAACATATATTTCAAAAATCTTCTATATAAGGAATATTATTTTATCTGTAATTTATTACATTACTAGATAGTCAGAATTGCAATAAATTACAATTCTAAAATTCACAAATAATAAACTATAAAATATCAATCTTGCCTGATTTTTAGACGGGACACATACAATACAAAATTCAAATTCTAAGCATATTTTTTGCGGCTATAGATCCTGATTATTAGAAAATCTAAATCTGTATTTTCAATAAACTTTATAATATACTTATAACTACTTAAAAGGTGACAAAAACATATAAAAACATATAAAAATATTATTTAATGTAACCCGAGATCTTTCGAACACACAAGCGTTCATTTTCAAAGGGAAAAAGTCCTTCCGGCCAGTGCCTGGAGGAAGAGGTAGCTTTCATATTCCTTATTTTAAAAAAGCCAACTTATAATATTCAAACACACGAAGCTCAATTTAGTGGAAACCAAATATAGGAGATTCAATACTAATTTTTATCAATACTAAATCATTATGAATGAGAATTTCGCGAAATTAGTCAGCTTTATTCAAGCTGCTTTTATTTAAAGTAACTTATATTTGGCTGCCAAATTCGGCGATTTCTTAAAGTGCCTGCCATTTTAAGACAACATGGTGGATGATGCTAAGCAGTGAACTTGGTCGAGATCTTAGTAATTGCTGTGCACATGCTCACTCACATTGGAATCGATTGGTATATAAGAGTGCTGTCGCAGGCAAAAAATCAGATTTTTCAAAATGTCACCCACATTAGATATTGAAATTGCTATATCTGAGCCATTTTTTAAGATAAAGACAAACAAAAAATGCTCCTGAATCCTTATATCAAGGTCAAATACTTAAGAAAGAAACCTTTTTCAATTTCTAATTTTTTTGCACCTCACTTTAAATAAATATTTTTTTAATTTAATGGCCGCCATTTTGAAACAAGATGACTGATGAACCTGGCCAGTGAACATGGTCGAGATATTGATGTATACTATCCGCATGCCTTCTTACATTGAAATAGGCGAATACATGTGTTATCGCGTGACAAATACAAGATCGTTTCAAAATGTTAGCCATGCTAGAAATTCAAAGTGCTATAATTCAACCATTTTTTTAAATATAAATAAAAGAACAAATTCTCAGAAACAAAAACTGCTCCGGAATCTTTGTATCTAGGCCAAACACATAAAAAAATCATTTTCATTTTCCAATTTTTTAATACCTCATTTTAAATAAAAAAAAATTTTTAATGGCATCCCTTTTGAAACAAGATGACGAATGAAGCTGGCCAACGAACTCGGTCGAGACATTGGTATGTACTATGTACAGACCAAGTTACATCCAAATCGTTTCATAAATACGCCTGTTATCGCGTGACAAAAATCAGGTCGTTTTAAAATGTCAGCCACAATAGAAATTCAAAATGCTATAACTCAGCCATTTTTTAAGATATAGACGAAACAAAAACTGCTTCCGAATTTTTTTTTATCAAGGTCAAACACATAAGAAAAAAATAGTTTTTCAATTTTCAATTTTTTGGTACCACATTTCAAATTTAAATTTTTCTTAAAAGTTTAAATGGTCGCCATTTTTAAAGAAGATGGCGGATGAAGCTGGCCAACGAACTCGGTCGAGACATTGGTATGCACTATGTATAAACGAAGTTACATCCAAATCGGTTCATAAATACGCCTTTTATCGCGTGACAAAATTCAGGACGTTTCAACATGTCTGCCACGCTAGAAATTCAAAATGCTATAACTCAGCCATTTTTTAAGATATATAGACAAAACAAAAACTGCTGCGGAATCTTTGTATAAAGGTTAAATATATAAGAAAAAAATATTTTCCCATTTTCAATTTTTTGGTACCACTTTTCAAATTTAAAATTTTTTAAATGGCCGCCATTTTGAAACAAAATGGCGGATGAAGCTGGCCAACGAACTTGCTCGAGACATTGGTATGTACTATGTACACACCGAATTACATCTAAATCGGTGCATAAATACGAGAGTTACAGTGTGACAAAGGTCAGATATATATATATATATCAACTTTTAAACGGAGGGTGGTTTCGGGGTCTGGGGTCATGATCGATGAAAATATACCAAAATTTTTTGAAATCGCTTTCCTCCGAACGGCTGCAATAGGTAGCTTTTTGTAATGAAAGCTACCTAAAAGATGATTGACTGAATAGAAATACGTTTTAAAAACAAAAACAAAAATAGTACGCATGCGCAAGCGGAGTTCAGTCCATTTCTTTGCAGAGGGGTGAAAAGGTCAGTTCATATTATCAGGAGGTCGTGAAATATTTAGGATATTGTACCAAATTGCGGGAATATTATAGGCAAGGACGTCGTTACAAACATTATCACTTCTAAGTAAAATTTCAATGGATTCACGGATTATTGACGAGTAGTGATTAGACGTTAATATCCTAAATATTTCACGACCTCCTGATAATATGAACTGACCTTTTCACCCCTCTGCAAAGAAATGGACTGAACTCCGCTTGCGCATGCGTACTATTTTTGTTTTTGTTTTTAAAACTTATTTCTATTCAGTCAATCATCTTTTATCCCTTTGAAAATGAACGCGTGTGTGTTCGAAAGATCTCGGGTTGCATTAAATAATATTTTTATATGTTTTTATATGTTTTTGTCACCTTTTAAGTAGTTATAAGTACATTATAAAGTTTATTAATAACAAGGTGAAAATTTCCTTTACGACACTAGTGTTTAAAACAGTGCTTTGACTCTACTGTATTTTCTTCTTAACTAGATCAGGCAAGTCAACAAGATAGCTAAGCTGTGGTGGAATTTATTAATCGTAGTTCGGGATGTTTTCGATAAAGTATGAGTGATATGTTAAAGCACATAAATTAATGTCTGAATTCCATTTTTTAATTATTAAAGGTACACATACATGAAGACAGACTTAAAACACAATTAATATAATAAACCCAACTGGAGTGAAAAATTCTAGCCCCGGCTAATTTTTCACTCCAGTTGGGTTTATTGTATGAGTGATATGTATTGATGAATATTTACATAAATGGTACACATATCTAGAAAACCGACAATCATATTTTTGCTTTTCTCAATCCCATTAATTTCAAGTTTAGATAACTAAATATTTTTTTTGATACAAATGAAGATCTCGGATGATAAAAGTGGCATGTAACAAAAGAAAAATGATTTAATCATATTATTGAAGATAATCAATGGTCCTTTATCATCTGATATACTACTATTTGAAACAGATCGGAAATTGTACGTCATGTGACAAATTAGGAACGTTTGTTCTACAATTTGTTTTATAAATATTCAGATCTCGGTGCAATAGCTGTTGCATTCTTATGCAAAAATGCATGAATACAAAATTTATTACGATTGCATAGATTAAATTCAGTAATACTGAAATAATATGACTCCCACCTTAATAGGAACGTTATCACCATGGCAACCTAGAATCATTACCTAACATGGGAGGTCATTGAATTAATTACGTATGATAGGATATAAAATAATGAAAAAAAACATTTATTATTATCTTTTTAAGTTTTTATTCGATTTTCATGAAATTCAAAGTGACTCGACAAAATTCAGCATTGATTATGTATATTAAATTTCCAACCATTCTGTTTGGTAGTTTTTTCGCTGTTATATGCGGACAGACAGACGGACGGACGGGGAGAATACTATATCTGCTACGTAGTTATATAATTATAAACGCATCTAAAAAGTAATTCTCACATAGATTTAATTGATAATGGAGGCATTTCACAATGAACGCAATTAGATATTTGGAACTTTGCAGCTCATTTTCTCAAAATGATGCATGTGTCACTTACCACCTTTATTATCAGAGCTCTTCAAATATAAACAAACATAATTAAATACATTTTATGCATATAAATATATGTTTTGTTATATATAATTTTATCTATATACATATCTACTAGATAGTAACCGTCAAAATTTGACGGTTATCAACTTAAACCTTCTATCATAAAAAAGCTCATAGTAAAATATAACTGATTTAGGGACAACCTGCATAGTAACTCTCTTTACACGAAAAAAATATCAGAACATTTTACTCTGAATTAGGTTTTAAGATATGAAAAAGGGTAGCTCGATTTACTTTTTTTCGTAAACGTTTTACAAATAAAATTGAAAATTGCGTACATTTATCTATAATTTATTACATTACTCGTTAGTTATTCATATATCGCATTAGCGGAACTAAAATGAATTCCTTTCGTCATTGTAAAAAAGAAATTCATACTTCTTAATTGTTAAAAGGCATTGAATAACCCCCCCCCCCAAAAAAAATAGTAAAAACCGTTTTTATATATAAACTGTGTACATTTTTCGGTTTCACCGTAGACTTTATCAGGACAAATGAGAAATTTCTACAGCTGCGCGATTCATATAGACAGTTTATATATATAAACATTTTACTCTTGTTATTTAACACCTCTCAGAAATTAATGAAGAATATTATTATTGAGTATTCAGATTTATTATATATTTAATGAATTCCATTTTATCTAGTTTAATCAAAGTTTGTTCTAATTATATTTATAACATATAAACATTACATCTGCATTCTTTCGATGCGGGTACGGGGATATAACTACACTGGAAAAAAATGGCTGCAGTAATTTTACTGCAGCAGAGATTCCGAGCAAAGGCACATAAAAAAACGGACTTTACTCCTAGATAAACGGACTTTGCATTTAGATAAACGGGTTTTGCCCGGAAAACATAAAATTTACGGGATTTAACCGTTTAACAGGGAAAAAGTCGCATTTTCCGTAAATTTACTGGAACAATTCACGGTGAAATACCGTAAATTTACAATTTTTTTTTTAACAGTGTATCACTCCAATTCAAATTCACGACAAGTGATGATGCAAGTATACACATCCTAGTTCATATGCTGCTACCACCTCTATAGACATGTAATACCGGACACCATGTAAGGAGGTTGGGAATTAAACTAAGATACTCCAGATAATATTAAATTGAAGATTTATTACAAAATTTATATTTCATTTATAGCCAAAGATATAGCAGATCGTATATCACGTTAAATTACACAGGAAAATATTATCAACGAAATAGATTATCTCACTATAAATACACTTTTCTTCTCTTTATTGATCGCATTCAGTAAGACAGGCTTATTCAACGGGATAAAACACAGATCTCTTACGAACTCACGTACATACGCACTCTTCACTAGAAAAATAGTCCGTGACCACAGCACAAGAACACTGTAAAAAAATTATGTTACTAAAAATACTTAGTATCATTACAAATATTATAGCAGTTGCTAGAAAATCACCTGTAACCAATCACTGCTAGTAATATTACAAAGAAAATAGCTGTAACTGAATGTTTATTGTGTATGCGTCCTTCTCTGTCCTTAAAATCTGTCATAAAATATTGACCCCCATCTGAAATTAAATTTAACTGAAATTTATTCTATCCAAAATACACTTCGAAATTGATTAGTTTTCTGCAACAAATAATTCAGAACATATTCAAACCATTCATTAATGAAAGAAAGAAAATGTAAAGAATTACATTAATCAAGCCATATTCTAATAATCCATTAACCATAGAAAAAACCTAATGCAAAATTAAGCTTATTAATTGAAACTTGGAGGAATTATAATAGCATCAATACATTTAAGCCTAGTCCTATAAAAATAGCAACACAGCAGAATCAGCTTCATCACCCATTACTCGCATTTAAAATAATCGTTTACAATTACGGCCGCAGTAGCAATGTATGCAGAATGCTCGACTCCTAAGCTCCAGATAGTGAGTTCTGTCCTAGGCAGAGGAAAAAAAAATCCTAACATAAATATCCCCACCAATAAATATTGGTGCTTCTGAAATTCTCCAAGGATGGCACCACCAGCGTTTTTTTCACTTTTTATACACAATTCAGTTCACACAATTTTTCAGTGAAGATACAATAGAAGTATCTGTAATACTACTAACTGTTTCGAAGTATTATACTAAACTAGTATGTTCTGGCCATCACAAAACTTTCTTCTATCTCATACATGTCAATACTTCAAAATTCACTATCTCAGTACCAACTTCAATGTTCTGTGTTCATCATGAGAATTCTAAAAATATGAAATTCCGTGCATTAGTTCTCTAGTTACATTATTATGTCACTGTCACTGAAATCGTGTAAATCCAGCAAAATGCAGCATAGCAGCGCCACCTAGTGGGTTATTTACACCAGAACCTAATTATCACCAACTTATGTCAACGTCTAACTGAATATGAAGTTTGTGGAAAGTTCGTGCATTAGTTCTTGAGATAGAGGTATTGCGCAAATCATGACAAATGCAGCAGAGAAGCGCCACCTGTTGAGCGATTTGCAACAACACATAATCAGCAGCAATATTAATCAAGTTATACTTAAATCTGAAGTTTGATGAAAATTCGTGCATTAGTTCTTGAGATAGAGCTATTGAGGAAATAGTTCAAAATGCAGCATAGCAGCGCCACATATTGGTCGATTTGCACCAACACGTAGTCAGCATCATTTCATATGAAGGACTAACTAAATCCGAAGTTTGATGAAAATGGGTGCATTAGTTCTTGAGATAGAGCTACTTCGAAAATAGTGTAAATCCTGCAAAATGCAACATAGCAGCGCAACGTGTTGGGCGATTTACACCAAAACATAAACAGCATCCATTCATGCCAAGAACTAACGGAATCTGAAGTTTTATAAAAATCCGTGCATTAGTTCTTGAGATAGAGCTTTTGCGGAAATCCTGCAAAATGCTACATAGCAGCACCACCGGCAGGGAAATTTACACCAAACACTAATCAGCACCAAACTATATCAGGGACTACCTAAATATAATTTTTTATTAAATTCCGTGCATTAGTTCTTGAGATAGAGCGCCCATAAAATTACATACAGACAGACGGACAGACAGACAGACAGACGGACAGACAGACAGACAGACTCACAAACAGACATTTCGTAAAAACATGTTTTTTGCAATCTCTGACCCATAAAACGTGTAAATCCGTCAAAAACTGGAATTCAAAAATTTTCATGAGACCAATACTTTCTTCTTGTAAATATAGAAGAAAGTAAAAAAGCACCTGTAATAGCTAACGATTTCTTAATATGTTCACTAAGGAAGTCTATGTGCTGTTTACTAAGTTAGATGCAGTAATGTTACTTAAGAAGAAGCTGCATTGGTTTCTAGAAAAGTTCATGGAATAGTAGTTGCCTAGAGATTTTTTAGTAGTACTACAGATTTATTTTTACAGTGTAGTTACTTTCTCCAAGTTAGACGTTTCCTGTTCAATCTAAGACTCACCTCCCTTGTATTTTCCTATTCCGACTTCTGCCAGGCACCGCGGTTTTCACCTGTAAAATCAAGAACTATCCACTCGTCTCTTTCGATCCACTTGGTAACCCGTAAGCTAAAGTGCCTATTTTTGTATGTTTAGCACACTCGTGGGGAAAAATGCCACCCCATTTCGTGCCCTATTAAATTTTTGGTAAATACATTTTAAACCAAATCTACTACTGTATATTGTAAAATGCATCAGTACTAATCATGCTTTTATATTTATTTTAACAGTTTGTTGTAGTTTCTGCAAATAATCACGTTTTTTTTTTTTTTTTTTTTTTTTTTTTTTTTTTTTTTAATAGAAAAGATGCAAACGATTTGTTTTATACCTTTAAACATGAATTAGTTCTCAAAATTAATCTTTAGTACATTTAATATCGTTTCATCACAATTAAAAGTAGTTTTTATGTTACTCTTTCATTAAATTTATTTTTGTGTGTGTTATCCTTTAAGAAATGAACATATCAAACTCAAATATTTGTACACGCGCGAGATTACTTAATCCCAACAGGTATATTTCTTCCCTCCTGGCGAGCAAACAAAAGACTTTCCGTCACCTACCTGGCCGTCCACCACCGTTCTGGACCTTAACTTTGAACAGTACAGGGCAGGTCAGTATCGTCCTTTAAAAAAAATATCCTTTTTTTCGATTAAGAAATTTACTTCAGCCCGTGTGCTTACATGTTAACTGACAAATCTTCACAGGAGATTATATCTTGTTCATTATCCGTGCTTCTCACTATTTGGGTCCCTTTTGTTATTCACTTTCCGATATATACAAGCCTCTCTGGTATTTCCTTTTATATAATACAGCATTTCATCTAATACAAATAGGAGTATAATGGTGCTCATTGTAATCCCACAGATAAGAAGCATGTGTCCTTAACCCCAGTACGTAGCTAATCGTACACAGATTAATACGATACATAAAGAAAATAAAATTTATTAACAGTAATCTTCATTAAGTATACGTCTCATTAACGCAAGAGACCTGGCAATATCTATATTGCAGTTGCAGGTATCTGTATTAAATACAGTAGAATCTCGTTGCAACAAATGTCTTCTTAACGAATTTTTCAGTTTAACGAATATTATTTGGATTGTTAAAAAAATCATATTATCCAACTTTATTATAAAAATGTCTACTTTAATGAATCTTTTAGTATAGCGAATTTAGCTCCCCAAAAATTCGTTGTATCGCGATTTTACTGTATTTTATTACTATGTCATTATTTATATGTTTAGTCTCAAATAGTGCACTTTTAAAATTTATTTTTGAAATGATATTACATTTTAGTTTTTATTTAGCCATATTTAATTTTTACGGCTTTTACTCATTATATTATTATAATCAGTATTACATTTTTTTAGTATAGTTACGAGAAACTTTCATAAAATTCAGAAGATAAGATGAGATCATCAATTCATGCAAACTATTAAGCATCCGCTTTACTTTCTTTTACATCTCATACATAGAGAATTTCATAAACAACTATTGACATTATTTTTAAAAGCTCAAGGATTCATTTTTACGTGCGTTCGTAATTTTGTCAAAACGTAGCACCTACAATAACATGTCTGGTCCGTCCGTCTGTATGAATGATCACCGATCCGTACAGCGAAAAAATACTCAATCGAATGGTTTGAAATTTATGGGGACTATGGAGTTCAAAATCCTTAAAAATATTTTTTTTTATTTTTGTAAATTTAATCTTAAATATTATTCAAGGGTACATTATATGCATTAAGGCATGCATTTATCACAAAAAAAAATAAATAAAAAAAAAATTATTTTTGAGAAAAAAAAAAATGGGATTTTACGCATCGTCTCAGAAATTTTCGAAATGCCCCCTGCGTCTCCCGTATCAATGAAAATCCCCAATGTTTTTTATAAAAGTTTGGTTTATATATAGAAATAAAATAGAGCATCGAATTTTATATATTGGAATTTAAAGGTTAAAAAAAATGAAAAAAATTGAAATTTTTTCGAAAAATTTTCAAATTTTCAAAATTTTTCAATTTTTTTTTATTTTTCGTAAATTTTATCTTAAATATTATTATTGAAGGGTATATTATATGCACTATGGCATGCATTTATCACAAAAAAAAATAAAATTAAAAAGATATTTTTGAGAAAAAAATGGAATTTTACGCGTCGTCATAGAAATCTTCGAAGTGCCCCCTGCGCGTTCCATATCAATGAAAATCCCTAATATTTTTTATAAAAGTTTGGTTTATATATAGGAATAAAATAGAGCATCGAATTTTATATATTTGAATTTAAAGGTTAAAAAAAAATTTCTTTTGAAAAATTTTGAAATTTTTTCGTTTTTTTTTTTTTTTTTTTTTTTTTTTACCTTTACATTAAAATATATAAAATTAGATGCTCTAATTTGTTTATGTATATAAACCAAACTTTTATAAAAAATATTGGGGATTTTCATTGATATGGGAGACGCCGGTTGCAATTCGAAGATTTCTGAGACGACACAAATTCAATTTTTTTTCTCAAAAATAAATTTATTTATTTATTTTTTTTGATAAATGCATGCCATAATGCATATAATGTACCCTTGATTAATATTTAAGGTGAAATTTACAAAAATAAAAAAAAAATATTTTTAAGGATTTTAAACTCCACTGTCCCCTTAATATATATAATCGCTGGAGAATTTTGCATGAGTTATTTCAAATTTTATGAAAATCAAATCAAAATATATTTATAAAAGTTTTCTTCATTCTATTAAATCCTATTATACGTAATTAATTCAGTGATATCCCATTATAGTGACTAGTCCTAGTTTGCAATGGTGATTAGATCCTATTTAAGATGGAGTCATATTATTTCCATATTACTGAATTTAATATACATAATCATTATAAATTGTGTATTCATGCATTTTCGCATAAAAGTGCAGCAGTTATTGCGGCAAGATATGAATATTTACTATAAAACTAGTCATAGTACGAACGCTTCTCATTTGCCGCATTTGACGTATAATTTCCGACTTTTAGGTAGCTTTCTTTACAAAAAAGCTACCTATTGCAGCCGTTCGGAGGAAAGCGATTTCAAAAAATTTTGGTATATTTTCATCGATCATGACTCCCAGACCCCGAAACCACCCTCCGTCCAAAATTGATATATATATATATATATATATATATATCTGACCTATGTCACACTGTAACTCCCGTAATTATGGACCGATTTCTATGTAATTCGGTGTGTACATAGTACATACCAATCTCTCGACCGAGTTCGTTGGCCAGCTTCATCCGCCATTTTGTTTCAAAATGGCGGCCATTTAAAATTTTTTTAAAAATTTAAAATTTGAAATGTGGTACCAAAAAATTGAAAATGGAAAAATATTTTTCTTATGTATTTGACCTTTATACAAAGATTTCGGAGCAGTTTTTGTTTCGTCTATATCTTAAAAAATGGCTGAGTTATAGCATTTTGAATTTCTAGCGTGGCTGACATTTTGAAACGTCCTGAATTTTGTCACGCGATAAAAGGCGTATTTATGAACCGATTTGGGTGTAATTCGGTGTGTACATAGTACATACCAATCTCTCGACCGAGTTCGTTGGCCAGCTTCATCCGCCATTTTGTTTCAAAATGGCGGCCATTTAAAAATTTAAAATTGAAATGTGGTACCAAAAAATTGAAAATGGAAAAATATTTTTTTCTTATGTATTTGACCTTTATACAAAGATTTTGGAGCAGTTTTTGTTTCGTCTATATCTTAAAAAATGGCTGAGTTATAGCATTTTGAATTTCTAGCGTGGCTGACATTTTGAAACGTCCTGAATTTTGTCACGCGATAAAAGGCGTATTTATGAACCGATTTGGATGTAACTTCGTTTATACATAGTACATACCAATGCCTCGACCGGGTTCGTTGGCCAGCTTCACCCGCCATCTTGTTTAAAAATGGCGGCCATTTAAATTTTTAAGAATAATTTAAATTTGAAATGTGGTACCAAAAATTGAAAATTGAAAAAATATTTTCTTCTTATGTGTTTGACCTTGATTAAAAGATTCGGGAGCATTTTTTGTTTCGTCTATATCTTAAGAAATGGCTGAGTTATAGCATTTTGAATTTCTAGCGTGGCTGACATTTTGAAACGTCCTGATTTTTCTCACGTAATAACAGGCGTATTTATGAACCGACTTGGATGTACCTTGGTGTGTACATAGTACATACAAATATCTCGACCGAGTTCTTTGGCCAGCTTCATCCGCCATCTTGTTTCAAAATGGCGGCCATTTAAAAAAATAAAAAAATAAAAAAATTTAAATGAGATACCAAAAAATTGGAAAATGAAAAAGATTTTTTTGTATGTGTTTGACCTTAATACAAAGATTCCGGAACAGTTTTTCTTTCGTCTATATCTAAAAAAAATGGCCGAGTAATAGCATTTTGAATTTCTCTTGTGGCTGACATTTTAAAACGACCTGATTTTTGTCACGCGATAACAGGCGTATTTATGAACCTATTTGTATGTAACTTGGTCTGTACATAGTACATACCAATGTCTCGACTCAGTTCGTTGGCCAGCTTCATTCGCCATCTTGTTTCAAAAGGGTTGCCATTTAAAAAAAATTAAATTTAAAATTCAAAATGAGGTATTCAAAAATTGGAAAATGAAAAAGATTTTTTTTTATGTGTTTGGTCTTGATACAAAGATTCCGGAGCAGTTTTTGTTTCTGAAAATTTGTTCTTTTGTTGATATCTTAAAAAATTGTTGATTTATAGCACTTGAATTTCTAGCATGGCTATCATTTTGAAACGATCTTGTATTTGTCACGCGATAACACACGTATTCGCCTATTTCGATGTAAGAAGGCATGTGGATAGTATACATCAACACCTCGACCAATTTCGCTGGCCAGATTCATCAGCCATCTTGTTTCAAAATGGCGGCCATTAAATTAAAAAAATATATATATATTTAAAGTGAGGTGCAAAAAAATTAGAAATAGAAAAAGGTTTCTTTCTTAAGTATTTGATCTTTATATAAGGATTCAGGAGCATTTTTTGTTTGTCTTTACCTTAAAAAATGGCTCAGATAAAGCAGTTTCAATTTCTATTTTGGGTGACATTTTGAAAAATCTGATTTTTTGAATGCGACAGCACTCGTATATATCAACCGATTCCGATGTGAGTGAGCATGTGCACAGCAATTACTAAGGTCTCGAGCAAGTTCACTGGTTAGCCTCATCCACCATGTTGTCTTAAAATGGCAGGCACTTTAAGAAATTGCCGAATTTGGCAGCCAAATATAAGTTACTTTAAAGTAAAGCAGCTTGGATAAAGCTGACTAATTTCGCGAAATTCTCATTCATTATATTGATAAAAATTAGTATTGAATCTCCTATATTCGGTTTCCACTAAATTGAGCTTCGTGTGTTTGCATGATATAAGTTGGCTTTTTTTAAATAAGGATTATGAAAGCTACCTCTTCCTCCCGGCACTGGCCGGAAGGACTTTTTAGTATTACTACAGATTTATTTTATACAGTGTAGTTACTTTCTCCAAATTAGACGTTTCCTGTTCAATCTAAGACTCACCTCCCTTTTATTTTCCTATTCCGACTTCTGCCAGGCACCGCGGTTTTCACCTGTAAAATCAAGAACTATCCACTCGTCTCTTTCGATCCACTTGGTAACCCGTAAGCTCAAGTGCCTATTTTTCTATGGTTAGCACACTCGTGGGAAAAATCCCACCCCATTTCGTGCCCTATTAAATTTTTGGTAAATACATTTTAAACCAAATCTACTACTCTATGTTGTAAAATGCATCAGTACTAATCATGCTTTTATATTTATTTTAACAGTTTGTAGTAGTTTCTGCAAATAATCACGTTTTTTTTTTTTTTTTTTTTTTTTTTTTTTTTTTAATAGAAAAGATGCAAACGATTTGTTTTATACCTTTAAACATGAATTAGTTCTCAAAATTAATCTTTAGTACATTTAACCACTTCACCGGCGACAGGTATGGGGAAACAGTGCTCCGACTTATCTCGGGGCAGCCGGTGAAGTGGTTAATATCGTTTCATCACAATTAAAAGTAGTTTTTATGTTACTCTTTCATTAAATTTATTTTTGTGTGTGTTATCCTAAGAAATGAACATATCAAACTCAAATATTTGTACACGCGCGAGATTATTTAATCCCAACAGGTATATTTCTTCCCTCCTAGCGAGCAAACAAAAGACTTTCCGTCACCTACCTGGCCGTCCACCACCGTTCTGGACCTTAACTTTGAAAAGTACAGGGCAGGTCAGTATCGTCCTTTAAAAAAAATATCCTTTTTTTCGATTAAGAAACTTACTTCAGCCCGTGTGCTTACATGTTAATTGACAAATCTTCACAGGAGATTATATCTTGTTCATTATCCGTGCTTCTCACTATTTAGGTCCCTTTTGTTATTCACTTTCCGATATATACAAGCCTCTCTGGTATTTCCTTTTATATAATACAGCATTTCATCTAATACAAATAGGAGTATAATGGTGCTCATTGTAATCCCACAGATAAGAAGCATGTGTCCTTAACCCCAGTACGTAGCTAATGGTACACAGATTAATACGATACATAAAGAAAATAAAATTTATTAACAGTAATCTTCATTAAGTATACGTCTCATTAACGCCAGAGACCTGGCAATATCAATATTGCAGTTGCAGGTATCTGTATTAAATACAGTAGAATCTCGTTGCAACAAATGTCTTCTTAACGAATTTTTCAGTTTAACGAATATTATTTGGATTGTTAAAAAAATCATATTATCCAACTTTATTATAAAAATGTCTACTTTAATGAATCTTTTAGTATAGCGAATTTAGCTCTCCAAAAATTCGTTGTATCGCGATTTTACTGTATTTTATTACTATGTCAATATTTATATGTTTAGTCTCAAATAGTGCACTTTTAAAATTTATTTTTGAAATGATATTACATTTTAGTTTTTATTTAGCCATATTTAATTTTTACGGCTTTTACTCATTATATTATTATAATCAGTATTACATTTTTTTAGTATAGTTACGAGAAACTTTCATAAAATTCAGAAGATAAGATGAGATCATCAATTCATGCAAACTATTAAGCATCCGCTTTACTTTCTTTTACATCTCATACATAGAGAATTTCATAAACAACTATTGGCATTATTTTTAAAAGCTCAAGGATTCATTTTTACGTGCGTTCGTAATTTTGTCAAAACGTAGCACCTACAATAACATGTCTGGTCCGTCCGTCTGTATGAATGATCACCGATCCGTACAGCGAAAAAATACTCAATCGAATGGTTTGAAATTTATGGGGACTATGGAGTTCAAAATCCTTAAAAATATTTTTTTTTATTTTTGTAAATTTAACCTTAAATATTATTCAAGGGTACATTATATGCATTAAGGCATGCATTTATCACAAAAAAAAAAAAATAAATAAATAAAAAATTATTTTTGAGGAAAAAAAAAATGGAATTTTACGCATCGTCTCAGAAATTTTCGAAATGCCCCCTGCGTCTCCCATATCAATGAAAATCCCCAATGTTTTTTATAAAAGTTTGGTTTATATATAGAAATAAAATAGAGCATCGAATTTTATATATTGGAATTTAAAGGTTAAAAAAAATGAAAAAATTTGAAATTTTTTCGAAAAATTTTCAAATTTTCAAAATTTTTCAATTTTTTTTTATTTTTCGTAAATTTTATCTTAAATATTATTATTGAAGGGTATATTATATGCACTATGGCATGCATTTATCACAAAAAAATAAAAATAAAATTAAAAAGATATTTTTGAGAAAAAAATGGAATTTTACGCGTCGTCATAGAAATCTTCGAAGTGCCCCCTGCGCGTTCCATATCAATGAAAATCCCTAATATTTTTTATAAAAGTTTGGTTTATATATAGGAATAAAATAGAGCATCGAATTTTATATATTTGAATTTAAAGGTTAAAAAAAAATTTCTTTTGAAAAATTTTGAAATTTTTTCGTTTTTTTTTTTTTTTTTTTTTTTTTTTTTTTTTTTTTTTTACCTTTACATTAAAATATATAAAATTAGATGCTCTAATTTGTTTATGTATATAAACCAAACTTTTATAAAAAATATTGGGGATTTTCATTGATATGGGAGACGCAGGTTGCAATTCGAAGATTTCTGAGACGACACGTAAAATTCAATTTTTTTTCTCAAAAATAAATTTATTTATTTATTTTTTTTTGATAAATGCATGCCATAATGCATATAATGTACCCTTGATTAATATTTAAGGTGAAATTTACAAAAATAAAAAAAAAATATTTTTAAGGATTTTAAACTCCACTGTCCCCTTAATATATATAATCGCTGGAGAATTTTGCATGAGTTATTTCAAATTTTATGAAAATCAAATCAAAATATATTTATAAAAGTTTTCTTCATTCTATTAAATCCTATTATACGTAATTAATTCAGTGATATCCCATTATAGTGACTAGTCCTAGTTTGCAATGGTGATTAGATCCTATTTAAGATGGAGTCATATTATTTCCATATTACTGAATTTAATATACATAATCATTATAAATTGTGTATTCATGCATTTTCGCATAAAAGTGCAGCAGTTATTGCGGCAAGATATGAATATTTACTATAAAACTAGTCATAGTACGAACGCTTCTCATTTGCCGCATTTGACGTATAATTTCCGACTTTTAGGTAGCTTTCTTTACAAAAAAGCTACCTATTGCAGCCGTTCGGAGGAAAGCGATTTCAAAAAATTTTGGTATATTTTCATCGATCATGACTCCCAGACCCCGAAACCACCCTCCGTCCAAAATTGATATATATATATATATATATATATATATATATATATATCTGACCTATGTCACACTGTAACTCCCGTAATTATGGACCGATTTCTATGTAATTCGGTGTGTACATAGTACATACCAATCTCTCGACCGAGTTCGTTGGCCAGCTTCATCCGCCATTTTGTTTCAAAATGGCGGCCATTTAAAATTTTTTTAAAAATTTAAAATTTGAAATGTGGTACCAAAAAATTGAAAATGGAAAAATATTTTTCTTATGTATTTGACCTTTATACAAAGATTTCGGAGCAGTTTTTGTTTCGTCTATATCTTAAAAAATGGCTGAGTTATAGCATTTTGAATTTCTAGCGTGGCTGACATTTTGAAACGTCCTGAATTTTGTCACGCGATAAAAGGCGTATTTATGAACCGATTCGGGTGTAATTCGGTGTGTACATAGTACATACCAATCTCTCGACCGAGTTCGTTGGCCAGCTTCATCCGCCATTTTGTTTCAAAATGGCGGCCATTTAAAAATTTAAAATTGAAATGTGGTACCAAAAAATTGAAAATGGAAAAATATTTTTTTCTTATGTATTTGACCTTTATACAAAGATTTTGGAGCAGTTTTTGTTTCGTCTATATCTTAAAAAATGGCTGAGTTATAGCATTTTGAATTTCTAGCGTGGCTGACATTTTGAAACGTCCTGAATTTTGTCACGCGATAAAAGGCGTATTTATGAACCGATTTGGATGTAACTTCGTTTATACATAGTACATACCAATGCCTCGACCGGGTTCGTTGGCCAGCTTCACCCGCCATCTTGTTTAAAAATGGCGGCCATTTAAATTTTTAAGAATAATTTAAATTTGAAATGTGGTACCAAAAATTGAAAATTGAAAAAATATTTTCTTCTTATGTGTTTGACCTTGATTAAAAGATTCGGGAGCATTTTTTGTTTCGTCTATATCTTAAGAAATGGCTGAGTTATAGCATTTTGAATTTCTAGCGTGGCTGACATTTTGAAACGTCCTGATTTTTCTCACGTAATAACAGGCGTATTTATGAACCGACTTGGATGTACCTTGGTGTGTACATAGTACATACAAATATCTCGACCGAGTTCTTTGGCCAGCTTCATCCGCCATCTTGTTTCAAAATGGCGGCCATTTAAAAAAATAAAAAAATAAAAAAATTTAAATGAGATACCAAAAAATTGGAAAATGAAAAAGATTTTTTTGTATGTGTTTGACCTTAATACAAAGATTCCGGAACAGTTTTTCTTTCGTCTATATCTAAAAAAAATGGCCGAGTAATAGCATTTTGAATTTCTCTTGTGGCTGACATTTTAAAACGACCTGATTTTTGTCACGCGATAACAGGCGTATTTATGAACCTATTTGTATGTAACTTGGTCTGTACATAGTACATACCAATGTCTCGACTCAGTTCGTTGGCCAGCTTCATTCGCCATCTTGTTTCAAAAGGGTTGCCATTTAAAAAAAATTAAATTTAAAATTCAAAATGAGGTATTCAAAAATTGGAAAATGAAAAAGATTTTTTTTTATGTGTTTGGTCTTGATACAAAGATTCCGGAGCAGTTTTTGTTTCTGAAAATTTGTTCTTTTGTTGATATCTTAAAAAATTGTTGATTTATAGCACTTGAATTTCTAGCATGGCTATCATTTTGAAACGATCTTGTATTTGTCACGCGATAACACACGTATTCGCCTATTTCGATGTAAGAAGGCATGTGGATAGTATACATCAACACCTCGACCAATTTCGCTGGCCAGATTCATCAGCCATCTTGTTTCAAAATGGCGGCCATTAAATTAAAAAAATATATATATATTTAAAGTGAGGTGCAAAAAAATTAGAAATAGAAAAAGGTTTCTTTCTTAAGTATTTGATCTTTATATAAGGATTCAGGAGCATTTTTTGTTTGTCTTTACCTTAAAAAATGGCTCAGATAAAGCAGTTTCAATTTCTATTTTGGGTGACATTTTGAAAAATCTGATTTTTTGAATGCGACAGCACTCGTATATATCAACCGATTCCGATGTGAGTGAGCATGTGCACAGCAATTACTAAGGTCTCGAGCAAGTTCACTGGTTAGCCTCATCCACCATGTTGTCTTAAAATGGCAGGCACTTTAAGAAATTGCCGAATTTGGCAGCCAAATATAAGTTACTTTAAAGTAAAGCAGCTTGGATAAAGCTGACTAATTTCGCGAAATTCTCATTCATTATATTGATAAAAATCAGTATTGAATCTCCTATATTCGGTTTCCACTAAATTGAGCTTCGTGTGTTTGCATGATATAAGTTGGCTTTTTTTAAATAAGGATTATGAAAGCTACCTCTTCCTCCCGGCACTGGCCGGAAGGACTTTTTAGTATTACTACAGATTTATTTTATACAGTGTAGTTACTTTCTCCAAATTAGACGTTTCCTGTTCAATCTAAGACTCACCTCCCTTTTATTTTCCTATTCCGACTTCTGCCAGCCACCGCGGTTTTCACCTGTAAAATCAAGAACTATCCACTCGTCTCTTTCGATCCACTTGGTAACCCGTAAGCTCAAGTGCCTATTTTTCTATGGTTAGCACACTCGTGGGAAAAATCCCACCCCATTTCGTGCCCTATTAAATTTTTGGTAAATACATTTTAAACCAAATCTACTACTCTATGTTGTAAAATGCATCAGTACTAATCATGCTTTTATATTTATTTTAACAGTTTGTAGTAGTTTCTGCAAATAATCACGTTTTTTTTTTTTTTTTTTTTTTTTTTTTAATAGAAAAGATGCAAACGATTTGTTTTATACCTTTAAACATGAATTAGTTCTCAAAATTAATCTTTAGTACATTTAACCACTTCACCGGCGACAGGTATGGGGAAACAGTGCTCCGACTTATCTCGGGGCAGCCGGTGAAGTGGTTAATATCGTTTCATCACAATTAAAAGTAGTTTTTATGTTACTCTTTCATTAAATTTATTTTTGTGTGTGTTATCCTAAGAAATGAACATATCAAACTCAAATATTTGTACACGCGCGAGATTATTTAATCCCAACAGGTATATTTCTTCCCTCCTAGCGAGCAAACAAAAGACTTTCCGTCACCTACCTGGCCGTCCACCACCGTTCTGGACCTTAACTTTGAAAAGTACAGGGCAGGTCAGTATCGTCCTTTAAAAAAAATATCCTTTTTTTCGATTAAGAAACTTACTTCAGCCCGTGTGCTTACATGTTAATTGACAAATCTTCACAGGAGATTATATCTTGTTCATTATCCGTGCTTCTCACTATTTAGGTCCCTTTTGTTATTCACTTTCCGATATATACAAGCCTCTCTGGTATTTCCTTTTATATAATACAGCATTTCATCTAATACAAATAGGAGTATAATGGTGCTCATTGTAATCCCACAGATAAGAAGCATGTGTCCTTAACCCCAGTACGTAGCTAATGGTACACAGATTAATACGATACATAAAGAAAATAAAATTTATTAACAGTAATCTTCATTAAGTATACGTCTCATTAACGCCAGAGACCTGGCAATATCAATATTGCAGTTGCAGGTATCTGTATTAAATACAGTAGAATCTCGTTGCAACAAATGTCTTCTTAACGAATTTTTCAGTTTAACGAATATTATTTGGATTGTTAAAAAAATCATATTATCCAACTTTATTATAAAAATGTCTACTTTAATGAATCTTTTAGTATAGCGAATTTAGCTCCCCAAAAATTCGTTGTATCGCGATTTTACTGTATTTTATTACTATGTCAATATTTATATGTTTAGTCTCAAATAGTGCACTTTTAAAATTTATTTTTGAAATGATATTACATTTTAGTTTTTATTTAGCCATATTTAATTTTTACGGCTTTTACTCATTATATTATTATAATCAGTATTACATTTTTTTAGTATAGTTACGAGAAACTTTCATAAAATTCAGAAGATAAGATGAGATCATCAATTCATGCAAACTATTAAGCATCCGCTTTACTTTCTTTTACATCTCATACATAGAGAATTTCATAAACAACTATTGGCATTATTTTTAAAAGCTCAAGGATTCATTTTTACGTGCGTTCGTAATTTTGTCAAAACGTAGCACCTACAATAACATGTCTGGTCCGTCCGTCTGTATGAATGATCACCGATCCGTACAGCGAAAAAATACTCAATCGAATGGTTTTAAATTTATGGGGACTATGGAGTTCAAAATCCTTAAAAATATTTTTTTTTATTTTTGTAAATTTAACCTTAAATATTATTCAAGGGTACATTATATGCATTAAGGCATGCATTTATCACAAAAAAATAAATAAATAAATAAAAAATTATTTTTGAGAAAAAAAAAATGGAATTTTACGCATCGTCTCAGAAATTTTCGAAATGCCCCCTGCGTCTCCCATATCAATGAAAATCCCCAATGTTTTTTATAAAAGTTTGGTTTATATATAGAAATAAAATAGAGCATCGAATTTTATATATTGGAATTTAAAGGGTAAAAAAAATGAAAAAATTTGAAATTTTTTCGAAAAATTTTCAAATTTTCAAAATTTTTCAATTTTTTTTTATTTTTCGTAAATTTTATCTTAAATATTATTATTGAAGGGTATATTATATGCACTATGGCATGCATTTATCACAAAAAAATAAAAATAAAATTAAAAAGATATTTTTGAGAAAAAAATGGAATTTTACGCGTCGTCATAGAAATCTTCGAAGTGCCCCCTGCGCGTTCCATATCAATGAAAATCCCTAATATTTTTTATAAAAGTTTGGTTTATATATAGAAATAAAATAGAGCATCGAATTTTATATATTTGAATTTAAAGGTTAAAAAAAAATTTCTTTTGAAAAATTTTGAAATTTTTTCGTTTTTTTTTTTTTTTTTTTTTTTTTTTTACCTTTACATTAAAATATATAAAATTAGATGCTCTATTTTGTTTATGTATATAAACCAAACTTTTATAAAAAATATTGGGGATTTTCATTGATATGGGAGACGCAGGTTGCAATTCGAAGATTTCTGAGACGACACGTAAAATTCAATTTTTTTTCTCAAAAATAAATTTTTTTTTTTTTTTGATAAATGCATGCCATAATGCATATAATGTACCCTTGATTAATATTTAAGGTGAAATTTACAAAAATAAAAAAAAAATATTTTTAAGGATTTTAAACTCCACTGTCCCCTTAATATATATAATCGCTGGAGAATTTTGCATGAGTTATTTCAAATTTTATGAAAATCAAATCAAAATATATTTATAAAAGTTTTCTTCATTCTATTAAATCCTATTATACGTAATTAATTCAGTGATATCCCATTATAGGGACTAGTCCTAGTTTGCAATGGTGATTAGATCCTATTTAAGATGGAGTCATATTATTTCCATATTACTGAATTTAATATACATAATCATTATAAATTGTGTATTCATGCATTTTCGCATAAAAGTGCAGCAGTTATTGCGGCAAGATATGAATATTTACTATAAAACTAGTCATAGTACGAACGCTTCTCATTTGCCGCATTTGACGTATAATTTCCGACTTTTAGGTAGCTTTCTTTACAAAAAAGCTACCTATTGCAGCCGTTCGGAGGAAAGCGATTTCAAAAAATTTTGGTATATTTTCATCGATTTTGACTTCCAGACCCCGAAACCACCCTCCGTCTAAAATTGATATATATATATATATATATATATATATATATATATATATATATATATCTGACCTATGTCACACTGTAACTCCCATAATTATGGACCGATTTCTATGTAATTCGGTGTGTACATAGTACATACCAATCTCTCGACCGAGTTCGTTGGCCAGCTTCATCCGCCATTTTGTTTCGAAATGGCGGCCATTTAAAATTTTTTTAAAAATTTAAAATTTGAAATGTGGTACCAAAAAATTGAAAATGGAAAAATATTTTTCTTATGTATTTGACCTTTATACAAAGATTTCGGAGCAGTTTTTGTTTCGTCTATATCTTAAAAAATGGCTGAGTTATAGCATTTTGAATTTCTAGCGTGGCTGACATTTTGAAACGTCCTGAATTTTGTCACGCGATAAAAGGCGTATTTATGAACCGATTTGGGTGTAATTCGGTGTGTACATAGTACATACCAATCTCTCGACCGAGTTCGTTGGCCAGCTTCATCCGCCATTTTGTTTCAAAATGGCGGCCATTTAAAAATTTAAAATTGAAATGTGGTACCAAAAAATTGAAAATGGAAAAATATTTTTTTCTTATGTATTTGACCTTTATACAAAGATTTTGGAGCAGTTTTTTTTTCGTCTATATCTTAAAAAATGGCTGAGTTATAGCATTTTGAATTTCTAGCGTGGCTGACATTTTGAAACGTCCTGAATTTTGTCACGCGATAAAAGGCGTATTTATGAACCGATTTGGATGTAACTTCGTTTATACATAGTACATACCAATGCCTCGACCGGGTTCGTTGGCCAGCTTCACCCGCCATCTTGTTTAAAAATGGCGGCCATTTAAATTTGAAATGTGGTACCAAAAATTGAAAATTGAAAAAATATTTTCTTATGTGTTTGACCTTGATTAAAAGATTCGGGAGCATTTTTTGTTTCGTCTATATCTTAAGAAATGGCTGAGTTATAGCATTTTGAATTTCTAGCGTGGCTGACATTTTGAAACGTCCTGATTTTTCTCACGTAATAACAGGCGTATTTATGAACCGACTTGGATGTACCTTGGTGTGTACATAGTACATACAAATATCTCGACCGAGTTCTTTGGCCAGCTTCATCCGCCATCTTGTTTCAAAATGGCGGCCATTTAAAAAAATAAAAAAATAAAAAAATTTAAATGAGATACCAAAAAATTGGAAAATGAAAAAGATTTTTTTGTATGTGTTTGACCTTAATACAAAGATTCCGGAACAGTTTTTCTTTCGTCTATATCTAAAAAAAATGGCTGAGTAATAGCATTTTGAATTTCTCTTGTGGCTGACATTTTAAAACGACGTGATTTTTGTCACGCGATAACAGGCGTATTTATGAACCTATTTGTATGTAACTTGGTCTGTACATAGTACATACCAATGTCTCGACTCAGTTCGTTGGCCAGCTTCATTCGCCATCTTGTTTCAAAAGGGTTGCCATTTAAAAAAAATTAAATTTAAAATTCAAAATGAGGTATTCAAAAATTGGAAAATGAAAAAGATTTTTTTTTATGTGTTTGGTCTTGATACAAAGATTCCGGAGCAGTTTTTGTTTCTGAAAATTTGTTCTTTTGTTGATATCTTAAAAAATTGTTGATTTATAGCACTTGAATTTCTAGCATGGCTATCATTTTGAAACGATCTTGTATTTGTCACGCGATAACACACGTATTCGCCTATTTCGATGTAAGAAGGCATGTGGATAGTATACATCAACACCTCGACCAATTTCGCTGGCCAGATTCATCAGCCATCTTGTTTCAAAATGGCGGCCATTAAATTAAAAAAATATATATATATTTAAAGTGAGGTGCAAAAAAATTAGAAATAGAAAAAGGTTTCTTTCTTAAGTATTTGATCTTTATATAAGGATTCAGGAGCATTTTTTGTTTGTCTTTACCTTAAAAAATGGCTCAGATAAAGCAGTTTCAATTTCTATTTTGGGTGACATTTTGAAAAATCTGATTTTTTGAATGCGACAGCACTCGTATATATCAACCGATTCCGATGTGAGTGAGCATGTGCACAGCAATTACTAAGGTCTCGAGCAAGTTCACTGGTTAGCCTCATCCACCATGTTGTCTTAAAATGGCAGGCACTTTAAGAAATTGCCGAATTTGGCAGCCAAATATAAGTTACTTTAAAGTAAAGCAGCTTGGATAAAGCTGACTAATTTCGCGAAATTCTCATTCATTATATTGATAAAAATTAGTATTGAATCTTCTATATTCGGTTTCCACTAAATTGAGCTTCGTGTGTTTGCATGATATAAGTTGGCTTTTTTTAAATAAGGATTATGAAAGCTACCTCTTCCTCCCGGCACTGGCCGGAAGGACTTTTTAGTATTACTACAGATTTATTTTATACAGTGTAGTTACTTTCTCCAAATTAGACGTTTCCTGTTCAATCTAAGACTCACCTCCCTTTTATTTTCCTATTCCGACTTCTGCCAGGCACCGCGGTTTTCACCTGTAAAATCAAGAACTATCCACTCGTCTCTTTCGATCCACTTGGTAACCCGTAAGCTCAAGTGCCTATTTTTCTATGGTTAGCACACTCGTGGGAAAAATCCCACCCCATTTCGTGCCGTATTAAATTTTTGGTAAATACATTTTAAACCAAATCTACTACTCTATGTTGTAAAATGCATCAGTACTAATCATGCTTTTATATTTATTTTAACAGTTTGTAGTAGTTTCTGCAAATAATCACGTTTTTTTTTTTTTTTTTTTTTTTTTTTTTTTTTTTTTTTTTTTAATAGAAAAGATGCAAAGGATTTGTTTTATACCTTTAAACAGGAATTAGTTCTCAAAATTAATCTTTAGTACATTTAACCACTTCACCGGCGACAGGTATGGGGAAACAGTGCTCCGACTTATCTCGGGGCAGCCGGTGAAGTGGTTAATATCGTTTCATCACAATTAAAAGTAGTTTTTATGTTACTCTTTCATTAAATTTATTTTTGTGTGTGTTATCCTAAGAAATGAACATATCAAACTCAAATATTTGTACACGCGCGAGATTATTTAATCCCAACAGGTATATTTCTTCCCTCCTAGCGAGCAAACAAAAGACTTTCCGTCACCTACCTGGCCGTCCACCACCGTTCTGGACCTTAACTTTGAAAAGTACAGGGCAGGTCAGTATCGTCCTTTAAAAAAAATATCCTTTTTTTCGATTAAGAAACTTACTTCAGCCCATGTGCTTACATGTTAATTGACAAATCTTCACAGGAGATTATATCTTGTTCATTATCCGTGCTTCTCACTATTTAGGTCCCTTTTGTTATTCACTTTCCGATATATACAAGCCTCTCTGGTATTTCCTTTTATATAATACAGCATTTCATCTAATACAAATAGGAGTATAATGGTGCTCATTGTAATCCCACAGATAAGAAGCATGTGTCCTTAACCCCAGTACGTAGCTAATGGTACACAGATTAATACGATACATAAAGAAAATAAAATTTATTAACAGTAATCTTCATTAAGTATACGTCTCATTAACGCCAGAGACCTGGCAATATCAATATTGCAGTTGCAGGTATCTGTATTAAATACAGTAGAATCTCGTTGCAACAAATGTCTTCTTAACGAATTTTTCAGTTTAACGAATATTATTTGGATTGTTAAAAAAATCATATTATCCAACTTTATTATAAAAATGTCTACTTTAATGAATCTTTTAGTATAGCGAATTTAGCTTCCCAAAAATTCGTTGTATCGCGATTTTACTGTATTTTATTACTATGTCAATATTTATATGTTTAGTCTCAAATAGTGCACTTTTAAAATTTATTTTTGAAATGATATTACATTTTAGTTTTTATTTAGCCATATTTAATTTTTACGGCTTTTACTCATTATATTATTATAATCAGTATTACATTTTTTTAGTATAGTTACGAGAAACTTTCATAAAATTCAGAAGATAAGATGAGATCATCAATTCATGCAAACTATTAAGCATCCGCTTTACTTTCTTTTACATCTCATACATAGAGAATTTCATAAACAACTATTGGCAATATTTTTAAAAGCTCAAGGATTCATTTTTACGTGCGTTCGTAATTTTGTCAAAACGTAGCACCTACAATAACATGTCTGGTCCGTCCGTCTGTATGAATGATCACCGATCCGTACAGCGAAAAAATACTCAATCGAATGGTTTGAAATTTATGGGGACTATGGAGTTCAAAATCCTTAAAAATATTTTTTTTTTATTTTTGTAAATTTAACCTTAAATATTATTCAAGGGTACATTATATGCATTAAGGCATGCATTTATCACAAAAAAAAATAAAATTAAAAAGATATTTTTGAGAAAAAAATGGAATTTTACGCGTCGTCATAGAAATCTTCGAAGTGCCCCCTGCGCGTTCCATATCAATGAAAATCCCTAATATTTTTTATAAAAGTTTGGTTTATATATAGAAATAAAATAGAGCATCGAATTTTATATATTTGAATTTAAAGGTTAAAAAAAAATTTCTTTTGAAAAATTTTGAAATTTTTTCGTTTTTTTTTTTTTTTTTTTTTTTTTTCCTTTACATTAAAATATATAAAATTAGATGCTCTATTTTGTTTATGTATATAAACCAAACTTTTATAAAAAATATTGGGGATTTTCATTGATATGGGAGACGCAGGTTGCAATTCGAAGATTTCTGAGACGACACGTAAAATTCAATTTTTTTTTCTCAAAAATAAATTTATTTATTTTTTTTTTTTTTTGATAAATGCATGCCATAATGCATATAATGTACCCTTGATTAATATTTAAGGTGAAATTTACAAAAATAAAAAAAAAAATATTTTTAAGGATTTTAAACTCCACTGTCCCCTTAATATATATAATCGCTGGAGAATTTTGCATGAGTTATTTCAAATTTTATGAAAATCAAATCAAAATATATTTATAAAAGTTTTCTTCATTCTATTAAATCCTATTATACGTAATTAATTCAGTGATATCCCATTATAGGGACTAGTCCTAGTTTGCAATGGTGATTAGATCCTATTTAAGATGGAGTCATATTATTTCCATATTACTGAATTTAATATACATAATCATTATAAATTGTGTATTCATGCATTTTCGCATAAAAGTGCAGCAGTTATTGCGGCAAGATATGAATATTTACTATAAAACTAGTCATAGTACGAACGCTTCTCATTTGCCGCATTTGACGTATAATTTCCGACTTTTAGGTAGCTTTCTTTACAAAAAAGCTACCTATTGCAGCCGTTCGGAGGAAAGCAATTTCAAAAAATTTTGGTATATTTTCATCGATCATGACCCCCAGACCCCGAAACCACCCTCCGTTCAAAATTTATATATATATATATATATATATATATATATATATATATATATATATATATATATATATATATATATATATATATATATATATATATATCTGACCTATGTCACACTGTAACTCCCGTAATTATGGACCGATTTCTATGTAATTCGATGTGTACATAGTACATACCAATGTCTCGACCGAGTTCGTTGGCCAGCTTCATCCGCCGTTTTGTTTCAAAATGGCGGCCATTTAAAATTTAAAAAAAAAATAAAACTTGAAATGTGGTACCAAAAAATTAAAAATGGAAAAATATTTTTTTCTTATGTATTTGACCTTTATACAAAGATTCCGGAGCAGTTTTTGTTTCGTCTATATCTTAAAAAATTGCTGAGTTATAGCATTTTGAATTTCTAGCGTGGCTGACATTTTGAAACGTCCTGAATTTTGTCACGGGATAAAAGGCGTATTTATGAACCGATTTGGATGTAATTTGGTGTGTACATAGTACATACCAATCTCTCGACCGAGTTCGTTGGCCAGCTTCATCCGCCATTTTGTTTCAAAATGGCGGCCATTTAAAATTTTTTTTAAAATTTAAAATTTGAAATGTGGTACCAAAAAATTGAAAGTGGAAAAATATTTTTTTTATGTATTTGACCTTTATACAAAGATTTCGGAGCAGTTTTTGTTTCGTCTATATCTTAAAAAATGGCTGAGTTATAGCATTTTGAATTTCTAGCGTGGCTGACATTTTGAAACGTCCTGAATTTTGTCACGCGATAAAAGGCGTATTTATGAACCGACTTGGATGTAATTCGGTGTGTACATAGTACATACCAATCTCTCGACCGAGTTCGTTGGCCAGCTTCATCCGCCATTTTGTTTCAAAATGGCGGCCATTTAAAAATTTAAAATTGAAATGTGGTACCAAAAAATTGAAAATGGAAAAATATTTTTTTCTTATTTATTTGACCTTTATACAAAGATTTTGGAGCAGTTTTTGTTTCGTCTATATCTTAAAAAATGGCTGAGTTATAGCATTTTGAATTTCTAGCGTGGCTGACATTTTGAAACGTCCTGAATTTTGTCACGCGATAAAAGGCGTATTTATGAACCGATTTGGATTTAACTTCGTTGATACATAGTACATACCAATGCCTCGACCGGGTTCGTTAGCCAGCTTCACCCACCATCTTGTTTAAAAATGGCGGCCATTTAAATTTTTAAGAATAATTTAAATTTGAAATGTGGTACCAAAAATTGAAAATTGAAAAAATATTTTCTTCTTATGTGTTTGACCTTGATTAAAAGATTCGGGAGCATTTTTTGTTTCGTCTATATCTTAAGAAATGGCTGAGTTATAGCATTTTGAATTTCTAGCGTGGCTGACATTTTGAAACGTCCTGATTTTTCTCACGTAATAACAGGCGTATTTATGAACCAACTTGGATGTACCTTGGTGTGTACATAGTACATACAAATATCTCGACCGAGTTCGTTGGCCAGCTTCATTCGCCATCTTGTTTCAAAAGGGTTGCCATTTAAAAAAAATTAAATTTAAAATTCAAAATGAGGTATTAAAAAATTGGAAAATGAAAACGATTTTTTTCGTATGTGTTTGACCTTAATACAAAGATTCCGGAACAGTTTTTCTTTCGTTTATATCTAAAAAAAAATGGCTGAGTAATAGCATTTTGAATTTCTCTTGTGGCTGAAATTTTAAAACGACCTGATTTTTGTCACGCGATAACAGGCGTATTTATGAACCTATTTGTATGCAACTTGGTCTGTACATAGTATATACCAATGTCTCGACCGAGTTCGTTGGCCAGCTTCATTCGCCATCTTGTTTCAAAAGGGTTGCCATTTAAAAAAAATTAAATTTAAAATTCAAAATGAGGTATTAAAAAATTGGAAAATGAAAAAGATTTTTTTTGTATGTGTTTGACCTTAATACAAAGATTCCGGAACAGTTTTTCTTTCGTCTATATCTAAAAAAAAATGGCTGAGTAATAGCATTTTGAATTTCTCTTGTGGCTGACATTTTAAAACGACCTGATATTTGTCACGCGATAACAGGCGTATTTATGAACCTATTTGTATGTAACTTGGTCTGTACATTGTACATACCAATGTCTCGACTGTGTTCGTTGGCCAGCTTCATTCGCCATCTTGTTTCAAAAGGGTTGCCATTTAAAAAAAATTAAATTTAAAATTCAAAATGAGGTATTAAAAAATTGGAAAATGAAAAAGATTTTTTTTTATGTGTTTGGCCTTGATACAAAGATTCCGGAGCAGTTTTTGTTTCTGAAAATTTGTTCTTTTGTTGATATCTTAAAAAATGGTTGATTTATAGCACTTGAATTTCTAGCATGGCTAACATTTTGAAACGATCTTGTATTTGTCACGCGATAACACACGTATTCGCCTATTTCGATGTAAGAAGGCATGTGGATAGTATACATCAACACCTCGACCAAGTTCGCTGGCCAGATTCATCAGCCATCTTGTTTCAAAATGGCGGCCATTAAATTAAAAAATATATATATATTTAAAGTGAGGTGCAAAAAAATTAGAAATAGAAAAAGGTTTCTTTCTTAAGTATTTGATCTTGATATAAGGATTCAGGAGCATTTTTTGTTTGTCTTTACCTTAAAAAATGGCTCAGATAAAGCAGTTTCAATTTCTATTGTGGGTGACATTTTGAAAAATCTGATTTTTTGCATGCGACAGCACTCCTATATATTAACCGATTCCGATTTGAGTGAGCATGTGCACAGCAATTACTAAGGTCTCGACCAAGTTCACTGCTTAGTCTCCTCCACCATGTTGTCTTAAAATGACAGGCACTTTAAGAAATTGCCGAATTTGGCAGCCAAATATAAGTTACTTTAAAGTAAAGCAGCTTGGATAAAGCTGAATTTCGCGAAATTCTCATTCATTATATTGATAAAAATTAGTATTGAATGTCCTATATTCGGTTTCCACTAAATTGAGCTTCGTGTGTTTGCATGATATAAGTTGGCTTTTTTAAAATAAGGATTATGAAAGCCACCTCTTCCTCCCGGCACTGGCCGGAAGGATTTTTTAAATCGATTTTAGAAAAAAAACGTGTTACATTTTAGTTCGAATTTAGCCATATTTGCTTTTCACGGCATTCGCATATCAAATCACCACAATCAATGTAACATTTTCGGTAAAATGACGAGAAAATTTCATAAAATCCAGAAGATGAACGAGATCAATATGCGCAAATTATTAAGCCTCAGCTTTACATTTTTTTAGATCTCATACACAGAGAATTTCATAAACAAGTAATGGCATTATTTTTAAAAGGTCTGGGAGTCATTTTTGAAAACTGCGAACAATTCTTTAGCGAACGAGATATATTGATCTCGGGAGGAACAGGAATGCTTTACATCTTCTTAATAATGAATGCTGGAATAATTAAATCTTCACGGACTTCGAACATCCTGAAAATTCCATTAACAAGACGATCTAGTGATAAAAATGCTGTCGAAATATTTTGTGAGACGGGGAATTTATTTAAATGAACTTCGGGAATAAATTGAATTCGCATTTTTTTCTTTTTATTTCTTCTTGGGAGATAAAAATTAATGATCTCTCACAAAATTCATTCTTCCTAAAATGGCTCAGGCATGGCAAAGAAAGAAAGATTTCTGTTTCATCACTTTAAATATGGATCATTAAAATATTTATGATAATTTAATCTAAAAGGGTTTTATTTTGATAATTAAAATGCAATTATAAAATTGTCTAAAAAAGCGTTAGAATTAAATGCATTCAATTTTAATTAAAAATGTTTTAGATACGTAGTATCAAGATTTTGCGAAGCATACTTTTAAAGTAGCGGGTTTAAACAATGCGATTTACATTCTACAGAGATTTGGTGTAATAATGTAGCAATAATTAAAGAAATATTACAACAAGTAAAAATTAAATTAAAAAAATCAAAAAACCCGACTGCGAAAATGCGAACTAATTAATTATTTCTCATCAGTGTGAAACTATTTTTTTTATATTACTTACCTACTTTTTTTATTTACTTGTATTGATGACTTTTAAGTTGTGTTTAATTGTTAGTTCCCATCTATAAACACTGTTTTCATGAGCTCTATAGATATCTATGATGGTGTTTCAGTTAAGCTAGAGATCCTATCTGCACAACGTCCAGGTTGGTAATATTTAAACGGAGCTTCTGACTGTAAAATAATCAATGAAACATTTCTTAAATTTTGAAAGACCTATACAATGATATGCCACTCAATATGGTGCGCAATTTTTTTTCGTGCCTAAGACCATTTTGTATTTTACGATCGCCATTTTGAATTTATAAAAACAAAATGTAGCCTATAACTATCCGACGGTTAAGGCAAATCGATAGAGACGTCATTCATTAATATCCATCCAGCCGTTGGGATGTTTCAAGAGTATAAAGAAATTCACATACCTAGATACGCGTAAAACACATAACCCTTCTTGACAGTCGGGTAAAAAACGAATACTTCCAGTAGGAGTATGCGGGAAAATCAGGAAAATATTCCCATATCTTTATATATAAAGAATGATTTCTGATTAAAAATACTGATACAGAAATAATAGGGTAATACAAGAAGAAAAATTATACTATTCAAGAAGAATAATTATGCATTAAGTGTAATATCAGATAAAAATGGCGAAAAAAAACGTTGCTTTAGAGCATTATGCATAGAATAAAGAAGAAATAGAGAATAAAGAAAATTATTAATGAAATACGAAGAAATTACTTAGGTATGGGTAAAAAAAATCCCTGCCGGCTCGGGCCTACAGGCGGAGGTAGATTTCGAAGTTAAGTAGTAAATTCACCAACAAAACTTATATCAACATTAAATATAAACCCAGTTCCTTCACTAAGAATGAGCTCTAGGGAGCTAAACATATTGTGAAAATTCTTATATACACGAATACACAGACGCATGTATATGGAATAGGTTTAAAAATGGCTAAAAAAAATACAGAGATCCTCAAAGTGCTAAAATATGTTAATATTTCCATAGTCGGGTTTTTAGCATGTTTTAATACGTTTCTTCAAACTCACATGACGTTACATATTCACCTGCTGAGGTCCATTATATATACAATATGACGTAATATATATATTTTTTTAATTCGTCAAACTATTTATTTCATTTTGAGTTTTCATTCTGAAATCTTGCTCTAGAAAACTTATGGCGTAATATTCAATTTGTTTTCAATTCGTCAAACTATTTATTTAATTTATTTTTTCACGTGAAAAATCTTGCAAAAGAAAAGCAATTGTTGTGGTGAGAATTTTATTGTTTTGTTTTTTTTTAATTGTTGGCAACTGCTATAATGAAAAATATTTATTTTTTCCTGTCATTGTTGTGTAAGAGCTGGTTTTATCAGAATCTTGTTAAGACGGTATATTCAAAATTTTGAACCCTCCCCATTTCCATTCCCTTGGGCCGATTTTGCCCATTTTCAATCCCCGCCGAGATATTAACCATATCAAAGTTGTTGGCGAGTTTGAAGACGATCCGTGCATAATTGCGACTTTTATAGTGCGGACAAAATTTAGTACATACATACATACTACATATATACATATATATATATTGCTTATATCATTGAATTCTGTGCCCTTGAAAACGTAATTCAATATATAAGCATTTCCATTATTTGTCGGTGTCCACTTTCTTATTTTTCTTCCATAATAATTCTTATAAATAATTTAATCTTTTTTTTTATATATATATACTTACAGCTTTAATTCATAATATTACGGTTTTTGATGGTGGTAGGTTATGTTTAATTATTGGTTATATATACATATATATATATATATATATATATATATAAACTTTTCAGGTGGGGATGGGTTTGGGTTCCTGGGGTCCTATAATGAAAAGTTATGAAGGAATTTTTCAAAAGTTGCACCATAGGTAGTATTTCTTACGAAATCTACCTAAAAAGGGTTCCAAGCAACTGCATTTAAAAAGTAAGTACAGCATAACTTCAAAAATCCGGCATCACCGGGACCGAGACTATGCCGGATTTTTGAAAATTCCGGATTTTTGAAGGAATGTCAAAAGTAGTACTATATTCTTAATGGTGCCTGTAGCCATAATGTATTTCATTATTAAGTGATAATTATGTAAGAAAAAGAGAAAATTAAATATAAAAATAAACTTACATTAATTGATATTTTCTATGTTACAGAAAAAAAAAAAAACCTAATAAAGAGTGAAATTATTTTTTCTCGTGTAATTTCGGAAACATCGATGTCAATTTTGTTTGCTTCTAATTTTTTGGCCGTTCTTTAACAAGTTTTTCTTGTATTTTATATTACGAAATTTCTATTACGGATCTATTTCGGAAATACACTCTTGTTCTCTAAAACAGAGTTAAATTTATGCATTTTTATAGTGGAACTTTTTCTTCTGCCTGTTGTTCATCCTCGTCTTCGGAGCCGTTACTAGCGTTATCGATGTTCTATTTAGTACAGCGTGAGAAGAGAGAATCCAAAGAACCTGTGTACTAGTACCAGCAACAGTGCAGCTCCCAGAAAAAAATTTCAGAAAATAATCGCCTCTGACAAATGAAAAAAGTCAAATCTTATTATTTATTTTTTTTTCATTTTACTTTCGATGTCGAAGTTTTTAATGCATAAACAATTTCTATTTTTCTTCTACCATAACTTGAAAGTGTAAAAGAAAAAGGAAGCAAAAAAGGTGGTTTTGATACCGGTTTTTTGAAGTTGCCGGATTTCTGAATGCCGGGTTTTTGAAGTCACGCTGTATTGTGAAGGAGATAGTTTTTCCCTAGAGTGCAGACAGAGGTTGTTAGTTTGCTCACAGTGATGTGCAGGTAGGTAGTCTAAGTTGGCTAACGTGTGAGATCAATTTAAATGGCAAGACGCTTAGAAAATTGGTCTCACTTGAAGGTGCAAGGCGTCATATTTTTCTCATGAGAAAAAAAATGTATCCTGGAATATTGCTAATCGAACTGAAAAATTGCTGCAAAATTTCAAACGGGACGACCAGAGTCGCCCACACAGCCCAGTTTTAGTACCCTGTGATTATTTCCTTTTTCCGAAATTGAAGGAACACTTAACTGTCACAAAGTTTTTTTCAGACAGTGGTATGAAGGTTAAATGGGCAGGGACGCGATTCCAACCAAGCAGGATTAAACAAGTTAGTCCTGCGTTCAGATAAATATCCCAATAGGTTTTTGGTTATGTGGAAAAATAATAGGCAAATATGCCTATTAAATATTTTTTCTGCTTTTTGTTAATAAATAAATTTTTATCACCTTTGTAACCCTTTTTGCACTTTTTCTCTATGCAGAAATAAACAGAAAAAAGATACTAAAAATTAAGCCATAATTTTAAAAAATATAGTATGTTAACAGCTAGTAAAAAAAAAAAAAATAATAAAATAAAAATAAAATAAAAAATAAAATAAAAAGTCGAATAAACACTGGTGTAGAGTATGATGTATCACTAGTATAGAGCACTTATCTATTACTGGTAGCGGGCATCATGTATCACTGGTATAAAACATAAATTATAACAGAATGCAGAAAGTGGTTAATGAATGAAAGTATATTATTCAGGAATAGGTAAAGGCTAAGATCCACGGATAGTGTTTTGTATTCTTACTCTACACTGTAAAAAAAATATATATTTTTTTTTAAATCTACGAAAATGTACTATAATTACAAAACAAAATACAAAATAACTTTTTCCGAGTCACCGAAGATTCGAAAAATAATTCCATTATCTTTAGAAACCTCGAAAAGAATTGATTTTCGAAATTTAAAGAAAAATTTATGAAAATAACTTTTTATTAGCTACCAGTAATTTTCGGAAACGTTTGCAAATAGCTTTTAAAATGCATTGATGAATACTCTCTATCTTGGAAAATCAGTTTTCCACGTGCTATCAATTCTGAAGAAAATATTTTCATGTTCAGAAAACATATTTAACAGAGAAACAATTGTTACAAGTGCATGTACCAATTAAGTTATGCAGCTGAAAATGTTTACTTGAAAATGGATAACATCCGAAAAAATAATTTTCCAAGGTAGAGAGGACTCATTAATGCATTGTAAAAGCTACTCGGAAGCGTTTCCGAAAATGACGGGAAGCTAATTAAAACTGATTTTTATAAATTCTTCTTTAAATTTCGAAAATAAATTTCATTTTCTGAGGTTTCTAAACATAAAGGGATGCTTTTTGGTAACTTGGAGTCTCGGAAGAGATTAATATATATTTTCGTTCGCGATAGTACATTTTCACTGCCTTTTTTGCAGTGTAAGAGAAAATGAAACAAGAAGCAGTTCAAATAAATTAAGAAAATATGCGTAAATTTAGCATGTTAGCACTAGAAAGATGGGAATATTTGTACAAGTATTATAAAAATATTTAATACCAGAATTTTTATTTAAAACAGTTTAACTTATTTAATTAGCCCTTTTTTCCTTTATGTCTGTTAAACTCATTTTATAAAAAAAATTGCGGTTCAACTTCAAACCAAATATATCCATATGGTTGGGGCCAAAATGCCCCCCCCCCCCAACCCCCACTGTCATTCTAGCTTCAACAGATATTAGATGAACTTTGTGTAAAATAATATGCCTAACAAGAATTCTAAATCTTATCAACACAAAAAAATATTGATCAACATGTGCACGTAAATAACCGATATATACATTTTAGGAAGCTCATATTTTGATTACTAAGCAACATACATAACATAATCTTATAGATTTAAGAAATTAAAAAAAATGTTTTACTACAAAGAAAGTATTGAAGATACGGATTTTATACGTTGTAAAATATATTGAAAGGAACTTTTAAATTTTTGAAGAACGTTTCAAAAACATCTTTTGAAAATGAATGTGATTTACGAACATTATACAAAATGTACATTGAACAAAATATATTTTACGATGAAACATTCCTGAGTTCAAGAGAAGAATATGTCATTTTCCTAAAAATCTATTTATGGAAGGATGTTAGAAGACGGTTTTAGAAAATTTAACAAAAATTCCTTTTCATGACAATCTTAAACACTGGAAAAAATCCAATTATTTGTAGAAGGAAATATATACATAAATACTCAATTGATGTCTCGTTGCCAACCATTGTTCAAGTCAGAGGACAATAATAATACTAATAAAGAAAATGTATGAATAATAATAAATATCTACGATTATTTCTTCCTTTACAATCATGTCTTGAAAAATACTGGAGTGCATTAAGAGTTACATTACATTATATAAAACATTACTTTAAATGTTGTTCTTGTTAAATGTGTTCTAATAAAAAAAGCAGAAAACGAAAAAGAATATGAAGTGTCACACAAGTATAAATGAGAATGACTAATGTCATTTTTAAATATTCATTATCATTAGGAATAGGCGGTTCAGTTTTGAAGTATATATAGATAACTAAAGAGACTTTTATAGCTTTGTTGCTTCTGCTATTTTTGTTTATTTAAATTATGTGGTTACTTTTGTTGTTTAAAAGTTACTTTTGTTAAATGTGTTCCTATAAAAAAAAAGCGGGAAACGAGAAAGCAGTGTCATACTTGTATAAATGAGAATGACTAATGTCATTTTTAAATATTCATTATCATTGGAGTGTGAGGTTCAATTTTGAAGTATATATAGAAAACTAAAATAAATTTTATAATAGGAGTTGCTTCTGCTATTGTTGTTTATTTAAAGTATTGTGGTTATTATTGTTGTTTAAATGTTACTCTTGTTAAATGTGTTCGATTAAAAAAGAAGAAAACCAAAAAGAATATGAAATGACAAACTTGTATAAATGAGAATGACTCATGTCATTTTTAAATATTCATTATTTTTGGAGTGTGCGGCTCAGTTTTGCAGTATATATAGAAAACAAAAAGAAAATTACACTTAAACTACTTAAAAAGTGAAACAATATTTTAAAAAAGATATACTTTTAATAGTACTTTCAACTATAAAAACATGATCTTCGTCAGAGAAATACAAGAAATTCTACTATTATTAATGTCTAATTTTCAAAATTCACGTACATGGTGACAAAAGGAGTGAAAGTGGAGGTAAATTTTTAGACCCGAAAAACATTGGGAAAATAAAACATGGATATAGGGAAGTTAAATATTGCTCATTATATGATTCTTTAAGCAAACTGGGCCAAATTACACTCTCAGAAATGAATACTCAGATTTCACGAAATTTTCCTTGTTTTTGACGAAATAGTTTCCTGGAATATGCTCCGAGCGAACATTTCGTCAAATTGATGAAATTAGTTTCTTCACTTGCTTGACGATATAAATTTCGTCAATAGTTTCGTCAAAAGAGGGCTGGTGGCGCCATCTCTCAATCAGTTTGGAAGCTCCAATATTTGACACGGGGAAAGAAAAAATAATCACCTCTATCTTTCCCCGGCTTGATTCGAACTCACGACCTTTCGTATGGGAGGTCGCTGTTCTGCCAACCTGGCTACTGGGGAGTTGAAAGTGTCTGCTTTTAGCCTGGTATAATGAATTCTACTTCGTATTTTATTTTTATAACGTAGATTGCAATTTTATCGGGCAGCTATATTTTCTGAAAGTTTTAAGGAAAGCTAATTTATTTTTATGGTTTTCTCGTATCAATAAATAATTATAATATGGCTTGATTAAATAATTTACAACTGAAATTTTCTTTGATCAATGGATGATTAGAATATGGTCTGGTTAATTTGTTGCTCACAAATAATGAATTGTGAAGTGCATATTGCGTGAGATTTTATCACTTTGAGTAGGAAGATAAGATTTTAACACTTTACTGTTTATAAAGAGGAGAGGGATCAATTATGTTTATTTTTAATTTGATTGAAAACATAATGTACTTCTTAAAAAAAAAAAAAAAAAAAAGATATCCTAGAAGTTTGAAATTTTATTGACCTAATTTTCTTATTGAATGGTTTTGAAAAACACAGGAAATTTATTCTTTTCGAATTAAGACATAACGAACGACAACATATAAATAAAATAATAATAATAATAATAAGCATTCCTAAAAATTCTAACAGCTAAAAAAATAACTAATGAAGAAACAATAACTACCTATATTTCAGTATTTTCTGAAAAGCACTAAGTGCTGTTTTAAAATAAATTATTACAGGACTAACACAAACAAGCAAATATCTGTAGGATTTGAGGAACGTATAGGAAATAATCGTAGGATTTGAGGAGGATTTGAGGAAATGTTTCCTTAAAATGCATTGAGTCTGACCGTGATTGAGGCAAAAATTTCGTCAAATATTTGAGGGTTTGCGTTTCGTTACAAGTCACGTGATGTTAATAGGAAATGATCGTCAAAAACGACGAAATACAGCTCGAGGATTTCTGAATCGTCAAAAGGGAGAGTTTTATTTCTGAGAGTGTATAGGTATGTTGTAGGATAAAACGTTATTACAAACAGTATTTTCGTTAGTAATAATTTCTATTGATTCGCGGATAATTAAATCATGATAACTCTTTGAGGGATATATAATTTTTGCGTCTTTGAAATTAACTTGCATATTCTGCTTCTGATTAAGTCTTGGCAGGCTTGTTGTAGCTCGGTTATACTTTAAATCTCTCAAATGTGCTTTAATACAAACTTTAAGTTTACGCAAAGTCATTACTGTGTATTCGAGATAAATATTTTCTGTTTTTAGTGGAATTATATATGCTCCTGAAATTTCCTCTTTAGAGTGATTTCGAATAATGAAATTTGAAATTTCATCTAATTGCACTGAAAACAGAAAATATTTTCTGATTTTATGGCACTTTAAAAAGTACCTGACCCCTTAAGGTTCTAATGGATTGTTATCAAAATATTTGAATTTTTGCTCACTTTCTTGGGGCGAACATTTCAACAGGCAAAAAACAAAAGACAAAAATACATTCTTGCAATGTTAATTTATGTTTACTTTGTTGTTATAAAACAGATACTAGTTTTTAAGTTACTTGTGGATAGACTGTAAAAAAAAATTAAAAAGGAATTTATTGAAATTATCTGGGATTTCTAAATTGTTTCCTCAACAAGAAATAATAATTTAAATAAAATTAATCTATTAACTGCTAATTACGCCTAAAAAATATGAAAGTCTTGTATTATCATCAGAACACAGAATCGTACGTAATTTAGACGCGTAGCGCATCAAGAAATGATTAAGGAAACAATTACGAAATCCATCTATGCGTACATGGACGGAGTTAAATGAAATAAAAGTCCATCATAAAATAAAACTACCAAAAGAATATTGTTTCAAACAAAAGTTGCATGCAGTTACTTCGCTCTCAAAAGTCAAAATGATTACATCTGAGCTCTGATGCAATAAAACATTAGATTTTTTTTAGGCAGTCTGCATTCTATTATGTTTATTTATCTATGATCTTATTGTGAAGACTGTATTGTTTATTATCTCTCAATTTAAATGCATCTAGATACTAAGTGCTTTACAGATGGCAATAAAAAAGGGTGGTGCATTGCAGCCAGTAACGACAACCTAACGCAGCAATTTATGCTATGCTCTGACAATTAAAGGTATTAATAAAGTGTTTTATACAGAATAAGAAGGTAATCGCTAATTTTAGATGAGAACACATTAGACAGAAATCAAGTAGTTTGAAGCATTTTTTATGAATTATAAGAACTTCAGAGATTTTCATATGCGTCTCAAATAGGGACCCGATGTTTAAAAATACAGAAAAGTGTACATATATAATCTATAAGAATTATTTACACATACAGACATTAACCTATTAAGGGGTCTCAGGACTCTTAAACTGGAAAAAAAGAAAAAAAATACTATTTTCAGCATTTAATATCTTAAAATGTATATGATTTTAAAGCAAAAATTTTCTTGCGGATGAAAGATATAAGTTTGTTCTTTCATTTCATCTATCTTAAAAATTGCAAGACGCAGAATTAGCATATATAGGGGGTTCGGAACTGTCAGACATTTGACTAGCAGAAAATTAGTAACACAGTTTACGGGCAGGATTACAAAATAAATTTAGCAACTGGAATAGAAATTTTGGTGCCTACTTAAACTTCAGATTGCAATAATTACCCTGAATCTAAATAAATTTGTATTTAGAGCAGTGTTATATTTTTAATACAAAGTTGCATTTAGTTAATGTAAAATTCTGAAAATTTCAACAGTATAATCACCTAAAAAATATTTTTTTGAACAGTTAATAGGAACTTATAGGTTCAATTTTATACAGACTAACATGAAACATATGTTTTGAAAATTTCCTGAAAAAATTCTGAGAAGTGTTAGAGATATCGCGTGCGTTATGCCCAAAAACACGTTTGGAGAAAAATGACTTCAAAGATTAGGAAACGCCCCTTCAGCTATAAAGCGGGTATAATTCTAAAAACCATAACTTCTGTTCTAATGGGGATTTTAAGGAACCAATTATATCAAAATATTCAGAAAATATAGTAGTTTAACATCTAAGCAAAATTAAAATGTCAAAAATTTTAAAGCTTTAATAGTCCCGAAACCGCTTAAAGACGAGAAACGTGATTCATATAAGATGATGATCTATATAGATGAATAGATAATGCATACTTGACAATGCAAGAAGATAAATGAGAAAGCTCAAGAAACCAAAATACTAGTTTTGCATATAGTATTTAGACTGATTAAATCAGGAAGTAACCATAGAAAGACATTTTCACCGGTGCATCGGAATATTTGTGATTTCAAGCTTAATTATTGACTAATGCAAATTTTCTTCCACAATCGCATTTCGGTTAACACCAGAAATCGACAATGTTTCGCCTGAAGTTTCAGAAATCTCTCACAAGTAAAAATGGCTGAATGCCACGCTAGGCAAATAAGAAAATTGAAACCATTATAAGTTTAAACAACCTTGATTTTAAAATGTGCATGTCATGAGAATACTACATTAGGCCAATAAATTTTCACAATAATTATTAGGTCCACCCTTCTATAATTAACGCAGATTGATTTGTAAATTTTTCAGTGAGATTTCCTATTTTTCCTCTATCTTCAAGAATGTATTTTGATAGGTACAATAACATAGAGTTAATAACAATATCCAAGGCGTAAATGATCGGGATACAGAAAATTTTCAGTAGTAAACAGTGTTCTTGTTAGACAAAGTTTATTGTATTTGGAATAATTTTTCAGTACTTTATTTTTTTTTCAGAGTTAGACAAATTTTCGTTTTACCCAGAGTCTACTTTAAGGTGAGTTTATTATATTTACGTTTTCTGTTTAATAATGTAAAATATTTTAAATATATACATGTAAAACTTACGTTCCCAGAATTCATTTTTTTTGTGAATAATCTTACGCATTTTCCATCTGTAATACTTATAAACTGTAAAAAAAAAAAAAAAAAAAAAAAAAAAAAAAAAAAAATCTCTAAATTTACTAAAGTTTTTCTTGGAAACTGGGATTCTTAGAACTTTTTATGTAACGGCAACAACAAAAATTCATGTAACAGACACACTTTTGCGCCAAAAATAAAAAAATCTGTAAGGTTACTCAGAATTTTTTAGGAAACTGGGATGCCTAGAACTTTTCATGTAACTGCAACCGTGGTTACAGATAAAATTTTAGTAAGATTACTTTAAATTTAGTAGATTCATTTGTAAAGTTACAGATTTCTGCAGCTTTACAAAAATTAGTTTTCTAGATTTGCAGCTTTTTTTTTTTTTTTTTTTTTTTTTTTTTTTTTTTTTTTTGGACAGTTACAGATGGAAGTTTAGTAAGCATGTAAATTTACTTTTGTAGAACTAGAGATTATTTTTTACTGTGTAGCAGTAGCGCCAACTTTTCAAAAGTATTGGGTCGGCTCAAAAATTTTTGAGTAAAATAACACATATATTTTTCCTTTAGTGTGTATGTGTATGGAGAGAGAGAGGGGCGGTGCGAATGACTAAAGATGATAATTCGAAATTAAATTATGTTTTTTCAAAGAATATTAATTATTACATTTTTTAATTATTACAATTTCATTGTAATTTTTATAAATAATTATATTAAATTATATTCTTATGAGATATTCCTTATAAATACATTAATATTTATTTTAAATAACTTTGGAATTTCTAACTATTAAAAGTGAAAAAAAAGCTAAATGTCAATAAAAGTATGAAGTTTAGTCATCTAACTATTTTAGCAATTCAAGACATAAAAAGAGATGGCATAATATGCAAGAAATTTGTTTTCGTGAGAAATTTAACAATACATCCTCTGAAGAGGTTTTAAGTGCTCCTATAAGTTTACTTGATGTCCTTACTATTTTTCAAACAAAAGTATTTTAAGGAAGTTAATAAAATCACATTTCATTTCAGCGAATAAATAATTAAAAAATTAAATTACTAATTAAATCAATCAAAATTGGGTGGGCTCGCGACACATGGGAACATATAAGTTGGCCATTGTCTTATAGAATATATTTTGTAATGAAATCATACAAATGTTCACACCGATGGGTTATTTATATGTTCTACCTTTTACCATTTTGGCATAAATGTGGTAGTGTTATCAAATTTTTGAATTAACATAATCAAAAATGTGTTTGTCTGCTTATTTACCACCAACATTATTACGTATTAGACAAAGAACCAACATCAAATGAGATAATTAAATTATAAGGTCACAGATAGAAGATAATTAGTGCAATTGATACAAACAAAATAACTCATGTAAAACAAATTTTAAATTTATGGAGTGAATAAAATCGTTGAAGTAAAAAAAGTTGCATAATGCATTGTTTGTAAAAGAGTAAAATAAGTTGAATTATGTTACATATGTTTTTATAACGATTTTAGCGCTAAAATGTGTGCATTTGTGGATAAAAAACGTTAAATATTTATATCACTTGTATATAAATAATTTGATTTATATTATGTACAAAAAAAAAAAAAAAAAAAAAAAAAAAACTAATGTTTTTTTTTTTTTTTTTTTTTTTTTTTTTTTTTTTTTTTAGGGGTAAGAAAAATATTTACGTAAATTCTTACATTCTTACGTAAATTCTTACATACATAGAGGAAGTACATGGATATATTAAATTGGTTATGGAAATTAAAAGTTTTTTTTTCTTTTAATTAACATTTGAAGGCCAAATTGCTTAATTTCTTGCTATCATTTTCATTCCTTCTTCGACTTTAATGTGTAAAAACGTTTCTTGCAATCGTTAAATCCAAACTTAGCTCATATTTTTAGTTACAACAATAAATCTATCGATGTTAACTCCAGAAGGTGTCGTGTACATTTTCAAAATACAAAAAAAATATTATTGCATTTAATTGCAATTATTTTACTAACCGTACTGTAAAAAAAAAGAAAAAAAACAATAAAAGATAATTTATATTCTGTATCAAGTAGATTTGCTGCTTACATTTCATTTAAAAATATCAACCCATAATTACTACGTGAAATGTTTGGCTGAAATTAAAAACAAAACTGTTTCAACAATTCTTGGATCGCATAAAATTGCTTGACAAAAAAAATTATGAAAAATTTTAAATTATGTTTTGCATACATATGTTTTTTTTCAGTACATGAAAAATGATTTTGCTTGCATTAATCAATTGCTTCTAATTAAATATTTCTATACTAAAACATCTCATCTGAAAATGTTTCTCTGAAATTTATTCATATCAAATAGAACCGATATTCAAAAAAAAAAAAAAAAAAAAAAAATGGTTTTCCATTTTTCAATTTTCTCCTCTAACTAAATAAAAAATACGTGACTACATCTTCTAAATCTTATCGACGTTCTTTTATAGTTAGGACACGATACATCGATCGATAAGTAAAAAGAATTTATTTTTTATTAAGAAGACAACCACTGCTAGCTGCTAGCAGAATCTAGTATTTAATTGGATAATGCTTTTGCTACTCCGTTTGTGTCAGTTAGCAAATTTTTTTCCACGAAACATTGCGGAATGTTAGAAAGTCATTCACCTAGCATACTATACACTGTTTTACAATTAGCAAGTACATTATTTCTAATATATAAAAATTTGAATTAAGAAAAAAAAAACATTTTCCACTTTAATTATTTTTAAACAATGCCGGTACATGAACATTTACTCATTAAATTTCTAAATGCAACTTAGAAATTATCTTATTACACTTTGTTACACAAAAAATAATAAATTGACAAAGTGTTAGAAAAGACACTGTAGTATACAGAATTTCAAGAAATTGAAATGTTTCTGGAGTCAGATCTCTCTTAAATATCAAAAGTCAGAAATTTGCATTTTGTTAAGAAATGATTTATTCATGTAAATGAAATCTCTTGTACATAAAAGAAAACATTATACTTTAAAAAGCAAAATTCAATAAAAAAGAATTGGAATTGAATTTTTTTATCTATCCATCTAATAACAAAATTGAAGAAAATTGTAAAAGTTGAACATATATACCTGTATTTTTCTCTAAAAGATAACTTTTGACACGTTACATACCTAAAATAGAAATAAAGGTCAATTATTAAACTTGGTCAATTATTAATATTAAGTTCGTTTAATCAAAAAATTACATAAGAACTACATTTAAACAGTGTGAGAAATATAAATATATAAGTAAAATATTAAAAGGATATTTACACTCTATAAAATACGACAGGAAAAAAGTCTTCTCGTTGACCCATAATTCATTATTATATATTCCTACCAGCAGCATTAGGCATATGTATCCTACACTTTTGACAACAATTTAAAAATGATATTACCAATAGCTAATGCTGCTTAATTCAAACGCCATACGATATAATACTTAATATGTTATATTCACATTTCATTGCGTCAGAAACATAGAATAAATAACGGAATATTTCTGATTAATCCATTCCTGTTCCCGGAATTATCTTTTCTTCTTTCTAAAGAAGAAAGTGTTGTAAGCGAGATTCTTTTCGACTTCTCTTTTTTGATGTATTTACATGTTTTAGAGTTCTGGGATACCGAAAAACATGTTTATACAAAATGTATGTCTGTCCGCCCATATGTCCGTGTTCCCTGTCCTTATGTCCGTGTCTCGGTATGTCCGCTTTGCATCATAAAAATGTATATGAAGTTGTGCATAGAACGAATACAAATTTTGTGTGTATATTTTTGGCTATGGGCAGCAGGTGCTCCTTGAATTTGGAGATATTCCGCCGAAGGTCGCGCTAAAAGAGCTATTTTTGTGCCATTTTCATTATTGTACCATCGACAATTGCATAATTTAAGCATAAAATTGAGCCAATTTTTTGTGTATGTTTTAGACTATGGCCAGCACGTCCTCTTTGAATTAGAAAAAATTCCACAGGAAGGGGATGCTGTAATAGCAATTTTTGTGCTATTTTCATTGCTGTATCATCTAAAAGTGTATGAAGTTATACATAGAATTGAACTAAATTTCATGCGTATGTTTTTGGCTATGGCAAGCAGGTTCAACGTGAATTTGGGAACAATCCGATGGAAGGGGAGCTGTAATAGCGAATTTTTCTCGAATTTTCATAGTTATGTTGCGCATTCGCAATTCATTCGGACCAATTCATACGGACAATTCGCATTCAGCTAACCCGTCGATTCTCAAGCAGCTAATATAGAACACACTAGTGAAATATACCGATTTTATTAAATATTCTGGTTGAGATTAACTACTGTTTACTCATTAGTCAAATGAAGCAGGAACTTTAGATGAAAATCAAAGTTGGTGTAGAACTTATGCAATAACACAGATGGATTAAAATTTGTGAGAATGAAGAAAGTTTTGGGATTGGCACATCCAAGAGTTTTTTTTTTTTGTTTTTTTTGTTTTTTTTACATATATATAAACATCAATTTATTTACTGAGCGCATTTTTTTAGTGTTCAACATTAAGTAATTACATATATTTTTATTTCAATTTTAAAATAGAATGATGAAAAAACACAAAATCTTAGCAATATCTTCATAACGCTTTGCATATTTAAGATTTTATTGTAATTTTTTTAGCGAAATTCCATGTTTAAGCCAGACAGATTACATTCAATTCAAATAAAATTATTTCAATTTTCTTTCTGCTACATACTACTTTTATACTTATATGCTTACTGGACTAGGAGTTTTGCAATATTTTCAAAATAATTGGAATATTTCAAAATATATAAAAAAAACATATTTTTTATTAAAAATTAAATTTTTTATATTGGATTACATATAAAATAATTACATAACCACATAGAGGTTAGATCATAGTTCAGAACATAGGGAGTAATATGGAAAGCATCCTGAGAAAATTTCAATGAAATATATTTAAAACGTTTCATGTAATGAAAATAATGGAAAAATTGATTTTCCAGAAGTTGCATTTAACGATTTCTTATCTGCAATATTTATTATATATAAAATTAATCTAGATGTAGTAATTATGGTTTAATAGAGTTTTTGTGTAAAAAGCGTAACATAATCATGCATAAAAACATTATTTATATTTCTTCTGGTCTTCCTACATCCACGTCCGCTATCTGACTCATAACATTCTGTTTATTAAATTGGCTCTAACCCCTCTTCTAATGACCATAGAAATAAAATTAAAACAGATTTGTAATAGAAAAATATTGCTCCTTCAATTAAAACAATTAAAATATTTTCAAATTTTTTTATGTACTCACCTTAACAAATTACAAAGAAAACAAAACTTAACAAGAAACATGTAAAAGTTTAATAAATTATTGTAATAATTATATTTTTTAAATGCTTTTTAATATCTGCAAAAATACAGTGGAATTGAGTTCCGCAATCTTTATTTCTAAATTTAAAAATATTACTCTTAAATTATCTTTCAACCATTAATTGAGGATTTAAACTAAAAACTTTATATGTCTTCCATGTTTAAAAAAAACCTTTCAACTGAGCAAAAAAAAAAAAAAAAAAAAAAAAAAAAAAAAAAAAAAAAAAAACTTTTACTTTAATCCTATAGCGGAAACATTAAATCATACCTTTGTTTAAAAAACATTTATTTGAAAAAAGAAAATAAAAGAAATGTTGTTGTAAAGGATGTATAGTTTGTTTGAGAGAAAATGAAAGTTCCTTTTCTTTTGCATAAAAATGAGAAATAGTTTTCCGAAAATCGATAACACAGGAAATATGATTACTTTTAGCAAAAAATATCTATTCAGTTTGAGCAACTACTTTGATATGTTTATTAAAATAAAATTAAAATTAATTATTTTTCTATATAAAAAAATCTATATATAATTTTTCTACTGCCTTTTATACAAGTTCAGTAGCAAGATTGTCAGATTTTATATACACTTTCTTAAAAAGATGACCATATAACTTGTCATAATAAAAAATAGTCATCTAGCGTTTGTAATTTTTTAAAATCCGTTTCTTTTTTACAGTGGATACTAACATTTTTAAATTGCGGAATCCTTTTAAAATAAATTTCTCTATCCTATGTTATAATGTAATGCTCTTTGGTGCATTGCTAAAGAACACATTAAAAGGGAATGGATAGTAATCTAACAATTGTGCATTGTTCAAAGAATAAAATTGTATTTTGAAACTGTAACCGGAATACTCAATTTATTTTCAGTTTTCAACAATTTCAAAAGATGTTGTCAACAGATTACATTCTTCAAAAAAATCGTCTAAAACTAAAGAAATTCTTAGAATAAATTTTACATTGTTAGTGTGAATCACAATAAAGTATAAACTTTTGATGTAAGATCTGTGATTGGATTGTTTTGAAGAACTGTCTAAATTCCAGTCACTGATAATTGCAAACAAATATCTGATTGTTTTTAAAAGGTTTCTGTACTTCGTTTTAGTTTCTGCGTTAATCAAAAATCCTGTTAGTATCATATGTCATTGAAAAACGCAGCAAAACTGATTTTGCTTTCACAGACAAAGGTTTTAAATTCATCTGACAAACTACATAAAACATCTTATAGATTTTGGTTCTGAAATAAGATATGTATCACTATACATACAGGGAATTTTACTCAAGATTTAAAAAATATTTCACAACAGAACTTTTACAAGGGCTATTTTCTTTCAATTTCGGACGGGCCGTAAAATGCAGACAGTTGTGAATAACAAAATCGTTTTATAACCAGGAATCATGTACAATCAAAATTACTTTTCGACATAGTCACAGTGAAGATTGTGGCATTTGTCATACCAGTGGGTGAGTTTTCCAAATCTCTCTTCATAGAAGGTTTCCTCCAGCGTGTTGAGATTGGTCTACAAGGCATCTTTAAGATATTTGTTTGAATGGAACCGCTGTTCTCCCGCACTTGTCTTCATCTATTGTAGGATGTGACAGTCACTCGGAGCCAAGCCAAAGTCATTACCCTACAGGAGATGCTCGGAAACTTCCCATCGGAATGAGTAAAGAAGCTCTTGGTCCACCAGTTCGGCCTGGCACCGTGTGACTGTCACATTATTCGAGAACTTTAGGCAGGTGTGGCAGGATACTTTTATCCCAACAAGAATCTTCAAGACGCTTTGAAACTCATCTCAACCCCGCTGGTAGCAACCTTCTATGAAGAGGGTTTTGGAAAACTCACCCATCGGTATGACAAATTTCAATCTTCACTGTGAGTATGTCGAAAAGCAATTTCTATTGTACTGACTACTGGTTATAAAATCATTTTCTTATTTACAATTGTCTTTATTTTACGGTCCATCTGAGGTTTAACAAAAATAAACCTTGTATTTAAAACTTTTTAAATTTTATATTTAACTTATTTCTTCGTGGTTCATATTATATCTATTTCACGAAAACATTTATGGTTCTTATCTGAAATATTTTCGTTTTGTACAACTCGAATGACCGATTGTCGGTATATTCAGTTTAACTTGCTTTGACATCTGTCAAATAAACGAGGACCTGGTTTTTTATTGAGTTTATACTGACAGGTTTACTGTTAAAGGTGCACACATCAATGAACATTTAAAGTCGTCCGAATCACGCTATTGAGTTGCTGAAAAATATTGTTGAAACTTTTCTTTTAAAGCTTTAGGATGCACCTGAAAATTTCTCTGTATTTTCTTATCAAACTGGGTGTTATTTGCATTCTCGTTTGGGAAGAGGTAAGTAATCGATGTTATATTTTCTTTCTGAATCCAAGCAATATACGTTTCATCTTAATAGAGGACACGTTTTGTAAATGCATTGGAAATTGTGACAGTTTATCTTTGCTACTATAGATTAATTTATTTCATTTTGCTTAACATATCGACCAAATACACAGTTTGCATTCCTAGTCTTTATCATTTAAAAGTTTTACCAGTTAGTAGTTATGGCTCCTCAATTATCACTTCTGCACGTTATTTCAACAAGCATGTAAATGCGCATCCAGGACATAACCAATTTACTTCCGTATGCTGGAGGGTGTAGGGATGCTTGCTTCCAATAAATTCAAACAAAATTTTAAAATGTTTGTTTTAAGTGTTCGCGATTTAATGTAGTTTATTATTAAAATGGCTGCATTCAACCTATTCTTATATCTAGAAGACTCTTTTTTGGTGTTAGTGTGTATCTATAAAGGGTGCAATAGATGCTGCTACAGTGTTTTGCCATTTCTTTGATTTTTGCAAAGGCTCCAGTATTGTGGCCCATCATTGCTTTCGCATCATCAGCCATTTTCTCGCAACATTTTGTCAAGAAAACCCGGTTTTCAAATACCTGTTAGTCTTAGTGTGCGAAAATAGTATCTTAATTTTCTTTTACTGTAAAACAGTCTTATTTATTAAAACCACACACACAGATTTTTATAAACACACAGACATTTAATTTATTATAAAACACACAGTGTTTAATTCATTATAAAACACACACAATGCTTAATATTATATGAGACACACGAAATCTGTCTACCGGATTGCCATGCAAAGCGAAATTTCTACAAAATATCCGGGTTACAAGGCGAGACAAAAAATCCCCAATTTGTAAAGAAAAAGAAGTCTCGGTGCATCGTGATATCTATACTGATTATTCTTGTGAAGTTTCCTTTATTTTAAAATACATATTATAAAGCAGACACACATCAGTGAGTAACGATAACGTCATAGCAACTGTATCACAGATGTTAAACAAATCCCATACCCTTCTGTGCAATCTTTATTTTGAAAAGAAAATGGTGATAACCCGGCATAGTATTAAATAAAAGTGCCATTTTCTGACATTATTTCATTAAAAAAATGTATAAAAAACATAATCTGTGTTTGTATTGCGTGCGTATAAAAAATTCTGTTCAATAGTTGTTAAAATAACAGCATTATAAATGTTTATTTATATATATCAAATATATATAAAGAGGTAGCGCAAATTAAGTTGTGTTTTACAACATCACGATCTACAAGTTATGCATTCATATTTCTACGAAAATCTAACTATTATGAATATAATATATTGTGTCAAGATACCAGTAATTATACTTAATAATATTTAAAATATTTAGAGAAAGTATAATTTAATTCCGTGCTTTTATATATAACGCTGTAATATAAAAGAAGAAAAGCATAAATGTAAAGCGATCATCGAGATTCTTTAAATTTTATTTAAAAAAGGAATCTATTGAAATACAAAAGTGCCAACCTATTTATACATCAAAAAAAGATTTTTGTTTAAAATTGGTGTACTGATAATTTATTTTAGAATAAGTAAATTTTTTAATTGCTAGTTAAAATAACGATGCAGCCATTTCTATCTTTTTTTAAAGATAATTACATTAATAAGCATTTGAGTTTTATAATGAATTTTTCTATACGTGATTCATATAGAACAATATTGTTGTCGTTATCTTCAAAGAGTACTGATTAAAGGATACAATGGATTATAATCACTTTCGGATAGCTGGAAGTAAACCATTTATAAATTTGTTAAAAAGAATAAAAAGTCCATTGTGATTCCCATTATATCTTAACCTGAAATAAACGTTAATATGCACATCACTGTATAATTTAAATTGTTATATGAACAAAAGTTTTCTATAAATATAATTTAATTTCCCCTTGACATTTCCATTATTTTAAACATATGGCTGCTATAATAACGTGTATTATAATTTCAGTTTAAGTTATATTAACGAAGATAATAATAAAATGATGAAAACACAGTGTACAAAAGTTATGAATTAAAATTTAAAACAAACAATACAAAATGTTTTATTTTTAAATCATCTGAATACTCTTCGACATTTTTCAACAGGTTATTTGTTTTAAAAACTATATAACTTTTATTTAATAACGTCTAAATATATACATTGATGAATGAAATAAAAAAAAATCTAAAATATTTTTTGTAACTATTAAGGGGTCTCAGGACTCTTAAAATTGGAAAAAATGAAAAACGAATGGACAATTTCAATATTTAATATCTTGAAATGTATTTGATATTAAGACACAATTTTAAATGGGAATGAAAGATACAAGTATGTTATTTTATTTCAAATGTTTGAAAAATTGCAAGATGCAGAATTAGTATTTACAGGGGGCTCAAAAGTATCAGACATTTCACGAGCAGAAAATCGACCTAACAGCTTATGCGCACGATTACAAAATAAATTTTGCACCTAGAATAAAAATTTTGGTGCCTACTTATACCTCAGATTATAATAATTACACTGAACCTAAATAAATCTGTATTTAAAGCATTTTTATATTTTTAATACAGAGTTTTATTTAGCTAATGCAAAATTTAGAAAATTTCAACAATATAAACCCCTAAAAAATATTTTCTTTTTACAATAAAAAGGAAATTTTAGGTTAAGTTTATGCAGACTAACATGTAACATATGTTTTGGAAATTTTATGAAAAAATATTCAGAAGTTTTTGAGATATCGTGCGCGTTATGTCGAAAAACGTCATTTGGAGAAAAATGACTTCAATGTTTTGGAAACGCGGCTTCAGCTATTGAGCGAGTATGATTCTAAATACCATAACTTCTGTTCTAATGGGAATTTCAAGATACCAATTATATCAAAATGTTCAGAAAACATAGCAGTTTAACATCTAAAAAAAAATTAAAATTTCGAAATTTTTAGAGCTTTAAGAGTCCTGAGACCCCTTAAGGAAATATAATACACATTTTTACAATTTTTAGGGTTCCATACTTAAAAAGTTAAAACGGAAACATTATAAGATCACTCCTGTGTCTGTCTGCCACAACCATTTTACTCGTAAACTATGGAACGTAGGAAGTTCAAATTGGGGGAAGAAATAAAGACTATTGAAACCACATATTTTCAGATTATTAAACATTCAAAAATTATATTTAGTAAAAATGTAGAGGGGCTAATTAAGCTACTCGAAAAAAAAAATCTTTTCTTTGTATATCGTGTGGGGTATCGAGTAAAAGCTTTCGTAACGCTGAACTCAAAAATACATTCCTTTTAACTTTAGGTATTATATATAAGATATCGTCTAAAATATAGCGCAAAAATATGTCCCCCCCCCCCATCTAACTGCGAATCTACTGAAGCTAAATTTTTGAAAAAAATTAGAGGTAGTAGACATTAATTTAAAACTTGAAGGAAAATTATAGCGATTACCCTAGGTCGCATTGCTTTTGAGAAAATCGCATTTTTCTGTTACACACAAATTTCTATTTACGGGCATTTAGCAATGGTGTTGAGTAGCGCTGGAGGTATCTATCGTAGCAGAAGTATAAAAGCATTGCAAATAATTATTTTCGAAAATATCGTCAGTAATTAGCCGAGATATTAACCCTTAAAGATACGGACAGTTTGAACATACATAATGACAGGGGCGGCGTACTCTATGCCTAGTTAACAGCTTTTAATGATATATATGTGTAACGTAATGTCCAGTAGCAGTATAAAAGCACTAAACGTCAAATTGTTAAAAACAGGCTAATTTAAGGGGTCTCAGGACTCTAAAAATTGGAAAAAAAAAGACCATTTTCAACATTTAATGTCATAAAATGTATATGATTTTAAAACACAATTTTTATTGAGATGAAAGATATACGTATTTTCTTTCATTTCATGTATTTAAAAAATTGCAAGATGCAGAATTAGTATTTATAGAGGGATCGCAGCTGTTACACATTTGTCGAGCAGAAAATTGGCACAACAGCTTACGCGGAGGATTGCAAAATAAATATTGCAACAAGAATGAACATTTTGGTGCCTACTTATGCAACATATTATAATAATTGCCCTGAACTTAAATCAATTTGTATTAAAAGCATTTTTATATTTTTAATACAAAGTATTTAGCTAATACAAAATTTGGAATATTTTTACAGTATATTGACTAAAAAAAAAATATTTCTTTTAACAATAAAAAGAAAGTTTTAGGTTCAGTTTATACAAACTAACATGAAATATATGTTTCGAAAATTTCATGAAAAAATATTAAGAATTTTTTGAGGTATCCTGCGCGTTATGCCGAAAAACGTCATTTGGAGAAAAATGACTTCAACGTTTCGGAAACGACGCTTCAGCTATTGCGCGGGTATAATTCTAAAAGCCATAACTTCTGTTCTAATGGGAATTTCAAGGAAACAATTATATCAAAATGTTCAAAAAAAATAGTAGTTTAACATCTAAAAAAATTTAAATTTTTAATATTTTGAAGCTATAAGAGTCCTGAGACCACTTAATTAGAATGAAGCACACAGATACTATGGGATTCGCGACTAGTTTGCATTGAGTGGGTCTCTCAATACGTCTCGCGTGACTTTGAAAGTTAATTAAAAACCTATCTGGAAAAACGATGTACGGACCAAGGCGGCGTTGCAATTTTGCGACTTCTTTTCGAAGCAATTTAGCACAATGTAAACTTTGAACAAAGATTTTGTTTTAGCTACACTGTAGAAAGAAAAATTAATGCACAAATCCAGCAAAATTTTCATTTTAAGTGAGTTAAAGGGCAGTCAGTAGTCTCAGAGAATGAATTAGCTGATACCATGTCAAAAAAGGCAGTAGAGGACACTAATGTCACATCATACTTCCTTCCACAACCAGCTTCTCATTTAAAATATAATTAAAACAGAAAACAAAAAATGAATGACAGCAAAGATGAGGCAATGAAGACACAGGCCGCTACACACATAGCTTATTACCAAGCGTTCCCATTCAATTTACCGTAAATAATCGTTATATTTATCTTTTCTTCATAAATCACGGCCCTTTCTAGAAATATCTTTAAGACATAGGTAACCATGACGCCCCCCTTTGTGTATGTTTTTCTCCCCTCCACCTCACTTCACTACGTACTGGATTGCCCTCTAACAACATATTACCACATTAAAAAACACAAAGTTATGATGATTCTGAATTGGAATAATTATATTAGTGAAAGTCCTGTTCTCATGAACAGAATGTCAGCACTAATGAGATTTATACAGAAAAATGAAGTCATTTTTAAAATAATTACCCATACCTCTCGGACAGTTCTTCAGACGATGATGTATGATTTTTTGGGTTATCTTCTTTGTTTCCATTGTAAATAGTTTTCATATCTATTCATTAAATATTATTATTATTAATTTTGTTATTATTGGTATTATAGGTATTAAAAGTAGTGTTTTTGTTACTAATATTTTGTATTTATTTTAATTCGTCATGTTTTGAACAAGCAGCTATATTGAGAATCTTACAGTTTTTATTGACTACGAGTTGGAATCCGTCGAAATTCGACGAACTAAAATGTTAAAAAGGAACTGTCAGATCGAATTTATAATAAACCTACAAAAATAACTACAATACAAAAATCATCTAACATTGGTTGTCGCACTCTTAAAGCAAATAATATTTTTAACCTAAAATTACTAAAATATTATTTCCGCAAACTTCAACTGCTTAAATTATTGAAAAATTAAACTCTATTAGAATACATAATCAAGATGAGTAATTATGATGAATTTATCGATTGAGACTTTTATGCTTGTTTTTATGGGATAAAAATCAGTAAAAAGGATTTCGCTTTGTCACATCATAAAATTTTCCCCCATGAAATCTAAATTGTATGTTATTTTCAATTCTCATAATTTACATACGCACCACTTAAATTCACAATTTGAAAGTATTTTAACGCGCAATAGATTATTAATGAATGTATTTCTAAACTTAAAGTTACGTTTGTCCCATACAACTTTTCACGTGAACATTCGCACAAACTTTAAGTTCTAATGTCAGTACCCGCGAAAAAAAAAGCCATTTAGTATTGGTCAAATATTTAGTTTTATCAAAAAAAAAAATGATCATTTTGTTTGAAATATGAAATAATTTTTACTAACTGAATCATTTTGCCTAGCGTCTCAAACTCAGTATCAGCGTAATGTAAAAATATTGAAATGTAACTGATTTATGAAGAAGAATGCGTGTTTTTTTTTTTTTTTTTTTTTTTAATGTCTGACATCATTTTCTGTTCAAAAATTATAAAAAAAGTTACTTTAATTTGTATTGTGAAAATGGCATCAATAAGGGTACAATCAATAAAAATAATAAACCATGACTATTTTCCCTTTACTTTCAATATAAATGGAGTACTTCAGTTGCCACAATTACAATATTTGTATTAAAAACTACAAAAAAATTAATATCTCAAAAACAAATTGAGATACAGCTTTCAAACAAATTGCATTTAAAAGAGCATTTTTTTCCTTATACGATGGTGTTAAAATTTAAAATGTGCGATGTTTAGAAGTTTAAAAATTTGCCGTAGATATAATTGCAAAACCGAAATTTTAATTCAAATTTCATAGTGTTGCCATTCGCAAAATGACGTATGCGTTACGCACAGATATGTTTGTCCTTTATAATATAGATAGCATAAATATAAACATTGAACATTTATTTCTTTTTAACTGCTGCCAAAAGCATGGACTAAAAAATGGGTTTTGGCCATCCGTAGGAAAGCTGTCCATCAGGCTTGCAGCTTGGAGCTACGGTTCGGATTTCCATTTCCCTTTCCTCCCTTTACCTCTGCTAAATTTGTTAGTTCTTCGCACTATTTCACCCACTTTTCTTGCACATTAGTTGGCAATTTACATCCCCATGATGTTTTCTTTAGCCATAATTCTTGAAATAAGCATTTGACTCTAATGGTGAATGGCGTAATCATGCCTAATGAATCGAATATTTTTCCAACTGCTTGCAATAATAGATGTTTTGAGCTCCTTTGTGATGACAAGAAGTTTATTATACTCCTGATTTCGAATGTCAGACAATCCTCTTCTGTTTTCCAAGACATACCCAATACTTTAGTGAGATTACTTACTAGGCTTATAGTAGCATGTCAGCTTGAATATCTAAAGCTTCTTTTTGCCAGAACTTTACTAAATCTTCATCATTTGTTATCCATTTTCGTAGAGTCATTCCTGCTTCAGACATTATTTTCTTACCATTAAGGGAAGCATCAAGAGCTTCTTGCGGAGTATCTTTGCCTGATATGAAATTATCTACATAAATATATTTATCAAGTAAATTAACAGTTCTTGGATATAGGTTTTTAAACTGCTTGGTGAGCTCTTTAATGGTAGCTGATAGAAGAATGGAGAAGCATTGACTCCAAACATAACCTTTTCAATCTAAAAATCTCTACATTTTTGAAAGATCTGAAATCATTATTGAACCACATAAAGCGTACAGCATCACGACCCTTTTCAACGAGTGAAATTTGAACAAACGCTTTCTCGATGTCAGAAGAAAAGGCAATTTGATTTAATCTGAAGTGGATATGGATAATTAAAATATGGAACAGATGTGGATTTAAGTTGATACCTGGCCATAAGCAACCATTTAAGGACAACATGTTGTTATAATGAGAGCTGGCGTCGAAAACTATACTAACTTTGTTAGTGAGCTTATCTTCCTTACAGACCGCCTGATGGGACAAATAGTAGATAGCCTTGTCTAAGACAGGTTCATTTCCTTCAACCTGCTCAATAATTCCTGGATTTAGGCTTGCAGCTTGGAGCTACGGTTCGAATTTCCACTTCCCCCCTGTAGAAAGAAAGGTTATTACTACGCTGAATTTCAGTTGATGAAATGCCAAATGAAGTTTAAATAGGCACTGCTTTTACTGTCAGTATACCAAATTAAGTTCATCATAAACAGATTTGGATAATATTAAAAAATGAATTATACAGTATAGCTGTATTTGATATTATTTGTTTTCCATATCTCTTTGAACTTTCATTGTATACGCATTTACACTTTTCTAGTATCAACAGTTATACCCAAACCTATGTTGTATAGTTTTTCACAAAGTCTTAGTATTCTTTCAGCAACTTTTTTTTTAATAATACAATTAAAAATTCATATATTTATTCTACGGAGCCCTCTGTGCGCGAGTAATACTCGCACTTGACCGTTTATTATTAACATTCATCAATAAGATACAGCTACGGTTGCTTGCTAACAAAAAGTGGAGAAATAATCTATAAGAATTTAGTCCCATAAGTGTTTTTAAGAAAAATGTACACAATCACACATAATCTACAAATATATGATAATATTATTTATATATTATTATAATATCTCACTTTTCATATTTCTTTCTTATAATTTAAAAATATATTTTAAATTTTATCTTCGAGCATAAATATAGATAGTGAATTGAGCATGGACTATAAAAGTATTTCAAAAATGCTCCAATATTAAACTTAGTTTAAGAAACCGTGTTTAATTAATAGAACAAAAGATCTTGATTAATTGTTATATTCTTTCCCTGAAAGTATTTTAACAATGTAATATTCTTTAACCACAGACATTTTTCTGCTTCGAAGACTCAGCTATAAATTAATTATTTATAATATTTTCTTCTTAGTGTGCGGAACTTATGAATAAATCTCAACACCCAATAATTTAATTTGCAGTTGCTTCCTTTTGAAGTACCGCTTATTTTTAGAAGGTTATCGAAGAACTATCTTTTCAAGCTGTTTTAGAGTAAAAAAGAGATGTGTCTGAAATTTAAAGTATTAAAGTTTAAATTACTTTCTAAAATGAGGAATAGCGAAAAGAGTATTAATTATCAAATATTTCAATTTTATTAATTGCTGTAGCAGCTATTATCTCCATCTTATAATAAATTTTACACATTGTTGAGCAAAATTTATATTTACTTTTCAGTATTATAAATAAAGTGGTACAAAAAATTATAAAAACATCAGACATGTTAATGAAAATCTTAAGGGGGCCGGGAAAGCCCTATCTGCGCCATGTTGAATTCACCAACTTTATGTACCTTTTTCTTAGAAATGGGGAAAGATATAGGTCTAAATTTTTAGATTAGTTTGAATAACATGATTTACGTATATTACCAGACCATTTTCTTTCTAAATGAAACTCAAAATTAATTATTAATTATAGATTGAAAATCATTTTTAAATTAGCCTTTTTGGTAAGTTTTCACTGCCTAAAATAAATAATTCTCAACAAATCATTAAATGCATATGTTAAAGAATACAATATAACATAAGTATTAAAAGAAATCTGAGTTCTTAAGTTTAATAGATATTTCAAAACAGCAATATAAACATGAAAAATCCAAGTTTTGAGAAAAAGTCAATTAAAGATTTAAATAGTCATTAAGCTATGAAGTACTCTTAGAAAGAATGAATAATTTCAAAACTTATTTTTTATATATATAAACATGTGTGACTAGAAAGATAAAAGTTTAAACTATTTAATGATTTAAAAAAGTAAAAATCAATTTTTGGTTGAATTTTGCTTTCCCGGTCCCCTTAAATAAAATAATAAAACTAAGTGCTTTTTTGCCGCATAGTAAGGTATGCAATATGTGAACGTGCACACACAAATTATTTCAATATACTTGATTTTACTCTGGATTAATTACTCTGGATTAATAAGATATACATACATTTTAACGCGGGAATTAAATAATTATTTAAAATAACTACGAAACACTAGCAGATTTCACAACAATTAAAAAGCAATTAAATTTAAAATATACATAAAAACATTTAATTAAAAACAAAAACATACAAAGTAGACGTTTCGCTATGCATCGAATAGCCTCATCAATACTAACATCTTATGTATATTTTTAATTTAATTTCTTTTTTAAATGTAGTCAAGTCTGTCTAGTGTTTCATAATTACCGTATTTACTCGTGTATAACACGCACCCTTACTTTACAAGAAAAAATGGCGAATTTTTTTAATCTCGTATATAACGAGCACCATAAATTTGAGAAGACCATTTATGGCTGGGTGCGACGCTTTATGATCCGTAACAGTCTCTCTATCAGGAGAAAAACAGTTTTATTGCAGATGCTTACGGAAGAATACGAAAAACAACGTACCAAGCTCTTCCAGTACGTTATAAGGCTGCAAAAACAAAAGAGGTATCAGTTGTCGGAAATTGGCAATGAAGATCAAGCTCCATTGTTGTTTGATATGCCGATAGCCACAACCGTTCATCCTGTAGGAGATAGAAGTGAATGCGCACAACACGAGAAGAAAAACAACGATGCATCGTTATGCTGGCCATTGTAGCTGACGGCCTCATGCTGACACCATATGTGATTTTTAAACGTAGAACTATCACAAAAGAATCGTTTCCAGTCGGCATAATTGTATGAGCACAGGGAAAAGATGGATGACGGATGAGCTCGTGAAAGATTGGAATAAGGTTGTGTGGGAACGTCTGATACGTACTTTATGTCAGCCGTCGGTGTTGGTCCTGAACCTCCCATGAACTGTCGACGTCTGGAGTAAAAGTGAAACTTCGTCGCTCAAGTGATTTGGTTGTGATACCAGGTGGAATGATGAAAGTGCTCCAGCCCTTAGATTTTGCCATCAGCCGACCATTTAAAGTTGAATTTCGGCATGCCTACAATCGGTGGACGAAAACAATAGATCACAACTTCACTCCAAGCGGGAGAATGAAACGTGCGTCGTCACTCTCAGCTGTATGTGAGTGGATATGTGAAGCTTGGAATTCCATATTATCCGTGCTGATAATAAAGAGCTTCCAAGTGACTGGAATTTCCAATCAGATGGACGGAACTGAAGACGATATGATTACCGGGGATATTGACTGTGCCAGTGATGACGAAGACAACAGCAGTGGCGGTAATGGGAATTACTAATTAGCGTTTAAATAATATTACTAGCACAGTCGTATAAAAGCGGTGCAAGGAATGAAATAAAGATGCAGCAATACTTCTATTAAGTGAGGTTTTTCCAGTTTTAATTTCTTCTTTGAATGCATTTCTTGATTCATATATATGTCGTGTGATTACATCTAGCAGAAAAGCACCTAGGGTTTTGCTCTAAATTTTTGCAAAAAAAGAGCGCGTTATACACGAGTAAATACGGTAGTTTTAAACAATTGTTTTAATTGGTAAACGAATCATGTGAGTTGTTTTCTAACTGTGCGAAAAATATCAGAGCCAAGACTTGAACCAGTGATCTATTGGCTGAAGCCGCCGATGCCACCGAAACCGCCAACTGAGCTATCCCGGACAAATTTGCAGGACCTAATTCACTCTTATTGATCAAAGCATCTAGTCTCATATCTGAATCAACTAAAAATAATAAATCGCAGGTTTCTGAATTTCTATTACCTGCTATTTATTCTGTTAAGACGATTCATATATCACATCAGATGATATAATCAATAAGGTTAACTATGTGAATTATGTTGTCCAGATTCGTCCGGGATAGCTCAGTTGGCAGAGCATTGGCAGCTTCATCCAAGAGGTCTCTGGTATAGGGTCCTAGTCTGACATTTTTCTCACATTTAAAAAATTACAACTCAAGCTTTATTTTATTTACAGTTTTTATATGTTTCAAGATTCATATTTGATTATCTGATGCTTAATTAATCCATCTACATAAGAATAATGTCCAGTAAGTACTTTTATGAGCCCAAGATGTATTAAAATTTCCCATTCTAAGATAAGCACTCGGATTGTAGAACCAAACCATATTCGTAGATGGAGCAATTCATGTGAAGAATATTTTATTTGTTATGTTATTGGAATTAGTCAATTCTGTCTAGTGTTTCATAATTAGTTTTAAACAATTGTTTTAATTGGTAAATAAATCATATGAGTTATTTTCTAACTGTGCGAAGAATGTTCGGGCCAAGACTCGAACCAGTGATCTATTGGCTGAAGCCGTCGATGCCCTGCCAAATTCAGCTATCCCGGGCGAATTTGGAGAAACTAATTCACTCTTAATGATCAAAGCATCTAGTCTCATATCTGAATCAACTAAAAATAATAAATCGCAGGTTTCTGAATTTCTATTACCTGCTATTTATTCTGTTAAGACGATTCATATATCACATCAGATGATATGATCAATAAGGTTAACTAGGTGAATTATGTTGTCCAGATTCGTCCGGGATAGCTCAGTTGGCAGAGCATTGGCAGCTTCATCCAAGAGGTCTCTGGTATAGGGTCTTAGTCGGACATTTTTCTCACATTTGAAAAATTACAACTCAAACTTTATTTTATTTACAGTTTTTATATGTTCCAAGATTCAAATTTGATCATTTGATGCTTAATTAATCCATCTGCATAAGAAGAATGTTCAGAAATTACGGTTATGAGCTCAAGATGTATTAAAATTTCCCATTCTAAGATAAGCACTCGGATTGTAGAACCAAACCATATTCGTAGATAGAGCAAATCATGTGAAGGATATTTTATTAGTTATGTTATTGGAATTAGTTTTTAAATTGAGATGTATAAGATCAACATATTCAGTATCTTAAGCCAATCTTAGTGTTACTTGGCACTTTATGATTAGCGATACACCATGATTTAAGTGAGTTTGTTCTCTTTATTACTTATAATTGAGAAAATGCATAAGTGTGTTTATTACAGAAATTTTTTTTATAAGTGCAGCAAATTCGTTTACTAATAAAATATTTTCTTCACTTAATGAAAAAAATACATGAAATATAATAACTTCGGAAATCTTGGAGTGCTTCCGTTATATTTGGCAAAATGCTTGATTTCGTTGCGAAATTTAGATAAAGTAATTGGTGAATATTCTATAAAAAAATTTTCAGCATTTTTAGCTTTCGTTTTACTTTTTTCAAAAAGCCGCATTCTCATAAGTGAAACGTTGTAAATGGCAAAAACGAACTAATTGAAAAAAATATACAAAAGAAATTTTTAAAAGCAAAAATTCATATTTTTGAAAACTTAGATATTAAAATAAATAAATATTTGAGTCGATATACTTGAGTATATTCTTGAATATACTGGATACAATATGCTTGAGTATATACTTGTGTATACTTGATACAATATACTTGAGTATATACTTGAGTCAACATGCAAATAAATGTTTTAATGGTTGATGAGTGTAAATACCCCATTTAATTTTTTTTAAAACTGTTAATCATTTCATAATGTCTAACTGTTAAAGGAAATAATCACATATTAAAGAATTTAATGCATACATAAAGTTTAATTTATTTCCTTCTTTTCTATATATTTCTTTATTATTAATCTATAAATTACTCAAAGCTTCAAAATTTTCGAAATTTTCATTTTTTTAGATGTTAAACTCCTATCTTTTCTGAACATTCCGCTATAATTGTATTCATGAAATTCCCACTAGAGCAGAAGTTATGACTTTCAAAATTAAACCCGCTCCATAGCTGAAGCGGCATTTCCGAAACTTTGAGGTCATTATTCTCCAAATGAAATTTTTGGTATAACATGCATGATATCTCAAAAACTTATTATTATTTTTTCCTGAAATTTTCAAAACATATGCTTCATGTAAGTCTGTATAAACCGAATTTAAACATTCCTTTTTATTGTTCAAAAATATTTTTTTAGGTGATTATACTGTTGACATTTTCAAAATTTTGTATTAGCTAAATACAATTAAATATATATAGAAAACTATATGTAAGAGAAACGACACATTCACCTTAATACTTTAAGTTAAAACATGAATACATTAAAATGATTCTCAGTTTTTATTACTAAAATAGGTGCTAAAAATACAATTAACAGGTTTTAAAACATTAAAACCAATAATCAGACGGTAAAAAACTTCCCGAGCGCTTTCGACCAAGCCCTGGTCATCATCAATGGGGTGAAAAATGAGAATAAGACCTTCAGAATGCATACCGGTATAAATAACACTGGGTGATTCCAAAAACTGTAAAAAGGGGGGGGGGAGGGGGGCGGGTGAGTTCATACAGCTACATTGATCATTCCAATCCAAAGATTCCATTGACACCAAGTAGACCAAACCAAATGCTCGGTATATGACAGGACAATGTATCATTACAAGTGTTTCTACCTCTGGACGTTTGAAAGATCACAAACCAGACCTCCCCCTCAGACCTATCGTTTCCAAATGCTCCGCTCCAACTTATCCAATAGAAAAAGTATTTATACCTCTACTCAAATCAATGTTACCCCCTACTGAACATGCAATCAATTCCACTTCAGATTTAATTAAAAGGATCGCAGATATTAAGATTGGGGATAATACAATTCTTGCAAGTTTTGACATAAAATCTTTATATCCATCAATAAATGTACAAGAAATTAGGAATATCATTGAAAACCATATCAATAGCAATTCATTACAGGACGACAATATTAAAACCACACTTATATCAGCTTTGAATTTAATTACCAATAACAACAACTTTGTTTTCAACGTAAATTATTATAAACAAACGGATGGGGCCCCTATGGGATCTCCCATCTCCGGTTTATTAGCTGAACTGAAACTAAGGCCATTAGAGAAGCAGATTTTATCAACCGCCGCGTTAAAACCTGAATTATGGGTTCGTTACGTCGACGACATTCTTATAGTGTGGAATCATGGCATTTCGAACCTGGAAATTTTCTTAAAGCATGCTAATAGTATCGACAACAGAATACAGTTTACCTTAGAAATAGAAAAAAATGAATCTTTGCCTTTCCTAGATGTTGAACTCATCAAGAATAAATTAACAGACAACATAGATAGGAGGGTTTATAGGAAACCATGTAGATCCAACAATACAATATCTTATAATAGTACAGTTCCAGCTAATTACAAAAAAGCAGCCTACAGATTTTACATAAAGAGAGCATTCGAAGTATGTACTGATGCCTATATACAGGAGGAATTAACTAAGATCAAAACAATCGCAGCTGAAAACGGTTACCCGAGAAAATTTATCAATAAAATAATTAATGAGTTTAAAAACAGGAATTCTATAAAAAAGAGTACGCATTTTTCAAAATTTTGTAGTGTTGATTACGTTCCACAACTTTATGAGAGAATTAGGTATGCATTAAAAAAATATGATATAGCAATAATAGCTAAACCTCCAGCTAAACTACAAAATCTAGTTCACAGAAAAGTTGATCCAGTTAATTCATATGACAAAGCAGGAATTTATATGATCCCATTCAGATATAAAAATAATAATAGAACTTATACATACATTGGAATGACAACCAGAAGGCTACAGGAAAGGCTGAAAGAACATATGGCTGATATAGGAAAGGGGAAACCATCTACAGCTTTAGCTCGGTTAAATTTAGAAGCTGATATTGACATCCTTTTTAGTAAAGCAAAGATCATCACACATACAAATCAATATAACACATGTATTTTGAGAGAGTCTATTGAAATTTTAACCAGAGGTAGAAACACTTGTAATGATACATTGTCCTGTCATATACCGAGCATTTGGTTTGGTCTACTTGGTGTCAATGGAATCTTTGGATTGGAATGATCAATGTAGCTGCATGAACTCATCCGCCCCCTCCCTCCCCCCCCCTTTTTACAGTTTTTGGAATCACCCAGTGTTATTTATACCGGTATGCATTCTGAAGGTCTTATTCTCATTTTTCACCCCATTGATGATGACCAGGGCTTGGTCGAAAGCGCTCGGGAAGTTTTTTACCATCTGATTATTGGTTTTAATGTTTTAAAACCTGTTAATTGTATTTTTAGCACCTATTTTAGTAATAAAAACTGAGAATCATTTTAATGTATTCATGTTTTAACTTTTTAAGCTAAATACAACTTTATATTAAAAATATTAAAATACTTTAAATGCAAATTTATTTAGGATCAGTGTAATTATTACAGATGTAGTATATGTAGGCATCAAAATTTTCATTCTAGTTGCAATATTTATTTTTTAATCCTGCGCGTAAGCTGTTATTACCAATGTTTTGTTCGTCAAATATCTGACAGTTTGGAGCCACCTATAAATACTAATTTTACATTTTGCATTTTTAAAAATACATGAAATTAAACAACATACTTATATATTTCATCCCAATTATAATTGTGATTTAAAATTTCAAGATACATTTCAAGATATAAAATGCTTAATATGTTCATTACTTTTCATCTTTTCCAATTTTAAGAGTCCTGAGGCACCATAATCAACATTGTTTATTTAAATAAAAAGCGATTCGTACGTTGGCGAATATCTTCACACTTTCAGACCTTCACACTCAGAACATTTACAGCTGCGTAACTGAGTTTAAACTTAGAAATGTAAGAAAATAAAGTTATTTTAATGTTAAATGTTAATATTGTTACTTTTAATGTTTATGTTAATCCTGTTAATTGAGCGATTTTGTCGAAAATTAAAATGTTTATATGATAATCCATAACATCCGAGAGAATTATATTCTGGGATGAGAAAACTAATTAATACACCATAAAAACTACTCGGGAACGTTTTCGAAATATACGAGCACAGAAAGCAAACTTTTTCTGAAGATAAAGACAGTGAAGAAATGCTTTTCAGAATATTTGGTAATACTGAGATGTAGAAAACTATTTGTGTGGGATTCTCACAACTTTTGACTTACGGGGGAAAAAATCTGGTGAAATTAAACTTGCTTAAATAACATTTTATTCTGATAGACCAATGCCTTAATGATTCAAAATAAAGAAAAAATGGTCAACAGCGAAAAATATTTTATTTAACTGAGGTTTAAGTTAAACTTGCGAGTTTAATTTTCCTTATAATTTTACCACTATAACTTTTTATTTTCTTCTAAATTTTTACTTATAATGAATTTCCATAGTGCCCACAGGACATTGAAATAAGAAATAGTAAAAATGTAGTACTTTTAATACAGAATTTTTGTATAACATGGTCTTAAAGGGGTGTTAAAGAGAGGGCGGTAAGGTAAAAAAGGGGACGGTATAGGGAAAAAGGGCCGAATTGTGAAAAAAAGGGACGGTAAGAAAAATTACCACCTATTTTTAGGGAAATACTGTTAAGACTAAGTGATACTACAACTCATTGATTTTTAGAAACAGTTGTTAACATTGAACAAATATATATATATATATATATATATAATTTACATCGAAATGTGCAGGAAAACACCTTGGGAACGGTAAGACTACTAATAAAGCCACGGTCTTGAAAATGATATTTAAATGCTTATTTAAATTCTGCAGTAAATTTCCTGTTAAATAATTTTAGACATTCTTTCTCTAGCGTACTTCTGCATGAGAAAAAACTTGAAAAAAATCCTGTGGCTGCATCTGAAGTGATTTTCTATATAAGGTTAGCAAGATGGACGGTAAGGATGAAAAATACAGGGACAGAATAATATCAACCGTAAAAATGTGTGCAAGTTGATTTTTTGCTACATATTTATATAAAACAATTGTCCCAGTTTTGGAAGAAAAATACATCGAATTACTTTTATTGAAACGATTTAATACAGACATCTCCAAACTTAAAAATAAGCATCAGGGTCACGGGACGGTATAGGAGTTTTCCTGGTATTTCGATCCCAGCATTGTCCAAAACTTATTTATCTCGTTAATATTGCTATGCAATCATGCAATGGGATGTTCCCTAGTAAATGAAATAAAAAAACACAAAAAAGTGTATTAAAATAAAAATTATTATTCAGGGACATGAAAGTCAAAAAATTGTGAGAATGCCCCTTATATACAAATTAGCAAGTAATCGTTATAAAGAAATGATTTATTAGCAATACTGATAAAATTTATCAACCCAAGCTCAGTTAGAATGAAACACTCTGTATTTGTGGCAAAATAAGTGATTCGCGAACGCATGTTTTGTAGCAATTTTTCATCCTTTCGGTGCCTTCTATCGCCGATCTTAATTTGCATGTCGAATTTTGGAACAACCTGTATGTATATACTTCTTATTTATTATTTAACTATAACAAATTAAAATATGATCGAACAGTTGTGAAAAAAAGTAAACACCCCTACTAACTCCTCAACAAATTATCGCAGACGAAAGTTACTTCTACTGAACGATTGAAAGTAAAGTCTACTTTTAAATGATGTATGTAAAATTTGTTTAGGGGGCCATCTACATATTAAAAAGAATCCAAACTTCATTTTTTTCAATGGCAATACCAAATTTTAACTAGATATTTCAAAACTTCGGTTCAAACTATGCCTTGACACCAAATTTCAAGTCATTTGAATGATAAGTTTTGGAATTATAAACATTCAAAATTTAGTGCTTCTAATGTTAAATTATATTTTCGTATTTCTATTTATATCTCCTGAAATTATGCTCCTAATGTTCTCGTTTTAAAATAATTAATTTCTCGGAAATTTATGGTATAAATTGCATAACAATTTGTTTTTCGGCTAATTGTAGGGTGTAGAGTTCATTTATGTCGTGAAAATTGGGCATTGTCATTGAAAAAATGAAGTTTGGGTTCGTTTTAATATGTAGATGACCCCCTAAGCAATTTTATGTAAATCATTTAAAGGTAGACTTTATTGCCAATCGTTCGGTACCAGTAACTTTTTTCTACGATAATTTGTTGAGGACTTAGTACGGGGTGTGTTACTTTTTTTTTTTTTTTTTTTTTTTTTCCACGACTGTGCATGTTCAAATATGAAAATTAAAAAAAGGAGATTTTATAGAAGATTCGTGTTTGAAAACATTATTGAAAAACTATGAAACGTTAAATATAAAATAACAATAAAAAATAATTAAATTTCTCTGTATGAGCTTTTTTGTGCTTTAAAAGTTCTTTGCACTTCAAACACTTTGAGATATTTCCCATGGGTTGTTTTGTAAAGAGAATCAAATTTCCGGCACACTTAATATAATCTTGTTTTTTTTTTTTAAGTCTTTAAAAAAATATATCCCTTTTTCTAAGTTTTTAATTTATTTCCTTTATTTTTTCATTCAGCAACAAATTTTGAAAAAATGTGGCACATTCCGCTTATTTTTGAAAACTTCGAAATAATATTTAATCAAAATAAAAATTATTTTGCTTATTAACTGTGCATCTCGTAATCAAATGCATAAGATATTTCTTGTTAGAAATTTATAAAATGCATTTCAATAATTATTAAATGAACGGTCATTAACCCTTTCAGGGGCAAAGCACTTCCATTGATAAAATGTTGAAAAGAATGAATGACACCTGAATTAAAAAACATTTTTTTTTTTTTTGCAAATATGAAAAAGCTATATTTTACATACATAATAACCCGACAATTTTTTAACCAAAATTCTGGTGCCATTGTGGCATTTTGGAATTAAAATTAAGTGGTTTCATAAACATACCACCACCCGTAAAAGTTTTACAAATGAAAAAAAAAAAAAAAAAAAAAAAAAAAAAAAAAACAGAATATTTAACTAAACAGGGTCAGTTTAAATTGTTTTTGCAAAAAAAATGGTGACAATAAGCATCAAGAGGATGAAAAATCGCCTTAACATTGGATCGCAAACCACTTATTTAGTCACAAATACAGGGTGTTTCACCCTTACTGAAATCGGCTTGACGACAAAAAATTTTGCGAAAAATAAAAATACTGCAATATAAATGTAACAATATGTATCTTCTTTTGTATGTAATATGATACTATCACAATTAAAGTTCTTGAAAAACAGTGTGCTCACGCAGAAGATGATACAGTATGAACTGATTACAGTCTAAAATGTGGATTCTCAAGTGCATACTGCTGTTGGATATGCTGTTGCGTGCCATTGTGGCATTTTGGAATTAAAATTAAGTGGTTTCATAAACATACCACTACCCCTGAAAGTTTTACAAATGAAAAAATAAAAATAAAACAGAATATTTAACTAAACAGGGTCAGTTTAAATTGTTTTTGCAAAAAAAAAATGGTGACAATAAGCATCAAGAGGATGAAAAATCGCCTTAACATTGGATCGCAAACCACTTATTTAGTCACAAATACAGGGTGTTTCACCCTTACTGAAATCGGCTTGACGACAATAATTTTGCGAAAAATAAAAATACTGCAATATAAATGTAACAATATGTATCTTCTTTTGTATGTAATATGATACTATCACAATTAAAGTTCTTGAAAAACAGTGTGCTCACGCAGAAGATGATACAGTATGAACTGATTACAGTCTAAAATGTGGATTCTCAAGTGCATACTGCTGTTGGATATGCTGTTGGGTGCAGTTGTGGCATTTTGGAATTAAAATTAAGTGGTTTCATAAACATACCACTACCCCTGAAAGTTTTACAAATGAAAAAATAAAAATAAAACAGAATATTTAACTAAACAGGGTCAGTTTAAATTGTTTTTGCAAAAAAAATGGTGACAATAAGCATCAAGAGGATGAAAAATCGCCTTAACATTGGATCGCAAACCACTTATTTAGTCACAAATACAGGGTGTTTCACCCTTACTGAAATCGGCTTGACGACAATAATTTTGCGAAAAATAAAAATACTGCAATATAAATGTAACAATATGTATCTTCTTTTGTATGTACTATGATACTATCACAATTAAAGTTCTTGAAAAACAGTGTGCTCACGCAGAAGATGATACAGTATGAACTGATTACAGTCTAAAATGTGGATTCTCAAGTGCATACTGCTGTTGGATATGCTGTTGGGTGCCATTGTGGCATTTTGGAATTAAAATTAAGTGGTTTCATAAACATACCACTACCCCTGAAAGTTTTACAAATGAAAAAATAAAAATAAAACAGAATATTTAACTAAACAGGGTCAGTTTAAATTGTTTTTGCAAAAAAAAATGGTGACAATAAGCATCAAGAGGATGAAAAATCGCCTTAACATTGGATCGCAAACCACTTATTTAGTCACAAATACAGGGTGTTTCACCCTTACTGAAATCGGCTTGACGACAATAATTTTGCGAAAAATAAAAATACTGCAATATAAATGTAACAATATGTATCTTCTTTTGTATGTAATATGATACTATCACAATTAAAGTTCTTGAAAAACAGTGTGCTCACGCAGAAGATGATACAGTATGAACTGATTACAGTCTAAAATGTGGATTCTCAAGTGCATACTGCTGTTGGGTATGCTGTTGGGTGCCATTGTGGCATTTTGGAATTAAAATTAAGTGGTTTCATAAACATACCACTACCCCTGAAAGTTTTACAAATGAAAAAATAAAAATAAAACAGAATATTTAACTAAACAGGGTCAGTTTAAATTGTTTTTGCAAAAAAAAATGGTGACAATAAGCATCAAGAGGATGAAAAATCGCCTTAACATTGGATCGCAAACCACTTATTTAGTCACAAATACAGGGTGTTTCACCCTTACTGAAATCGGCTTGACGACAATAATTTTGCGAAAAATAAAAATACTGCAATATAAATGTCACAATATGTATCTTCTTTTGTATGTAATATGATACTATCACAATTAAAGTTCTTGAAAAACAGTGTGCTCACGCAGAAGATGATACAGTATGAACTGATTACAGTCTAAAATGTGGATTCTCAAGTGCATACTGCTGTTGGATATGCTGTTGGGTGCCATTGTGGCATTTTGGAATTAAAATTAAGTGGTTTCATAAACATACCACCACCCCTGAAAGTTAAAAAAAAAACAAAAAAACAACAAAAACAAACAGAATATTTAACTATACAGGGTCAGTTTAAATTGTTTTTGCAAAAAAAGAAGGGTGACAATAAGCATCAAGAGGATGAAAAATTGCCTTAACATTGGATCGCAAACCACTTATTTAGTCACAAATACAGGGTGTTTCACCCTTACTGAAATCGGCTTGACGATAATAATTTTGCGAAAAATAAAAATATTGCAATATAAATGTAACAATATGTATCTTCTTTTGTATGTAATATAATAATATCACAATTAATGTTCTGGAAAAACAGTGTGCTCACTCAGACAATGATACAGTATGAAGTGATCACAGTCCAAAACGTGGATTCTCAAGTGCATACTGCTGGTGCGTATAATGGAAACTTCAACCTTTTGTTGTGTTATTATATTTACAAGAAAGGCGGGAATATCTATTAGAATTTTTATTATAGAGCGATTCTCAAAAGGTGGGTACTGGACACAAGTCATATCTTTAAGCCTTTCAAACATAACTTTAATTATCATTGATTTTATTTTTTTTTTTACATTGAGTTTTTAATTCTATTCAGAGATAGAAAATGACATAATTTATTCTAAAAGCTTTGTATAAATATCCTAAAATTTTATTATTATTTGCAAAGAGGCCAATTTCGGACATTCATAACGTTAACTGCCCCAATGTACCACCAAGAAAAAGAGTTTTAACTTTTTTCCAGGTGGTTCTAACGGTAAACAACGAATGCATAAAGGAAACGGATGATTTTTTGATAATTTTGTTAAGAGATGGCAGGCTGATTTATTGCTTTTTTGAAGGTAGAAGGACTTTTCTATAAAGAATTTTTCTGTATTTTGTTATGTCCGAAATTAACGTACGTAACAAAGCATTTGATTTTATTATTATTATTACTGGATAACAAAAAGTTAATTATATATATATATATGTGTGTGTGTGTGTATACAGACACATTTACTACATTCTTAGTCTTAAGAAATTTTTTAATACTAAGATCAACGTCCAAAATCTATAAACTACGTGCGAAAAAATGTCCAAAATTTGTAACGTACACAACTGCTAATTACATGCTTTAATAATTAATTTTCCAGAATAGTTGCTGTCTTTTCGTGTTTGTGTATAATTTTGTAGACATACTATTAAAAATATTTATATATTATATTTATAGACAAAAAAATTGCTTTAAATTTGAAATTTTTAAGAATTACATATAGTTAACGTTTAATGATCCCACCATTTGAGAATCTCCCTATAATATACTTCAGTTTTCGAAAAGTTTTTATCATCAACCAAAGTTGAGTTTGGTCGGAACACTCTGAATTTGTGACTAAATAAGTGGTTTGCGACCTCATGTTCTATGTCAATTTCCCATCCTCTTCAAGCTTATTATCACCCATCTTATTTTGTAAAAACTATTAAGATTCACCTAGTATGTTATTTATTTTTTAAAGTTTCTATTTTTACCAATAATCGTTTTTAATTCAGTGTAAGTAATTAATTTTAAGTAATTCAGTATTAAAAATTAAGAGTTGCGTTAAATTTTAGGTCTGTCGCAAAATAATGTAAATATTATTCTTTAAAAATATGTAGCATGTTTATTTCTATGCAAAATAACTGAAAGTTTGAAACAAAATACATAAGTGAACTATTAAACATCGTATTGATTCATAAAATAAACTTTAATTAAGTAACCGTTCATAAAATAAGTTTCTCAAACATTGTGTCATGATTCACGAGTGCGGCGTTTGCGTGTCGTAAATAAGAAGTTATATATATATATATATATATATATATCAGTTCCGTAGTTTCGAATTTTTGGTTTGGTTTTTGGATATATATATATATATATATAAAGGTATCTTGTTTATAACAGTTTTATCTTCAGTTGATATCAATTTTATACGAGAAATAGGCACTGACTGCATTAGCTTTATATTATCTTATCTGTTTAACGCATCTGTCCCGAATTCCTCTCGGTAATGTTAAGTCTACTGACGTTTGATGCATTTTTAAATTCAAAATATCGCGTCAAGAAATTAATATTTTTAAATACCTTTTTCTGTATGCTCTTTTTAAAGCATGTCTGTTTTTTTCTTAGTTCTCAAAATGTTTCTAAAATACAACGTAGTACAAATATTGATGTAGCGATCATATACAGGGATCAACAAAAGATTTCTGATGTTTTTCAACTATTGATATACAGTATTCTAAATATGTAAGAGAGTGTTTAATAATCTATGCTGGACGAACAGTTTAGTGTTCTTGTTAGTATTATTTGAGCTGCAGGTTTCAAGAGGAGAAGTACTGGTCATACGCTTTGTTGTTTGATTTCGTTGTTCAGACGGATTAATAACGCTTATCTGCTTCGTGTGCTGGTTAGAGGTCGTTATTGTTGGAACAGGGTAACACAAAACCACCTAATCTTGCATACTTTTTTATGTGGTAGGACTTATTAGAAAAAGCATTCTGTGATATAATGTTCCACTTTAAGTATGGTGATTTGATTTAAAGTTGTTTTGCCATTTTGTTTTAAAAACTTTAATAAGCTTGAACGAGAATTAATGAAATGTATTCTCATTTTCATTCCATTTTGTCTGAAAAAAACGAACATTTATTCGTCATATTTAAAAGCCATGTAATGAAAAATATTTAAATTAAAAAATTTATGTTTTTTCAGTGTGAAAATCCTTGCAGTACAATGTTTTTGAAAGTTAGATATCACATTAAAAAAAACACAGTTCACAATGCTAAAAGTAATTTTAATTATACAATAAAAAATACACCAATGGCTCACTACCTAAAAGATTATTAATGCATATTTAATTATGTTAAAAAATTCAGTACTTTCGGCTGTGTACCTAGCCATCATCAGTATTTCAGATATTAAACAGGAGTTACGAACACTACTTGACCATATTTGCTTATAAAAGCATTGCTTCAAACTCGTTCATCCGGGTTACATGGTTGAAATCAGTACACGGCGAAAAACAGAAAAGAGGTGGAAGGGAGGATATTTCTCTTACAAATCATTACGAATTATTACGAATCATTAAAAATTATTATGAACTAACAATTCGTGACTCTATAGAAATGTTGCGCAGAAGGGTAAAATATGCAATGACATTTTATCCTACAACATGCCAAATATATGAATGGTTTTGATCAGAGAGCAGTGATTTTTAATTAAAAAAAAACCTCTCTCCTCACCCACCTTTCTTCTATTTTCCGCTGTGTAATGGTACCATCGACCATGGAACCAGGATGAGCGATTTCGAAAAGAGGCATTCATGTGTATATAGTTTTCGTAATGCCTGTTTCAAACTGAAATCATGATGATGACTAGGTACATAGCGGAAACTACTTGATTTTTAACATCGTTAAATCTATTTTAATCATCTTTTCGGTAGTGAACCCTTTGTATATTTTTATACTGAAATTTAGTTAGTAATTTGAATGAATAAGATTAAGATTACCAAGAGTGTATTATTTAGATGTTTTAGAGTATTTGCACGGTATTACATGTGTTTATTTGAATATCGATAACACGTTAGAACAGCAGCAACAACAGCAAAATAAATATATAAATAAATAATACAAAATACAAAACATATTATTAGGCAAATCGTTTCGATTGAAAAAAAAAAAAACCCTCAAAACATTTCTGTCTGATAACAAACTCATGTAATTTTATATGGTTCAGCATCAAGCAATAATATATATTATTCGTAGTGTAAATTTTCTCTTTTAGTTTTAATGAGGTTTAAGTAATTGTGTTATTTAATATTTTATTAGAGTAAGTGATTAAAATATTTTAGAACACGGATAATTACGTTGGAACAACAAAAGCAAAATAAATAAATAAATAATACAAAATACAAAACATATTATCATGCAAATCATTTTCATTGGGAAAACACCCCAAAAACATTTATGTCTGTTAATAAAGGCCGTGTAATTTTATATGGTTCAGCATCAAGCAATAATATATATTATTCATAGTGTAAATTTTCTCTTTTAGTTTTAATGAGGTTTAAGTAATTGTGTTATTTAATATTTTATTAGAGTAAGTGATTAAAAACTTTTAGAACACATATACTTACGTTGGAACAACAACAACAGCAAAATAAATAAATAATTAAATAATACAAAATACAAAACATCTTATCATGCAAATAATTTCCATTGGAAAAAAAACCCCCAAAAACATGTATGTCTGATAAAAAAGGTCATAAAATTTTACATATTTCAGTATCAAGCAATAATATATATTATCCTTGGTGCAAATTATCTTTGTCACTTTTAATGAGGTTTAAGTAATTATTTTATTTAATATTTAATTTAGAAAAAATGATAAAAACATTTAGAACTCTTATAATTACACTGGAACAACATCAGCAGCAGTAAAATAAATAAATAATACAAAATACAAAGTATATCATCATGAAAATATTTATTTGGAAAAAAGAAAATTAATGCCTGAAAATGAAGGCCATGTAATTTTAATTGCTTCAGATTCAAGGAATGTATATTATCCTTAGTATAAATTTTCCCTTTCACTTTTAATGAAGTTTAAGAAATTGTTTTACTTAATATTTCATTTAGAATAATTGATTAAAAAACTTTTAGAACACTTATAATTTTTTACATGGATTTATTAAAGAATTTTACTTTGTTAAATTATTAACTTATTAGTACATCCTGACAGCATCAGCTCACGAAGTCCTTTAATTTAGATAAAGCAGTTACTGCTAATTAAAAATCTTAACTTAGATAACAGTATGCAGATTTAATGGATATATAGGGAGTTTTTTCACGCATATTTTCAATGACTGAGAAATTCCAAGTTCATTTTGGTACGTTTAAAGCTTTTTACCTCAAACTAATTAAGTAAAAGTTAAGTTAATCTCGAAAATGAACTAATCTTATTAGCGCTGTTCTTAATGAAGTTTTTATTCGTAAATAATGTATAACAATTAAATGAAAGTGCGGAATAAATTTTAGATACTCACCTTATTTTAGCCACCTTATTATACCAGTAAAACATAACTATTTGAACTGTTGATAAAAGTGTTAGAGCTAACTTAATCTGAAGACGTATTAAATTAATCTCATCCAAGTATACTTGTAATTTTCATAAAGAGATTAACTTTATGATTCAAATCACTAAATAATAATTTCTATATTTTTATCTACCTGCGATAACTAAAATAATCATGGATGTTTACTAAAATGAGATTACAAGAGGCGCTCTATTTTACGAACCCCTTTTTTACGGATACTTCGTTTTTACGAACTGATGTACTAGTCTCAACCAGCATTGCATTGAACTAATGTTACTCCCATTTACGAACTTTCGATTTTATGAACACATTATATGATTCTCCTCGAGTTCGTAGAATCGAGCGTCTACTGTATTTGCATTTCTACTAAATAGCATTATTCGTAAATTTACAATAAAAGTTATTAGCGTAAAAAATAAATTCAATGTAAGATAACACAAGGGAGAAAAATCATGCATAGGTCGGGTATAGATTATAATAGAATCTGGCATAAATTATAAAATAATTTACAAGACTGCCGTAATATTGTTAAGAAATTTCCTTTTTCATACAGTAGGGTTAATCTGGTTTAGATACCCCATCGAGTTAGTTGCCCAGTCACTGTTTTTCACCTATTGAACAAGTGACGAAGTTAGTGTCGTCCTTCTGCTCTCATTCCTTATAAAAAAGCATAGTAGATGAAGTTAGAACGATTTAATTCTTCAAATAAAAGTTATATTTACCAAAAAGGTAAGTTTGACTTTTGTTGCATGTTCTCATATTATTGAGATACAAGCAGATGAAATATAATGTATTTATTAGATATTTGATCATGAAATATTTTTTGAATGCTGTTGAAACAGGTGTCAAATAACGTGTTAATTTATAAGTCGCATCCTTGTTTCTTCCTACATGCAGAGCTTCTGTTTGGAGCATCTATTTCGATTAAGTGGTGAGTATAACCTCGAAGTCTGGAATAGATGTCCAATGCTTTGTGATACATTTTATCTGGTTTCACCAATAAACATTATGTAATTATAATTACATAAAACAGCGCAACTTCTCTCTCAATCCAATAAAACCGTTAAAGTGAGAGTAGAAAAGAATGAGATTGGGATATTCTTAGGAGGTTAGACAAATAGACGTCTTTAATCGTTCTTAATTCAATTTCAGCTAGAAACCACTTTCTAATTGGCTATTTTGCAGCACTCTTAAAGACAACAGCTTTTAAATTTCTAGCGGCGGTCCTATGAAATTGAATTCAAGTACTGATGCTGTGAAAGCGAATTAAAGATCCAGATTAAGTAACAAACGAATTCTGTTTGTTACGTGCACCACGCAGCCAATAAGAAGGCTAATTTCCCCTATTGATAAATTTTACAGCACACATAAAGACAGGAACTTATAAATTTTACAGCTGCTGTGTTGACAGTCGGCTTCCCGGCTAATTCTTTTGTAAATTATAGTGATTTTCTTGCACTATATGCTGTAATTTTTCAAGCACCGAATCTGTGAAATCGAATTCAAGCACGGATGTTGTGAAACCAAATTCAAGCAACGCGTGAAATAAAACTCGAATTTTTTCTGTAACGTGCACGACGCAGCTAATTCTAACGCGACTTTCCCCTGTCTTGATAGATTTTACAGAACACTTTAAGACGGCAGCTTGGAAATTTTACAGCAATTGCATTGACAGCCAGGGTGACAACAATTTTTGTTGTACAATACAGATTTTTTTATTCTACAGAGTGCAAATGCGCATTATATTTCAAACATATAGTGCTATTATCAGTGTAATTGTATTTCATAAAATTTTAATATACTATTTTTGGAACTATGAAACAAAAACTGTTAAAGCGTCAAGAGCCCCAAAACTGTGTTGTCAAAATTACGCACCTTACAATATCCCTAACAAAAACAATAAATCATGGATCTATCAATAGTTAAAAGCTTCGTACCAAATCTATGATTTAATTTATTATATTTTTAGTTTTCTTTTAAATTTTATTTTAGCTTCTAATTGGCTGTCTCCGCTATTCATTCGTTCTACTATTCCATCAAAACTGGTGGACTGATATTCTGCTCTGCAAAAATCATAGTTTATTATTATTATTATTATTTATAATCGTGTAGTGCTGCTTGGTGTTTCGTGTAAATCAGGGCTTCAAATGCTGTGCGCACCAGTATTTTACATTATTTTATTTGGCTTATCTAATGGAAGAATTATTTGCGGTTATAGGGGGAAAAATAAACTGTAAGAAATTAGTGGTGTCCAGTGCATTTGGAGCCCTGATTTACGCGAATCACCAGGGAACATTAGTGGTAAGCCTATTTGTCCAATTAATACATTTTTAAAATAGCAAATAAAGCCTGTGTGCAGGAATATTAAAAAATACACAGCCAATGTTTAAAAATGCACAAATAATACGTGAAAAGCAGCAAACAGCTGTTTCGAATCTACTGGCGAGATTCTTCTTCAGTGCAAGATAGTGCAAGACACACCGTGCTAGAAAAAGCAAGGCTGAGCAAAATTAGTGAGATCGGATACGGATAACCTTATATACCGGATACGGATAGCGAATGCGCCAGAATAAACAATGAGACAGAAGCAGATGAAACGGCTGAGTGGACAGGTAGCGACATCTACCGGAGAACTGGAGAAAAAGAAACCAAAAAAGGGGAAATTAAATTATTTGCATTAATTTAATTTCCTCTTTTATTTCCCCTTTCTTTGTCATTTTGCTCAGCCTTGCTTTTTTTAGCGCGCTGTGTCTTGCTCTACCTTGCACTGAAGAAGAATCTCGCGAGTGGATTCGAAACAGCTGTTTGCTGTTTTTCCCGTATTATTTGTGCATTTTTAAACGTTGGCTTTCTGCTTTTTAATAGTTCCTTTTTATTTAAATACTGAATCTATTTCATGAAAAGCAGTTGAAGTATGCAAAATTATCTTTCATAATGTTTTACTCCGTTTTAAAAATAAGTTTAAGTAATCCCATTACAGTATTTTTTTATATTTTTTAAGAATACCAAAACTATATTTATAACTGAAATCGCATTTAGGTATTCGTTTATAATACCATTAAGCTACAGTCTTGTAAATGTTTCCCTAAAGTACATTTAGTCAGGCACACAGTAAATTTTACAAAGTCTAATTAAAAACGGCTTATCTTAAAGAAAATAGACAAAAGTTGTTTTTGCACCTGACTCATTAATTCTTTTTTCTTTCCTAATGGATTTTCGAAAAGTAAAATTAATGAGAAGCTCAGCTCTTAATTTATTCTCTTGTGTAAGCAGTTTATATTAGAGATAACTAACTATTAGTATTTACTACATTTGTAGGCACTGGGAATAAACTGCGTAAACGAATACATATCCTAAACAAATTAATGCTGAATAAATTCCTTTAAGTTTTAAAAATATTCAGAATTTCTAAATGAATAGGTAAATAATATTTTTGAAAAGCTTTTACAAGCAAGGGATTATGTAATTTAAAGAAACATTTGTGTTTTTAATGCTAATAGAAAAAAAAGTATTGAGACTCTAAATGGGTTTAAACATAATTTAAGTTTGAAAATGAATTTTATTTAAAAAATATTTGTTGATGAAAAGCCGGAGTTTAAAAAAAAATGCTACGAGTTTAATCATATTTAAAGCAAACAATAAAAAAGATTTTCTCGCAGAGAATTATGGATTATAATTTTTTTGGATTTATCAAATTATACAAAATTTTTAAAAGAAATAAGAATTTTTCACGTTTTAAAATTATTTGTTAATTATTTGTATATTGTTACATGCTTTTAATTTTACCAAAATCATATATATTAACATGTACTGGTTTTGTTTTAAGTTTACTTGTACTTCTAAGTACAATATTCCTACCTCCCTTAGGTAAAGAACATTGTAATGTGGAAATAAATGAGATGTAAATTTGGAGAAATGTGTTATATATTATTTTGTTTAAATAATTTAAATATGTCCGCTAGTAATTATATGTATACTATTTGAAAATAAATTGTGTTGCGCATATAACATATGTTTTCCTTAATATTTTATTTTTAACACAGTTTAAGTAAAAATGTAAATAAAGCAAACAGAAAAAAAAAATAATTAGAATAAAATTTAAATCATACCGCAACAAGTTTTTCTACGAAAACAAACTTACTGATAATAAACCATTTCTGTTTATCATACAAGAAACCAATTTTAATCATTTTGGAAAGTTTAATCATTTAATCATGACCACTGAAATCTACGATTGTCAATTTAAAAGTTTTGATCAACAACTAAATTGTACAACTTAACAAAATCAAAGATTACTTATAAATAGTACAACTTACAAATCAACAAATCTTGGGCGTGTTCAGAGTGCTTACATGCTTCACTATTGCACTGCGAAAAAATTAACTGCGTGAATCAATGCAATTTTCGAACAACTAAATGTTTCAATATATCCTTTCTTCGAACAGATTAAAAATTTAGGGTACTCAAAATCTCATCTTTGGAATGAAAACGACGCCCATGCAGATTCCTTTAGTTTGAAAAATTGCCAAGTAACAATGCGATATCGGTAGAATACGATCAGTATGAAAACATTGATTTTTTGTTTGTTCGTGTGTTTTCCTTATTTTTTTTCTTTTTTCCACGAAATTTGACTGTCAATTTTGCCGAATGAGAAGACGCTTTAGTACGATGAAACACGAGTCTCCTAATAGTCACTTCTTGAGTTATTAATGGCGTAAACAGAGCATGGAATTATTAATAAAGAGGAACTGACATATCCATTAAAATAGTTAAGCTTCAACTGTAACCGCTTTCGCAGGGGTTAATTACCGCCGTGAAAAATTACCACCAGTAAATTTATATAGAATTTATCTTCTTATCTCAACGCCTGAGAACTGCAAAATTTGAGGGATAAATAATGGCAAAAACAGATATTAATTTTTACTGGTGGAAGTTTACTTTGTCGGTAGTCAGTCCCCGCGTCCGCGCCATATTGTGAAAACCTACACAACCTACTGTCAGTATCAGTGTAAAAGATTATTATACTTGCGCAAACTGATACCAGTAAAAATAAATAGAAATTTTTATCATACTTGTGAGATGATATAAAGCGCTTAAATAAGAGTAAATTTTCTGATCAAATTTACTGGTGGGATGTTTGCCTGGCTGTAATCAGAAATTATTGACCCGATTAAAATAAAACAGCCGCCATATTGTGACAATTTCCTCAGTTACTTCACTCGCTTCCGGTAGACAGTACACTATATGTATCCTCCTATTTATTCATAACTCCATTAAACAGAGTTACCAGTTTGGCTTCCACTTTTATCCGGAAATTTGAGCTTCAAACCGGAACTTTTTGATGAGGAATTTTTACTTTAAGTGATCAAGAAAAGTCTGACATTAAATAAATGTGAATATACTTTTTGCATCTTCTGTTGCGAATCCGAGTTTTTTAAATAAAAGTGGGGGCCAAACAGACAACCCTGGGCTTAAACAGTTGTCTCTAACATTTTTGTGTTCAGCCAGCTTTATGAATTTTTAAAATAAAAAGAGTGTTGTTTTAAAATCGTCTCGGATATTGCATGTCACTATTTGAAAATGATGGTGATGATGAAGTTATAAATCATAAAAAAAAAATTAAACAGAAAAAGTCAGGTTACAGAACAATGTATGTATTTTTACATGAGAGTTATACGTTAAAGCACATAAACTTGCTCAGCGGTAGACATAAATAGGATCTTTTACATGAACGTGCAGAAATAAAATTAACCATAAAGCATAATATAGGCGTTTCGAAATACCTTCAAGAAATTGATCCAGACTCGGCAGGAAGCTTTTGTCTCTAGACTTTTAAACATTTTAACATCATATGTATCCTGAATATGACAACAGAAGCACTTCAGAGCCTATATACTATGATATCGTTAGTATTATTAGTATAAGTTCATATAAAAGTTTTTGTTTATGCGTGCCACTGAGCACGTTTATGTGTTTTAATGTATAAATCTTATTTATTATATTTTATGGTGAAATTGCTCTACTTATGTTAATATATATACATTTTTATACATTTAAATATTTATATATCTTATTATGCATTTAAAAGTTTATGTAAAAACGACTGCAGAAGCAGTTCGGAGCGTCGATATTATGATTTATCGTTATTAATAGTAGTACAAGTACATATAAAAGTTTTGTTTTATATATCTGTTACACTGAGCAATTTTATGTGTTTTAACGCAAAAATCCTATTTATTATATTTTATGGTGGAATTGTTCTACCTATGTTAATAAGTATATTTTTATACATTTATATATCTTATTATGCATTTAAATGTTTATGTGAAAACGAGTGCAGAAGCAGTTCGGAGCGTCGATAGTATGATTTATCGTTATTATTAGTAGTACAAGTTCGTATAAAAGTTTTTGTTTATGTGTGCTACTGAGCAAGTTTATGTGTTTTAACGTATAAATCTTATTTAGTATATTTCATGGTACAATTGTTCTACATATGTTAATATATATATTTTTACACATTTATATATTTATATATCTTATTATGTATTTAAATGTTTATGTGAAAACGACTGCAGAAGCAGTTCGGAGCGTCGATATTATGATTTATCGTTATTATTAGTAGTACAAGTTCATATAAAAGTTCTTGTTTATGTGTGCCACTGAGTAAGTTTATGTGTTTTAAGTATAAATATTATTTATTATATTTTATGGTTGAATTGTTCTACATATATTAATATATACATTTTTATACATTTATATATTTAAGTTTCTTATTTTGTATTTAAACGTTTATGTGAAAATTATTTTTTTTATAAATATCTATAAATGGAATTATGGCTACCCGAACAAAACAACATAAAACTGAAAGGAAAATCGTATGTATTAAACAACAGGAATTTTAAAAATTCTGTGTTAGAAAACAACACTTTCATTTTTTTAACGTAGTGCTTAATGATCTGTTTAATGAAGTCAGGAAAGAAATATTTTTCTTTATATGAAAGTCAGGGCATAGTCTTCTTATTTTCCCCCATTTTTTAGCTCCATGATTGATATTTTTTCGTGATTAACTCAACCAATAGTCTTCCATATTTTATTTAATTGAATTCTATGTTATAACAAAAAGCTATTTTTTTATATTTAGACGAAAAGTAATTCAAACTCATTTTTAACTTAGAACAGAATAAATATAGAAAACTAGCTATTATTTATAAATAACTTTAGTTAGTATATGGACGGGAACTGCTAATTTTTATGAACGGAAACTGGTAATTAAATGAAAATTTTAATGAATGAAATAAGTAATTAAATTAAATAATTAAATGAGGAAGCGAAATTGGTAAAGTAAGTATATAACTGCAAATAAATGTAATAATAATATACAAAAATTAAACTACAGATAAACACAACGATATCGGGAGAATACGACTGATGCGAAAACACTTTGATTTTTACAAGAAGATCTTCTGTCTTTACAAGAAGAAAGTCTTGGATTCCTGAAAATTTTCAGAATTCCGTTTTCCGTCAGATTTACACGTTTTAGGGGTCAGAGAACACGAAAAACATATTTTTACAAAATGTCTGTGTGTGTCTGTCGGCATGTCTGTCTGTATGTGACATAAATTTTGTGGACGCTCTGTCTAAAGAACTAAGGGACGGAATTTAATAAAACTTTAGATTCAGTTAGTCCTTGATATAAATTGGTGCTGATTACGTTTTGGTGTAAATCGCCCAACAGGTGTCGCTGCTATGCTGAATTTTCTCGATTTCCACAATAGCTATATCTTAAGAACTAATGCACAAATTTTCAGAAACTTTCAGATTCAGTTAGTCTTTGATATAATTCGGTGCTGATTACTTTTTGGTGTAAATCGCCCAATGGTGGCGCTACTACGCTGCATTACTCATGATTATCACAATAGCTCTATTTCAAGAACTAATGCACGAATTTTCATCAAACTTAAGATTCAGTTAGTTCCTGATAAAAATTGGCTCTGATTAGTTTTTGTTGTAAATTGTCCAACAGTTGGCGCTTATATACAGAATTTTTTTGAGATTTTTGCAATATTTCTATCTGAAATACTAATGCACGGATTTCCTTCGAACTTCAGATTCAGTTAGAAGTTGTCATAAGTTGTTGGTGATTAGATTTTGGTTTAAATCACCTAACCAGTGGCGCTGTTATGCTGCATTTTTTAGGAAGTATTAACATGTATGTGATTGAAGAAAGTTTTGGGATTGTCTTATCCAACTATTTTTTTTTTTTGTTGTTGTTGTTTAACCTACAAAATTTGACTACCAATTTTACCGAAGCTTTAGTATGATGAAACAGGGAGTCAGCTAACATTCTCTTCTTCAGGAATTAGTGGTATAGAAATTTGCCTCTAACTTTCTTGCGCTCAGCTATCTTTATCACTTCTCTAAACAAAATGCGTGCTATATGAAAATGGTCTCGGATATTGCTGGTCTCAATTTGAAGAGTATCTTCATGGTGACGTCATAAATCACAAAAATTTAAACGACAAAATCAGACTACAGAAAAAATACATAATTTTATTTCTTATTAGGTATTTAGTTTATGTGAAAATTATTTTTAAATAAATATCTAGAAATGCAATTGTGGCTACCTGAACAAACTACATAAACATGAAAGGAAAAGCGTACCATTAAAAATGTATGTTAGAAAATCAGTACCTACATTTTTTTATGTAGTGCTTATTGATACGTTTAATAATGTCAGGAAAGAATTTTTTGTTTCTTCTTATTAAAGTCAGGGAATCAGAGAGTCAGTTTTTCTTTATATATTTTATCCCCATGTTTTAGCTCAATGATTGATATATTTTGTAATTAACGTATCCAGTACTGTTCTATCTTTTATTTTATTCAATAATACATTAATTATAAGAAAATATTATAATTTGTTTTTAATATTGGGGGGTAAATTAATTCAAACTTTTAATTAACACATTCTATATAGAAAATTGGCTCTTGTTTATAAATAATTGTAGTTGGTACATGTACGGTAAATGGTAATTCTGATGAAGTGAAATTGGATTGAAAGTATATAACTGCAAATAAATGTAATAATAATAATATGCAAAAATTTAATTACAGATAAACACAACGATATCTGGAAAATACGACTGATGTGGAAACACTTTAATATTCTTATTGTTGTTGTTGTTTTGTCCATGAAATTTGACTCTCAATTTTCCCGAATAAGAGGATGCTTTAGTATGATAAAACACGAGTCTGTTGACATTCTTTCTTTCAGGAATTGATTGCGCAAACAGTTGCCTCTTTCTTGTTTTCAGCTAACTTTACCTCTTTTCAAAACAAAAAGAATGCTATCTGAAAATGGTCTCGGATATTGTAGGTCTCGATTTAAAGAATATATTGGTGATGAAGTCATAAATTAATAAAAAAAAAAAAAAAAAAAAAAAAAAAAACACTAAACAGCAAAAGTCAGATTACAGAACAATATATTTATTTTTCTTATTATGTATTTAAATGTTTATGTGAAAATTATTCTTTTAATAAATATCTAGAAATGCAATTGGTGTTACCCAAACAAATGGCATGGCTGAAAGGGAAAGATTTAATCAACAGGAATATATATATATATATATATATATATATATATATATATATATATATGTGTTAGAAACTCAATACCTTCGTTTTTTATCGTAGTGCTTAGTGAACCGTGTAATGAAGTCAGGATTTTTTTTTTTTTCTCTGTATTAAACTCAGGGCAGAACCATTATATATATTTTTTTATCTTTTAGCTGCATGATTGATATTTTTTGTGATTATCTTATCCAGTGCTTCCCTATCTTTTATTTTATTACATGTCATATTAATTATAACAAAAAGCTACAAAAAAGGTTTCATATTCAGAAGAGATTTAATTCAAACTATTAATTAAATTACAAAAGACTCTATATAAAAAATTGGCTGTTGTTTATGAATAATTTTAGTTAGCACATGGACGCTAAATGCTAATTAATTTTTATTTCAATGTAAAAGATCTTTATACATCTTATATATTCTTTTGTATATTTATATTTTATATTTCTTATTATGTATTTAAATGTTTTTGTGAAAATTATTTTTTTAATAAATATCTAGAAATGCAATTGTGGCTAATCAAACAAATCACATAAACCTGAAAGGAGAAGCGTATGGTTTAAACAACACGAATAATAATAATAATAATAAAAAAATCTGTGTTAGAAAATCAATACCTTCATTTTTTATCGTAGTGGTTAGTGATCCGTTTAATGAAGTTAGGAAAGAAATATTTTTTCTTTGTATTAAAGTCAGGGGTAGTCTGTATATTTTTCCCCATTTTTCATCTCCGTGATTGATATTTTTACGTAATTAACTCATCCAGTACCGTTCTATATTTTATTTTATTCAATGTTATATTAATTATAACAAAAAGCTATTTTTTTAATATTCAGAAGTGATTTAATTCAAAGTCTTAATTAACTTAAAACAGAATCTATTATAAAAAAATTTCTATTGTTTATGAATAATTATACTTACAGGGAAGGTCTCCAAACGGGCATATTCAGAAAAATCTGAAAAAATTACAGAGTGTTCTTCTCATGTGGATATATATGTTTTTAAAACATTTTTTGGAGGAACCTCTACAGAACGTTCGTAAAAAAATAATGAAAATTTCGTTTATTTGGCGATTTATCATCGATTGTCGATGAAATGAAATTTCGAAAAATGCTTTTTTATGTCGAATACTCTTTAAGATAAAAATGTTTTATATTGAACTTGTTTAAATAAATTGTAAATAACTTGTGTAAATAACTTTAGTTTTGTCAGTTTTAGTTTGATTTAACATGTTTTGTCATGTATATATATATATATATATATGTTTATAATGAAAGTTAATTATCAAATTTTATGAATTAAAACAAAATTAAAATAAATTAAATTTGTTTAAATATCTCAAAATTAAGTCCAATTGAGTACTGTCGGTTCAATTTTGTTGCTATGAAAACGACGAATTCTTTGATATTGAAATGAATAACTGGTAAATGAATCTTGCTTTTATTTTGGTAAACGCTTAAATATATGAAACTATTTTTTATATATGAAATTGTTTTTAAAGTAATAAAATTAAATAACAAGCAACATAAATATGTAATACGAAAAAATTTATTCATTAAACTCTCTCATTTTTTATGTTTAAATTCATTAAATACTTTTTACACGCATTCTAAAAATCAATTAACAAACAATTTTCAGGTGCAATAAAATCATTTGCTTTTGGCGAGGAAAAGTACTGGTAGCCAAATCGCGTGACGCTTACGTCTTTTTGCGCCAAATACTCGAAAGTATTTTATTTTTTTACAGACTTTCTACTGTAATTCCGCCGTTAAATTTGACTGATCCTTTATTACATACGTAAGTAGTTTAATTGGTATTTTTTTCAAAATATTCTGAGTATGCCCAGTATGAAGACCTTACTTGTTAGTGCATGGACGCTAAATGCTAATTTTAGATGAAGTGAAGTTGGACAGTAAATATTTAGCTGCAAATAAATGTTATTAGTACGTTAATTAATTTTTATTTTAAGATAAAATATCAAGGAAGTTAACCCATTGCGGTCAAAGTACTCCTCGCAAGCACATGCATCTCTTACACAAATTTATCCGGTTGGAACCACCTTTTTTTTAAAGAAACATTTTTACTTGTATAATATAACCTCGATTATCCGACGTAATTGAAACCGACCATCTTTCGGAAAATTGATATTTTCGGATAATACAGAATGTTTCAGTACTAAGATTAAGGAGAAATATATGCAATATTTCTTATTATGGTAACAAGTGCTTAATAAAAATAAAGCAATAGCAAAGTAGAAACAAGAAGAAATTACCTGAATTTTAATATTGAAATTAAGTACCTTTTACATGTATCACTAGGGTTTGGAAAAATGTTTTGTTTGTCACACTTTCGGTAGCCTTGTATAGTATAACCTCGATTATCCGACATAATTTGGACCGACCATCTTTCGGAAAATTCATATTTTTGGATAATATAGACTGCTTCAGTATTAAGATTAAGGAGAAATATATGCAATATTTCTTATTATGGTAACAAGTGCTTAATAAAAATAAAGCAATACCAAAATAGAAACAAGAAAAAATTACCTGAATTTTACTCTTGAAATTAAGTACCTTTTACATGTATCACTAGGGTTTGAAAAAATGTTTTGTATGTCACACTTTCGGTTGCCTTGTATAGTATAACCTCGATTATCCGACGTAATTGAAACCGACCATCTTTCGGAAAATGGATATTTTCGGATAATACAGAATGCTTCAGTATTAAGATTAAGGAGAAATATATGCAATATTTCTTATCATGGTATCAAGTGCTTAATAAAAAAAAGCAATAGCAAAATAGAAACAAGAAAAAAATTACCCGAATTTTAATCTTGAAATTAAGTACCGTTTTACATATATCACTAGGGTTTGGAAAAATGTTTTGTTTGTCACACTTTCGGTTGCCTTGTATAGTATAACCTCGATTATCCGACATAATTTGGACCGACCATCTTTCGGAAAATTCATATTTTCGGATAATATAGACTGCTTCAGTATTAAGATTAAGGAAAAATATATGCAATATTTCTTATTATGGTAACAAGTGCTTAATAAAAATAAAGCAATAGCAAAATAGAAACAAGAAAAAATTACCTGAATTTTAATCTTGAAATTAAGTACCTTTTACATGTATCAATAGGGTTTGAAAAAATGTTTTGTTTGTCACACTTTCGGTTGCCTTGTATAGTATAACCTCGATTATCCGACGTAATTGAAACCGACCATCTTTCGGAAAATCGATATTTTCGGATAATACAGAATGCTTCAGTATTAAGATTAAGGAGAAATATATGCAATATTTCTTATTATGGTAACAAGTGCTTAATAAAAAAAAGCAATAGCAAAATAGAAACAAGAAAAAATTACCCGAATTTTAATCTTGAAATTAAGTACCGTTTTACATATATCACTAGGGTTTGGAAAAATGTTTTGTTTGTCACACTTTCGGTTGCCTTGTATAGTATAACCTCGATTATCCGACATAATTTGGACCGACCATCTTTCGGAAAATTCATATTTTCGGATAATATAGACTGCTTCAGTATTAAGATTAAGGAGAAATATATGCAATATTTCTTATTATGGTAACAAGTGCTTAATAAAAATAAAGCAATAGCAAAATAGAAACAAGAAAAAATTACCTGAATTTTAATCTTGAAAGTAAGTACCTTTTACATGTATGAGTAGGGTTTGAAAAAATGTTTTGTTTGTCACACTTTCGGTTGCCTTGTATAGTATAACCTCGATTATCCGACGTAATTGAAACCGACCATCTTTCGGAAAATCGATATTTTCGGATAATACAGAATGCTTCAGTATTAAGATTAAGGAGAAATATATGCAATATTTCTTATTATGGTAACAAGTGCTTAATAAAAATAAAGCAATAGCAAAATAGAAACAAGAAAAAATTACCTGAATTTTAATATTGAAATTAAGTACCTTTTACATGTATCACTAGGGTTTGGAAAGATGTTTTGTTTGTCACACTTTCAGTTGCCTTTGCTTTGAATTGCTATGACGGAGTTTTTTAATATTTCACCAGTACTTTTTGCTCTTCCGGCCATGTCAGACCTTTTGCAAAACATACAAAAGCTACAAAATTGTTAATTTGTTCGGTTTCTTCCTTCCACTTCGCAGCTTACGTGACTCAAGTTACATTCAAAGGAAATCTAAGAAAGGGGATCGAAAATATTTATATGTAAAAGGACCGCTTGCACGCAAGGTATATGATAGTTAAAAAAAAAAAAAAAAGCTTTCAAAATGTATTTTGCACACAAGGAATCCGATAGTAAAAACAAAACAAACAAACAAACAAACAAACAAACAAAAAAAAAAAAAAAAAAAAAAAAAAAAAAGGCTTTAAAAATAGATTTTGTTTAACAAAGATTTTCGGTTAAAAGAGGTTATAGTGTACTTTAAAAAGTTATTCGAGATCATTTTTTTCAAATATTTACTTTTAAAATATAGTGGTGCATGTAGAATATAAAATATAATCATGTATATAAAGACGAGACTCGATCGCAAAGGGTTAAAGTATAAAATGCCTCTAATTACTCACAGAAACAATTAAAAAGCATATTCATATTCCATTTAAAAGGTAATTGCTTATAAAATCCCTTCCTCTTAATGTTTGTAGATAATGTGTTAAATGCATATTTTTTATACAAAAATAAATGGCACTATAATTGTTTTAATAGAATATTTAATATTGCGATTTAAGTCCTTGAAGAATTGAAAAGAGAAAAAAATAAAATATGACATAAATCTATTTTTTCCAAATTACTAAAAATTATAAACTTGACATTGATATCTTTAAATTATGTAACATCACAATTTATTTTTTAATTACTTGATTTTAAAATTGATTAGCTATTTTTATTTTCAGAAGTACACTGTTAAAAATTTTCAGCATTCTGTCCAGTCATTTGACCGTATTTTGAAAAAACGATTTCACAACCGTAATTTAACCATAATTCTGACCATAAAATGGCCAATAATATTTTCAGAATAGTGTTAAATTACGGTTATGTAACTGTTTTCGATAAAAACGGTCAAATGACTGGACAGAATGCTGCAAACTTTTCACAGTGTACATTAAAGGCTATTTCTAAATGGCACAGGCTATTCTAAAAGCATAAAATAAAGTGTAAAATTTTAAAAACAGGGACAAAAGAAACCCTGTGTTTGAAAATCAATACATTTATTATTTTTTATCCGAATTCTTAGCTACCCGTTTAATGAAATTAGTACCAAAAAAAAAATCTTTATTCAATTTTGGGATAGCCTTTTTCTCCCCATCTTCTAACCGCGTGATTGGTATTTTTTGTGATTAACTCACTCAGAATTGTTTTATTTTTTAATTTATTCTTCGTTATATTAATTATAAGGAAAAGCTGAAAAAAGGGTTTTATATCCAGAGGTGAATTGATTCAAATTAGTAATTAATTTAATAATATGGTTTAACGCAGATTCTACATTTGAAATTTGCTTTTTTTTAGCTGGTACAGCAAGCAGTTAATGTTCGTTTCTAATAAAAGAAGTAGAGTTGTAAATGTGTTACGTTTAGTATTAAGAAAAATATTATTATTATCATTATTTTTTGTTAAATATTTTAAAATTTAAGGAAAAATTCAATTATTTATCATCGTATTCACGTATTAACTGTAAAGTATATCTAGAACTAAATATATTTTACTTCTTTCAGTATATATTAATTTGAATTTTAATAAAAAAAATGCTATTAAAATATAAAATAGTTACAATTTTAACTTTTCAAAAGAACCAAAATTTATTCTAGCACACAAAGATTTTGAAATGTAACAATTGTATGATAGTTTTTGTTTCAAGTTGTTATAGAGTTTTGTTAGTCCTGCAAACTGTAAAAAAAGTCTGTAAAGTTACTAAAATGTTTCTAGGGAACTGGGATTTCTAGAACTATTTATTTAACGGCAACAGCAAAAATTCATGTACCAGATGCAGTTTTGCACCGTAAATTAAAATATCTGTAAGGTTACTAAGATTTTTTTTAGGAAACCATTATACCTAGAACTATTATGTACAGTCATGGGAAAAAACACCCCTTACTAACTCTGCAAAAAATTATCGTAGAAGAAAGTTGCTGGTAGATAAATGCAAGATAAATACAAGAGATGTGTAAGATAAATCAGTAAATTTTCTAATATACTTTAAAAAGAAACTGAAGCCTTTCAGCGTTATAAGTACATTTTTAGAGTACAATAGAGCCTTTTTTTAATCCGAAACTCTTTTAACCGAAACTCTCGTTTAACCGAAATCCATTTTTAAAACTTTTTTTTTTACTATTTGTGTGCAAAATCCATTTTGAGACTTTTTTTAAACTTTCATATTCCTTGTGTGCAAGCGGTCCTTACCGAACTACAAGTACATATAAACGAATTTAAATTGAGATATCGTAAGCTGCGGAGTGGAACGAAGAAAACGAATAAATAAGCAATTCTGAAGCTTTTGAATGTTTTTTAAAAGGTTTGGCATGACCAGAACAGCAGGAAGATTGTGATACTGGTGAACTAATAATATTAAAAAATTCAGTGATAGAGCTACAAAGCAAAGGCTATCGAAACTGCGACAAACAAAATATTTTTTCGAACCCTTGTGATATGTGTAAAAGGTACATAATTTCAAAATTAAAATTCAGGTAATTTGTTCTTGTTTCTATTTTACTATTGCTTTATTTTTATTAAGTACTTGTTACCATAATAAGAAATATTGCATTTATTTTTCCTTAATCTTTGAATCTAAGTATTCTCGATTATCCTAAAATTTCGATTTTCCGAAAGAGGGTCGGTCCCAATTACTTCGGATAATCGAGGTTCTACTGTATTTGCAAACACTACAGCTAAAGTAATATATTACTATAACTTTACTCTAATTAACTCTATTACTCTAATCACTCTATAACATTGATTATTTAAGGGGGTCTCAGGACTCTTAAAGTTGGAAAAAATGAAAAAAAGTCCTTCCGGCCAGTGCCGGGAGGAAGAGGTAGCTTTCATATTCCTTATTTTAAGAAAGCCAACTTATATTATTCAAACACACGAAGCTCAATTAAGTGGAAACCGAATGTAGGAGATTCAATACTAATTTTTATCAATACTAAATCATTATGAATGAGAATTTCGTGAAATTAGTCAGCTTTATCCAAGTTGCTTTTATTTAAAGTAACTTATATTTGGCTGCCAAATTCGGCGATTTCTTAAAGTGCCTGCCATTTTAAGACAACATGGTGGATGAGGCTAACCAGTGAACTGGGTCGAGACCTTAGTAATTGCTGTGCACATGCTCACTCACATCGGAATCGGTTGATATATACGAGTGCTGTCGCAGGCGAAAAATCAGATTTTTCAAAATGTCACCCACGTTAGAAATTGAAACTGCTATATCTGAGCCATTTTTTTAGATAAAGACAAACAAAAAATGCTCCTGAATCCTTATATCAAGGTCAAATACTTAAGAAAGAAATCTTTTTCAATTTCTAATTTTTTTGCACCTCACTTTAAATATATATATTTTTTAATTTAATGGCCGCCATTTTGAAACAATATGGCTGATGAAGCTGGCCAGCGAACTTGGTCGAGATATTGATGTATACTATCCACATGACTTCTTCCATCGAAATAGGCGACTACGTGTGGTATCGCGAGACAAATACAAGATCGTTTCAAAGTGTTAGCCATGATAGAAATTCAAAGTGCTATAATTCAACCACTTTTTAAGATATAAACAAAAGAACAAATTTTCAGAAACAAAAACTGCTCCAGAATCTTTGTATCGAGGGCAAACACATAAAAAAAAATCTTTTTCATTTTCCAATTTTTTAATACCTCATTTTAAATTTTAAATTACATTTTTTTTTTAAAATGGCAACCCTTTTGAAACAAGATGGCGAATGAAGCTGGCCAACGAACTTAGTCGAGAAATTGGTATGTACTATGTACAGACCAAGTTACATTCAAATCTGTTCACAAATACGCCTGCTATCGCGTGACAAAAATCAGGTCGTTTTAAAATGTCAGCCACAATAGAAATTCAAAATGTTATAACTCAGCCATTTTTTTAGATATAGACAAAACAAAACCTGTTCCGGAATCTTTGTATTAAGGTCAAACACATACGAAAAAACTCTTTTTCATTTTCCAATTTTTTGGTATCTCAATTTAAATTTAATTTTTAAAAAAAAATTTTTAAATGGCTGCCATTTTGAAACAAGATGGCGGATGAAGCTGGCCAACGAACTCGGTTGAGTTATTTGTATGTACTATGTACACACCAAGGTACATCCAAATTGATTCATAAATACGTCTGTTATCTCGTGGCAAAAATCAGGGCGTTTCAAAATGTCAGCCACACTAGAAATTCAAAATGCTATAACTCAGCAATTTTTTAAGGTATAGTCGAAACAAAAACTGCTCCCGAATCTTTTTATCGAGGTCAAACACATAAGAAAAAAATATTTTTTCAATTTTCAATTTTTTGGTACCACATTTCAAATTTAAATTTTTCTTAAAATTTTAAATGGCCGTAATTTTTAAACAAAATGGCGGATGAAGCTGGCCAACGAACTCGGTCGAGACATTAGTCTGTACTATGTATAAACGAAGTTCCATCCAAATCGGTTCATAAATACGCCTTTTATCGCGTGACAAAATTCAGGACGTTTCAAAATGTCAGCTTCGCTAGAAATTCAAAATGCTATAACTCAGCCATTTTTTAAGATATAGACAAAACAAAAACTGATACGGAGTCTCTGTATAAAGGTCAAATAAATAAGAAAAAAATATTTTTCCATTTTCAATTTTTTGGTACCACATTTCAAATTTTAAATTTTTTTAAAATTTTAAAATGGCCGCCATTTTGAAACAAAATGGCGGATGAAGCTGGCCAACGAACTCGGTCGAGACATTGGTATGCACTATGTATAAACGAAGTTACATCCAAATCGGTTCATAAATACGCCTTTTATCGCGTGACAAAATTCAGGACGTTTCAAAATGTCAGCTTCGCTAGAAATTCAAAATGCTATAACTCAGCCATTTTTTAAGATATAGACAAAACAAAAACTGATACGGAGTCTCTGTATAAAGTTCAAATACATAAGAAAAAAATGTTTTTCCATTTTCAATTTTTTGGTACCACATTTCAAATTTTAAATTTTTTTAAAATTTTAAAATGGCCGCCATTTTGAAACAAAATGGCGGATGAAGCTGGCCAACGAACTCGGTCGAAACATTGGTCTGTACTATGTATAAACGAAGTTCCATCCAAATCGGTTCATAAATACGCCTTTTATCGCGTGACAAAATTCAGGACGTTTCAAAATGTCAGCTTCGCTAGAAATTCAAAATGCTATAACTCAGCCATTTTTTAAGATGTAGACAAAACAAAAACTGATACGGAGTCTCTGTATAAAGTTCAAATACATAAGAAAAAAATGTTTTTCCATTTTCAATTTTTTGGTACCACATTTCAAATTTTAAATTTTTTTAAAATTTTAAAATGGCCGCCATTTTGAAACAAAATGGCGGATGAAGCTGGCCAACGAACTCGGTCGAGACATTGGTATGCACTATGTATAAACGAAGTTACATCCAAATCGGTTCATAAATACGCCTTTTATCGCGTGACAAAATTCAGGACGTTTCAAAATGTCAGCTTCGCTAGAAATTCAAAATGCTATAACTCAGCCATTTTTTAAGATATAGACAAAACAAAAACTGATACGGAGTCTCTGTATAAAGTTCAAATACATAAGAAAAAAATGTTTTTCCATTTTCAATTTTTTGGTACCACATTTCAAATTTTAAATTTTTTTAAAATTTTAAAATGGCCGCCATTTTGAAACAAAATGGCGGATGAAGCTGGCCAACGAACTCGGTCGAGACATTGGTATGTACTATGTACACACCGAATTACATCCAAATCGGTTCATAAATACGAGAGTTACAGTGTGACATAGGTCAGATACATATATATATATATATATATATATTGATATATATATATATATATATATATATATATATATATATATATATATATCAATTTTGAACGGAGGGCGGTTTCGGGGTCTGGGGGTCATGATCGATGAAAATATACCAAAATTTTTTGAAATCGCTTTCCTCCGAACGGCTGCAATAGGTAGCTTTTTGTAAAGAAAGCTACCTAAAAAGACCATTTTCAACATTTAATATCTTGAAATGTATATGATTTTTAAACACAATTTTTATTGGTATAAAAGATATGAATATATTCTTTTATTTCATAAATTTTAAAAATTACAAGATGCAGAATTAGCATTTAAAGGGGGCTCTAAACTGTCAGAGATTTGGCGAACGAAAATTGGTATAACAGCTTATGCGCAGGATTACAAAATAATATTGCAACTAGAGTAAAAAAAAAATTATTCCTACTTATACTTCAGATTATAATAATTATCCTGAACCTAAATAAATCTGAATTTAAAGCAGTTTTTACATTTTTAATGGAACGTTGTATTTAGCTAATACAAAATTATGAAAATTTCATTAGTATAATCTCCTAAAAAATAGATTTTTGATTAATAGAAAGGAAATTTTAGGTTCAGTTTATACAGAGCAACATGAAACATATGTTTTGAAAATTTAATGAAAAAATATTCAGAAGTGTTTGAGATATCCTTTACGTTATGCTCAAAACCGTCATTTGTAGAAAAAAAGACTTTAAAATTTCGGGAACATCGCTACAGCAATTAAGCAGGTATAATTCTAAAAGGCATAACTTCTGTTCTATTGGGAATTTCAAGGAATTAATTATATCAAAATGTCCAGAAAAGATAGGAGTTTAACATCTAAAAAATGTAACATTTCGAAAATTTTGAATCTTTAAGAGTCCTGAGACCCCTTAACTTATTATTGTAACAATTTTAGAAATGCCGAAGTAAATGACATTAACACAACAGTTGTTTTCAACTTAATCTAAATATTTTATGATATTAAAACTGAATCGATAAATTTTAATTTGTGATGCCATAAACTTCCATGCGAAATATATAAAAAAGTTCCTAAACTTCCGACCAACCGTTTTAATAAATTTTAGCAGGAAGCTAATTAATATTTTGTAGACGAAAGAGTTTTATCAAAAACAGTTAAATAAAATTACTCGAAATTATTTCGCTACAAATCTGATAAAATGCCTTTGTTTAATAGATTATTTTTGCATACCTATTCCCTATAGACGAGAGAAAAGTAACTTTTATGTATGCATGTTATTATCTCTCTATTCTCTAGAAAATACTTTTCACATACAAAAGTAATCTTGAACTACGAAAAAGAACTTTTCTAAAGGGAATAATTGGATTATTCTTTATGTAAAATCCTTAAGAATAAAAGGTTTTGAGCAAAGGAAAGTGTTAACATATCTCTAAAGAAAGGATCAGGTGGGTCTAAAAGAGCACAATTAACCTAGATGCAGACTTTTTTCCTGCTTTCAAGAAAAGGAATTATGTCACTTGATATATCATGCGTTGATATAGTGGAAGATGGACCGTTATATTTGTTTCATTTAAAAATTCAAATTTCCCGTCTACATTAATTTATTTACTCTACATTTCTGAAAATGTAAGCATTTAATTAATTTTACTTTAAAACTTTAAAGGGAAAAAAAGTGTTTAATTTAATAAAAGTCGTAATTTTGGCAAGAATTCTGTGATGCATTAAAATATTTTGTTGTCTTTCATAATTTGTTTTAAATATACAGGGGATTCTAAATTCATTGTACAAACTTAAATGGGTGACTTTCTAAACGGAATAATTGGATAATTCTTTATGTAAAATCCTTAAGAATAAAAGGATTTGAGCAAAGGGAAGAGTTAACATCTCTCAAAAGAAAGGATCAGGTAGGTCTCAAAGAACACAATTAACTTAGATGCAGACTTTTTTCCTACTTTCATGAAAAGGAATTAATGTCACGATATTTCATTCGTAGATATAGAGGAAGATGGACCTTTATATTTGTTTCATTTGAAAATTCAAATTTCACATCTACATTAATTTATTCACTCTACATTTCTGAAAATTTAAGCATTTACTTAATTTTACTGTAAAATTTTAAAGAAAAAAAAAGGTGTTTAATTTCATAAAAGTCGTAATTTTAGCAAGAATTCGGTGATACAATAAAATATTTTGTTGTCTTTCATAATCTGTTTTGAATATACATGGTGATTCTGAATTTATTGTACAAACTTTAAGGGTTGATTTTCTAAACGGAATAATTGGATTATTCTTTATGTAAAATCCTTAAGAATAAGAGGATTTGAGCAAAGGGAAATGTTAACATATCTCAAAAGAAAGGATCAGGCAGGTCTAAAAGAACACAATTAATTTAGATGCAGACTTTTTTCCTGCTTTCAAGAAAAGGAATTATGTCCCTTGATATTTCATGCGTTGATATTGAGGAAGATGACCTGTATATTTATTTCATTTAATAATTTAAATTTCACATCTATCTTAATTTACTCACTCTATATTTCTGAAAATGTAAGTATTAATTAATTTTACTGTAAAACTTTAAAGGGAAAAAAAGTGTTTAATTTAGTAAAAGTCGTTGTTTTGGCAAGAAATCTGTGATTCATTAAAATATTTTGTTTGTTTTTCATAATCTGTTTTAAAGATATATATTCCGTCTACATAAATTTCATCATAATAAAACAAATTGTGGAGTGCATAGCATTTTTAATCTTAGAAATCTCATTTCATTAAAAATTAAATACTCAATATATCCCTTTTCATCCGAAATCTTTGTTATTTACAGTAGACAGGGCGCGACTTAGGCTATGGAGGGGTCTGAGGCATTATGGACCACCCCTCTCCCCTCCTTCTATCTGTAGCTTTTTTTTTTTTCTTTTTTTTTTTGTGAAGAATGTGAAAGTGGCTAGTACTAAACTTCATACATATTGTATCTCTGCATAATTTTTGTACACGGTACTCCTCAGTCCTATATACAGGGAATCACAAAAAGAGGGTCACAACTTTAAGAAAAATACTAGTAGAATAATAGGAGAAAAAGTAATAGATGGGTTGACACGACTATTTCTTTGCAAACTTTTATTTTGCTTATCTACGTACGTTGTAAGATATCTGAAAGAGAATGCCCGAAGTAGTTCCTAATTAATGGTTTTAACTTGCAGCGTTACGAGGAAAACGTTAATAAAGAATTTCATTTGAAAACAATAGAATACAAAGTGGTTATAGTAAAATTTTAATCATTAGTTTTCTAATGATATAGTTAGTTTTTTTTTTTTTTTTTTTTTTTGCAAGGGTGTAGGGGTACCGGAAGCTGGGGGAGTGGGGGACCACTCTACCTTCCTAAATGTTTCAAAATATATGACTTTTGGCCACCTTTTGGCTAATTGTAATCATTTCACACTTTTTAATGAAAATCCTTATTACTCTCGTGGGGCCCCCTAAAAAAGGGGGGGGGGGTATTCTTGGAAGCTGCCCCGCATGCCGCTGCATAAGTTGGGTCCTGAGAGTAGATTAGTTTAATTAAATGTTCAATTATTATTAAAAGTAATTAATAATCCTTTTCCTTAAGATTTAAAATAATAATAAGATTAATATTTAAAAGATTGAAAAACAAAAGATTCATTGACATTTATCAAAATTACATAAAAAGTTTGAGATACATTAAAAGTTAGTAAAGAACATACTTTACTATATTTCGTAACTCGTTTTCAATGTGTTTAAGGAGTCTCTAACCTTTTACAATCTCCGTCGCCAGTGCAAAAATAAAGTGATTTCAATTTCTCATAACTTTTAAAATACTTATTAAAATTATATAAAACTTCGTAATATATTTAAGCCATATACAAGGCTTTATAAAATATAAAAATAACTAATTGTAATATAAAATAATAAAAAATACAGTTCGATAAATATTTCAAAAAAAATTTCACATGTGTCACAATCCGCACAATAACCTAACTTAGAAAGATAAATCAACTTAAAACTTAACATAAAATAAACTTTAAACAATCCTTTATAGAATGAATTAATTATATATATTTTTTTTGACAGAAATGATTTAAAGAAAGCAATTAAATTTTAAAAATGGTAAAAAAAAAAAAAAAAAAAAAAAAAAAAAAAAAAAAAAAAAAACTAGAGAACAGGAATTCTGCTTTTTCAGAATTTAGTGTCGCCCCCGACATTTTCTTTACTTCATTTTCTTCTGATGGATTGTTGGCTTCTATTATTATGAAACAGCCATTATTAATGAAGTGTTAGGTGAAGATGAAAGAGCAGCCGTAAAAAGTTAGACCTCTGATTTTCTGGTCAGAATTGGGAAAAAAAAATGGCCATATTTTTTTTTTTTTTTTCAAAAAAAATTTTTTTTTTCCCTTTCTGAACAGAAAATCAGAGGTCTAACCTTTTACGGCTGCTCTTTCACCTTCACCTAACACTTCATTAATAATGGCTGTTTCATAATAATAGAAGCCCTCAGTCCATCAAAAGAAAATAACTCGGTGAAAGCGGACACTCGGATAATCAGGACTCTACTGTAGCTCAGTTTTAAGACTTAAAACACGCGATTTTATTTTATATAAAACGACGTCATCCGAATACGCTGAAGAATTCCTCATTTACGATACAATCATAAACATCTACAATAAAGTATGGGCAGGGCGTCACTATCTCAGAATAATACACAAATGCAGCAAAAAGAAAGCAATTCATTAATATTTTTTTCAAAGTAGCACGTATTTTAATTACTTTTTTTTCAGTTTTTATGAGAAAGTGGCAACAAAAAGATATAATTGCTATTTTTCAACTATTTTTCCTTTACTTTCTACAAAAATGGAGTACTTGGGTTGCCAAAATGAAACAAATGTCGCTAAAAACTACAAAAAAAAAATTATATCTTAAAAATAAATGGAGATACAGTTTTCAAACAAACTGCATTTAAAAGAACTTTTTTTTTCCAATACGACGGTATAAAAGTTGAAAAAATGCGATGCTTAGAAGTTTAGAAAATTGCTAAAGAGTATTTAATCGTAATGCTTTGTTTTATTGCTAGCGTCTGTAAGGTAACGTTATTTTTTGGTGACAAAATCAGCTGGGAGAAAGAAATAGCATATCGTTCCGGGGGCTAATAATGATTACAAAAGAATGAATATATTTAGTTATCGCAATAATATTAAACCGTACTATAAAATATAGGTTAGAGCTCATTTTAACGCAAGTTTTATGCTTATATATCTGTTCTAAGTTAAGTTATCGTGCGAATTGCGACATACCATGTGGAAATATTTTGTAATATTAACTTAACTGTTTTTTTATTATATTATATTATGTTTATTTTTACATTTTATAAAGCGTTAAATATAGATTAAATATATTAAAGAGATTTATGTAATTTCAATCCGCACACTGCAAAAAAATATCTGTAAAGTTATTAAGAATTTTCTAGGAAACTGGGATTATGCTTAGAACTTTTTATGTATCGGCAACAACAAAAGTTCATGTAACAGATAAACGTTTGCACTGTAAATCAAAACGTTGTAAGATTTCTAAGAATGTTTTATGAACCTGGGATGCCCAGAACTTTTTCTGTAACTACAACCCGGGTTACAGATAAAATTTTAGTTAGATTTCTGTAATTTTAGCAGATTATATTGTAAAGCTATAGATTTCTGTAGGTTTACACCAACTAATATTGTAGATTTGCATCTTTTTGTACAGTGTATAGATAAAAGTTTAGTAAGCATACAAATTTACGTAACTTTTCATCTGTAGAATTACATTTTTTTTTTTTTTTTTTTTTTACACAGTGTGTTCAGAAAGTTGCGAGAACTTGGAATTACACCACTTTTGACACCGACGGAGATTTTAAAATGTATGAGACCACTTAAAGTGGAAGAAAAAATATATATAAATATTTAGCCTTTTTTTTAAAGATTACAAACAGTCGACTAAAATGAAATACAGTCATAACGAATATTAAAATTGCACGATAAATCAGATTTAAAAGAATAATCAAAATTATTTAACGAGTATTAAATTTTAGACTCGTCTTAAAACATTTGTGTACACTGTAAAAAAAAAAAAAAAAAAAAAAAAAAAAAAAAAAAAAAAAAAAAAAATACAGTAATCTGTATGCTTACTAAAATTTTATCTGTACGCTGTAAAAAAAAAAAAAAAAAAAAAAAAAAAAAAAAAAAAAAAAAAAAACGTAAATCTAGAAAACTAGTTTTTGTAAAGCTATAGAAATGTGTATGCTTTCTAAAATTTTATCTGTAACCCGGGAATAATTACATGATTTTTTTTTCTGTTGCAGTTATATAAAACGTTCTAGAAATGCCACTACATGTAATTGTAAACTTTATTACTGTAACTATTATTCTAATTGTATCTATTACTTTAATAACTCTAGTACTCTATTAACTATAATATTACTAGAACAGTTTTAGAACTATCAAAGTAAATGTCATTAACACAACAGTTGTATTACGCTTAATCTAACTATTTTAAGACATTAAAACCGAATAGATAAACATTAAATCTGTATGGTATAAACTGTTTTGCGAAATAATAATATATAAAATTTCACAAACTTGAAAGCTATTGTTTAAATCTGTTTTTGAAGATATTTGGTATTTTATACATTTCAAAATGTATTACACTGTAAAAAAAAATCTGTAAAGTTACTAAAGTTTTTCTAGGAAACTGGAATTCCTAGAACTTTTTATGTAACAGCAACAACAAAAATTGCTGTTACATCGTCCGTTACAGGAATTTTTCTTGTTGTCGTTACATAAAAGTTCTAGGAATCAAAGATACCTAGAAAAACTTTAGTAACTTTACAGATTTTTTTTAGAGTGTATGAAAAACATTTAAAGAAAAATAACTGAGACATTTTCTTTCCTAATCTAATAAAATACATCATTTCTGCATATTGTTTCCTTACAGGCGATAGAAAAGTAGCTTTTATGTATGCATATTATTATCTCTCTATCACCTAGACAATAGTTTTCTGATACAAAATTAATATTGAACTAAGAAAAGAAATTTTAAAACAAAATAATTAGATTATTATTTTTGTAAAATCCCGAATAAAAGGTTTTGAGCAAATGAAAGTGCTAAAAACTTTCAAAAGGAAGATTCAGATTGGTGTAAAGAACACAATTAAGCTACGTATATATTTGATTTTTTTTGTTTTCAAGAGCACACTCGATATTGCATGCGATGTATAGAGAAAGCTGAAACTTGGTATTTCTTTCATATAAAAATTCCAATTGCACATCTGCATTAATTTACTAATTTTACGTTTCTGAAAAAAATAGCATTTAATAATTTTTACTGCTAAACTTTAAAGAAAAAAATGTGTTTAATTTGATAAAAAGTAGCAATTTTGGCAAGAAAAAAATTGATACATTAGAAGATGTTGTGGACTTTCCATAATCTGTTTTAATGATACATAACTCATCCTTGTAAAATTATAAATACGGAAAGGTACTTGAATGTTATTAAGAACTTGAGGTCAAAATTGACACATTAATCATTTTGTGACCTTGAATATAAGTGGAGTATAACTCATAAAAATAGTTGGGTTAATTTTTATTTTATTTAATAAAGTAGTTGAAAAATCAAAATTGATTTTTTTAAGCATGAACAATATATCTTTCTTTTATGTAAAAAACGTTATTTTTTTACAGTTGCAACATCTTCAAAGCCCCAAATAATAATGATTGCACAATATTGTATTAATTTTCGCTTAAAAGCTTTATACGTGATTGCAGAATTAAATTATTACACAATAATTATTAATTATTGACATTAAAACCTGTTTGAAAACTACTTTCAGCAATTACTACCCATAGAATGAAACGTATTACATTTTTATGGCTTAATATAATTTAAAGAATTTATTTATTGCACGCACTATCGCACTACACATATTAAAATTTAATTCTCACAGAAAAACGCTGATCACAATTGAAAACGCTTTTCTGGATATTTCTACTTACAGAAGTCAATATATCTATATAAATTAATACAGCCCTGTATATGAAGTTGCTTATATAACATTCAAATTCACAGAAAAATGTAATTTAATTCAGCTGAAAATACCGACAACAGTTAAAAATGCACATTCATCAGTAGCCATCAACAAAAGTTAATTAAGGGGGACCGGGACACATTTTAAAATAATTTTTATTTATTGAGTTAAAAGAGTATCTTTGTTTATGATGGTTAACCTTATCATTTGTAAGAAAAATCACATGATAAAACTTCTTATATATATTTTTTTTAATTTAAATTTAAAATTTATTAAAAAAGTGAGGTAATTTAAAATCGTTATAACTCGAAATATTATTTGTAGAATTTCATTGTATTTTCATTTAAATAAACAGAAATATATACGTTTTAATTTTGATTCAGAATTTTAAAAATATTAATTTATAAAAATATTTAAAATATTTAACGAAAAAATAAAAAAAATAGTGGTGCAACTTAAAAAAAAAAATTATATTTTTAAAAGTAAATATTTTTTCAAATATGCTAAATCAAAAGTAAAGTAAAACAATTGAAAAAGATATGTTCCAAGTTTGAACTCACTATGTTTAACGTTTCTCGAGTTATAAGAATTTAAATACGAGAAAATGGTGAAAAAACCTATCATGAAATAAAACGCAATTTTACAAGATGACAGCCATTGCTTGAAAGCTAGATTTTGAAAACAAACCAAAACGAAAATATTAATATTTTTTGTTCTAATTCAGATAGAAGCATGATTTAAATGTCATTTTAAGCAGGAAAAAACAGAATTTTTTTATGAAATATTTTTTTTTTTCAAAATTTGAAGATTTTTGTGTCCCGGACCCCCTTAAGCTCAAAAGAAATTACTAAAAACATCATGAAAATAGTGAATTTTTCAAGGCATTTCAAAAGAACTCCGTTTTCTTCACCAGGCGCAAAGAACACGTGCTACCATTTTGAAAACAGGAGCAGGACGGACAAGAAGTGCAAGAAAAATAGACAAGTGGAGGAAGCAGCCAATAAGAAAGCAGAGGGCGTCCGTCAATAACACACGAGCATTTACCAATACGAAGAATAGAAGGACAATTATAAAGCAAATCAAATAAAAACAGACTGAAAACATTAAAGGTGATCACAAGAATATATAATACTTATACATACATACATACATACACACACACACACACACACACACACACATATATATATATATATATATATATATATATATATATATATAGTTAAAAAATTCCAATAGTACTTTCAAGCATTACCACTATATATATATATATATATATATATATATATATATATATATATATATATATATAGTGGTAATGCTTGAAAGTACTATTGGAATTTTATATATATATATATATGTGTGTGTGTGTATATATATATATATGTGTGTATATATATATATAAAGAAGTGGAAGAAATAGATGAACAATTACTGAATTAAAAAGAGATAATAATAATGATAGAAGAAAAAATATCAAATAAATTCAAATGCAATTGAGATTTAATATATGCGCTTAAAAAAATTAGATATGTAAAATAATACGAAAAAATAATATTAATTAAAAAATATATTTGGTACGATTGAACAAGTTTTCCAAGCTGTAGAGAGCACAGTAAAATCAGATTTTTCATTGACAATAAGTTCACATTTATGAAAAATAGATTAATTTTCGAGAAAATCCAATTCTAAGGTGCTGTTGGCCTTAAAGATAGGTTTTGTATTTTGAAAATTAAAAATATAGCTCGAATTCCAAGACTGCTTTGCAAAAGAAGATTAAGAAATTTCTTGGCTATTGTAATAAAAGGAGTGTTTTTTCAAGCGGATTTTGAATATTTCTGTTACTTTGACATACTGAAATGTTTTAAGAAATTCTTTTGACCTTATTGGATCTGATCGTTGAATAATTAAAAGAATTAATTCGATTGTTTGGTTTTCCTCTAAATGCTTCATAAAAGATTTAAGAAAAAAAAAAAAACACGATATACTAAAATGTATTTTAACGTGAATACGTGTGTAATATAGCTAGAAATGTACTTCCGGCAATTATCGTTCACAGACTATATTAAATCTGATTGTTTTGGTACGTTTGGCCCTATAAAACAACGTTAAATGTTTCATTCACATAGTTTCTGTTATTGACTCTTAATTTACTGTAACATTTTCTTTTATGACATATTTTCTGAAAAAATATCGCCTATGTAAAAAGAATGAATAACAATTCAATAATACGCTATGCAATCATGTTTCTATCCCTTAAAATTAACATAAATACTAAGTATATATTTTTTCTATACGGAACATGTTGTTGTGCATATGAATAATTCTTATGTATTTCATAATATTTGTAGTAATAACATCCTGAAGTATATTTCAAGTAATTATCACAAATAAGACAACAAATTACTAAAACTGTCTCTGTAACGAACAATAAATGCTACACATAAACTTCTTATGAAAAGTTGCAAGATAGTAATACATATTTCTATCCATAAATGGCGTTGTCAAGCAGAATTACTCTATTTTGGAAGGTAACTGTCGTTTTTAGCTACAAAAAGTAAAATTGTGCCTCTTTATAAATGTAGGTATTTTGGTAATAAAGAGTACAATTATGGAAAGAAAATATAAGTTTAAATATAAGACTTTAACCTAATGGTAAATCCATGCTAAATTCCCCTTTTAACATTAAATTAAAATATTTTAGAACATTATTTTAATGACTGCATTGAGTGAAATGGACTACTAAAAAATGCAAAATTTGCATCATCCATATTTAACTTAATAGTGAAATGTTTATCTGAAAAAGTTAAACACTAAAATTAATGTTTTATGTCGTTCCTTTTTAAATCAAAACGCAGTTAAGTAAAGTTCTATAACATTTAGTAATTTCTGTTAGATTTTCAATAAAGCAAAATAGTTAATTATTTTTATCAACAGTGCTATTTAAATACTTTGAGGAAATTTTTTTCAAATTCACAGTAAACGGAGAAAAATTTATTTCCTAAGTTATTTTCATTATTTTATTTGTCTTTAGTTTGTATTAGTATTACAATGTAAAACATGAGCAGTAATGTTAAACTGTGTAATTTTTACTATCTTCTATCTTCAATAGAAGAAAGTATTTTAATCGAAATTCTTTTCGACTTCCGGTTTTCGACGGATTTACACGTTTTAGGGGTCAGAGATCACAAAAACATGTTTATACAGAATGTTTGTCTGTCCGTGTGTCGCCATTGTATACCATCAAAAATTGTATTAAGTTATGCATAGAATTGAAACATTTTTTTTTTAGTTTTTGGCTATGGCAAGCAAGTTCTCCATTAATTTGAAAAAAATCTGCTGGTAGGGCCGCTGTAATAGTGATTTTTGAGCATTTTAAATATTGTACCATCGAAAAGTATATGAAGTTTTGCATACAATTGAATGAATTTTTTTGTATATCTTTCTGGCCACGGCAGGAAGGTCCTCCCTGAATTTGGAAAAATTCTACCAGTAGGGGGCGCTGTACTAGTGATTTTTGGGCAATTTTCAATATTGTACCATCGAAAAGTGTATGAAGTAATGCATAATTCTAATAAAAGTACTAATAGAACTAATTAAAATGAAATATTGACATGAGATAGAAGAAAGTTTTGGGATTGGCACATCCAACTAGTTAATATGTTGTAATTGATGCTATTTGGATGTTAAAAACAAAATCGTTCTTAATATTATCATTTCTCTGAAAAACAGTTTATTAATTTTCCTTTAAAAATAAATTCCCATAAAAAAGTATCGTAAACTATATGTATAGTTATAATGCCATCGTGCAAAAACAATTTTACATATTACTTTCAATACATACATATTAATCTTCAACAGAAGAAGGTGTTGTAATCGAATTTTTTTTCGACTTCCGATTTTCGACGGATTTACACGTTTTAGGAATCAGAAATCCAGAAAAACATGTTTATAGAAAATGTCTATATTTCCTTGTGTCTGTCTGTCATTGTGTCCGTCTGTCCGTGTGTCTGTCGCAATTGTACCATCAAAAAGTGTGTGAAATTATGCATAGAATTGAACCAATATATTTTTTAAGTTTTTGGCTATGCCATGCAGGTCCTTCCTTCCTTTGAAAAAAATCCGCCGGAAGGGTGCTCTGTAATAGCGATTTTTGTCCGATTTTGAATATTGAACCATCGAAAGTGTATGAAGTTATACATAGAATTAAACAAAAAGATTTTTAAAAAGTTTTTGGATATAGCAGGCAAACCCTCCCTTAATTTGGAAAATATCCGCCGGTAAAGGGCGGTGTGATAGCGATTTTTGTGAGATTTTGAATATTGTACCATCGAAAAGTGTATGAAGTTATGCATAGAATTGAACCAAATTTTTTGTGTATGTTTTGGGTCATAACAAGGATGACCTCCCAGAATTTGGAAAAATTACGCCGGAAGGGGCGCTGTAATAGTGATTCTTGTGCCATTTTCAATATTGTACCTTCGAAAAGTGTATGAAGTTATGCATAGAATTGAACCAAATTTTTTGTGTATGTTTTTGGCCATGACAATAAGGTCCACCCTGAATGTGGAAAATTTCCGCCGGAAGGATGGCGCTGTAGTAGCGATTTTTGTATAATATTCTTAATTTTTTGTAGTTCTATTGTACACCAGTGACTCGTGAATCGAGAGGAACTTCCCATACTGATAAGCCGACTATTCGCGACTATTCGAAACTTTAATAAATGTCATGACCGAGATTAACTCGTTTTTATTCCGATTAATTGACTGAAGCAGAAATTAAAGATGAAAGTCAAAGATGATATAGTTTTGAACTAATAAAAATGAAATGTTGACATTTGTAACAACATTTTGAAATATTAAAATATGAGATAGAAGAAAGTTTTGGGATTGGCACATCAACTAATTTTTATGCATATGTAGTCAATCAATTGTTGTGTTCGCTGTTGGTTAATGCATTAAAAATATAGATAAAGATTTTAAAAATGTACTTTCAATTAAATATGTATTAATAATGTAATCTACTTTTCACCTTGTATGGTCTCATGTACTTCAGACATGGCACACAGTAAGATCTATTTTTAAGCTTTAAATGTATTTTTTCTTCTAAACACTGTTAAGACATATGCTTTAGAAAACAGTTACATGAAGGAAGCTGGATATAATCAAACATTTTTTTCATGTGAATTCGTTGTTCGTTAAATTTCAATACAAAAACTAATTAAAAATATTAGAAGAAGTCCACTGCGCAATATATTGCTCTTTTTATCATATATCTAAGATATATTACACAAGTATTTATGTTTTATTGTTAATAAAATACTCCACTGAAAATAATGTATCTGGAGAACATTTTCAAATGTCCAGAAACAATAAAACTACAATGTTTTTCTATTATTACGTACTTAAATTACAGGGTAAAACTTGCTTTTATAGAAATTGCTAGCAATTTTATTTCAAATAAAAATATGCTTAAAGACCATAAAACACATCTTAAGAAATTGACTTGTTTGTATTTTGAAAAATGATATCAAAGTTTATTGATATCAAAATTAGACTTGTTATAAGTTTTCAGTAAATTGTACTTAATATTTTTCAAAATTTATTTTGAAGATATACGTTTTGCGAAAAAAAAAAAAAAAAAAAAAAAAATTACCTAATATCGCTAAAAAAAAATAACTCATGTTTAAAGGAATAAGAAACAAAGGTAATTTTATCAGAATCAAATTTTCAAATAACAGCAGTACCATTAAATTGATATAAGAATAATAACAGAGAAATGTTTTTGAATACATCCATTAAATTATTAGATATCTGTTGTTGCGAAATTATTTAATGGTAATAACGCCCTTCTCTCGAAGAAATGAAAAATTTCTCATAAACATAAATTATATTTATTTGAAGACAGAAGACAAACTCAAAACATGAATTTACTTATAAACAACATGACGACTCTTCACAACCATTATTTGAAGACGGAAGTCAAACTCAAAACATGAATATACTCATAGACAACATGACGACACTTCACAACCATAATTTCACATATTTGAAACACAGTCAAAAGCCATTTAGTCACTATCCTAATAATTTAAAAATAACGCAACCAAAACAGTCTAAAAAAAAACTTTAATCACTCATACAATCTTTCACCTAATCATACCGATATCTTCAAACACAGTATCCAAACTAAGAGTAATTGCTCGCGCAACATAAAATATTAATCTACAATATACAGGGAGTTGTAGTGTCGGCCGGGAATTCAACCGACAAATTCACAGAGGCGATAGCATGCATCAGGAGGAACAACAATTTCAATGGAGCATGTTGTCGCAAACCACTTGTTTAATAAAAAATATAGGGTTTTTTACCCGTAACTCAAAGTGGGTTTCCGGTAAAAACTTTCAGAAAACTGAAGTATATTATACTGAAACTTTTAATAGACATGCTCAATTTTGTTGCAAATGTGATAGCATAAAAAAGTGATAAACGTTTCTATTATACACGCCAGTAGCCTTCACTTGATGCTTCACATTTTGGACAGCGATTACCAGTTCATACGGTATCATCGACTGCGTGAACACCATGTTTTTTCTAGAACTTTTATTGATGCTATCACATTTCACACAAAACGAGGTACATATCGCAATATTTTCATCACAGTATTTATATTTTTCTTAACCCTTAAATGCCTGACTTTTTAAAAATCAATTTAAAAATGTTTTTCGGCTTTCATTTCTTAAATAAATCATGGGAAAAAATCGTATACTTAAAAAAATCGTATTTTGTTTTAAGTATGGTTTATGGCTAAAACACGGTTTGTTGCCAATCGGCAACACTCGGCTTTAATTGAAAAAACAATTCTCCTTGATAAAATTCTATAATATTAAACACACATGAATTTTAAGAACTATGATAAGGAATTTTCACAAAGTGCTTTATAAAATTAATTAATTCTTATTACAAATAGAAAAATTTATGGTAAAACATTATAAAAATCAATGTGGAATACAAAATAAATTGTTTATTTTATGATACCTGATAATATGAGTACAAATTCTTTAGTTAGACAATTGTATGGAAATTTTTGAAATAATTATTATTCTATTAAAACACTGTCAAACACCACATTTTTCCTATTTTGTTACAATGTATCTTTTACAATTTGGGAATTTGCACCTCATCTTTTTCTCTGCATATAGAGGCATATGTCCTGTTTGGTCGAATCGACATCTTTATGTAAGTACTGTGATGGACCTCCATGATTTTTTTTCCCGAATTTCTTCTTCAACCATTGATGAGTGTCTTCCACACTTAGGGATGTATTTACTTCCCACCATGCATAATGGTCTTGCAAATTCTGCTCTGATCTTTGATTCAGGCATTATCTCCGATTGATGATCATTAGCATTGAAAACTCTTTTGTAGAGAAGCCATGCGTTTACTGTAGTGAATTAACTCAAATGGGAAAATATTCGTAGATATTATTTGCGACTACGATTATTAATTTTGTAGTGGGCCGTTAAGTTATCCAAATAGGTCAACTCCTCCGATATGTTGCTTTTATTCCTTTACGTATGGACTATCTATTTTAATGATCTTCTTTTGACTCCTGTCAACACGACTGACTTTTTTTTACAGGATTTGTTCCGTCGAAAGAAGATACAGCGTCGTGACGAATTTATTGTCTTTCCAGACTAGTGATGAAATGTCGTAGCCATCTACAGCTGTAGTATATTCGAATCAAGAACCCCGATCTAAAACTTTTAAAGGTTTTTCATCGGGTAGTTTGCATCAAGGAATTCTATTTCTTCTGACTGTATACCCAATTTATGGATGCCAGTGATTTCCAAATGTACAATCAGCGGCAAAGCCGTATAATAGTTGTCAAAATGCAACTTATGGTTTACTAATCTTAGTATTCTTCTTCACAGTCTTTTGAATACATTGCTTGAAGGGCCAAAGTCGGGTTCAGTAATTGGTCCCGTTAGCATATTTTCTTGACCTGAATATACTTCTAAGTTACAAGCATTCCCAGAAATACCAGCAAGTTCCAAAAGTTTAAATCCCCATCTATGGGTTTTATTTGACATATATTGCTTCATGTATATTGCTTTATTCATATTGCACCTTTGCTCATCAATTGGGAGATTTTGGTTAAAAGGGTAAAAAGCAAAATGATTGTTTAAAATATCAATGATAGGTCAAAATTTGTGTTAATCTATCATGTTTCGTATCATCTCGAGGTAGATGTATTTGGTTGTCATTGAAATGAATAAATTTTCGGTCTTTTTTAAACTGATCTCTACTCATTGTGTCCTGGGTTAAAGGAAAATCAAGTTCATCAATCCAATACGATCGAAAACTGGGCAAATGCCCTAAAGACATGTATAATATTATTCCCATAAATTACCTTAAATCTTGTGATGTGAAATTCGTAGATTTATAACGATATTTTTGGAAGGCATATTTAATTGCGTTCACTGACAATTTTTTCTATAACCTCATCTGAAGAGAAATACACTGACGAAAAAAAATCACAACACCAAGAAAGACTTGTGTTAGATAAACGAAATTTGGTAGGCGTGTTTATATATCTGAAAGATGACATCGATTGAAATTTCGCACCTCGCGCGTTTCGATGTTTCTTTTTCATCCGAAAACACAACAGATTTCCACTCTGTCCTCCAATGAGCTCTGGCTTGACACCAATGGCGTCGCAAACGGCAATGGCTTGGAGTCATTGAATGCACGCTGCAGGGCGCCTGGCTCGGAGTTATTCTTGAAGTAACCGATTTCTAACAGTTCGTTGTGTCACTGTGGTACCAACTGCAGCTTGAATTTCTGCCGCAGTAGCAGTACAATGCGCCACAGGCGTACGCCGAATACGGCGACCTTCCCTCTCAGGAGTGCCACGTGGCCGCCTGGAACCCGGTTTTCTTGAGGCAGTACCATCCCTTGACCGCTGCTTCCAACAATCATGCACAGTGGACACATTCCAGCCAAGTCTTTCTGCAATATCGCGGAAAGAATATCCACCTTCTCGTAGCCCGAATATGCGACTTCGTTCCAACTCGGTGAGATGTTTACAGTGGCTTCTTCGTCTTGTTAAAGGCATTCTTGGCTAACATCAACTCAATACGTCACATTTCGAAGCTACATAACGTCCACGAACTTTACAGCACGCATTTAAAGTAAACCTGATCTGCAAGTTCTGAGTGGCGCTACTAGCGCCACACTTATGCGCGAGTCGCGAAATTTCAATCGATGTAATCTTTCAGATATATAAACACGCCTACCAAATTTTGTTTATCTAACACAAGTCTTTCTTGTTGTTGGGATTTTTTTTTCCGTCAGTGTATTTGAAAAAAGCTAGTGGTGTATCCAACTCATTCATGTTTGGTGAATAATCTTATTTTCACTAAACTTTATCTGGTTTTCACATACCTTTATGTTCTCTTTTTTCCAACAATCTACCTTTTTGGCAGTTTACATTACTTTGAAATCTCTTTACTGCATTTCGGAATAGCCATTTCAATATCATTATGAGAGTAATTATGAACAATTTCTTCTATTTTGTTTTTTAGTCAAATACTTTTTTGGAGGCATTCTAAAAATTATAGAGTAAAAATTGCAGTAAATAAAATGTAGAAAAATATCTTGCATACATTTTAAAAAAAAGTTGAACTACAATTATAAACAACTAGAAAAATAAACTACTTCTATTGAATATAGAAGAAAGTAAAACTAAAACTGTTCATTGTTCTCCACGCTTAGTGGAACACTTAATGCCTGTTGTTGCCAATTGGCAACACACTCAAAAATCTGCTTACAACAAATATATTACAGTTAAATATCCAAAAGTAATCATCAATACGGGCTACATACCTTACTTTTAAATGAAATAAATTTTATTTGATCACCACAGAACAAAATAGTGCATTTCACAAGCTTCCAAACTAAACGAAAAGATCATGTAGCAACAATTGAAAAAATAAATCTATATTTATTCTTAAACAACACTAGTGCTGCCATCGGCATGTTGAAAATTGATTTAATAATATTTTCTACATGTATGTTATTGGCAACATGAGCCATTAGGGCTTCAATATTATTCTAATAGTATTTTAGAAGGCTAAATTGGGTATGTTGCCGAAAAGCAACACCAGACATTTAAGGTTTAAAGCCAGTATTTTTATTTTTCTTATGGCCAGCAAGTCCTCCCTGAATTAAAAAAAAATCTACTGGAAGAGGGCGCTGTAAAAGCGAATTTTCTGCTATTTTCATTATTGTACCATCGAAAAGTGTATAAAGTTATGCCTAGAATTGGACCATTTTTAGGTGCGTTCGTAATTATATAAATACGTAGCACCTATAGTCGTCGTTCAGTCCGTCCGTCCGTCCGTCTGTCCGTCCGTCTGTCCGTCCGTCTGTCCGTCCGTCTGTCCACATGTAACAGAGCAAAAACTACCCAACCGAATGGTCTGAAATTTCAAATATATGATTCTTGCAAAATTTTGTCGAGCCATTTCAAATTTTATGAAAATCGGATGTATAGTTTAATTACAGGGACAGTCAAAAGTTTTTCTTTACATTACGGCCAATGGGAAAAATTATTGCAAGTGCATTTTAATGATATTAGAGCCTTCCGAATGATCTGAAATTTTAAAGATATAACTGTTGCAAAATTTTGTCGAGCCATTTCAAATTTTAGGAAAATCGGATGTATAGTTTAATTACAGGGACAGTCAAAAGTTTTTCTTTACATTACGGCCAATGGGAAAAATTATTGCAAGTGCATTTTAATGATATTAGAGCCTTCCGAATGATCTGAAACTTTAAAGATATAACTGTTGCAAAATTTTGTCGAGCCATTTCAAATTTTAGGAAAATCGGATGTATAGTTTAATTACAGGGACAGTCAAAAGTTTTTCTTTACATTACGGCCAATGGGAAAAATTATTGCAAGTGCATTTTAATGATATTACAGCCTTCCGAATGGTCTGAAATTTTAAAGATATAATTGTTGCAACGTTCTGTTGAGCTATTTCAAATTTTAGGAAAATCGGGTGTATAGTTTAATTACAGGGACAGTCGAAAGTGTTCCGTTACATTACGGGGAATGGGAAAAATTATTGCAAGTGCATTTTAATGATATTACAGCCTTCCGAATGGTCTGAAATTTTAAAGATATTATTGTTGCAAAGTTTTGTTGAGCTATTTCAAATTTTAGGAAAATCGGATGTATAGTTTAATTACAGGGACAGTCAAAAGTGTTCCGTTACATTACGGGGAATGGGAAAAAATTATTGGAAGTGCATTTTAATGATGTATCAGACTATGCGCTTTATGAAGTGCAAAAAAGTATACATTCAGTACAATATGGGGTGCAAAAAATAATTATAAAACTAGTTATATTACGAACGCACCTCATTTGCCACGTTTGACGAGCAATTTCCAACTTGTTTTATGTTGTTAGCTATGGCCAGTAGGTCTTCCGTCAATTTGGAAGTATTCCGCAGGAAGGGGCGCTGTAATAGGGATGTCTGTGCCATATTCATTACTGTACATTCGAAAAGTGTATGAAGTTATGCGTAGAACTGAACCAAAATTTCTGTGTATGCTTTTGGCTATAGCAAGCAGGTCCTCCATGAATTTGAAAAAAATTCTGCCGGAAGGAGGCACTTCAATAATGTTGTCTGTGCCATATTCATTATTGTACTATTGGAAGCTTTATAAAGTTATGCATAGAATTGAACCAATTTTTTGTGTATGTTTTTGTCTATTCCATTAGGTGTTCCTTGAATTCAGAAATTGCTTCCTTGAATTCGCTGTGACAGCGATATTTGTATAATTTTCTCGAATTTCGCAGTTGTCCATTGTCGCTCATGCAACGACGGGATTCGCGTCCTGCTAAGCCGTTATTCACAAACAGCTGATGTCAGCAGAATAAGGAAATCTATTGATTTTATTAAATATCATGATCTAGAATTATATCATGAACTCGTTTTTATTCCGATTAATTGACTGAAGCGGAAATTTAAGATGAAAATGAAAGTTTGATTAGTATTGAACTAATAATATTGAAGTATTAACATGTGTAACTACTTTTTTAAACATTAAGATGTATGAGATGTATGAAATAGAACACTGTTAAAAAAAAAAAAAAAATCTGTAGTTCTACACATGTAAAGTTACATGCTTACTAAACTTTCATCCGTAACTGTACAAAAAAAGCTGTAAATCTACAAAACTAGTTTTTGTAAAGCTACAGAAATCTTTAGCTTTACAAATGAATCTGCTGAAATTACAATAATCTTAATAAAATTTTATCAGTAGCACTGTTTGCAGTTACATGAAAAGTTCTAGGCATCCCAGTTTCCAAAAAATTTCTTAGTAACCTTACAGATTTTTTGATTTTCGGTGCAAAAGTGTATCTGTTACATGAATTTTTGTTGTTGCCGTTATATATATATAATAAAGTTCTAGCAATCCCAGTTACCTAGAAAAACTTTAGTAATTTTACATTTTTTTTTTTTTTTTTTTTTTTTTTTTTTTTTTTTTTTTTTTTTTACAGTGAAGTAAATTTTGGGATTGGCACATCCAACACTGTAAAAAAAAAGAATCTGTAATTCTACAGTAGCAAAGTTAGATATATCTGTAAGCTTACTGAAATTTTATATGTACACCGTACAAAAAAATGTAAATGTACAAAACTAGTTTTTGTAAAGCTACTAAAATCTGTAGCTTTACAAAATAATCTACTAAAATTACAGTAATCTTACTAACATTTTATCTGTAACCTGGGTTGCAGATACATAAAAAGCTCTAGGCATCCCAGTTTCCAAATAAATTCTTAGTAACCTTACAGATTTTTTGATTTACGCTGCAAAAGTGTATCGGTTACATGAATTTTTGTTGTTTCCGTTACATAAAAAGTTCTAGGAATCTGAGATTCCTAGAAAAAGTTAAGCAATCTTACAGATTTTATTTTTACAGTGAACTAGTTATTTAAATGTTATTTTCATAAAAATGTATAAATTGTTATTATTTGTATGAAACGGGCGAGAACGTGAAATTACGATCGGTCAGTGCAACTAATTTTTTAACTGTTTTCTTTATACACCAGGACATATATTTTATTACTTTAAATAATGTACAATACTGTTTTATTAAAAAGCAGAAAGCCAACGTTTAAAAATGCACAAATAATACATAAAAAGCTGAAAATAGCTGTTTTCAATCTACTAGCGAGATTCGAGATTAGCCCAGCCTTCCTTTTTCTATCACGTTGTCCCTTGCTTTATATTGCACTGAAGAAGAATCTCGCTAGTAGATTACGTATTTAAAATAGGAAAAAAAAAACATAAATACGAGAAGAAAAGTTTATGTTAGTATACATTTATAATATGAATATCGAAAATTTTATAAATCCCTTTTCGATCTTAAATATCTATCTATATAAAATCCAAGTCTCTGTGTGCCCCTTTCAATTCCGATTGGACCGACTCATTGTTTGCGGCCATGTTGGGCTTACCTACTTCCTTCCCTGGAAAAATCAGTATCAGCTTCAATAATGAGAAATTGTTGAAATGCACAAATGGCAGGCTTGCCACAATAGCACTAAATTATGACCAACATGGCGAAATTCAGCCAAATTTGGCGAAATACCGAAAAAAATGGCGAAAAAATAAGCTGCAATATATGAAGCAAGTTTGGCTATAGCTGACTAATTTTGGCGAAATTGCCGTTGAAACCCATTAACCATTCATAATCGATAGCAATTTAATTTAAACTGTGTGCATTTAAGATTTTTTTTTTTAATCTATGGGTCAGATTTTAAAATGTAATATGCGAAAATGTACGTCTTTACATCTTCATCCTGATGCTACTAATAAAATAACTTCCACTAGAAGACTCTGTACTATATGAGCTCCTAACTTCCCAATTTTAATGTGTATTACATAGCATACAGAATATAAATTCTCGGTACTTTTCCAGTATAGGGGATTTGGCGAAATAGAGAAAAGTGCCTTGACAAAATAGAGAAAAGTCCCTTGGTTAAGAAGGAAATTTGGCAACATATTTCAAAATTTTAAAATGTGTTATTTTCATCTATCACTGTATAACAAGCGAGAAAACAACTCATATTCTTGAATGTATCTTTTATATACCTTTATATTTCGTTTTCTGACATTTTTGACGTGCTATCTTTCTAGTAATACTTATATTATTGTAGAAAAACATACTTAATATGTTACAAACATTTTTACTTAAACATGCAGAAAATATTAGATACACTTTTTTTAAATGTAAAATATATTTTTTTAATGAAATACTTAAATTTTATAGATTAAATTAATCTATTGTTTTTTACGCTTAGAAGAAAATGGATATCCATTATTTGTAATTTATCTTCTACTTGCAATATTACAAAACAAATAAATAAATACAATTTTAATTGATTTTAAATTTTTTTATAATTCTATTTTTATACTATTTTTTTAAGAAATCTAATAAAATTTACTTGAAGTAGAAAACAATCAATGCCGGTTCAACGTACATGCACAGGCAGATTTCGAAGTAAATTTTCAACCCGCCAATTATAATTTTTTATCCTTATAGGCGAATTAACGGAGATGTGATTTTTTTCTTCTACAACAACCCCTCCCCCTTTATATATATATTTGCTGCAAGAGTTGGTCCTATTCAAAATCAATATAAATTTGCAGACAATATTAAGAAAATGTATAAGCAAATTAAATGGTTTTAATATCTTGTTATTTGACGAAGTTATGAATTTTTTTCTCCTTCAATAACCCCCCAACCCAACATTTTTTTTTCTTTTTAAATTTGTTTTTGCTTTAAGACTCGCTTTTATCAAAACTTGTCAGTATAAAAGTTGCAGATAATATTAGGAAGATATGTAATAAATTTAAGTGTATTTGATAACATGTGAATTGACGAAGTTATGATTTTTTTTTCTTCTTAAAACCATATGTCTTGCGCCCCATTATGACATTTTTAATTATATCAAAAAAATTGTCATTCATAAGTTTTAATCACATTTGCTAGAAATAATAATAACTTTAAACTGATTCGATATGTACGATAATTAAGAACTTATGGGACAAAAACACTCCCCATTTCCATCCACTTCGTCCGATTTTGTCCATTAACGAACTTGACCGAGATTTTTTGCCGCTTGCCGTTATGTATCCGTTTGGAAGAGATAGATAGATAGATCTATCTATCTCTATATATATATGTATATTAGAATTTTGGTAACAGCATTATGCGAAGTTTATCAACAGATCTTTAATTAAAAGTTTGATTCAAAGCTTATATATATATATATATATATATATATATAAAGTTTAGAATTGGGAGTGGTTATGGGTCATGATCGGCGTAGATCTGCAAGAAAGTTTTAGAAATTCCAACAAAGGAGGGAATGGAATAAGAAGCATTTCTTTTGAAATCCACCTAATAATGTTTTAACACTGTACAGGCCGCTATCTGGCGGTTGCTTTATTAAAAAATTTTGAGATCACACCGGATAACTTTTAACACACATTTAGTTTTAATTTATTCACGAAATATCTATTTTCATAATAGAGAAAATAACTACGGAAGCTTTCTGGAAATAATTTAGAATGTCTAAGAATTGTTCCATAAATAATGCGTAAATGCGTCAGCGGCCTATACAGTGCTTAAAGAATTTAAGACCAAACAATGAGTCCGTTGTCGCAGCTACAGTGTACTCTCGATTGTCTGTGGGCGGGTTATCTGGTTTGCGGATTATCCGTGCTCTTTCCTGGCTAGCAAAAAAAAAAAAAAAAATTAAAGACATAAATTTTCACACTTATTACGCATGTAAAATTGATGTTGATGAGAATTAAAATCTTTTACGTTTTATCTAATTGTATTGTGAAGTGCGTAGATGTAAAATTGAACATAATCGGAATATTGTTTTTACAATAGTCTGCAGCGATTTGCTCTTTCTTTCGTCCCTCTGGTAGCTATCGAGGAGATGTTTTCATTTGGCAAATAGTGTGCAACGAATTCCATCCCCGCAGCGTTTTGCTGCGGTGAGGTCTTAATCACGTGGAACGATTATCAGAAGCTCTGCAGATTGTTCATAAGTTATTCTCGCAGTGATGTTCACGACATTTGGCTATGCTATGTTTTGGTAAAATATATTTTCATAATTAACCTTCTTATTGATAGAGTCACTACGATACATATTATCATTGTCTCCTGAATATCTTCTAAAAGCCTTTCAGCTGTCCTCCCACTTTCACATGTGTTCCTTTAGTTTTTGATTCTTGTTTATCGTCAGTTAGTAGCGTGACTTTTTTACTGGTAAAAATGATTGGTGTGAAACGAAAACGAAAAGTTTTAAATGTTAAGCAAAATTTTGAAATCGTTCAGAAACATGATTATGGAGAATCAGCTAGCAAATTACAAAGGATTATTAAATTTTAGTACAAACTGTACGTGATATAAAAAGAATAAAGAAAAACGCATTACTTTCACGAGAGATTGTGAGGACGAATCTGCGCTTTCGAAACGGAAAAGTCTAATAGTGTCAACATACAAAGACCTAGATTCTGCTCTATTACAGTGGTTTAATAAAAAAAAATAGCAGAATGTATACCTATTTCGGGTGCCATGTGTTCCGAAAAAGCAAGAATTTTTTCATGAAGCTCTAGAATTAGAAGGAGATTTTAATACTTCATCTGGTTGGCTCATTCGATTCAAGCAACGTTATGGTACTCGGCAGTTAAATGTTGAAGGAGAACGGCCAAATGTTACAGCAGCGATAAAGCCTATGAATTAAGGTGTAATTTCAGCGATGAAACGGCACTACAGATCTGACCTTTAGAAAAATTTGATTCATGAAGTTAAAACACTATCAAATTTTTGGAAGCAATATTCGTTATTGGATGCACTATATAGAATATCAGCAGCACGGTCAAAGGGAAAATTGTCTACGTTATCACGATCGTGGAGAAAGATCATACCACTTGATGAACAGTCTTCTTCAGATATTCAAGAAGAATATAAAAACAATAATATTCTTGAACAAGCAAAGGAATTAGAAGGTTTCGAAAATCTTGATGAAGAAAATTTAGAAGATTGATTTCAAAAGGATGCACGTGAGCTTGCAAGTATTTCACAGATGAACACATCGTTTCTAACTGTGTTGTTAAAACTAATAGTGATGATGGTACAGATGCAGAAGATGTACTAAATGAGGGAAATACAATTTCTCATTCTACTGCTCTACAATTAGTAGAAACTTTGTTAGACAAAAAGTATTTGATTACGATGACATTACTGCAGTTCGTAAAGTATGTCCCGATAAAAGAAAAGAAATGAACAAACATTAGAAGAAATGATGCATTACAGATTTTTTAAGCAGTAAGTATTAAAAGGGCGACCTCTCCCGGTGATTAACCCGGATAATCGGGAGTGCATTGTATTCTTAAAGTGTGATCCGCGTGCATCTGCTTGTGTTTCAGCTTATAGTCCCAAGTGAAAGTAAATTTTTCGTTTTTAAACTTCATGCATGCTAATCATTTTATGGAATCTCAAGCATAAAGCAAAGTCATGCTTCACTCCAAGAGAAAATTTGTAGTTTCAGATTTGCTTTCCTTTTCAATGCTCGTTTTTTAAACATAATTATATCGCGATGATGGAGTTAAGACATTCTCTAACCTTATATATATCACAAAAAAGGTTTAGAAAAACATACGGACAACAAAATGATTCTGTAAGTTTCAGTTTTTTCCTTTCGTGTTGTGGAACCGTAACAAGCATAGAAACTGACTGGATGTCGAATTAAATCTACGGATACATGATTTAAACATTGAACCAGATATTGCACTTATACTTTCTGGCAAATTAAAAAATATATACTATCTCAAAATAAATGAGAAATATACATTTATTTATCGCTATTATTATTATTTATGTGTGCTTATATTTAAACTTTTTTTTATTGCCAATGTAACTAATTTTGTGCGAACACTGTAAATCAAACGGCACTTTGTATTGTGACATATAAATAGATTGTATACATGAAAACATTTCTCCCCTTTTATTAAGTTAAAAATATTGAAGGGTCCTGCATACATACATATCACATAGTAAATAAATATCATATAGAAAGAGGTACTCGAAATTACAAAGTTTAAGAACCGATGATTTATATCGTTATTTTAAGTTATGTTAAGTTATGTTAAGTTATTTATAGCGTTATTATAAGTTTTCCACTTGAATATTAGGGCTCTTATGTTATACTCGTTTATGCATGCATATTTTTATCTGTATAAAAACGATCTAATGTTTGCTTCAAACTATTATAAATATACAACCGAACATATATATGACATTATCCAAAATTAATGATCCATTTCTGTGAAAAAACTAATCTATTGATTTTTTCACAGGTTTTTCCGAAATGCTCTCCTTAGAAGAGAAAACAGCCATCGTTTCCTGGAAAATGGGTAATAAAACATAAGAAGAGGTGCGGCAGCTGTACCATCGAAAATACGGAAAACAGTCTCCAACAAGCGGCAATATCGGGCTACTTGTGAACAAATTCAGACAAACCGGTAGCATGGTGTATTAAAACCGTCCTGGACGACAATCAACATATGACGATACCGTCAAGAGTATTCGTGAGGCAGTTGAAAGGAGCCCAAGTGCTTGTTCGTCGGCTGAAACGTGAATTGAGAATTCCTCAAACAACTGGTACAGCTGATGCACCGCTTCATAAGTATTATCACCCAGTTTCTAGGAAATGATGTCTATTCTTTCTTCTAAGGACAGCATTTCTTCAAACACCTGTGAAAGAAATCAATAGATTATTGTTTTCATAGAAATGGACCGTTATTTTTGGAACATCCTGTATATTAAATATTTGCTTTTTTAGAAGAAAAAATTAAATTATAAAATTAAATATTAATTGTAAAATATACAAAATTTTAAAACTAATTCGCTTAAAGAATTTTTTTTCTTTAAAATTTAACAGTTCCCTTTATTTTATTTATTTAGTTATTTGGAAGATTTCGTACAAACTGTGTTTTGCATAAACTCTTCATTGTTTATCACAACGATTTATTACTAACATAAGAAATAAGAACAGAGAGTATATAAAAGTACTTCTATTAAAAAATATTTTAGAAATGTTCTTTAAAAGAGCAACGAAATTAATGAGTGGTTTTAACTTTGTCAGTTAATAAAATAAAATCCTAAACTGAAAGCTCTTAAACAAGGAAATATGTAATAAAAACACCATTATGCATATCTAAATTTGAACATGTTTACGTCGTTAAAATGGATTTTCTATAAAGCATAATTTTCCATATTGCTTTTATTTATCTAGCTCCAAGAAAGTTCTTTTATTATGTGATAAGAAAATATTCTGTTATTATTTCTGTTAAGAAAAAATAAATAACAAGAGGAGTTTTACTTGTCAATAAATTTCTATGTCACCGTCTTTTCATCGATAAAGTTCATTCATTAAACATAAAAAAGAATTTTGAAATTTTCCAATACTGTTGTTGGACATTTCTTGTGGACGAATGTCACTCTTATGCTTTAGACTATTCATCTTAGTTCGGTATTGTAATCAATGTCAGTAGTTAAATTTCCAGCAAAAGAAAAATATTAAATAATAAAATATTATTTGTAAAATTTGAAAATCGCAAAAATAAAACAATATACTATTTAATAAAAGCTATGGATAAAACAATTTTTAAGTAGTCTGTCTAGATATTTAGCACTACACACAGATTCAAACACACACACGCACACATATACAGTGTGTCCACGTATAACCTGACCGACCTTTATTTTCGAAACCGTTGGTCCTAGATGCATACTTTTAATTACAAAAATGGTCAAAATAAGGTGCAGAGTTAAGATAGAAAAAGTTTGAAGCGGAAAAGCAATTTAGCGAAGAATTACAAAATCTAAATTTTTATACAGTCCCCTGGTCCTATAAGTTATATTTCGTAAAATTTCCCTGTTACACTGAGAAGTAAGACAAAAAAAAGTCCCGTTATTCTACGATTAAAATTGACGGAGTAATAGCTGTTTGAAGTTGGAGCATATTTTTTGATGCAAATTAGGAATCATTCACAAATTTAGTAGAAATATAATTTCATCAGATATATTAAAGAAATGGTTGAGAATAAAATTAGCATTGCAATATAAATTTGAAATCTTTAATCATTCTCATATATTAATGCAAAATATACAATTTGTACTGAACATATAAGATGATAAGAATAACTGAATTTTTGTTAAATAAAAGGGTGAAAAACAACAGCCTCAATTCTTTACAAAAATGATACATATTTTAAAATGCTGTTAGCACCGTCTTTCAAATTTTGGGTGGTGTCATGTTTTTTATCTTTTGAAAATTGATTCACATCTACTTTTTAGCGCTGAATCCGAAAATGACCTTCATTTTAAACCATCACGTCAGGATTTTTCTCAAATCGCAAACTTCAAAGTTAAAAAGCTCAAAGTTAAAATTGATCCATCCTCCCCTCCCAACCTCATCGGTCCCTGAGCTGTTTAGCTGTAAGAAACCCAGTATAAGCCACAAAATTGAATAAATTATTGAATTAAATAAAATTAAACTGAATAAAAAAGTCTTACATCTATTTTATAGTATCAGATTTTTTGCTATTTTTAAACCTTGAAATTTACGATTTGCGAAAAATCCTGACATGATGGTTAAAAGTGAAGGTATTTTTTTTATTTATTTAGCGTTAAAAAATACATAAAAGTAATTATAAAAGTTAAAAAACACAACCATCGCAGGTTTATGTTATCTAATCTAAAACCATTTCTTAAACTTGTTGAAGGTAATCTATCCGAAAATTTTTGTGTTATTTTCTAATATAAGTATGTATAAGTTGGTAAGCGTCGAAAATCATAATAAAATTCCATTGTAATCGTATTTAAGTCAGTACGTAAAATTTTAACTTCGATCGGACATTTGAAAGTCAGTTAAAGTTCGAGTACAAATTTTAAACTGGAAAGACGACCGTTGCAAGTTAAATAAACCTTATGAAAATAACGTAATTTTTGTTAAAAGAAATCATAGCCTCAAATCCTTACAAAATACAACATATGTTAAAATACAATTATTTTAACAAATCTGAAACTTAACTAATAAAGTTAATTCAATCGTAATAGTTGTACGATATCTTTCAAACCGCAGATATCTTGAAATAAGTTTAAGTACTTTATATACGACCCCTGAAAGCATGGCCGAAATCATATGTTTTGATATGCAAAAAAGTGGTATAAGTCATGCATTTCAAAGTTTCATAACTCAGTCAATTTCAATGGGAATGGGACTTTTTCTGTCTTACTTGTTAGTGTCACAGAAAATTTTTACTAAATATCGCTTATAGAACCGGGGGACCGTATAAAAATTTAAATTTCGTAATCTTTTAATAAATGTTTTTCTTGACCCAAATCGCTTTTAAAATAATTCTTTACCTTATTTAAACCATTTTTGTAATTGGAAGTATGCATCTAGGACCAACGGTTGCGAAAATAAAGGTCAGTCAGGTTATACGTGGACACACTGTATATATATACAATCTAAAAAATAAATGGGTAGATTAGTCACTTTTGCATAAGTATATGTGTAAATTTTTAAAACTACACTTGTTTCATAAATTTTACACTCTCGTTGAAAAAATTCACCTTTATTTATGTGTGTTCATCGGCTTAATGGAAATGTGTAAATTTTTATCCCTTCAAAAAATCAAACAAGCACGTAAACGTTAGAAAATTGTACAGAATAACCAAACTGCATGTTAATGTAAAATTTTTTATATTACACAAATAACTGTGTATTTTGCATATTGCACCGATGTATGTGTAGGAATATTACACAGATATATGCGGAAGAACGAACTATTATACAGAGATATGCGTACGAATTTTACGCAGCTATATTGTTAAGATAGGAATATTCCACAAGATTATGTGTAAGAATTTTACATAGCTATATTGTTAAGAAGGGAATATTTCACAGGTTTAAGTATACGAATATTACACAGTAATATGTGTACTTATGCGAACACAATAAATATCGATACTTCAAAACTTGGCTTCTGTAATAGTAGTTGAATGGTGAAGTTGGTGCTTTGGGAAGTTTCAGTTCCTCAGTCCATTTCCGGTTTTGGTAATTATCGCTTGTTTACAGTACGTTGAATGAAATAGAGAATTTCGCTTCTTGATGTATATGTAGCTTTGAAAACTTGTGACTGGAAAAGACACAAAGACTGGAAAAAATTCGACAAATTACGGAAATGGTACTGGCGTCTCTATTTCTGTATTTTAACACGTTGAATGCCACGTCAGTGACCGGCGACTGACATTGAATTTTTCTCTTAGGCCGCGTCAGCAATCGGTGACTGACACTTATGGATTGCGTAACGGGAATCTTATTTTTTGGCCCAAACGGAAAGACAGACAAAATAGACTTGACATTCAACGTGTTAACGAAATTTTATTTTTTACAGTGTATTTATTTAGATTATACAGGTTCTGTGCATAAACTGTGCATACGATTTTAGTACTTCAAAACAGCTCTAACAGAGAAATGGAATGCGGTAAACATAAATTCAGACGATCCTGTTTTATGTAAATGATGGTTATACTAGCTTGTGATCTTGCTGAGCTGAAAACAAATCTGCTTGCACATCAAGCACACACTCTCAGAAATAAAACTCTCACTTTTGACCATTCAGCAATCCTGGAGCTATATTACGTCGTTTTTGAGAACCATTTCGTATCAAAATCACGTGACTTTTAACGAAACGTAAATTCTCAAATGTTTCACGAAAGTTTTTCCTCACTTACAGCCAGTCTCAATGCTTTTTAAGGAAACAGTTGCGGTAGCTGTTTACCCTTCGATTTTAGCAAGCAGATATATACTTGTTTACATTATTCTTGTCGCAATTCATTTAAAAAACAGCACTTTTTAGCGTTTTTCAGAAAATGCTGAAATATAGGTAGTTATTGTTTCTGCATTAGTTATTTATTTCTAAAATTTTTAGGCATGTTTATTATTATTTTTATTTATTTATTTACTTATTTATTTTTGCTGTTTATCGTTATTGTTAAATTCGAAAAGAATAAATTTCCTATGTTCTACAAAATCGTTCAAAAAGAAAATTTGGTCAATAAAATTACAAAATTTCAGGTTCTCTTTTTTCATTCAAGAAACATATTTATATAACAAATTAAAAGTATGCATAATTGATCCCTCTCCCCTTTATAAACAGTAGTTAAAATCTTAACCACCTACACAAAGTGATAAAATCACTCCCAATATGCACTTCAAAGTTCGTTATTTATGAGCGGCAAATTAACCAGACCATTTTCTAAATATTCATTGAGCAAAGAAAATTTCTCTAAGAAATTATATTAATCAAGCCATATTATAATTATTCCTTAACAATAGGAAAACCATAATAATAAATTAGACTTATTAGTTAAAACTACAGTAGAATCTACTACATGCATCTAAAACCACATACATGGGAGGGCCCATTGTTATGATAGTTTGAGCAACGGACTCCCACACGGGAGATCGTGAGTTTGAATCACACAGTAGATATTATTTTCCCCCTCTCAATAAATACAGGTGCATCTAAAATGTTCAGTAGTTGGCACCACCAGCCATCTCATTACACTTTTGGCGAAATTTGTATTCTCAAACAAGCGAAGAAAGTAATTTCCTCAATTTGACGAAATATTCGCTGGAGCATTTCCCAGGAAAAGGTTTCGCCAAAAACAAAGAAAATTTCGTGAAATCTTAGTGTCCATTTCTGAGAGTGCATGAGTTTTCTATTAAAGCAAATTCGTTTTGCGACTCTAAAAATATTTAGTTCAAAATTAACACAACAAACTATAAGGTTATGTACTATGTCAAAAATCCAATGTTTTTGTATATTACACAGATATATGCCTTTTCATGAGCAAGTTATATGTTAAACTGTGTATTTCAGAGTTATCTGAAAACTTTTTACACACTTAAGCAGCTTAATGTATTATCACCAAAATATATAGGGAAACATGCATATTAAAATTTACAGACTAGGCGTGTATTTGGTAATTTTCATGCTACTTTACACATATAGTGATATCGTTTTTGTATCATCAGTATATTTGTTTGATTGTGTAAATTTACACATTTATTTTTTAGAGTGCACCTTCGAACTCACTTGATAAGTGCATCAGTAAAACGATAATAGGATTAACATGAGCAATTTGCACGTTAAGAATGGTTCATTTTTTAAACTGCATTAAGATTTTAACTATTTTTAGTAGCTATAAAAACAGAATTACGGTTCCTACGATCACAATTTGAAAAAAATATAGGTCATTATTTGGAAATAAATTCCTTTCGTATAGAGCACTACACTTTCTCAGCGATAATATTTCTACATTACAACTTACAACTAAATATCAATTTGCAGTAATGTATGAGGTTTATCAAGACAGAAATTTGACCTTCAAGAAAACCCTCTCTCAGAGAAAACGCATAGGAATGTTCTGAGTCTTCAAAGAAGGTAAGGATATGTGATATGTGATACGATTGACGGCAGATTATCTGCACGAGAGATACAGGCCCTGAGAGTACCCTCCGCGGGGGTCTTTCTAAAGGAACCTAATCCGTATTTACTCAAGGACACAAAGTTCAGAGAAAACCACAGAAAATTTCGAACGATTAGGCCGATGGGCGCGATTGGGTTCCAACCCAGCGCCGCCCGTCTACCAGCTTTGAGAATATGACCTCTCGGCCACTGGTAGGGCAAGAAGGTTGGAGGAAGGGGATATGTTAGCGCTTCAAATACCACATCTTTGTAAGATTTACAGTGGAGATATAGAAAGGAAGGAGCATGAAATAAAATATTTCTTCCTTTCATCGAAGGGGGTAATCTTAACTAGACATTTCATGCTTCTTATTGCACTTTTGAAATAAAAAACGTATGTGAAATCGATATATTACAAATTTCAGTATCTATTGTATATTTATCTGAGTTTTTTCCCGGAGAAAGGGAAGTGATAACGATAATAAAATTACTGTACGTTGCTCATATCCTTCGAAATTGATAATTTATTATATGTTAAGAAACAGTAAAAACAAAGTTAGAAAAAGCACAAATGGGAGTGTGTATAAATAGCAAAAACCTGTTTCGAAGGCTCCAAGGCCTCATCATCAGTACTTAAAAATTAAAATGAAGATAAAATTAAATTAAATATACATTAAAAAGGTGGTGGAATGCAGAGAGCCGGACGGCGACCTCGACTGTCCACAGCGAAATACGACTCATGTTTGAGTTAACAACCGCAGAGTCAATCTCTCGCGCAGTCGAGGAGACCAATCAGAAATGCCCAATTACTCCGGTAGAGTCCAATCAGAGAGTCCAAACAGATTTTTCTAAAGAAAATACACGCCTAAAGAAAATGATACTCAAAAAGGTAAGACTGAATATATTATGTTAACTTTTTGATTAAAGTAATTTTAGCAATGAGATGATCAAAACAATTAAGAGTAGTAATTAGGTGCTGTAATTGTGCGCTAAAACTTTAAATGAAAATCAAATGAAACATCAAAACTATCTTAAGATTTGCTAGAAGTGGTAAATATGCCCGTACATATACTAAGCAAATAAATACCTTTTTTTCAAAAAAAAATTCAGAACGACATGTTTTATCTCTCTGAATGCGACATTCTCAAGATTTATACTCATACAAATATTTTCGAAAGAACTTTTTAAACTGAAAAACTGGTAAGCAAAAATCGTGCGATCTGATGCATAATGAAATTAACTACAATTTTAAAAAGCGATATTTATTAACGTGGATTCTTTTATATTACGGTTTTAATATTCTGTAGAGAATCTCTTTCGAAATGTTAGGAAGCTCCATGAGGGCAGAGTCATTGCGTACATTTTAACTGTAAAAGAAATTCTCTATTGATTCTCTGATAACGGATAGCAAATAAAATCCTGATGGATAAATTATTCTGCGACCTTTTAAGTGGTCTCAGGACTCTTAAAGGTTCAAAATGTTCGAAATTTAAATTTATTTAGATATTAAACTCCTGTCTTTTCTGAACATTTTAATGTAATTATTTCCTAGAAATTCCCATTAGAACAGAAATTATGGCTTCGGTATTATATCCGCTCAATAGCTGAAGCGGCTTTTCCGAAACTTTGAAATCATTTTTCTCCAAATGACGTTTTTGGGCATAACCCGCAGGATATCTCAAAAACTTCTGAATATTTTTCCATGATATTTTCAAAACATATGTTTCATGTTAGTGTATATAAACTTAACCTAAAATTTCCTTTTTATTGATAAAAAAAATATATTTTTTAGCTGATTATACTGTTAAAATTTTCAAAATTTTGTATTAGCTAATTACAACTTTGTATTAAAAAAATAAAAATGCTTTAACTTCAAATTTAAGTTTAGGTTAATTATAATAATCTGAAGTGCAAGTAGGCACCAACGTTTTCGTTCAAGTTGCAATAGTTATTTTGTAATCTTGACCGTAATCTGTTATATCAATTTTTTACTCTCCAAATTTCCGACAATTTGGAGTGCCCTATAAGTTCTGATTCTGCATCTTGCGATTTTTGAAATACATGAAATAAAAGAACATGCTTATATCTTTTCACACAATTAGAATTGTGTTTTAAAATCATATACATTTTAGGATAATAAATGTTGAATTTGGTCTTTTTTTTTCATTTTTTTCTAATTTGTGACCCCTTAAATTATCTGTAAAGGTTCTTTATTATATAATCTGGCCAAAGCTGTAGTTTGCTCTTTGTATTTGATATCTGATATATGTTCTTTGATCCTAGTTTTAAGCTTTCTCTTTGTCATTCCTACAAAAAATTGCACTGTTCCATCATCTTTGGGTGAAAGGTATTTCATAAACCTCTTATAATTGATTTAGTTCTATTGTATAAAGTTTTATACACATTATGTTTTTTTTTTTTATTTGACGGAAGATTTTTCAATAATTTATATATTGTATTTATTAAATTTCTATTTCAATCTTTATAAATACAATATACAGATTGTGTTTTTAACGATATAAAGATTGTGTACTTTTAAGATTTTTTATTAACTTCACAGGTACTGTGATTAACGGTTAATACGGTTACTTTCAAATTCCGTCGGTTCTTGTATCAACCGAGTTCGACTGTATATATCTATATACATGTATCTTTACTAGAAACACTAATTTTATTTTGCTTTAAGGAATTAAGAATTGTAAAGAGCGTGTATGAGTACGTTCAAGCACTTTCTTATGTTACTCGTATCACAAATCAGAAAAAAATATTTTGATATGAAAATCAGACTTAATTTGTAAAATAAGTAACACTACAAAAAAGAGTTTCCCAAGATTTCAAAATTTAATTTTTTTTAATGTTTGCATACTTTTAAATATTTAAGACAACACCGAAAACTCCACAAATAAAATTTCTAACAAATCAAAACACAAATGTTATAGTATTATGGATATCTGATTAAGTGTAATTACTTCGTACTTTAAATAGGTTTGCACTAAACATAACTTCTGATATTTCGATTATGTTGTCATCATCTGAAACGTAAGAGATAATCTTTGGGTTGCTATATGGAAGAAAAATATTTTCTCTATTCTTGGGTGTTGTGATATAAATCCTTTTATGCTTGAACAAGTAACAGCAAGAAACAGATAAAGAAGTCGCCGTTTTGTATTTCCGTAATTCTGAGAAAAAGTATAATTATTCTAAGAAACTAAGCTTTTTGAACAATGGGTATGTTTTAATTTAAAGATGAAACTATAGTGGTAAATGACAGTAGACTGTAGGTACAAAATAAATGATTATTTATTTAAAAGAAGCATTGTTATTAAATGGTATAATTTTTTTTTTTTTTTTTTTTTTTTTTTTTTTTTTTTTTTTAAGATTCTTGTGGCTTTTATTGTATGGGATCTTTTGTAGTGTACAAGATATTTTCTTATATTTTAAGGGAAATGTTTTTCATATTTCTTAAATGTTTACGTACTTAATTGTTATTAAAATAATGCCAAAAAATGCAAAAATAAAGGGGAAAAAGCAAATGCCATCACTTAGGTTAATGTTTAAGTATCAATGACTAAAGCAATTAAATGTTGACGTACTTTATTGTTATTAAATGAATGCCAAAAACTAGTCAGATGTGGCAGTCCCAAAGCTTTCTTCTATCTCATGCATGTTAATACTTCTTGGAAAATGCAGCATATCAACACCACATGTTAGATGATTTACACCAAAATATAATTATCAACAACTTAGACAACTTCTAACTGAATCTGAAGTTTGATTAAAATCCGTGCATTAGTTTTTTAGATGGAGCTATTGCGGAAATTGTAAAAAATGCAGCACAGCAGCGCCACCTATTGGGTGATTTATGTAAAAAATTAAAAAGCACTAATTTATGTCAGGGAATAACTGAATGTGAAATTTGTTGAAAATTCGTCAATTTTTTCTTGTGTTAGAGTTATTGCGATAATCATAAATAATGCAACATAGCAGCGCCACGTGTTTGGAGATTTTCACCAAATTGTAATCAGCACCTAACTATATCCTGGACTAATTGAACCTGAAGTTTTATGAAATTCCGTGTAGTAGTTCCTGAGATATAGATATTGCAGAAATCGTGAAAAAAGCCGCATATCAGCGACACCTGTTGGGTGATTTTCACCAGAACCTAATCAGGGCAAGTTTATATCAAGGTCTAACTGAATATAAAGTTTTGTGAAATTCCGTACATTAGTTCTTGAGATAGAGCGCCCACAAAATTTGTGTCCCAAACAGACTCACAGAGAGACAGAGTGATATGGTGACAGAGTAACTTGGTGGCAGAGTGGCATGGCGACAGAGTGTCAGACAAACACACAGACAGACATTTTGTAAAAACCATCAAATCGTGTTCAGGATATTCTAAAACGTATAAACCGTCGAAAACCTTAACTCAAACATTTTCACGAATCCAATACTTTCAAGAGGATAAAGCAAATGCCATCACTTGGTTGAATGTTTAAGTATCAATATCTAAAGCAACGTCATTATGACAAAATCACCAGATCAGCAAAAGAAATGTATTTTACATCAACACATAGAGGAATTATGTATTGCTAAATGTGTGTATGCTATTTTTCCGAAAAGAGAAACTTGCCATTGTTTCAAATCCTTGATTAGATATAAACAATAACTGGTCAAATGTATCGACATATAGATCACCTTATCACCAATATCTTCCAGAATATTCACGATATTGGACTGTCATTATTATATAAGTGGGTCTATATAATTGTTTTATCTTTTGCACTGCGCAATATACAAATTATACAAACGTTCAAGTAAAAAAAAAAAAAAAAAAAAAAAAAAAAAAAAAAAAAAAGATTAAATATAAAGCATAATCGGGAAAATCCGGCATCGTCGGAACCTAGACTAAGCCGGATTTTTGAGAATTCCGGATCTATGAAAGAATTATGAAAAGTACTTCAGATATTCTTAACGGTGCCTTTATTAATAATTTATTGCATAAAAAAAAACTAAACCTTTGGCTGTACGATTCAAGAAGGATCAGGGCCTACAGTGCCCAACTCTGTTTACTTGACCCTGGGCCCCGAGGTGCTATGCAGCATGTGCTCCGTTCGGGTGAGCAGCGCAACACGAGACCCTCGGTGTTTAGTTCCAAAGAAAGATTGGTACTCATTTCTTCGACCCCGAAGGGATGAAACGTTGAGTGAACCTAGCCCAGCTGGGAACAGAACTCGTCACCTGCAGCGTGGCAAACAGGCGTGCTGACCACTACGCTACTGGGCATATTTATCGCATAGCTAAGTGATGTTTATGTTAGAAAAAGAGAAAACTAAGTTATTTAAGGAAAAAAAAACTTACTTTAATTAATATTTTCTCAAACAAAAATCTAATAAACTGTGAAGTCATTTCTTCTCATGTAATTTCCGATACATCCTTGTAAATTTCATTTGATGTAACTTTTTTGACCGTACTTTAACAAGTTTTTCTTGGATGTCATACAAGTAAATAACATTTATATCAGAAAAACAGTCTTCACTAAATCAGATATTATAATTCCAGTCAAATATAAGCATATTTCGAGGGACAAGTTTTATTCAGCTGACTTCATGTCCTCGTTCATTTCAGCTGCTACCAGAATTATCGGCGGTCCCATTTAGCACAGAGTCAGCGATCTCGTTTTCTGCTCATCCATTACTTTCTGTCTGCAGTTTTTTATTCATAGGCAATTGCTATTTTTCTTTCTGCCGTTAGTTGGAAATCTAAAAAAATTGGACGGAAGAAGATGACATTGATGCCGGATTTTTGAAATTGTCGGATTTCTGAATGACGTATTTTCGAGGTCACACTATATTTATTTTCTAAACATATTCGTGATACTTCAGAAGATTTACCAAGTATATCAATGAAGTGTATAGCCCTGATGCATGTTTTTCGTTAATTTTTTTCTTCTAAATTAACAGTGGATTGTGATGTATAGTCGCTTGCTTTATCTTCATGCAGTTCCGCAGATTGATGTTCGGGTAAACAGATGGTATTTCATGATAGAAGATTGGTAGTAAAATGTGTTTCTTATGTTATGTGGAGTTGTTTTTATTATTTTTCTGCACTCTGTTTTTTTTTTTTTTTTTTTTTTTTTTTCAGTCGCGAAAAAAAAAGCAATCACCCCCTACTAACTCCTCAACAATTTATCGTAGAAGAAATTTACTGGTTCCGAACGATTGGAAATAATGTCTACTTTTAAAAAATGCATATAAAATTTACTTAGGGGGCCATCTACATATTAAAACGAACCCGAACTTCATTTTTTTAATAGCAATATCCAAATTTAACAAGATATTTCAAATCTTCGATTCAAAGTATGCGTAGACAACAAATTTCAAGTCATTTCAATGATAAGTTTCTGAATTATAAACATTCAAAATTGACAGCATCTAGTGTTAAATTACATTTTCATAATTTCATAATATATCTCCTGAATTTATACTCCTAATGTGCTAATTTTCAAACATAAATACGTTGAATTTGCAATTTTTATAATTTTATGATATGAATTATGAATTATGAATTTCAACTTACAATTTTGTTGATGGATTCAGATTTAGTAAGTGTTGCTTTATGCAAATCCTAAATTTCACATTTTTCTTCCATGTAGTTTTCAAATTATGCTTAAAAAAACGGCAAAATGATGGTTTAAGAGGCCGTATATGATAGAAGTGACTAGATATTTTGAAATTTTTAATGCTATCCTGTAATCTAGCAGTCTTCAATGACTGCTTGAGGGGCGCCCAAGGTGCCTTGTTCACGAAGAGTGCTCTCTCGCTGAACAATCGAGTACCGAACTTCAATTTGGATACAGCCTCTAAAATACGCTCGACATAAAATAATTAATTTCTCGGAAATTTATCGTATGAATTGCATAAAAATTTGTTTTTAGGCTAATTCAAGGTGAAGAGTTCTTTTATTCTGTCAGAATTCTGTACTGCTATAGAAAAAAAAACAATCTTATGGTTCGTTTTAATATGTAGATGCTCCCCTAATCATATTTTATGTACATCATTTAAAAGTAGACTGTATTACCAATCGTGTAGTATCAGTAACTTTCTTCTGCGATATTTTTTTGCAGATTTAGTAAGGGGTGTTTACTTCTTTTTTTCACGACTGTACAATAACCTCTTGCGAGTTACTTATGATTCCAAAAAAGGATCTTTATTTTTAGGAACCTTATAAATTAATATATTTTATAGATTTAAAGAAACATTTGCAAAAAACAAAGTCTATTTTGCTGCACTGATTTTTGGTTACGTTTCCGAGCAGTTTGTATAATGCATTAATCAGATTTCTCAAAGAGGAAATCAGGCTTTTTGGTTGCTATCAGTTCCCAATTAAACATTTTCAGCTGCATAATTGGAGTTATAAATCTGAGATTAACAAAACATTATTAATTTTAATATTAATATAATGTTAATTAATATTAGTGTTAAAAATTTTAATGTTAATGTTAATAATGCCAATATTAATGTTTTTTAAGTACCGGTATTTCATAAGAAAAATTTTCGAAGTAGTTTTTTACAAAACATGAATACATCCAAAATATAGGGTGACTTATATATTCAGTGAAAACTTGCCAAATTTGGATTTTACATAGACTAACTACCCACGCACATAGAAAAATATGCAAATATCGTACAAAAAAATTTTAACAATGCGAAAAATTATTTTTTCAAAAGTTTCTAAAAATTGCAAAAGAAAAACATTGGTCCCAATTTTGCCCTCCAAAAAATCCAATACCAATGTGTTAACTTATAACTAAATCAAAATTTATTTCTAAGTGAGTAAGTAATTTAATTTACATTAAAGTAAGGCACAAAGAAATGTATTAATTATCAGTGGAAGAATAACATACCGAAACATTAGACATCCAAACATGAGGAAAAATTAAAAAAAATTGTCATGAAAAAGCATTCCTAATTTCGTCCCCGGGACGAAAATATGAACTTTAAGGGGGACGAAATTGGGACCACGCTATTTCCCAATATGGTGTAGCTTCAGTTCCCGTAAGATTAACTGAGCGTCCTAAATTCACTGTTACTCTCATCATCTTACCTACTTAAAATACATGCAATGAATAAGAAATAAATACTTACAGTAAAGTAAATAACGTTCTATAACGACGTAATAAGAAATCATGTCTTCTAAAAATAGGAAATTCGGCGTCTTTAATTTATATATGCGTCTTAGCGAACGTAACATTCAAGACTGACCCCTTTTACTTTACGTCCCTTGGGCCTTGCATCATAAGTTGCGACACTTTCGCAGAAGCGGAGAAGTTAAAGAGGACGAAATATGGGCACTTTATCCTACATCCGAAAATAATAAAAGATTATTAATTTTAACTTCGATGTAAATTTTAAAGTTAATGTTAATGTTAGATATAATAGTAATGTTAAGTTTAATTTTAATGTTAATAATGTTAGTTTTAATATATTGTTAGTACCGGCATTTGCTAACAAAAATTTTCGGGGTAGCTGTTAACAAATAAAAAACTTCCAATGTAGTTTTCTACAAATTTTGAATAATAAATCTTTTTTTTTCTAAAAAAAGGACCAAGCGGGAACATCGTTACATTCGATTTCGAAAATAATTCGAAATTTATTTATTTATTTCCTAATGTTATTGGAATCTACCGTTATAAGATTTTCTAATATTATTTAATGGTTCCTAATATTATAAGATTATTATTTTATCATATTTAATAGTGCATATTCATAAAAAAAAACAGTTTTTTAAGTAAAAATATTCCGCTTTTTAGGATAAATATTGTTTCAAAGTAAAGCTATAAGAAAATAAATAAATTTAACATTATATTTTTCTTTCAAGATACAAAATATCAGAATTTATGTTTCTGAAATTTGATAACAGTTTTAAAATAATTGCACATTTTACGCTTTCGCTAAAAGCTGTATTATTTTCTAAAGAAACATTTTATATACAACAAAACAAAGCAAAACAAAAGTACCGAAAATATCGTGCATCTCTGGACATGGACCCATTATTTCCTCTAAAAATGTATTTTCACTCGAATTAAACTCCAATATTCTGATCTATTGTAAGATTTATAGATGGGTTCCCATGTGGAAAAAAAGGAAAGTCGGCTTTATTCTTTTCTTTTGTGTCCCAATCCTTTTATATTTTAACAACAATAAAAAGGTAGAAGTCACAGTTTATAATTTTGAGAAAGCCTGACAAAAGAAATAAAAATATTTCAAATGGGTGAAAATATTCTTTTACGAACAATGCACATTTTCACAATAAAAATTGTGGTGAATGTTAATGGTTAAGACCGAATAAACATTTCTTTCTAGTTGAAATTTCTTTTTGGAACATTAAAAAAATACAATTGGAATTAAAGGAAACCTTTTTTTCGTATTTAGTTATTACTCCGTCTTATGTCTTCTGTTTTGAAACATTTTGTGTCTTACAACACACTCAGACAACAAAAAGGTACGAAAAATTAAACAGAAACTAAAAATATATTTAGACCGGTGTTCATCAGAATGATATTTTGATGATAATCGTTATTTTTTTTTCATATACACAAAGAAGCATTTTAAATATTACATTAAGACATTTTGAGACTCCTTTGATTTGATATTTGTTCACTTTAGAAAAAAAAATTAAATGTTCTGTTTAAAAATTCCCTTAAATACATGCGCATAAAAGTGCGTCTTTACATATTAATCAAAATTTCTTTCTTTTTTTTATTAAAAAAATATATTTTCAATACAAGCTAATTTAATTTAAATGTGGAAGAATATAGTATATATATATGTATATATATATATATATATAAATTAATAATACAGACTATAGAAGAAATTCGGGTACTATGGAATGGTCGATCAATATGGAATACTTCAATAACTCCGTTACCGTACGGTGTTGCAGCCAATGTAAAGATTCCAAAATACCTTCTAGTACTCCCATGATGCATCCTGGTGGGTTCTGTAGGAATACCTGTGTTTGCGCGGTGAAATCCAATATTATCTCAAATATATGAAATCATAATCAATAATATATGAAATCATAATCAAATCAAATAATATTAAACTATAATTGTTGCCGTTTTTGATTTAAGTTTATAAAGTTCGTATTAAATATAAGACCTCTTTTACAGTGATAGTAAACAAGGTCAGTATTTAATTGAACAGTTATATTTATTGCAGTGTTAGACTGATGTCCTCTATAGTAACTTGATGACAAAGTGAAGAAGCTATTTATTTTTATTGAAGATGTAGTGTCACGTAATATGAAATACACTCGTCTAGACAACTGTTTCAAGACCAGTCTAGTGAAGATGAACAATGATTCTATTCTGACGTATCATCGGTGATTGGTGTTTTACCAGGTTGTAGACCAGATGAGGAAGATGCAGTGTGCCCCTTTTGCAATGAAGACTATTCAGAGAATTGAAAAAAAAGAGGAGTGGAAATCATTCCTGATGTGTGGGATGTGGGACAGTATGGACGGTTGTAAAGCCGGAACAACGTACTACATAATGCAGAGAACGAATATTTTTTCCAACTGGATTAAATCACATTCATGGCTGGAGAAGCACAGTTTATTCCAACAGAGCCTATTCCTAATTACATGGTATACAGGAGTTTCCGTGTTCAAACACGCTTTCATAATATAAATGCTATAGTTATAGCTCGGACGAATTAAACTAGCGCTGCAGTTCGCAGCCATGTCCAACAAATAAGAAAGAATTATGTCATCCAGGTATCGTCCGGATAGCTTAACAGGTAAAGCATTGGCACGGCACGTCAAGTATCCAGGTTCGATTCCTGGTCTAAACATTTTTCGCTCTGTTGGAATAAATTTCAACTGTGCTACTCCAGCCTTGAATATGACAACGTACTACATTTGAGATTTTTCTAATAATGAAAACATTTTATGATGAATCTGATGATTTGTAGATGATGTACTACTCTTTACTCATTAAATAATCTTTTTTATACAATTTTTGTAAAGCATGTTTTTTCCTATAATTTTTTTTTTAATTTTTAACCCCATCCCACATTACCCGACTGGATCATATTACACGAAAAGTGTAATTATTACATTTTTTAATCTAAATATCAATATGGATTTTTTTCTTCCACATTAAACGTATTAAAAATGTGTTCAGAAACAATCACACTTTCTACTTTTTTAAATTTTAAAGAATCTCAAAATTTACTTAGAAATGAAAATGTAAATCATATTTCATAATACTTGTACTTCCTCTATATATATTACTAGTAAAAATGTTTCTATGGGAAAACTAACTACATAGAGAGAAAGAAATGAAAAATCGTTATATATATTTTTCAAAAGTAAAATTTCTTCCTTTTTTTAAATCTTAAAAAAAAAAGAAAAAAACTAAACAGGACAAAACTAAACAATACAATGTATAGAAATAGTATGCACATCTAGAAACGAACTCAACATTATTCATTAACAGATTTTCACTGGAATTAAATTCCAATAATCCGGTTTCTTGTCTGACGTTTGCTTACATTCATACCAAGAAGAAAAGAAAAGTTCGCTTTGTTCTCCTCTTTTGTATTCTATCTCTTTTATATTTTCTAAAATGTCAACTATAAAGAGGTGGACATTATTATTTACAAATTTAATTAAGTTTAGTAAAGAACTAAAAAGACATAAAATGAAAAAGTTGCTTTTGCCAGCAAAATGTCTAATATATGGATTAAATTGTGTTACACATTAATCAAGTGCAAGCAGAAAAATATAAATAATTCTTTATTTTTTAAAACTTTTTTGAACATAAAAAAGAAACAGATTTTATAAAACATTTTTATGCCTAGCATTAAAAATACTAGACTGTTTTCCTATGTTTTCAAACGATAACAAAAGATATTACGAAGAACAGTGTTTCAAAAATTATTCAATTTATTCAAAAGAAATTTTGCAGTCGTGAAATAAATAAAAACATGCTTTTTTAAACAAATTTCATCTGTTTTTGATACTACAGCTCTTAATAAGAATATAAGAAATTACATTTTTGCTTAAATACATTTATCTAAAAGGAATATAAATCTTCACAGTAATCTAAATTTAGTGAGTGTTTTTTTTTTTTTTTTCATTTTACTTCGTGTTGAAAATATTATTTCAAAAAAGTTATTTTATTATTCAGACTACGAAAAAAAAAATAAAAAAATAAGCGAATTGTCTTAATAGTTGAAAGGGGATAATTTACAAAGCGAGGAAACCGTACCTTTTTTTCCATTTTGAAATCTAACGCGGTTGGTTAATTTAAAGCATATTTATAAAATTAATGTAAATGTTCGCCTTAAAAAAGCATTTTTATCGAAAAACAAATTGCATTTCTAAGTAAGTAAAAAAAAACGTGGATTTGTTTTTAAATGTAATTTTAATTTCTTGTGCAGAAAAAATAAATTTGATAAATATATTTTTGTAAAATGTACATATAAGATATCTTTCATTTTTAAGTTAAACAATTATATTAGTTGGCTGAGCACTAAAAGGAAAACATTCAAGTTAGCCGCTGAACTAAATATTTGACTTAAGAGTTTTGTCTTTAAATGGAAGTTACATTCATTTTTTCTTTGCTTTCGTACTCAACTCCTTTTTGGATTATGGCTCAGAAATCTTCGCGATTATGAAAACGTATTTCATTTTCAACATACAATATATTCAAATATAAATATGATTAAATAATATAAACAATATGTTACTTTTGATTTTGCAACTTCATAACTACTTTTATTAACACATATAAAGTGTCTTAAGAAATGTAGATTTTTAATAAACAAGTCATATTCGCAATAGTATTATTGTATTTAATAGATCCAAATTTATATGCATTCCGAGACTCATAATTACTATTATTTTTTGTTTGATTTTTAAGTGCGATCGTAATTATATAATACGTAACACCTATATTCGGTCGTCATCAGGTCCGACCGTCTGTCTGTCTGTCCGCCTGTCCGCAGATAACATCGGTAAAACTGCCAAGCCGAATGGTTTGAAATTTAATATATATGAGCCGTTCAGTGCACAAATCGATGAATTCCATCAAATGAAAATGTTCAGTGTAAACAGTTAATGTTATTGTAACTAGAAAAATATTGTATCTATATAATATTTTTTCTCGGGATATTTTGATAGAACTCATTAATTTTCTTTTAATCAAGGGTAACATTTTATCATTGTATAAATATATAGAAAATTTTCAATGTTCCTTTGTTTAAAAAAAACGCACCTTAAAATGGAGTTAATCAGATTTTCTTTTGAATGCCTCATATAACCATTGCAGAGTTTTCGCCAGTCATTTCATAATTTTATAAAATTGGAATTAAAACTCAAACTGATATTAATAAACGTTTTCTTGATTCTATTAAATCGTATTACACGTAATTCATTCAATAAAATCCCAAGATGGATAATGATTCTCGTTTGCCACGGTGATTACGTCAGATTTAAGATGGAATCATATTATGTCTGTATTACTGAATTTAATATATATAATCATAATAAATTTTGTATTCATGAATTTTTGCATAAGAGTACAACAGCTATTGCACCAAAGATCTGAATATTTATAAAAATAGTTATAGTACGAACGCACCTAATTTGCCACGTTTGACGTACAATTTTTTATTCTTTTTTTGTTGTTGTTGCTCAGAATTATGTTATTACGCAAATACTTTACGCAATAAAAATTTCACGGATACATTAAATAATAATTTGTAAATATTTAATTGCATCAGTGGTTAGTCCCAGAAGATTTGAAAACCTTCTTGGTTAAATTTGGAACTTTATTTTGCAGTGTTTTAATATTTCAGAGCGAAGCTGTAGGAAGTTGATTGGTTATATATGCTGATTTTTTGCATAACCATATTATTTAAAAATTAAAAGTCAGATACTTTTAAAATTACCATAGCTAACTGAAACTATAGTTAAGAGATTTTTAAAATGCCAAACTGTTTTATTATCTTTACTTATTACAGTTGAACCCCGTTATAACGAACTTCAAAGGACCGAAGGTTTTGTTCGCTATATCCGGTGGTTCGCTATATCCGAATCGTTAATAAAATGTTAGTGTTCACAAAATGTATACTAACTCATTAGTTGCTATGTGTATATTAAATAATGATGTATTTAAAAAAAGATAAAATCTATTAAATATGATCATTAATGAATTAAATTGACTAAAATCGATTACATTAAACTGACACGATAGGAATGAAATTTACTAATAATGAAGACAAACAGGAATAAATTCATTTTTCCTTTTATTGTTGCTCACTGTTTTGATACAGTGGTAATCTTCTGCTGACGTGACGGCGATTTCAAAAGCATGTTATGGATCTCTTGTCTAGTACATAAAATGACTCCAACATCCTCTCTTATACTGTTTGTGTACACAAAAACTTTTTAATTAATTACACGCATCGCTGCTGTAGCATATGAAATTGTAGGGATTTCGTCATTCATGTGCTCCTCTTCATCAGCATCAGATGCAGAATCATCGATTTCAGAATAATCCATTTTAATTTCTTCCTCAATCTCTTCATAAGTCGGATCTTCATATGTAATGACTTCATCATCACATGTTTTGAACAATTGCATGTCACAAAATGAGAATGATGAATTTGTGCTTTTTTTATCCACATCGCGATAGGTAAATATTCATCATTCTCTTCTTCTACATTCTTTGCTTCTTCAACATTCGTTGTATCTTCAATATTCTTTGATAGACCTGCATGTCGGAAACATTTTCTAATTGTAGAATCCGCAACAAACCTCCAAGATTTTTCGTCTCCAGTCTTTCACACAGCTGTGATCAGGAATAAGAGGAAATGACTGACGGGTGGGCAGGATCACACCTACAGAGTGGCTATTGTAACAGAGAAAGAATGCAGTTGTATTTACCCTTTAATAAAAAGACTTATCACTGATTTGTACCATGTTTCACTAACCGGCATTGATTTTCTTGTGAAATTGGAGAAGTCCTGTTTTTACAACTGCAGAAAAGTAAAAAAAAAAAAAATCATGGTCGACTGGAAAAAATGTTCGTTATAGCCGATTCTTAAGGTTTCGGAGGTTCGCTATAAAAGGATAAATTAGCATTAAATACAATAGGAAAACGGCGGGACCAAAATTTTCGTTCGTTATATACCGGGTTCGCTATAACGGGGTTCGACTGTATTAACGAAAAAAACAAATTGAAATCTTTTGAAACTAAATTTTAATTATTTTGTTATTTAAAAAAGTTGATTTCAAAAATTTAATAAATTTCTGAGAATTTTATATGAGTACAGATATTTAAAATGATTATTTAAATTTAAATATCGTAATCTTGTCTCTACAAATGAAAAAAAAAACTGTTAATTTAAATACAAAATGCGTAGTTCTATTAGAATCGTCATGATTTGAAAATACTGATTTTTTTTTTTTTTTTTTTTAGAATTAATAATATCTCTATGCATTTTATTTAAAAATGTGTAGCTAGAAAATGTATGCTTATGAAAAAACGAACATTTTTGGCGTTATAATAAATTTCAATAGAAATAAGCAATGATTTTTAATTTAGATAGGTAAATTTAAGATTCAAATAAAAAGATTGTTATTCATTTTATGATTTTTTTCCCAAATATATATGTGTATAGTATGATAAAATATTCTTTAAAAGTGGATACATTTATTTTATGTTTATTTATGACAGATCTCAGTTTATCTTAACAGATATATTATTTTTATTAAATATTGTTCTCAGAACATTTGGTTGATTGGTTGATTTTTTTGACGGCCGATTATCTACACGAGGGATATAGGCTCGGGGGGAGTGCCCTCCGTGGGGGTCTTTCTAAGGGAACCTAATCCGTATTTACACATGGAAAATCCACGGCTCGAAGAAAACCACGAAAACTCCGAACGATTAGGCCGACGGGCGCGATTGGGATCGAACCCAGCACTTCCCGTCTACCAGCTTCGAGGATCAGAACATTTGACATCAATTTATTATTTTAAAACTATAATATCTGTAATTGTCATCCAAAAATTGCACGGTCCTTTTTTTATTATTTAATAAGTGAGAATTAAAATGAAAGCAGTGATGAAATCAGCCTCTATTTTTTTCCCTTTTAGAAGAAAAAAAACAATTTTGTAAGTTTGGCAATTTTGTAACTAAGAGCTAAATTAGTTTTTAATAAAGAAAATTATTTTAAACAATTTCCTTTCAAATCCCGGATAAGTTTAAAATACACGACGAAAATGAAATGAAATTTGGACAGAATGCATATTTTAAAGAATTTTTATGATTTTTTTTTTCTTTTAGATTATATCAGGTGGGAAAAAACAACATAAAAATTTCCACATATTGAAGTTTTAGCAAATAGATTTTTTAGAATAAAAGAAACTATATTTTTGAAAATTGCTTCTTTTAAAAATATATTATTGTTAACGTAATAGAAAGTAGGTGTATTAAAAACTTTAGCAATATTTTTTATGTATCTATTCTTCATTGATTTAGTGATGAAACACAAAGTCTACGGAATATTCAATATAAAACTTCATTTTAAAAGTTTCGTATTATTTCTGTAGTACAACTCTTATAACTTCCAAGTAGAGTTTTTTTTTTTTCTTTTTTTTTTTTTTTTTTTTTAACAAATCAGATGTGGAAAATAGAGGAAAAGTTAATCGATAAAATAAATATAATAACAATACAAAATACAATTATACAATTATACAAATTTAAAAATTTTCGACTTTTTTAAAAATTACATATAGGGTTTATATAAATTTGAAAGTATTTTCTAAAGTGCTGTGAAGTATATTTAAAATAAATATATGTAATTTAGAGAAATCTATTTGTAATATTAACACCACATATATATTTTTTTTATGATTCTACTAAAAAAAACTTCATAAATTTACATCAATTTTATTTATCCAAATGCTTTCATAATACAACTGGAAGGTGCATACATAATAAATAAATAAATATAATAACAGCATTTACATTAAATAATGAATTGCTTGACAGGAGAAAGAATTCACTTAAAATTTATCCAAATTATAATTCCTTACATAAATTATTAAAGTGTGGCAAAAAATGTTACAACATTGCCATTTAGAATCATTCCTTTAACCCGTTATCTACTGACGGTACTTATAAGTACCATTAAAATAACTTGTTATAAAAATCATTTAATACATCGATTAGCTGTAATACAGGTTAGAATGAGTTACAGATACATTACTTTATCGTGTTCCAAAAGCAATATTGGTTACACAAAACAAAATATTTTTAAAAGGATTATTTCTTTTGCCTTTGCATCTTTTCAGCTTTCTTGGAGTTTGGGAGGGAGGGGGGGGGGGAGAATTTTCAATGCCGAAATATTTATATATTTCTACTTTAACAACATTATATTTGTATATGTCCTAATCCTACATAATACTAAGAAAAATATTTTCAATAAAACATTTGAGTTGGTCTATAGATATCGCACAAAATCCCTATAATATCAAATTTAATTAATCCTTCTCTAAAATCCTACTAAAATTTATTAAATGAGTATGTAAATCTTCTAATGTAGTTTAAACAATTCACGAAAAATGCTTTGGAAGAGAAAATTTTCACGAATTCATAATTCAGTACATAAAGGGTTAATCAAAAAATTTAATGCTAGTTTTATTAATTGATTTCTTTTATTAATATTAAATTCAGAGTGTAATATTGTAATACATTTGCTATAGTCAAGTTCTTTATTGTTTCATTTATAAATTAAAGAACTTTAAACACCCATCTGAAGAAATATTTTCTTTTTCTCTAAGGAATTTAATATAGCAATAATATATAATTTTAAAATGATTTGTGGAATGTTGTATATTGTATACAGAGTACAAAATGTAGTTTAATAACATAATAGATACAGATAACAGACTTTATATGTTTTACAGATGTCTCTTATCAAATGATAGTGAAACAGCCACGCTACAATGTTCTCAATATATCTTTTATATATATATATATATGTATGTATGTATAAATATGTTATATATATATATATATATATATATATATATGTAATGATATTTCAGGAGCATTCCGGACTTATAAAGGGTAGTCGCGGCCCGTTCACTTCGCGGCATGTGTCCGTACAGAGATGTAAGTCAATTTTGGGGTGTCATACTTGTATAATAATTAGACTCGGGAACCTTTTGGTGGACCGAACTCATTTATTTCGCCGCTCATCTTACAATCCGATTCGGGAGTTCGGCCGGGGACTCCTCGAGCCACTTATGTCGCTGAATTTAGGAGCTACATCGTCATAGGTTTTGCCGGCATCTCAAAAGTGCAAATTCTCTCGTTTTTGGCGCGGGTTTTAGTTAATATCTTGGGGCTTGTCATATTTTCCAGCAGAGGGCAGAGTTGCAAAATTGGGAGGAACATTTCTTTAATTGGTTGATTAGCTTTTGATTGATTGTCCAGGCTCAGATGCAAGACCTGGGCTTGGCCGGCCCGGGAATCGGCTAACCACAACTGAATGAGAATATTCCGAACGTCAGCATTTTTACTCTTAAAGATCGCCCGAAAATGATATCTGAAAGTAATATTATGTATTGCTGGGAAACAAAGTTACAAGGGGTAAAACTGGTTTTAGAAAGAGATTTAAAGTTAGTTGAAAGAGACTTCGGATTTTAGTTTACATTTTTGGAATTTTGAATTTAAAAAGGGGTTTTATCCTTTCATATCCCCCCTCCAAGAAGAGGTCCACCAGATTCGCCTGCAAATCTGGGGGGACTCACCCCAGAAAATGGTAAATACAAAGTTATATAAGAAAGACTTTCATTGGGCAACGCTACAGATTAAGGTTAAACTTAAACTTAAGTCTAAAGTAAAATTTAAAATAAATATAATGTTAAAGTAAAGTTAAGTTTGCTAAGACGTGAGAACTGAATTTTACTGCTTTAAAACATATTTAAAATTTTAATTTTGAGTTGTAAACTCTAAGTGCAAAAAATTAAGATTTTAAATTTTTATGTAAAAATATCGAAGTTTAGGATTTGGCTCTTGGGACAACCTGACCGAACTTTACATAATACTTGAAAAATGTAATGACATAAAATATAAGAATACAATAAAATATAAAGAAAAGCAAAAAAAAAAAAAAAATAATAATAATAATAATAATAATACTTGATATACTATATGGGAAAATACAGTAATAAAATAATAAATTTTAATGTAGTGACCATAATTTTCTTGCGTGGAAGTCCTCTGATCAGTAAGTTTGTGCTTTTTTATTTAAAGTCTTTGAGCACAAATTTTCCCATTTTTATATAAAATTAAAATCTTTAAAAACAAATTTATGCAAAACTATAATAATACTGGAAACTACGCATAATTGTATTAAAACTTAAATTCTTTTACATAATTATAAAGAACACACAATATAATAAAAATATTTGAAAACATGAAAAAATTGAAAATATTTCTACACCTATTTTCAAAATATGTAAATAGTATTCAACCGTAAAATAATATACAACAAAATGTAAAAATATTCAACTTAGGGCAATACATAAAAAGGTGAACTTATAAGATATTGTGAAAATTTCTTCACTTTTTATTTCAAAATGTGAAGATATTAAAAATATGTTGAGATATACAATTGGCAAAATTCAAAAAGATTCAAATATTAAATAATGTTGAAATACGTATGATAATAAAAAAAATAATATATTGAAATCTATTTACATGGAAGACTACTTGTATGGCAAGTAGTTTTTATCCTAAACTGTTGAAGGTTTTAGCAATTCTAAACCATTGAAGGTTTTATCAAAAATAAAAAAAATAAAAATGAGCCTGAAGTTTATTTTTTGAGTGAAGATGCAGATGCAATTTACTTGTAAGGAAAGGTGTTTACTATTTTGCAGACCGATGTATTTATTTCCCTCAGTGGCACTAATAAATCCAAGTCGCAATTTAATAAACTACATCGGCATGTCACTGTTAGTTCTGAAAAATTTCCTATTCTAAACAAGTCAAAAAACATTTTTCCTTAAAAATTAAGGCCAGAACGCTTTGAGTTTTCCTTGCTAGTTTTAACGCAAATAGTAAAAATCTTTTAATTTTAAGTGTTTTACTACTGGTAAAGGAAAAAAAAATAAAACAGAAAAACTAAATAAACAAAAAAACTAAATAAAACAAACAAAAAAATTAATAAAATAATAGATCCGGTTCAAACAAATTTGATTCTGACACAGCTTTTTAAGCGCATGGCAACCGATTGACAAATTTTTAATTGTCTTGTATGTTGTTGATTGTCTGAACCCCTATTCTATCAACAGTTGCCATATTTGCTCAGATTGCACAAGTCACTGAATCCCTTTTGTCTGTAGAGGGGTGTTTTCGGTGGAAGTTACTTTTAAAAAAATATTTTGTTTAAAGACTTAATGAGGTGAACCATGGTCATCTTTAAAAAATGTATGTGTGGAAATAGACACTATTGGATTTACCACGGTCAAAGTAGGGATACCAAGGTCATGTCTAACCCAATGATTGAATTATTGAAAATATTTTAAACATGGTGGGGGCGGGACCTTCACCCGTTTTCTAAACTTCGCAGGGGTTAAATACCTGCTCATATCTTCTGTTTATGAAATGGTAAGGACGGGACCTTCCATTTTGTCTCTCTAAAAGTGGTTGTGGTTGCCAACTCACAGGGACCCTTTAATATGTGACATGTATTATCAACATTTATATTTAACATTTATTATCTTTTCAAAGACACACTGGATAAAATATTAAAAATTCAAAACTCAAATATTAAAATATAAAATAATATAAAATGTAATATTTAGCTATACACAAAAATCTAAAATGAGTAATATTTGTATAAAATTCTATATACAAAAAGAAATACTTTAACGTTCTCATTAAAATAAAATCTGTCTACACAAAAATGATTCAAATATGGATTAATATAACGCACAACGTGGCATAAATAACTATTTACAAACATTTAAAAATTTCATCGTGCTCATCTGTATTTATAAAAATAATTAATGGAACAGGACACTAACTATTCAATTGCGCGTGTATTATTAGATAATTTTCAGTTTAAACACATGTAACTAGTTCCAATTTATTATCAGTATGACAAAAACATTAAAATCAAGTGAATTTATTTTTGTGGTGATCGCACGTATGCGTCACCTGATGAATAAAAAAACAAAACTATTGTTACTTTCGTTTGTCACGATTTTAACGCGCATGTAGAATGTCAACCCCAAATTTTTCTATAATTTTAACAATAAACTTTAAATTCCGCAAGACATTAAAATAAAGTTAATAAAATTTTAAAATAATAACTCTGAATTTGTTTAAAATCTTTGAAATCTCTTTAACACAATACCCATATTTTAAATAAACTACCTTGACTTCATGAACGCTGTCAAAATTTTAAAATTTACACATTAATAACAGTATTTTTTGTTGTCTTTTTCATTCTAAAATAATTTTCATTCTCAGTAAGAACTTCCGAAGTCTTTTTTTGTACTTTCGGAAATAACAAATTCCGTAGTCGATATTTAAAGTAAAAATAAAAATAAGTAAAAACATTGTTTAAGGTAACACAACTGATTTTCTATAACTAAAATATTTCATACAATAAATACTGTAAAGAGAAATCCGTAGTTTTTCTTAATTACTTTTACTGCAAAAATTACTCCTTTTTCTTTTTTTTCCTACTTACGTGTATTTTTACCTTAAAAACATCACTCTGAAATAAAAATAAATAAAAAGAAACATACCTGTGAATCCAATGGCTTTTACAAAAATAAGAAAGAAAAACTAATTGTAACACTGCCTAATTATTATCACTATTTTTTTTTTCATTTTCTAATAAATTCTGAATGATAAAAAACAAAATAAAACTTTTCTGATCTTCGCTTCTCAATTATTCATCTGCTGAAAAATAAAAATAAATCAGTTTCTGTTTCTATCATTCAACGATGAGTCAATTTTCCTGGGTGATACAGGAGAGAGTTAGCTGTGACTGCAACCTTTAGCCTTGAACAGTCTGACCCAGATTTTCATTCGGTTTATTAAAGAAAAAAAGAAAAAAAGTTAAAACTGGTGTGAATGACTAAGTACAAAAAATCTTCTTAAAACACCATCAAAAATTTGTAAATGCGTAAAGAGTCTTGCCTCTGCTTTTATAGTAGAAGGACGTCTTCTTTGCGCCTGATGAAGAAAGACTCAGATCTTTCGAAAGGCCTAGCGCATTTACAAATTTTTGATGGTGTTTTAAGAAGATTTTTTGTACTTATTAAAGAAAGTCTAAATAATGAAGAACTTTGAGTTGCAGTTTGCAGTCCTCTTTAGACGCATAAAAGCGAAACAGCTGGAATTAAATAGAAGTTTTAAACTTGCAGTCTTTAGCGGGTACACAGACGTGAATAATTTTTCTTTTTCTTCTCGATAAAAGCTCTTTATAAAGTTCTAGATAAAAGTTCTTTTCGCAAAGATTTTTCTTTTTTTTTTAATCGCCATAGTCATATTTTTCGTGGCAAACGTGCGTACCGGAGCGGTAAAAGGGATCGAGAGCAGTTTATTTGCCGGCCACTGGTGTTTCAGAATTAGTTCATCATGACACTGAGATTTCCACGGTAGTAAGGCGTCCGCGGGAGTCCTTTTGCCGTCAGCAGATATCTTCATTTTCGTCTTAACAGTTTATTAACAAATGGGTTTTTAAACAGGGTGGAGAGTTTTCAGAAACAAGTCTCTTCTCTGGGATTTTCATGGAAAGTAGTTTTTTCTTTAAAAACAGTTCGTGGTATCGGGATTTTCCAAGCAGGTGACCGTCGTGCTACCGACTTTTAAAATGTAATGAAATTTCAGGAGCATTCCGGACTTGTAAAGGGTAGTTGCGGCCCGTTCACTTCGAGGCATGTGTCCGTACAGAGATGTAAGTCAATTTTGGGGTGTCATACTTGTATAATAATTAGACTCGGGAACCTTTTGGTGGGCCGAACTCATTTATTTCGCCGCTCATCTTACAATCCGATTCGCGAGTTCGGCCGGGGGACCCTACAGCCACTTATGTCGCTGATTTTAGGAGCTACATCGTCATAGGTTTTGCCGGAATCTCAAAAGTGCAAATTCTCTCGATTTTGGCGCGGGTTTTAGTTAATATCTTGGGGCTTGTCATATTTTCCAGCAGAGGGCAGTGTTGTAAAATTGGGAGGAACATTTCTTTAATTGGTTGATTAGCTTTTGATTGATTGTCCAGGCTCAGATGCAAGACCAGGGCTTGGCCGGCCCGGGAATCGGTTAACCACAACTGAATGAGAATATTCCGAACGTCAGCATTTTTACTCTTAAAGATCGTCCGAAAATGATATCTGAAAGTAATAAGATGTATTGCTAGGAAACAAAGTTACAAGGGGTAAAACTGGTTTTAGAAAGAGATTTAAAGTTAGTTGAAAGAGACTTCGAATTTTAGTTTAAATTTTTGGAATTTTGAATTTAAAAAGGGGTTTTATCCTTTCATATATGTGAATAATATTAAATAACATAGGAGTACGACTTTTTTGCTATTTCGTCCAATAGTCTTCGAACATGAACATAATGAAACTAAACATAAATAAATGAAATTACTGATGTCTGATTTTTCATGTGACAAAATTTAGGTACGTTTAATCGATAGATAGGTAGTAATCATAAAAACCAATTTCACTTACAGGGTGAAAGTATTAAAAGGTAGAGCGCATAACATGCTGTTCTAATTAAATGTAATAACATGTGCGTCTATTTAATAGCGATGTAATATTTTAATGTAGAATAAATGTCTACCTATATTTCTAGTCTTATAAACCGAAAGAAACGAAAGAAAATGTAGCTTAAGTCTTATAAAATATGCACTTTAATCAGTAAGTGATGAAACGTGTTATTATTTTTTTTTATTAAACAGGTTTCGCAAAACATTTTCGCTGCATTCTAAATCGAAACGAATGAATAACTTATAATTTAACATAATTTAAAGGAAAAAAAAATATCTTCATCTTCTTTCTTGTGTTTAAAGTTTTCTGATTAATTCCATCAAACTTACTTTTGAATTAACGTCTTAAACTTAGTTAATATTTCCACAGAATAAATGTATTTATTTCTATATTGTGTAATACATTAAACATTAAAAAAATTTCCGCTCAGTGTTTGTTAATTATTTTTAATTTAAATCTATACACAATGCATTTCATGTAGCATTATCATTTCTTTTATTATGTAAATATTACAAAGGATAAATTTTACCAACACTTTTCTGAAAAAAAGAGAAATCATCAATAGCATAATGCAGTTCTAAGCAACAATCTTATATTACTTCTGATTCATCATTTTTCGCAAACTATTCCAAAGAAATTGGAGGCTATTGAAGAATGCTAATACTTTTGGAAACATGCCATCGTATTTTTTATGCTTTTGTCTAGCTTAGGAAGCTAAAGTGAAGCCTTAAATGATTTTAGATATTAAGTTTTAACAGAAGACATTTTGTTGATATTATAAGTTAAGAGTAAATTTGGCAATGTGAAAGGAGGTATTACAGTATTTACTAATACAAATTATAATTTATTCAAATTTTATTTAATCTAACAGTGAATGTGTGATTTTATGAAATAATAGACGAGACAAATTAAGAACTGCTGCGAAAGCGTTAATGAATTTTCAAATACAATAACTGATAATTTTAATTTGTGTCAAAAGTGTTTTTCTGATTATTAAAATCAATGTTTTCATTTTGTAATTTTAAAATGTATTTGTTATTCAAAACTATTATTTACACTTTTTCAAATTGCATGTGGATCCCGGTACACGTAACAACAACAAAAAATACATTATACAAAATTTTAAAATGTCTCTCGTTTTAATTAAAGCTCAAGAAAACACATATGGTTGAATGTATATGTAAATTTTTTAATAGCATTTTACCGATTATGAAAATGTAAATTAAGTAAAAAAAGACGTGTAGTTTAGTTGTCAGCGTCTCGACAGACTACGCTTAAGGTACACAGTTCGATTCCTGATTGCGGATTGGCCAAGGTTCACTCAATTTTCCTTTCTTTGGGTCTATGAAATGAGTACCAGGCCTGCCTGGGAACTAAAAACCGAGAGTCCCGCTTTCTTCTTATCACCTGATAGTGAGATATGCTATTATAGCGCCTGAGAGCTCATTGTTAACCATGGTCCATAATGGATTTTAGAGCGGCCAGTTTAATTTTAAATTATATAAAAGCTATGGTGATTCCTTCCGTATTGCCTAATATAGACAACATACGGTAATGTAATATGTATTTGGAAATTATTTACCGAGTTTCCTATTGCAGACTATTTTTGTAATTATAGTTAAATTCGAATTTTCAAAAAACTAAATGAAAAAAATAAAGATAGAAAAAAAAAGAAAAACCCTCTCGTGAATTATATTTGTTTTCAATTTTTTGGAACAATCTATGCAAAATAAATAATTTAAAGATAGGAATATATTACAGGTAAATAAAAATAATATAAAGGAATCAAATTGCTTACAAAAGCAGCGACGGATTTTAGGTATATTAAATAAATAGGCGTACAACAACTGTAGCTGAAAATGTGCATCTATATTAGTTCGTTCTGCCCCCTGCGAGCCACTCCGCCAATCTACATTCAGATTTCACAGCCCCTAAAAACATAGTAATGTTCCCCATTTTAAAAATATTACCGGATTATCGGCAATTGAATGATATTATCATTATTTCGGCGACTGTCTTCTTAGTTCAGGCAATAGGGAATTTTACCTAGCAAAATTAATGGTAGTTCTGGAAATCTGCTTACTTTATGTTTTTTGGGTCGCTGAATCCGAATTTGTAACTTACCCCCAAAATTTCCCCCGGCACCCCCCCCCCAAATTTTGGTAACCCCCCCTCCCCCCCAAAAAAAAGATTTTTATTGAAGAAATCAATTTGTTTATTGTTTTAGAAAAGTATCTAGAAATTCAGAAAGTAGACAAAATTTTCAACAAAATAGATATATGACATTATGACTTAGGATGAAGGGGAAGGGGGGTCTGCATCGGAACATGCGCGCGGTGCTGCGCGGACTAAGTTGTGCAATTCCACTTAACCACTCACACGTTTGCATTCGCTCTCCCATCTCCCCTGCGAACTTTCCTTATAAGGTTTACTTTAAGTTCTTTGGGTCGCAGAATCTGAATTTATAACTTATCCCTAAAATATCCCCCCCCAAAAAAAACCCCCAAAATAATTGTTATTAACTTAAATTTTTCATTGTTTTAGGGGAAAAGCATTACGAAATTCAGAAACTAATCAAAATTTGCAATAAATAGTATATATGATATTATGACGTAGGATAAACGGGGAGAGAGGGGGTTGCCTCGGAAAATTCCCCGCGCGCTTTTCTCAAAAACCACATTTTTTCAAAAAAATATTATTATTATTTTTTTTTTTTTGGGGGGGGGGGGTTGCCGGGTGAAATTTTGGTGGGAAGTTACAAATTTGGATTCAGCGACCCAAAAAACATAAAGTGAGTCGAAATTCAGAACTAGTATTAATTTTTCCAGGTAAAATCCCCTATTGCCTGGACTTCATAACTTAGTGCACGTAGCGCCGCAGTGCATGTTCAGAGGCAGCCCACCCCCTCCCCGTTCATCCTACGTCATAATGTCATATATCCTATTTGTTGCAAATTTTGTTTGGTTTCTGAATTTCGTAATACTTTTCTACTAAAACAATAAGAAATTTAAGTTAAAAACAACTATTTGGGGAGGGGGAATTTTGGGGGAAGGTTAAAAATTCGGATTCAGCGACCCAAAAAACTTAAAGTAAACTTTATTGAGAAAGTTCGGAGAGGAGATTGGAGGGCGAATGTAAACGTGTGAGTGGTTCAGTGAAATTGCGAAACATAGTTCACGCAGCACCGCGCGTATGTTCCGAAGCAGATCCCCCTTCCCCTTAATTCTAAGTCATAATGCCATATATCTAATTTGTTGCAAATTTTGTCTACTTTCTGAATTTCTAGATACTTTTCCCCTAAAACAATAAAAAAATTGATTTCTTCAATAAAAATCTTTTTGAGGCGGCATTTTACCAAAATTTGGGGGGCTTGTCGGGGGAAATTTTGGTGGGAAGTGCATTTGAAACGCATTTGAAAATCAGCTTCTGTAAAATAGTTATGTTAAAAATATCGTTATCTTTCTGAATTTTTAACGAAGCTATGGACAATATCTTTACATGCGTACAACTTTTCTTAAATTAAGTTCATAAAAGAATTTTCAATTATTATTTAATATTTTTGTATTTCACTCACTGCAAAAGAGAGAGAGAGAGAGAGAAAAGTATAATCTGCATAGTATGGATTCTTCTAGTAATGGAAAATTCCCAAATATCCCAAATATGAAGTGTAGAGGAAGAAATATTACAAAACGTTTGAAAAACTAATAATAGTAGAAATTTGCCTCGTCTGCAGTTTTATGGATATATGGGAGGAGATGTGGGTTTAAAATTATATTCTTAAAAGAAGAAAAAAAGTATATACAGTATGACTTAAAAAATCCGGCATTCAGAAATCCGGCAACTTCAATAATCAAGCATCAAAAGTAATATTTTCTCTTCTTTTTTTTTAATACTCCTAACTTACAGGAGAAAGAAAAATAGCAAGATGAATACGTGTACTTTTCTCCTCTGAAGTTTAAGAAGTTTTTATTTATTTATTTATTAGAGCGTGTACGAAGTATTTTTGAAAATGAAGGGATGCCTCTAAAATAAAGCGTTTAAATTTTTCTATCACAGAAAACGTACACTTTATAAAAATTTAGAGAGGCTTTATGAAAACTTTGTGTACCGAGTATGGAATCAGATCGTCGACAGTTTATGACATTAAAAAACAGAAGACAAAAATTCTGCAATCTTGTACAAAAAGTGACGTCCCGAAGTGTTAAAGAGAAAAAGCGAAAATGAAGGGAAAATGTTCACTGATTATCAGAATATTTTTTGTAACATAGAAAATGTTCAGTTTTAAAGTAAGGTTTTTTTTTAAATATTTAGTTTTTTTATAACACAATTATCAATTGGTTATGAATTAAATTTTGACTAAAGGCAGCATTAAGAATATAGAAAATCCAGAATTTTCAAAAATCCAGTTTAGTCTAGGTCCCGATGATGCCGTATTTTCGGTGTTATACATTATTTTATTGATAATTTTATTGATAAATCCTCACGGGATATTTGGGAAAACTGTACCATGAAAATAATATAATGTATTCACTTATTTGAGACATTCAAGCGGTATATTAAATCTTCCATTAGAGAACTTTTCTTACATATATTTTATAGTTATTTTCGTTAAACAGCCGTCTTCACTATTTAATGCTGCGAAAACTATAAAACGCTGCCTCATCAGAAAATCTTACTGATAATTCTGAACGAGATGTTTGCACAAAATATAGCTTTAAACAAAAAGTGAACTATCCAATAATATTAGACGCCCATGCACATAAATAATATCTGTCAACACGAGAGTTTTCGTATCCCATTTGTGCCTGAATTTTTGTTTTCTCAATTTTTTTGGTAAAATCACTTTAAAATGTTGCAAAATGAACTGGAAAAATACCAAAAAAATTAAGCTTATTTTTTTTTTTTTGTATTTATTTGATAAAATGTAAAAGAACTAAATATGAGTATTTCTAGTATAATAATATGCATAATTATATATTTTGCCTATATTTATATTTAAAATGTTTTTAAATTGTATATTATGTACTATAATTAGTATTTTAATGAACCACAAAAAATATATATATTTATTTATTTGCAGAGACTTTTATATAATAGACGTTATAACTATTATTAATAATAAAATAAGAATAATCGTATTTCAGACTTAATAAGAATTTATTTCATAAATATCTTCGAAAGGAGATTGCATAAATAACTGTCCCCTAAATTTCTAACAAAAATATGTGCCCATTTGTGCCTAGAACCCTATATTTTGTACATTACAAAAATGCATAAAAAATAGGCTTGAGCATTTAATTTCGCAATTTAAAAAAATACGTATTTCAAAAAAGTCCGCAAGCTAAGATTATAACTTGCGATTTTGGGTCCATGATAGAAAAAATACAAATAAACTTACTTTTTACATTTCGCCCTCTTGAAAAATTAAAAATCTATAAACACCGAAAAGAGACTTAATTTAAGCAAATAAATATCCACCTTGTGCTGTCATCTCTCTGTTATAGATAAAGACAATTATAAATAACGATTTCATGCAATTTTCATGTTATAAAGAAGAAGAAAATTATACAAATGCATTAAAATTTGAAACGTCCCAGAAATGGGACGCTAGGCATAAATGGGTTATGCATATTTCATTCACATTTAAAATGCTGCTGCTATTTTTATAATAAAAGTTTGTACAAACATTCATTACTTTGCCCTTATTCCAATAATCCTGCATAAATCCAGGCAGTTTGAACCAGCGGTTGATCATCTTCCAATTAGCTTAAAACTACATAAGCTCATTGCAATGAGTCTAAAAAATCAGACTAATTGGAAAATAATTTGACCAACAATCCTTAAAAATATCCTGGTTTATAAATTTATCTGTGACATTTAGATATAAATATGTTTCCGAGTTTCAAAAAGAACTATCATAAAAATCTCAATTTTAACTTTTGGGGGGCACAATTATTCACCAACAATTCACTTCATTTTAAAGAATGCACTCATCAAGTTTCGGAGTTTTAAAAAGAACTATCATGCAAATCTCAATTTTATTTTTTAGGGACACAATTATTCATCAACAATTCACTTCATTCTAGAGAATTTTCTCATATCTTTAGAACTCTCCTTCCCTGTTTAATCTACCCTTGTTAATCATGATTTAGGTTTAAAATGTCGAATAATTCCGCATTCATGACATGACAATTTAAATTGGAGAAAGATAAGTCTGAAAAATCTGAATAGGAAATCGTCATAAATGCAATCACATTTGAATCGTGAACGAGGAGAAAATGAAGCTTCGGGATAGAGAACAAATGTTGATTAGTCCTCGCTTGATATGGTGTGCTTTAATCCGGAAACTCAATCAATATGTTGAATTTTGAAGATCATATACAAAGAGTTCATTAATGAAACCTCCATAATGAACTTTAACTCAGGATATAGAGTCTGTAATACTTCAAAGTGTGTAAAATTTGCTTATATTATCAATTTTTCTGATTTACATAAAATCAGAAAAGATTAATAAGTTTGTTATACATGAAAGAATTCTGAAATTAAATTAAAAAAAAAAATCAGAAACCTGACTGCGTAAAAAGCGAATTAAAAAGAGGGAAATAAGATGACGTAGGAAAATAGTAGAGAGTGTAATGGAAGTCGTTGTCTTTTTTACTTAAGTAATTGCATTCGGAGGCATCAGATTCATGTATAGGTATGTACTGCGGCTCCTTCTACCTACATGTTTGCATCCGACAGCATTTACTTAAGGCTGTTCTTAACTGCTCTGCTCAACAAGCGAAAAACGTTTTGATATATTTACAAATTGATTTTTTAACGGAAAGATATAAAATTGGAAAGCCTGGACATGAAAACGATTTGGAATGGAACTGCTTTTTCATTTTTTGATCAATCTATTACCTATTGAGTTATAAGCGAATTCGATCACATGACAAACCCGTTTTTCGCCCGCTCTTCAGTGCTCTTTCTCCCTTCGCGCGGAAATTCGGTTCAAAACGCCCACTTTGACATTATTCTCTGAAAGATCTATTGCGTTTGCAAAAAAATGAAAAAGACAGCCCAATTAAATAGTTTCGGAACAACAACACCAGCTACCCAACAAAAACAGAACTTTCGGGCCACTGATGGTTTTGTTAGCTTTGGCCGAAAGTGTTCGATGGAGGCCCGTTATCAATTAAAGTTACGGCTCCGTAAAAAAAGTGTCACGCTGGACACAATAAGGCCGCAAGAAAATTGGCCGCAAGTACAAGAAGTTGCCCACAATCGTGCCACTACACTGTAAAAAAAAAAAAAAAAAAAAAAAAATGGTAACGTTCCATGTAAAATCCAGGAACGTTTCGCATTTTCTCAGGTTTTCAGAATAATTTAGCTCTTTCCTGTGAAATTCTGGTTTTCTTATCTGAAACGTTCCTGAACAAAAGTTAGAAACAGCAAAACGCTGCGGCCGCCATTTATTAATTTTTTGCTATAATCCGTTGCTCGCGCGCGAGTGTCGAAAACGAATTCCTTAAATGAATGTAAAAAAATCATTATGGAATGCAAATAAATCAATAGAAAACATAAACCTTTACGTCTCTATTGTCAAGACAATTCAGATGAAAATACAATACCTCTGTGACATCGCTAAGAGATAATCTCTCGTACTTGTCTGTGGAATGTTTAACGAGCAGACCGTGTAAAAAAATACACCTATTATTTGGATCTCCATTAACCAGGGGACCATCAAACATGATTCTCATCGATTTTGATTAATTTAAAGTGTGTTTTAGAGTTCTTATCTCTAATTTTTCTTGTGAAAGGATTTCTTCAAATGGGCCTTAGATTTTCAGAAATTAGATGCCGAGGTTTAGCATACGTTTCAAATACTCATTAGTTTGCAGCTCTCAACGTGTCTTTCGTGGTGTGGACGCAGAAAGCTCTCACGCCACCCTTACGGGCCGAGTTCGATGCTACCTCTTGACTTTTTTTTCTTTTTTAATTAATTTTATATTTTAACACTTTATTACAATTTGATTTAAATTTGATATATATTTGACACTTTGAATTGCTGCAAATTTGATTTTTTTTTTATTTTCGGAAAAAATATACAATTACGTTTAGGTTTTTTTTTTTTTTTTCCATGAAAATTTATATGTATTTTATCTAACTTGTAAACTAACATAATTACTGACGAAAATCCAAAATATTTTATGTCTAGATTTTTTTTCTAATTATTATTTACATTTATATATTTTTATATTTTAAGCAAAGTTCAGAAACAATATATCATATATATATATTTACTTTATTGAATTTTAACTGTAAATTTATTTTTTCGCGTAAATTATAAATAATAATTTTGATGTCAATTTCAAAATATTTTTTTCATTCTAACAAATAATGATAATAAAGCGAAAATTGTCAACTGGAAATGTAAAAATCGTCTGCGGATCCCGCATGCTGTGAAATGTTAGTAATGTTTTGCTGTCAACAGAAATATTCCTGGTATTTCGCAGGAAACTTACTGGCATTTCTGTAGAAAGTTTTTAACATATACAGTAAAGTTCTAGTCATTTTCAAGAAATGTTTCTTGGAAATAATGGACAACTCAGCTGCCCATTGTGTCCCAGGAACGTTGCGGAATTTTTTTACAGTGTAACTTTTCAGTAAAAGTGTTAGATAGCCTTAAACTGCCCACAATTATTATTTTACTGGCCATTAAAAATAAAAGCTAACCAGAAGCTAGCCTTTGTCCTACCATTTGTGGTTGTAATAAATTAAATTTAGCCCGAACCTGCCCACAAAAAAGCCTATTATGGTTATTTAAAATGTAATCACTAGCCACGGTTGTGCCATAATGATTGTTTAGGTATAAATCAAAATTTATTCTATAAAAGAAAATACCTTTTTAGCAGGCTAATTAAATGATAAAATATATTTGCAGGATTAAGAAAATCTTATAATTATTTAGGTACGCTTTTCAAGAAAATCAAATTCTTTCACTTTGAACTTTTTCAAAAAAAATTCCAAATCACAATACTTCACAGAATGCATTCATTTATTTGTTTATTTATTCACTTACATATTTACAAAATTTATATGCAATACATATTGAAATTGTTGCATTTCATAAAAATTTATATCTAAACAATTATAAGATTTTTTTTTAACCTTCCAAAACATTTGATCATTCAATTAACCTTTTTAAAAGTATTTTATTTTAAAGAATAAATTTCGAATTTATGCTTAAATAATATACATGATTTTAACATGGTTTATTATGTATTTTATATTCAAATGTGACATCTTTGTGATATTCTTTTTACTTAGATTTTCACTATATTTTACACAGGTTAGTTGGTAAAACTATTAGATTATGCTTATTCATCAAATTTTATTAAATCATTATAATCTAAATTTTTGCATCATTTCTAATCATTTTTCATTCAAATATTATATAAAAATAAGCTTAAATCTTTATGTAGTAAACGAATGACAGTATAATATTCCTCATATATTTTTAAATTTTGCTTTTATGAGATAATATTTAGATATTTCTCTTGCAGTTTAATAGCCAAACATTATAAAAAAAAATATATTATCAACTTTTTCAAAATCCTTGAAAATTATTTATAATTATTAGAAATGTAAATAATAGTTTAATACTGATTTAAAAAATATATTAAATTAATCTTGATATTTCTAAATGTCATTAAAATTTTAGCTAGTTTAGTTAATCAAATTTTCTCGAGTATAAATTCTTAAATATTTTCTCCTGGTAGAAGAAAATAAAACACCTTTCTTTTTAGTCACATTTTTATATTTGCACTAATACAAACTATTTTAAAGAATGTAATACCGATAATTATAACGCTTCAAAGTTATTTAGGCAATCGCTTAAAAATTAATAAAAATAATTAAATAAAGAAAAATAACTATTGATAAGAATTTTACATTACTTTATCGAAGATTACAAAATGTATGTTTATAAAATTTTTGTGCATGCATAAAGACTATAAAATAAAATAAACTATTTAATGTAATTTAACCAAAAGATACAAAATGTATGAGTAAAAAATTCTTGCGTATTCATAAAAACTAAAATATAAGTATGAAACAATAATAATGAAATCAAATGATGCAAAAGATAGATTCTGCGATTAATAAATTTGCAATGAATAAACATAACTTAAAGACTTACCGAATCAATACCGAGGCAAACATACAATGCAATGCTGTATATTGAAATGAAATGAGTGACCGTTTGCAGTTGTTATCGCCGTACACAAATAGCACGAATGACGCAGCAAAAAAAAAAATCCAAAGCTGGGTGGGGTGGAGAGTAATTCTAGGAACGATTCTCCTTGACCTTGCTTTACCGCCTTAGCGATACGAAAGCGGTATTTGTTTTGGGGGGAAGGGATGGAGGATATTTTTATGAGAAGTCCTTAAAAGTATGATAAATAAAATTCACTTATTTCTTAAATCATATATTTTTGAATAGCTGAGATTAAATTCTAACCTGGTTAGTGTTTACTTTTCTGACTTTGGCTGCAGAATTTTTGTTTTATAAAGTTATTTTCATTTTTACAAATTTGAAAAGAACGCTACCATAGGCAGTGTTGAATTCAGAGGGTGGCGATGGGGGCCGGGGAGGGGGGACATTCCCCCCGGAGCAATGAGATGTCCTCTCCCAGAAGATTTGAGATTTTGTGTTTTAAAGGTCAATATGAACAATCCCCACCCCTAGAGCCGCAGAAATCCCTCCCGGTGAAAAGCGTCCTGAATTCAACTCTACCCATACGTTTAACATTAGCTTGCGACTTTCTTTGTACTTCATATATACATATATACATATGTGTTTCGTTATCGCAAAAATGTACAGTCAAACTTATTTATTTATTTATTATTATTATTATTAAACAAATAGCACTTGTAACTGACATTTTATTTGTTTATTGTTATTTTTTTAATCAAAATTTGTTCTGTAATTCTTCCGTTTTTCTTAACATTAGTTTTCATGTAGCTGGCATTGAATTAACTATTTTTATGCATATGAAAAAATATATATGGCTTTAACTATAACTTTTATTAGTGAAATAATGATAATAAAGCAAATAAATATGCATAAATCATTAGGAATTTAATAGATACAAGGAATTTTATCTTTTTTTACCTTTACACTGAATTCACAACTTATATTATTTTGTTTTACATTCATTGTTTTCAGTATGACGATAAAAAAATATCCATGCAAAGATATCGAAGATTAGTTTGGAAATATTATTTTATATTTTGTAAAAATATGTTAAAACTAAATAAAAATATCTAATCTATTTTGCTGCATTAAATATAAATCTCATAACGTATTTATATTTTTACTAAAACCCACATTTAAAGTAATTAAGATTAATTTAAAAGAAATGAAGAAAAAATACATTTCCTCTCTTTAAATAAATATGTCGGTTAGGTAATATTAGCCCTCTACTGTCTAAACGATGAGGATACATTAAATGTTTGCCGGAAATTGCCCTGAATGATTGACCGGTAAAATAAACGCAACTGTTTTCTCGCTTCCGATCCCCAATCTGTTTGGTGATACCTGCCGTAATTAGCGGCGCGTCACTTACGGCACGGTATTGTTTGGCTACAAATGGCCTTAACTCACCCTGGCCCCAACAAATACGCAATGCGGCCCGAAGTTAGGTGTTTGTTCGGTAGTTTCATTCATTTTCGAACAAAAATAAATTAAAACTTATGTCAGAAAGTTGTCCATTTGAGAACACCTTTAAGTAAAAAAAGGATTTCCATTTCACACTCTACTATTTTCCTACATCATCTTGTTTCCCTCTTTTTCGTTCGCATTTTACGCAGTCGGGTTTTTGATTTTCTTAATTTAATTTTTTTATTGACGAATTTTAAATTTATATTATTTACCTATTTTTTTATTTACTTCAATTGATGATTTTTAACTTGTGTTTAATTACTAGTTCCTATCTATAAACTATTTGATGGGCAGCGGTGGCCAAGCTGGTTGAACATTATACTCGTAGCCGTTGGTCACAGGACCCAGGCTAACTGCCGGCTAAAATTCCATCATGTACGCTAATGGCGCCTGGTGCATGTAAAATCCGTCGTGGGTGCAAAGTCCTCCAAGTTACCTGTGAATTATACCTCTGGAGGTGCCTTGCCAGGTGAAGGTCTCGTCATCTGATCAAGATTCTAAATTACGAGATCAACTTGAGTAGCAATGTGCAGGTACCAATCAACAGGATATAACGTTAAGGAACCGGTAAAACAAAGTAAACACAAACGAACAGTAGGCACTGCAGATAGGATGACGATCGAGGCAATGATGCCGGGTTTATTCCCGTCTCCCATTGCAGCGATTCGTCTACCTTGCAATTCGGCCCAAAATTATCCCTACAGCGGTAAATCTTAGCTTTTCGGCCATTTTAATTTTAATTTTTCCTCAAAATTGCCCTCTTCTACAGCTAAGAAGTTTACCACCTTTTAGGCATCAAAAATAATCCAGCCCTTTTCCAACTGGCATGGCAAGTACGTGGTGTGCGGCAACAATCATAGTTTTGCAAAGTGCAATAAACAACCTAGACTCATCAACTTGGCTTAGTATAGTCGGCCCGGGTGTTTGCTGGTGTGGTCCGCCGCCTGCGGCGATCTGGCGTATGCACTCACAATGCATCGCCCTGCTTTCCAGGCAATTACAAACCCGTTCAGCTGGGTTAACCCCGGTAGGTAGGGGCCTTGTCAGTAGTCTCCGAGGTCCATAGATGTTGAGGAGAGATTGGCGCGATGGGATACGAACCATGGATCTCGTGATCAGGAGGCGAGAACGTTAGCGTCGAGCAAAAGGCCAAGCCAGTTACTCTAAGCTGGGAACTCGCTTTATACTGATCATGTGAGATGAGATCGGTACACACTCCATCCCAGTGAGAAAGACGTATTGTTGATGTCTGACGAGCGATATGTACTCGTGAATGATGCTGTCGCACGCATATGTGATGCGTGTGAGGACAGGCTTTGTGCTGTGGGCGTTTTTCACAGGCTTTTTGGTTGAAAAGGATGATTTATTTAGTGCTGCCATCTGTTGGTTATCAGAGGAGGTGATTGTTGATGAAGGTTGTTTTCGCGTGTTTGTCCGGGTCATCACCTTGGTGTGAGAGTGGCGCCGATGGGATACGAACCATGGATCTCGTGATCAGGAGGCGAGAACGTTAGCGTCGAGCAAAAGGCCAAGCCAGTTACTCTAAGCTAGTAACTCGCTTTATACTGATCATGTGAGATGAGATCGCTACAATGTCTATGAAGGTTAGCGTTACAATTAAGTTAGAGATCCTACCTACGCAACTTTTAGGTTGTGTAATATTTAAACGTAGCTTCTGACTGTAAATAGTCTAGGACACATCGACTTCCTTTTGAAAGACCTATCCAATGATATGCCACTCGATAGGGTTCGTAATTGTTTTTTCGTCTCTACCACCATTTTGTATTTCACGGCCGCCATTTTAAATTTATGAAAACAAAACCTAGCTTATAACCATTGAACGGTTAATGGTGTATTCGAAAAAAACATTTTTCCACCCTCAATAGCTCGGAATTTTCTGAGACATTTTCAGACTTATTTTTTAAAGTAAAGACATGAAACCTGCTAAGGTGATTTTTGAAGCGATGATTGATAGGCCATGTGATTTCATTTTTCGCTCAATTAATTAGAATTTTATTTTTAAACAATTATTTTCTCAGTATGACCATTCTTTTTTCTTTCCCAGTTCTCCCACTTCGGATAGTTCGGTTCATAACGCCAACTTTGACAGCATTTTTTACAATTCTTTCTACATTTATCAAAAAATCGAGAAGCATGGCACATTATGTAATTTCTAAATAAGAGAATTTTCCAGTTTCATGTGTTTGAGAGAAAAAAAATGAATTTAAAAATGAATCAGAAAATGAGCAGTTTGGATTGGAATACACTCTTAAAAAGAATCGATAGAGATCACATTCTTTAAAATCCACCCAGCCATTCGGATGTATCGAGGGAATAAAGAAATTCACATAACCATATACCCAGATACGCGTCAAATACATAACCCTTCTTGGCAGTCGGGTAAAAATCAGAAATATCAAGAAAATATTTTCATAATTAAGAGATAAGTAAAGAAAAATTAAACCACGTAATTTTAAACCAATTTTTATGTATAAAATTTAACATAGGACACAAGTCAATAATATCAGTAACGTTACAAGAGGAAGCAGAAAGGATAAAATACAATTTTTTTGAGAAAAACTCCAAAAGTAAAATACATGATAATTTATTAATTTATGTTAATCACTTTTATAACACATATTAATCGTCTCTTTATCAATTGTTTAAATGAATGTGGTTAACTCTTTAAAAGCATATAAGCCATCTATTACACAAATCAATGTCCTGTAAAATCACATTTATGGAATTCTTATTTGTTATAAGTTTCCATGTGTTTTTGCAGTATAGCGAAACTGAAAAGAATAGAGTCAAAACACTGTTTTAAACACTGGTGTCGTGAAGGAAATTTTCACATTGTTATTAATAATTTTTATAACATACTTATAACTACTTAAAAGGTGACACAAACATATAAAAATATTATTTAATGCAACCCTGATATCTTTGGAACACACACACGTTCATTTTCAAAGGGAAAAAGATGACTGATTGAATAGAAATACATTTTAAAAACAAAATCAAAAATAGTGCGCATGCGCAAGCGGCGTTCAGTCCATTTCTCTGCAGAGGTGTGAAACGATCAGTTCATATTATAAAGAGGTCTTGAAATTATTAGTATATTGTACCAAGTTACGGGAATATTACAGGAAAGGACATCGTTACAAACATTATCACTTCTAAGTAAAATTTCAATGGATTCACGGATTATTGAAGAGCATATCAGATTACTCTTTAAAAAACCTGAATTTTAATAAATTTGCATTTAAAGTATTTTTATATTTTTAATGCAAAGTTGTATTTAGCTAATACAAAATTTTGAAAATTTCAACAGTATAATCACCTATAAAATATATATATATATATATTTAAACAATAAAAATGAAATTTTATTTTCAGTTAATACAGACTAACATGAAATATATGTTTTGAAAATTTCATGAAAAAATATTCAGAAGTTTTTGAGGTATCCGGTGCGTTATACCCAAAAACGTCATTTTTAGAAAAATGACTTCAGTGTTTAAAACACCGCTTCAGCTGTTAAGCGAGTATAATTCTAAAAGCCATAACTTCTGTTCTAATGGGAATTTCAAGGAAACATATCAAAATGTTTAGAAAAGACGAGAGTTTAATATCTAAAAAAATTCAAATTTCTAAAATTTTGAATCTTCAATCACAAAATTCAACGTACCATAACATGGTGAGATATAGTAATGGGAAAATGGGATTTCCAATGTTTTACTTGCGAGAGTATAGAAAACGATTTTCTCTTTAAAACTTATAGAACTGAGTGATTGTGTAGAAAATTTAAAATTGCTTTTTTTAAAAAATAAATGGCAGAATATTTAATTAACATAATTTTGATTTCTACCTTATTTTAATTTTGTACAGAGACCATTGTATTTTGTACAGAAACTATTTTTCGGCACTTTAATATACTTTAAATCTGTTTATCTCAACACTGATTTTTCAATGTTTTTAGATTTTTTAAATGCTACATGTGTCATATTTTTTTTTATCAAAATTCATAAAATTGATAAGGAAGAATATTGAAGTTACTTTCCTGAAATAGTTTCCGGAAGACTTTAGTTTCGACTTTATTAAGATAATTTAATTTAATTTTTAACTTATTAAATAGCAAAATTTTGATGAAAATCGATATCGAATCCTGAAAAAATCTCTAAAAACTAACTATTTAAGGGAATAAAAAATCGATGCATAGATTTATTCGCTTTAGGGTTTTAAGTGATTAAAATACAAAATCGACGAAATATCTCAAAAATTATAACTAATGGAGTATTTTAAAATTTCGTTTTAAAATTTTATTATTAATTTTAATCTTAAAATTATAATAAGATTGGAAATTTTTTTAAGGTGTTCTATACACTTATGGTGAAATGTATATTTCCACAAATTTACATATCTCTATGATGAAAAAAAAAAAAAGTCCACAGCCCCACAGTCCCTTTAAGATGTCTACGGTGAATGGGAAAAAATCTAAAAATACCTTTTGGAGAAATCGAAGGCTCTTTTTTAACTGCACTTAATTGATAATGGAAAATTCGCATATCTGTATTGAAAGTCTCACAGACGAGAATTAATAAAATTTCACACAAAAAAAAAGAATTATTAGGAATTTTCATATCGATTCACTCACACACTGTTTAATAATGAAATTATTAATATTGCCAATTATCAGGTTAAAAAAATTTGTTTTTTAAGTAATTCTGGTAAATAAACAAATTTAAAAAACAATATGTTTTCGCGATATTTCTCCGTTTATCAATAAATGAACCTTACTTAATATATAAAAAATAGCTCTTAAATTGCATAAATAAAAAATTGACGCCAAAACAAAATGGTGAAACTCAATAATATGTTTCCATTTGTTTCATTATACGAAGCAATAACGTTTAAGTTAGGTATTTTTAATTTAATGGTTTTCTGCAGTAAGACGTAGGCATATGCATTAACATACATTACATTTAGGGAGATATAAATGATGATTACCCCATTATGTTCGAAGTAAAATAAAAATACATTAATGCATTGATATCTAAGTACATATCTAGGATGAGCCTAAGTTTTAAGTATATTCTATTTTACTTTTTTGCCTTCTAAATATCTTTGTTAAGAAATTTGATAAGACTGAATACTTCAATCTCTTCTGGAATACTGCCGAGAGATCCATTTAGATTTATCATTATCTTTTTCTAGAAACGATATGACGTAAGTACTAAAATTTTCATATAAGAAGATGTTATCTAAAACTGAAACAACTATTATGGTATTAAAGTATGCTCTAAAGTAGTGGTTGCGTGGGTGTCCTAGAATAGCTGGTGTTATTTTCTTTGATTTAGATATTATCTTCACTGGATCTCATATCTAAAGTTCTGATTCTTATTTTTATTATCTTCGGAATATACATTATCTATGCCATGAAAACAATTTAAAATAAACATATATTGATGGAATAAATCCTGCATCATACGTACGAATAAAATCGTCGTGAAATTTAAAATTTGCTGTAAAATAAATGTAACTATTTTAAGAAGGTATTCTAAAAACATCCGTAATTTTTCGAGGGTTGGAGCTTTGAACAATAAATAAAACTTAATATAGCAATGTAAATATTTAGGAACTAAAATATGTCTATAATATTATTCTTATAAAATAAAAATAATTCATGCATTTCTATATAAGTGCAAAATCATACTCTAATTTTAATTAATTGCTATTTCATCATTTTAAACACATTATGATGGAGAGCCTGAATTGTATCATACGCATTGAATTATATTAATTCTCTAGAAATTAATAGAACATTAATCTCGATTTCCCGTGATTACATAAAAGTTACATGAAAACATAGAGTCGTAAGATTTTCCATATGTTATATTTTATCTTATCGCATACTAACATAATATCCAAGTATGTGTTCGATTACTGAATGTTTGGACGTACTGTAAGTGACTGGTAATATAATACATCATATAAGATATCAGACACTTTAAGACACCATAAATTAATTAACAACTTGTAAATGTTTCTAAAGCAAAATAAATAAATAACGTTAATATCTTAATTTGTTTATATGAATGGATTCTCAAAAGTTATCTTAAAATATTTTAGTGGGTTTTAGATTCAACTACAGTGAAACAAACCTGTTCGACCACTTCCCTGAACGGCCATGAAACGAATTTTACTCCCATAGGCTCAATATTAATTTTACCTCCATTCAGAGATCATCCCAGTTGAACTATCTCCATGAGCGACCAATTTCTTTGAAGAAAATTCAGTTTTTTTTCAGGTCGCTTGAAGAAGGTTTTATTAGAAAAATAATTCTGGAGAGCGCATTATTCATCAAATTTTTAAACCAAGTTTAGATTTTTTTTTTCTATCCCAGTAACTTTTAAGTGTTTAAATCGCTTTGTGCCGTTTCAGGCAATGAATTTAACTCTGGTGGCAAATTAAGAACGACGGTCAATAAACTCCCCTGCCCTTTTCTGTCGAGAAAGTCTCAAAGAAATAGATAAATTTATGAAATCGTCATTATTTGTTCCCGTCCAAAAAAAATTGGGTTTATTTACTGAACTTCAAAAGGACTGGGAATTAAAAGTTATAAAAAGATAGAACTGTAAAATTCAAGCAAACGTCAATGTTCTATTTTTTTAAACTCTGCAATATTAACTAATGTAATTAACTTTTATTTTGATATTTAAATTTTTATATTTTTTCCTAAAGCGAAAAATAAATTTTAGAAACGTTAATTGTTACCTTTTTTTCTTAATTAAAATCTAGATTTAAACATGACCTCCATTGAGAGACCACCTCTCCGAGCGACCAACTTTTATAGGAATGGAACGTGGCCGCTTTAGGGAAGTTTTACGGTAATCTTATAAAAATTGTAATGTTTATCGAATCACATACCCTTATAAAGGAATACCATTTTTTAAATGAAAATGATTAATATTTCAGATCTTCTCTAATTCAATAATACTAGGGCGCTCACCCCCCTGCTCGCTAACGCTCACCAACCCCCACGAATTGTTACGCAATTCATATTGGGATCGCTACGCAATAGCAGCTCGCTTCGCTCGCTCGCCACTATTTATGTCAACTCTAGCCAGAATGAGTGCTATCATAAATCATTACAACGTATTAAATTTACAAATATTTTTAATGTATAAAAAAGTATTGGAAAACTGTTGAAAATGTAAATAAAAACGTACCTTGGAAACAGAATTAATTAAAAACTTTAGTGAAAACAAAATAAAAAATATTTTTAGTTGGGCCACTATGAGATCCGAGCAAGCAACATATGAAATTTAAAAATATTTTAATTCATAAAAAAGTAATTAAAAATTTTGTTGAAAATATAAATAAAAATGCATTTATCGAAAGTGTGGAGCTATGACTTGCTGATCATCATTAAGAAAGCCAAGCGAACAGGAAATTGACGCCGTTTAAATTTAAATGGCATGTTAGTGTCAGTTGCGGTCCTTCTCCTTTCATTTTGCCTATAGTATTGAAAACCACGGCTTAGTTTAATTTAAAACTATAATAAGACGCTATAAATCATGCTACGTATCACGGTATCGAAATGTAAACAAAACGTTTTCGCCTGTGTCTAAATACAACCTTGGATCAAAATGATACGTCACCGTAAAACGGACCAATAGCAATTGTCATTCATGTATTGCTCAAACGGTTTACGTTAAAAGAGAGATCCTGTCTGGATTTTAATTTGCTGAGTGTTTTGGGACATGTGACCGTAACTACCACTGAGAAACGTCGCTTTGGCTGTTGCCAAATAGCAAGCTACAAATACAGCCCTTTTTTAGAGCTATGTAAGAGAAATATATATAGAGAGATTTATTTTTTTTTTTTATCTCAACTAACTCTTGAAACGAATCTTTTTGGAAAATGAATAGCCAAAGTGAAATAAATGCCGTTGCAATTAAAAAAAAATGCTTAATTATTTATTTTAAAATATTATAATAAATAATATAATAAAATGAATATCATAATAAATAATATAATAAATAATATAATAAATATTATATAAAATAATATAATAAAAATTATTTACTTTAAATTGCGATAATTATTTACTTTAAAATAAAATCAAAGAAGTAATTAGGAGTGTATATTACCATTTCAGTAGAATTTTAATATTTTGCTATCTTTAGATGTCGTATAAATATTTATTGTCATAATTTTTAAATATTAGAGCAAAACTTTATTCGTATGGTGCATTTTAATTATTAAAACACAACATTTTTTTCAATTACAAGGAGTCCATGAAATAATGTGACAGTTCTAAATTTTAATAACATCAACTATAAGCGTTGTAGAGTATTGACTCAAGGTCACAAAAAAAAGAATAACTCAAACAGTTTTAGATAAGCGCGTTTGCGAGTACTGCTTTGTTATTTACGCTTGCAGTGCCACACACACATAATGGTAATGGCTCCGCGCATGATGGCTCCTGAATGTAAAGCATTATTGATGGCTCAAGATTTAAAAGTCGTTAGAGCCATGCGATGCTCTCGTTCGGAGCTTGATAGAAGACTGTGTCTACATTCCGCCGCTATTTAATGATTTGCCTGATTTGAAACACAGAATTGAAGAAGTTGTTGCTTCCTTTACTCCGGACTTATTAACCGAAGTGTAGGAAGAATTGAACTTTATGTTGGATGTTGTGCCATATGACTAAAAGTGCACGTATTGAACATTTATAAGAAGAAGTAGGTTAGTTTATCTTCAGTTTGATGTATGATTTGTTGTAAATAGTCTAAATTAAACTCTCACCATTGAAACTGGGACGTTCTTTTATGGACCACGTATAAACGTAAATACATAAACATAATATAAACAATATTAGGCGTCTATAAGGACCATTAGATTGTTAAAATAAGCGGTTGCGAACGGTAAAAATATTTTGTCGTTAAAAAATATATTTTTTAATCTCTTTTATTTATGTTTAAATAAGCATCTTTATCATTCTTTCAAACGAGCCTCTGACAGCCGCTACAGAATTCGTGGAGCACGGCGTTTCCGAGCGTCTCTACCTAAGTAAGCCAGGAAAAAAACCGGAAAAAAATTAAAATTGAAACCGGAAAAATTTAAAAGGAAACTTTTAGGTTTCAGAAATTTTAAAGTAGTACATACAACAAATATTAAAGTTTACTGACGTTTAATGTAGCGGTAAAGTTTATTGTAATTTAAATTTAGAACCAAATTTGTAAGCCCTGGATCTAGAAGACACTTTCATAATCATTACTTATGAGTTTAAAAAATATCAAATTTAATATCAGTAGGCACCTATCGTATGCAAATAACTTTCAATCGATACATTAGTCTTCTTCCAAACGGCGGATCATCAAAAACTGTACTGTCATTAACCAAGCGTGTGTTCTTCAAGAATTATAATCGTGTCTAGACATTTAGTAAAATATGTTTATAGGAAGATAGAGCCGCAAATCCCATAGACAGTACACTGTAAAAAAAATTCCGCAACGTTCCTGGGAAAAAATGGGCAGCTGAGTTGCCCATTATTTCCAAGAAACATTTCTTGAAAATGACTGGAACTTTACTGTATATGTTAAAAACTTTCTACAGAAATGCCAGTAAGTTTCCTGCGAAATACCAGGAATATTTCTGTTGACAGCAAAACATTACTGACATTTCACAGCATGCGGGATCCGCAGACGATTTTTACATTTCCAGTTGACAATTTTCGCTTTATTATCATTATTTATTAGAATGAAGAAATATTTTGAAATTGACATCAAAATTATTATTTATAATTTACACGAAAAAATAAATTTTCAGTTAAAATTCAATAAAGTAAATATATATATGATATATTGTTTCTGAACTTTGCTTAAAATATAAAAATATATAAATATAAATAATAATTAGAAAAAAAATCTAGACATAAAATATTTTGGATTTTCGTTAGTAATTATGTTAGTTTACAAGTTAGATAAAATACATATAAATTTTCATGAAAAAAAAAAACCTAAACGTAATTGTATATTTTTTCAGAAAATAAAAAAAAATTCAAATTTGCAGCAATTCAAAGTGTCAAATATATATCAAATTTAAATCAAATTGTAATAAAGTGTTAAAATATAAAATTAATTAAAGAAAAAAAAAGTCCAGAGGTAGCATCGAACTCGGGGCCGTACGGGTGGCGTGCGAGCTTTCTGCGTCCACACCACGAAAGACACGTTGAGAGCTGCAAACTAATGGGTATTTGAAACGTATGCTAAACTTCGGCATCTAATTTCTGAAAATCTAAGTCCCATTTGAAGAAATCCTTTCACAAGAATAATTAGAGATAAGAACTCTAAAACATACTTTAAATTAATCAAAATCGGTGAGAATCATGTTTGATGGTCCCCTGGTTAATGGAGATCCAAATAATAGGTGTATTTTTTTTACACGGTCTGCTCCTTAAACATTCCACAGACAAGTACGAGATATAATCTCTTAGCGATGTCACGGAGATATTGTATTTTCATCTGAATTGTCTTGACAATAGAGACGTAAAGGATTATGTCGTCTATTGATTTATTTGCATTCCATATTGATTTTTTTACATTCATTTAAGGAATTCTTTTTCGACACTCACGCGCGAGCAACGGATTATAGCAAAAAAATAATAAATGGCGGCCGCAGCGTTTTGCTGTTTCCAACTTTTGGTTCAGGAACGTTTCAGATAAGAAAACCAGAATTTCACAGGAAAGAGCTAAATTATTCTGAAAACCTGAGAAAAGGCGAACCGTTCCTGGATTTTACATGGAACGTTACCATTTTTTTTACAGTGTATAATACCTTATAAAAGGGTGTATCTAAACTCTTGGGCAAAACATTAAGGGGTGATAGTACACATCAATACAAACAATATTAAATAGGAAACTAAGGGTCCGAAACGTCTTCCGAAGGAGATAGGCGTCATTAAAGTTTAGGGTCCAAAATTTCAAATTATTATAAAAAACAGAAGAATTGGTCGATTGGTTTGCGGTTTTCACTAAAACTATTCCTTATGTCAGTATTTTCTTGAAAGTAAATTTTAAAGATAAAGTTCATAAAATGCCGATAGAAGGCGCTTTAGACTTTGGAGTAACGAACAACTATTTTTTACCGTTATTTTTTGTATTTCATTAAATGCTTTAAAAAGCTTAGACTTAAAGTTAAATTTGAGCTCAAAATCTGTATCGTTGGGAGTGGTTAAGTAGTGCAAACTGAACTGTGTTCAGGAGGGGAGTTCAAATTTCAACTCCTAAACATAGTTCAGGAGTTGTCCAATTTTTCTTCTCAACTCACAAAATTTAACTTTAAGTCTAAGCTTTTGAAAGCATTTAATGAGATACAAAATATAATGGTAAAAAGTAGTTGTTCGTTACTGCAAAGTCTAAAGCGCATTCTATCAGCATTTTTTTTAACTTTATCTTAAAATTTATTTTCAAGAAAATGCTGACATAAAGAATAGTTTTAGTGAAAAGCGCAAAGGAATCGACCAATTTTTCAGTTTATTATAATCATTTGAAATTTTGGACACTAAACTTTAATGGCGCCTGTCTCCATCGGAAGACGTTTGGGACCCTTAGTTTCCTGTTTAATATTGTTTGTCTTGATGTGTACTATCACCCCTTAAAGTTTAGGCCAATAGTTTAGATACACCCTGTATACACACACACAGTGTCTGACTACAAGCTAAAAATGAATTTTCGCGCAAAATAATGTAGTAAATATTAATAAGTGTCTTTTGTATTCTATGTATTTCGTAGCGCTGAATCCAAAAATGAACTTCATTTTTTAGCATCGCGTAAAGTTTTTTGGAAATAGTAAATTTCAAAGTTAAAAAGTTAAAAAGTAAAAAAAAATAGCAAAAATCTGATGCTATAAAATTGATGTGATTTTTGAGTTTTTTAACTTTTGCTAATTGATTTTCATGTATTTTTTAGCGCTGGACCAGAACATGTTCTTATTTTATTATCATTACGTCATTATGTTTCGCAAATCGTAAATTTCAAAGTAAAAATTAAAAAGTTAAATATGAACACCTCTTCCCTTTCAACGGATACCTGATCTGTTTAACTGCAATAATCCCCAGTATATAAGCCCAAAAATTCAATAAATTATTGAATTAAATAAAATTAAATTGAATAAATAAATTTCTACATCAATTTTATAGTAACATATTTTCGCTATTTATTTATTTATTTATTTTACTTTTTAACTTTAAAATTTACGATTTGCGAATACTTATTAAATGATGGTTGAAAATTAAAGTCATTTTAAGATTCCGTTCAAAAAAGTACATAAAGATCCATTATCAAAAGTTAAAAAACACAATTTTTAGTATTAGATTTTCGCTATTTTTTTTACTTTTTGCCTTCGAAATTTATGATGTGTGAAAAATTCTGACATGGTGGTTAAAAATGAAGATCATTTTCGGATTCTGTGCTAAAAAGTACATAAAAATCAATTATTAAATGTTAAGGCTATTCTCAAATCCAAGAGGCCAACTTTCTGACATAAATATTAATTTATTTTTATTCGGAAATGCATGAAACTAGCAGGTGTTTTTGTTCAGAAACCGTGTAATCGAGCTTTTATTTTTTCCTTTTTTTTTCTTTTTTGCAAACGTAGATTATTTATCTTCCAGAAAATAGTGTCAAAGTGGGCGTTTTGAACCGAATTTCCTCGCGAAAGTAGAATAACCACTCAAGAAAGGGCGAGAAACGTGTTTGTCACCTGATCAAAATCGCTTATAACTCAATAGGTAATTAATTTATTAAAAAATGGTAAGCACAGTTCGATTTCAAATCACTTCCATATTCAGGCCTTCAAATTTTACATTTTTCCGTTAAAAAATGAGTTTGTAAATGTGTCAAAACGTTTTGCGCTTGTTGAGCAGAGTAGTTGAGTTAAAAAACACAACCATCGCAGCCTTGTGTAACGCGATATATTAGAAAGCGAACGATATCCACTATATTAACTTATTTCTAAAAAAAGATGTGATGATATCATGACAAGTATTTGAAGGTAACTGTGATTTAGAAAATGATACTTATGTACTGCAAATTGTGTTCTAAAACATTCAATGACTAGCTTAATGCTATTTGATGGCAATATTTGGGTGATTCACAGAAAGAAAACTAATTATGTTGAAAAAATCGTTACAATATCTTCAATATCGTTAAAGTTACGAATGGAAATTCATATTTGCATTTTAGCTAGACACTCTGTATTTTTTACTAAATAAGTAAATTGCAACAAATAAAAATTTGTGCAGCTTGATGGGTTATTATCCCTCCTTTTGTTGAAAGAATGTACGATCATTACTACTATATTTATAAGCAATACAAAAATAAATTTTATGTTTTATATCATGCTATTAATGTTTCTAAATTTTTAAAAGATATAAAAAATTATTATAAAGTTAAAGTTTAATGGAAGCGCATACTCAATTTAATTTACTTTGCTGCGAGTAATCTGTTAGACTTCATAAAAAATGACCAAAGCATGTTTAATGTTAAATTTCAAAATAATTTAATTTTGTACGTCTAGAGAAAGTTTCTGGTGATTTTCAATGGTCAAGTCTTTGGTTATTTAATTACAATTTTTATTGACCAACTACATTTTTCAAAAACATTATAGCATACACTTACTAATTATGTATTTACTGAAAAGTTTAGTTTCTTTATTCATTAAATAGATTTTCCCATAAAAAATGCATCAAAACATATAAGGCAAGTGCAAATGTAATAAAATTCTTAAAAGATTGAAATATTTTATTAAACAATCATTAAAGACAAGCAGTAGTTAATAAATATAAAAATGTGCAAATAAAGTGAGGAATTATGGAGCATTCTGACAATCTTTGTCTTTTAAGTTCCTGAATAATAATTTTTATTTTAGTACATATTCTTGTTTTTGTTTTTCTTCATATACTGGGAAACATCCCATTGCATGACTGCATAACAATATTAACGAGATAAATAAATTTTACACACTGTTACACGGTCCATATATCAAGGAATACTCCTATACCGTCCTATGTCCCTGATGCATATTTTTATGTTTGGAGCTGTCTGTAAAAAATTGTTTCAATAAACGTAATTCAATGTAATTTTATTTTGAAACTGGGACTATTATTTTATATCAATATGTAGAAAAAAATTAACATGCACACATTTTTACGGTTGTTATTATTTTTTTTAATTCTGTGCCTTGGTTTTAGATGGATAACCGTCCCTCTTCTAAAATTATACAGAAAATCTGTTCAGATGCAGCCACAGAATTATTTTTCAAGTTTTACTTACCCATCATACGTAGTATAGGGTAAGTCTTGTAATCCTTAAAAAAAAAAAAAAAAAAAAAAAAAAAAAAAAGGGACGGATTTACACGATTTAGACACTGGAGATTCCGAAAAACATATTTTTAGAAGAAAAAGATTGTCGTCCGTCTGTGTGTGTGTGTAAGTGTCTGTAAATGCTCTATCTCCCGAACAAATTAAGATAGAGATTTGAAATTTGGTGTGTGCTTAGTATGTAATAATGGGAAAAACCTCTATAATATCAGCAACCTCGATTTTCGGTAAGTATTTTTTTCGGACTCTCGAAATATTCGTTCTGATAAAAGGTACATCAAAATTTTCGAAATTGTTTATTTTAAGGAGTCAATAAAAAGTCAATAAAAAAAAAAAACATAAATTTTGAATAAAGAATGAAATCCGTCGGATAATTAGTTGCCCAGGTATTTGTAATCATTTTTTTCACACTCTTCGATTTTTCATGACCCTGTATTTCATTCAAGTTTCAATTCAAAGATGTATATAATTGGAAATAAGACGCTTAATCCGTTGCTGTAAACTGATAGTTAATATGACTATCATTTTTGGAGTTATAAGGATGTTTCTTTTACACAATTTGGTACTACTCGATTATCCCGTCGACCAGAAAACTATGCCCAAACTATAAGGTTGAATGACAATAATGGCTTATCGTAAATGTCACGTTCATTTGCCATTAAACACGTTACACGTGTTTGTTGCGTCATCAAGTGATTTTTAATTATACGTTTTATTTGTATTTTTATTAATCTTTTACTAATTTCTTTGTTCTTTCGTTATTTAAAATAAAAATTATGCCAATTTGTATAATTTTGTGAGTAGTTTGGCGATTTATATAATTTGTCGAAATTGGTCGACGGAATAATCAAGTAGTGCCCGCAGTTCAGTAATAGAGCATTACTATGATTCAAAAATATAAATATACGTTTAAATTTTATTTTGGAATTGCAATGCATTTTATAAATAGTTTACATATGTTTTATTTTCATATTATTTTATATCCATGATTGGCAAGTATTACGGTGATCCCCAACGACTAGTTTTCTCACGCAGAAATATGCTAGAGAAAGAATGTCTAAAATTATTTGACAGGAAATTTACTGCAGAATTTAAATGAACATTTATATATCAATTTCAAGCATCGGGGTTTATTAATAGTTTTACCGTCCCAAATGTTTATTCCTGCAGTTTTCGAGGTATTTTTTTTTTATTTATTTAATCCAATGTAAATAACTGTTTCTAAAATTAATGAACATTTTATGGCTATCAGCTAGAATTAGCATGATTTGCCTAAAAGTAGGTGGTAATTTTCATTACCGTCCATCCTTACCATCCTTTTTTTTCCCCTTACCGTTCCTTTTTACTTTCTTCTATCATTACAAGAAGAAAGTATTGGATTCATGAAAATTTTCGAATTCCGGTTTTCGACGGATTTACACGTTTTAGGGGTCAGAGATTCCAAAAAACACGTTTTTACAAAATGTCTGTCTGTGACTCTGTCTGTCTGTCTGTCTGTGTGTATGTGACACAAATTTTGTGGGCGCTCTATCTCAAGAACTAATGCACGAAATTTAATAAAAATTGATATTCAGTTAGTGCCTAATACAAATTGATGCTGATTAGTTTTTGGTGTAAATTGCTCGACAGGTGGCGCTGCAATGCTGCATTTTTCACGATTTTTGCAATAGCTCTATCTCAAGAACTAATGCACGGATTTTGATCAAACTTCAGATTTAGTTAGTCCTTGATATGAATTGATGATGATTACGTTTTGGTGTAAATCGCCCAACAGGTGGCGCTGTTATGATGAATTTTGCAGGATTTACACGATTTTCCCAATAGCTCTATCTTAAGAACTAACGCACGGATTTTCATGAAACTTCAGATTAAGTTAGTCCTTGATATGACTTGCTACTGATTAGGTGTTGGTGTAAATCGCCCAACAGGTGGCGCTTCTCTGCTGCCTTTTCCACGATTGCCTCAACAGCTCTATCAATAGAACTAATGGACCAATTTTCATCTAACTTCAGATTTAGTTGTATGTTGACACATGATGTTGTTAATTAGGTTTTGGTGTTAATCACCCAATAGGCGGCGCTGCTATGCAGAAATTTTCACGATTTTCGCTATTGCTCTATCTCAAAAACTAATGTACGGATTTTCTCCAAACTTCAGATTCAGTCAGACGTTGACATAAATTGTTGCTGATTAGGATTTGGTATAAATCACCCAATAGGTGGCGCTGCTAGGCAGCATTTTGCTGAATTTAGACGATTTCAGCGATAGTCATATCTCAAGAACTAATGCACAGAATTTCATATCGTTAGAATCCTCATGAGATGCATAGATTGCCATTTAATTTTGGCAGTGTGATAGCGAATTTTGAAGTATTAACATGTATGAGATAGAAGAAAGTTTTGGGATTGGTACATCAGACTAGTTTCCTATACCTTTCTATTTTTTAACCTGACTGTCCCTTCTTTAACAACCCCCTTAAGACAATGTTATACCAATTTTTTTTTACTAAAAATACTACATTCATATTATTTCTTATTTGAATGTCCTGTGGGTACTATGCAAATTAGTTATAAGTAAAAATGTAGAAGAAAATTGAAAGTGTTAGTGATAAAATGGTAATGAAAATTAAACTCTAAAGTTTAACATAATCCTCATTTAAATAAAAAAAAAAATTGCTGGGACTCTTTTTTCTTTATTTTGAATTAATAAAGCATTCGTTTATCAGATTAAAATGTTATTTTAGAGAAGTTTAATTTCACCAGATTTTTAATCTTGAAAGTCAAAAGACTGTGAGAATGCCCCGTATACGCTGTATTAAAATTTGCTCAGGTGTAGTTTTAAACTGAATTATTATGTACAAGAAACTACGATTTAGGAAATATGATATATATTATGACATATTTAAATAAGATTGATCAAGTATCAATGCGAATACTTGCGATATAAATAACACTTAAAAATTTCTTATCTTAAAAGTTTTAAAATCTTTATTTGTATTCCCCTAGTGTATATTTAGGTATTTGATTTTAAAAGATAGAATATTCCATCTTTTTACGCATTCCGCCTGTTATTTATGTATTGTTTCGCAATACACTATACATCAATGTAGTGTGGTCTGCATGTTCCACTGGGGATCATTATTTAAATAAGGACACCAATATATAGAATAAAAGGCCTCTTTGAAAAGCCTTTTATTACCAAAAATTCTAAGTTTCTAAAAAATGTATTGATTTATTTAGTTAATTGAAAAGCCTACATATTATGCTTTAACATTTTAAATTTTAAATGTTTTTTAATGCTAAAAAGAATTTAATATGTATTTTTCATTTTGTAATGACAAACAGAACACATTTAATTGCATATAATACTCAGGTAATAATGTCACTTTTATGTAGAAATATTCATTACTTACTCTTTTGAGTAAAAGAATAACATTATGCTGCCGAAATTTAATTTTAGTAGAAGAATGAATGGCATTAAACTAGTAAAAAAATTCGGAAAAGTGTTTTTTTTTTTTTTTTTTTTTTTTTTTTTTTTTTTAATTGAGAATATACGCTATATCCATTTTATCCTTTTTCTTATCAGAATAGCTAATTTAAAAATAATTATATATGATGATGAGATAATACCATAATGATATTGTGACTTTTTTACCTATTAAGATTTAATAAGCTGTATTATTTTTACTTTCTTCTATCTTTACAAGAAGAAAGTATTGGATTCGTGAAAATTTTCGACTCCCGGTTTTCGGCGGAATTACACGTTTTAGAATGCTCAGAACACGATTTGATGGTTTTTAGAAAATGTCTGTCTTTGAGTCTGTCTGTCACTCCGTCACTCTGTCACTCTGTCACTCTGTCTGTGAGTCTGTATGTGACAAAAATTTTGTGAGCGCTCTATCTCAAGAACTAATGTACAGAATTTCACAAAACTTATTATTTAGTTATACCTTGATATAAACTAGACTTGATTAGTTTTTGGTGAAAATCGCCCAACAGATGGCGCTGCTATGCGGCATTTTTCACGATTTCTGCAATAGCTATATCTCAAGAACTACTGCACGGATTTTCATAAAACTTCAGATTCAGTTAGCCCAGGATATAGTTTGGTGCTGATTACTTTTTTGTGAAAATCGCCCAACAGGTAGCGCTGCTATGCTGCATTATTCATGATTATCGCAATAGCTCTAACTCAAGAAAAAATGCACGAATTTTCATCAAACTTCAAATTTCGTTAGTCCTTGATATAAATTAGTGCTGTTTAATTTTTGGTGTAAATCGCCCGACAGGTGGCGCTGCTGTGCTGCATTTTCACGATTTTCACAAGAGCTGTATCTCAAGAACTATTGCACGGATTTTCATCAAACTTCAGATTTAGTTAGTCCTTGACATGCATTGACGTGTAAATTAGGGCTGTTTAATTTTTGGTGTAAATCGCTCAACAGGTGGCGCTGCTATGCTGTATTTTTTGCGATTTCCGCAATAGCTTTATCTCAAGAACTAACGCTTAGATTTTCAACAAACTTCAGATTCAGGTATACCTTGATATCATTTAGTGCTGTTTATTTTTAGTGTAAATCACTCAACAGGTGGCGCTGCTATGCTACATTTTTCAGAATTCCCGCTGTAGCTCTATCTTAAGAACTAATGCACGAATTTTCATCAAACTTCAAATTCAGATATACTTTGATATGAATTGGTGCTAAATTCATGTAATTTCTTGTACTATTTAAATGATTTAATTGACGTGATTTATATAGAAGAAAGTTTTGTGATGGCCACAACATACTAGTTTATAATGTGTTCATCCATTATTTCAAGAAATTTAATTTAGTTAAACAATTGTTTTAGAAATCTTGAGTTTTTCATGCACAATAACATGCATGATGAAATAACAAAAAGTGAAAATATTAAATGAGCGTTTTATGAAATAAAAACATTTTTCTTAAACGGAACAACATACTTGAATTCATTAATTTCGCTTTCTTTTTTGTATAAAACATTCATTACAGACTACCATGATTTTAGATGCTAATACATTTTACAACAAATTTGGTGAAATGTTTATTTATGAAAAATGGATGACATATTGTACAAGAATGGCAGCATTATATTTAAGAAAAAGATGAAGATGATTTATATAAAGTACTATTGTTTTAAATAGTTTTAGTTTTAAAAGTAGTATAAAGCACATATTTAAAACACTAACATTCGTATTTTATTGAAATTTTATCGTCAAATACCAGGAAAAGTACAAATATTTTTTAAGTTAAAAACTAAATCTAAAGTCCGTGGCTCTATTTTCCAAAAACTTGCCCAACAGTGACCAGCTCTGTTTACTAAATTATGGGCCTTGGAGTGCAACGCATACATCATACACCCCCTGATAAAACCAGCACAGAAACCTCATTAACTCCGGCGCAAGCGTGATTTCATTTTATACACCCCGAAGGGATGAAAGACTGACAGATCATGTCCCATGTCCGGAGTCGAACTGTGGACCTGTAGTGCGGTAAGATGACGCGATGACCACTAGGCTAACTGGCTTTTCTTTTCAGATGAGCATTTTTAAATAACACTAGATTTAGATTAATCTTAAGGTGTTCCACTATGTTTGACAGCCATTTTCTTTAATAAAGAGAAATTTAGTATAATACTCATCATTAATTGTCTTAATTAGTAAGAAAACAGTTTCATTTTTTACACAAATTATTCCTTTCAATTAAAAAAAGAAAGTAATAAGTAATAAGTAATAATAGGATATTTTCCAAAATTTACCTCGTGAAAAATAAATTCGATAGTTTATCAGTTTTTTTTTTTTTTTTAATATATTTGTGAACATACTAAGAATGCTATGAACTGCAATCTAAGCCATCAAATAAAAAAAATCCAGAGATATATTCAGTGAACCTATTACTTTGGCGAATTTTCACATATTTTTTTCATAGTTTATAAAAATAGTTATAATCTGTAAGGACATTCTGTCATATTAAAACAGATTGTTTATTACACCCACAACATAACATTGTAGGTGATTAATTTTATATAAATATAACGACTATTGTTAAAGACATTTTTTTTTTCATAATTAATTACTCATGAAAAATATGTTCATACGAAACTCAATTAAATTTTTTTATTTCTGTTAGGAATATTCACCTCAAGTTTTAAAATACTATTTCTGAGTACTTTGCCTTATCTTAACTTTCTTTTGTTTCTTTAGGTTCTAAAATATCAACTTCAGTTTAATTAATTGTCCTCTTCTGGTTTTAAAGGGAAACAAAAACATCCATAACTCATGCATATAAAGCACAAATAATTGTAAATATATATATATATATATATATATATTCAGGTGCATAAATCTAATATAAAGATATTTAAAATACAAATTAAAATATTTTAAAATACATTAGGAAAACCTAGAACGTTTTCAACCATTACAAGGTCGTCATCAGTAGGATTTAAATGTTTTTATTATTCTTTGCTCTTATTCGAGAGTTGTCCTGAAGAAAAACAATTTAGTTTAATTTTAAATGTTGTACGTCAGATGAAATGCCAGATAAAGTTATTCCATTTTTCAACCAAAACGAGCTTTCATCTACTATGCAGCAAAAATCTAATTGCTAATTGAAATAATTGCTAATAAAGATACAGCTTGTAACGATGCACTTTCTTACGATATCCATTGAGTATGGAGATATTTGTTGGATAATAGATGAAAGTGCGTCTTGCTGAAAATTTGAATAACTTTATCTGGCATCTAATCTGACGTACAATATTTAAATTTAAATTACAGTGTTTTTCTTCTGCACAACTCTCGAATAAGCGCAACGAAAATAATAACAACATTTAAATCCTATGGATGACAACCTTGTAATGGTTGAAAACTCTCTAGGTTTTTCTGATGTAGTTTAAGATTTGTATTTTAAATATCTTTATATTATACTAGCAGACCCACCCGTCGTTGCCCGGACCCGTGATGAATGAACCTCAAATTTGTATGATTTTGTACCTTTAATTCCTTTTGTCTGAATTTATATTTTTAAATATAAAAAATCGCAAGAAAAATATTAAATTGAAGATATGTGCTATTTTGCGTAAGTTGATTTTTGAAGTCTATGCGAACTGAAAGCGAGCGGAACTGTGACAAAACACTCAAGTCTTTACTGAATTCGTTGACATTTTCAGACATTTTATTTTGTAAAAAATATTTCTACTCGTCCGAACGTTTCAAAATTTTTATAGGAGATGTAAATCTGGTCTATTTAGATGCTTCGATAAACATTGTGTTAAAATAAGGACGTTGACTAAAATAAGAAATTAAGAAGTTTGCTTAAATTACTATTCCAAAATAATGGGTAGTTCAACCTTCCACCGACAGAGAGCGCAATATGTTCTATACAAATATTACTCTACGAAACAGTGGTCAAATGGCTGTTATAACTTACGTGAAAATTTCAAGTCAATCATTTAGTTCGTATTCCAAATTTTAAAAAAAAAATTCGCGTTCATTCTCTATTAAAAAAAGCGTATCTTTTTCTTTTTAAAAGTCGATTTTTTTTCAATTTCGAACAAAAAGTTCTGAATCATTTTTTTAATTTGCATACGCTTAATTAGTGTACAAACATAGGCCGAGATGCTAAAATTTAAAATCGGTAAACGCTGTATTTTCAAAATTTCGATTTAAATTTGAACTCCCATTAAAATTTTACCCTATGGTTTTTATCTACTCTCCAAAATAAAAGTAGGTGTTTTTCAAAGCAGACATAATGTCTGCAACTTTTAATAATTAGCATATATCACACGACTCGCTCAAAAAACGGCACATAAAAAGTCAGAAATGCTAATTTTTTAAAAAGAAATCTAGAGCCTCTCCCCGGAATTTCACGCACCATTCTTTTTTACACTTTATCTTTTGTATTATAAACGTTCTTAAAGTTTCAAACAGATCGCCTTGTTAGATTTCCTAATTTTAACAAAATTGCGTTATGTTAGTTCCACATTCCACCACGAGGGAGCGCACTCTATTCATAACAAAAGCTCCTTTACACAACCTATCTGTAGATATGTTACTCGAGGAGGTGGCGTCTTCAGCAAGAATTTGAGATATTTGTTGAAATTACTAATCGAAAATAGTATAACTTAACTTTTGTCACATTTATATGTACTAAGTAACATGTATTTGAGAACTCCGTCAAACAAGCGCACCTGAAACAGTATGAAACGCAAAGGTAAAAAAAAAAAAAAGAAATATTTCGCACCTCCCCTCCCCCCCACCTGCCCAAAATTTCACGCGCCATTTTTTATAAACTTTTTCTTATGTGTTATAAACTATCTTAAAGTTTCAAGCAGATCGTTTTGTCAAATTCCTACTTTAAATTAAATCGAAGTCTGTTTGTTCCACATTCCACCACGAGGGAGCGCACTCTATTATTAACAAAAGCTCCTTTACACAACCTCTCAGTAGATACGTTACTCGAGGAGGTGGTGGTCTTCAGCAACAATTTAAGATATTTATTGAAATTACTATTCGGAAATAGTGTAAATTAACTTTTGACACATTTATATGTACTAGAGTACCATGTATCTGAGGACTCCGTCAAAAAACCGCACCTGAAACAGTATGAAACGCAAAGGTAAAAAAAAGAAATATTTCGCCCCTCCCCTTCCCCCCCCCACCTGCCCGAAATTTCACATGCCATTTTTTATAAACTTTTTCTTATGTGTTATAAACTATCTTAAAGTTTCAAGCAGATTCTTTTGTCAGATTTCCTACTTTAAATGAAATCGCGGTCTCTTAGTTCCACTTTACACCACCAGGGAGCGCACTGTATTTTTAACAAAAATGTATCTGAAGGGAACTCCGTTAAACAACCTATCAGTAGATATGTTACTCGAGGGAGTGGCGGTCTTAAGCAAGAAATTAAGATATTTTTGAAATTACTATTCAGAAATAGTGGTAACAAACTTTTGACATTTTTATATTTAATAAGACACATTTATCTCAGGACTCCGTGAAAAACCCGCACCGGAAACGGTAAGAAACGCAAAGGTTAAAGAAAAAGAAATCTATCGCCCTTCCCCCTCTCCCCGCCTGCCCGAAATTTCACGCGCCATTCTTATATAAACTTTTTCTAATGTGTTATAAACTATCTTGAAGTTTCAAACAGATCGCCTTGGTAGATTCCCTACTTTAAATGAAATCGCGGTCTGTTAGTTCTACATTCCACCACCAGAGAGCGCACTCTATTCTTAGCAAAAGCGTATATGAATGAAACCTCTTCACGCAACCTACCCGTAGATACATGGATGGGGGGCGGGGTCTTAACCAAGAATTTAAAATATTTGGTTTGCTTCACTGTTATAGCAGGCGTTATGTACATGCTCCGTAAAATATGTTAATTCCACTTTCCGCCTTCAGGGGGCGCATTCTGTTCTTAACAAACCTACATACAAACGAAACTCCGTTATTAAACCTATTTGTAGATATATTAGTCGAGTGGGTAGGGGAATGATATAAAAATTTAAGAAATTTGCGGAAATTCGGAAATAACCACTACTCATAAATTAAGAGTGCAATAAGTTCTGTACGAACATCCGACATGGGTTCCCACTGCCTGCGGCATTGTATAGCAGGCGGGCGATAAATTCGTAACATTTTTCTGTATTTAAAACATAAAAAAGTCCAATTAAAAAATGCTTTTAAAAATGTCTTTAAAAAAATACTGCTGAAAAAAAAATCATTATCAATATAAAAATGAGAATTTAAATTCTATTACAACTGTTGCTACTCGCTACAGAAGCAGAAAGCATTAGAATGCAAGGACTTATTGTTGCCAATTTCTAATTTCTAGTGGTAAAAGACCCAGTAAGGAGTATTCTAATCTTTTATTTAACGTTTAAAAAACACATTTCTTGCTATCTAAATAGATCAGCATGAAACAGGCACCTCCAATTTTCCGTAAACCAACCAAAATCGCCGATCTTTTAGCAGATATTATCGCTCAACCAATCAAAGTAAAAGAAAAAACAGAAAACATGTGGCAAACAAAAAGTCGGCCAGGTTGTCAAAGTGCTTGCTCGGTTGTGACGTCATTTGAAACTAATCTATTCTCTTAAAGTTTATTATTATTAAATATGTTTTCAAAGCACGTGTTTCACCTTCATGCTAAAATTTAATGTTTAGTTGAAAAAACAGTCACTCTTGAAACATTAAGCACTCAAATTGGTTTATTTAATTGTATCCCGGTTTACTTAATTATTTCTGCCAAAGCTTTATACAACCAACCAACCGAAAGCAAGCGGAAAGAAAGAAACGTATTTTTGATGAGCGATGCTTTATGAACCAACCAACTGAAAGTAATCTGAGGGAAAATAGGCGTACTTTTGATGAGAGTGGTGTCCGAATATTAATTAAATACTCAGCTATTAATTAGAATATTAAAATTCTGCGTGCCAGGTATATCAGGTTTATACTTTGGTCTATTTTCACAAAAATTTTGAACCTCGTACGTGCCGTAGATTTTGCTAGCCATCGCACACAGACAGACACACACACACACACAGACCAATTTGTTCATTTATTAGTATAGATTTACATACCTGAAAGTAATTTTTGTGCTACAATTATTTGTGCTTTACATGTATTTTAATTATCCATAACTCCGTTTCCAATAACTGTAAGACGAAAGCGAGAAATTTTTATTATAGCTAATTGTACGGTTTTTAAAATGACACACTAAAACAAATGCGATATTCTTTGAATTTGTCTGTTCTAAGATAGTGGTTAGTTTAAGATAAAGTTCTTAATTATTATTTGTAAAATATTATCATGTTATAAAAGATCGTGTGTAAACAATCCTTTAAACATTTTATTCATTGATGGTACTTTTAAGTACCATTGAATAAATTTAATATAAAATTTATTTACTTTGTCTATTAATAAAAGATCACTTTTCTTGACACACAAAATATTCTGCTTGGTCAAATTCGGAAAGCGTAGAGAAACAATCCAAGCAAAATGTAAAAAAAAAAAAAAAAAAAAAAAAAAAGCTATTTTTCTTAATTATTTACATAGGTATAGCTTTTCTTAACACGTTCACGCCGGCGCGGTGGATCACACTCGACTGTCTCAGAGTTGTCAAGTCTCCGGCTTTTTGCGCACCACTGTTATTTTAGAGAAAATTTTGTTCCTTTAAATCGCCGAATTGTTCTAATTAAAACAACATTTTGTGTATTAAAATACTAGTATCCAAAAAGCCGGAGACTTGGCAGCTCTGAAACAGTCCAGTGTGACCCACCGTGCCGGCGTGAATGTGTGAAACTAAAAAAACATATGAAACATTCTCAACAGCAAAGGCCTTTCCATTTGCTGAGAGGATCATATTACAGTCCGTCTCATAAATATAAAGACACGTATGTTTCTGAAATTACATTTTATTAATTCAGTTAAAAGAAATTAAAATTTATACCTCATATTAAGAACACTGAAATGAATCTCTTACAGAAGTTTTAATTTAAATAAAACAATTTCGTCTCGAATAATAAAAAAAAAAAATAAAAAAATTACGCTGTCTCATAAATATAAAGACAAACTTAAAACTGCTTCATATGCAATTTCTTTTCGGATGCGTGCGTACAGAATTAATGCTCACGCGCTGAAATACACTTTAACTTACCCAAAGGAGCAAAGTTGTTTGAGTTGTTTCAATTACAAAGATGCCGTGGAACATTGAAATTTTTAAAGATGAAATTTGATGAGCTGCACTTTATAAAATTTTATCAAAAACTTACAATTTATTTTCGAGAAAACGATCTGGCAGACCGAGTAAACTAGTGAAAGACTCGATCGCAAGATCATGCGACTTGTTTCGTCGCCAAAAATGTCACTCCGATAAGTTTCCCAACGAGTGTATGGCATGGTCTCAAAGGATACAAGTACATCGTCCTATAAAAGAAAGAAAAAACATAGTATGCCGACGTACGTGTAGATTTTCTTTACTGAAAAAAGAACACTAAGAACAGAGGTTAATCGGGGTTAAAGATCATATGCACTGGAAGGACGAATGGATGCAAGACTTTTTTTTCAGATGAAAAGAGATTTAACTTGGATGGCCCAGATGGTTGGAATTCCTACTCGCACGATCCTACGGCAGAAAGTGGGAGGTTCTGTTTTGGTCTGGGATGCCTTCTCTTTTAATGGAACTACGGATATTGCTTTTCTGGAAGGTAAACATAAATTTAAAGAGTATATCGAACTCCTTGATAGTCAGTTGTTGTCAATTGCTGAAACTCTTGGTGGTCGGAATTATTTGTACCATCAGGATAATGCATCGATTCATACATCAAGACTCACAAAAAAATGGTTTGCCGATAGCAATGTTCATATAACGGTGTGGCCCGCACGTAACCCTGATTTAAATCCAGTTAACCCTCCGACTGTCTTGGAAAAGGGCAAAATTGTAATGTTGTTTTCTTTGCAGTTTGTTTTAAATGCTAAAAAAAAATGATTCTTTGAACATTTTATAAAAAAACTTAACAACGAATATGAATGCAATCCTTGGAAGTATTAATCATTGTTCAATGTATTAAAAATACATTAAATCAATAGAATTATATTACTTTAAATATTGCTTGTATTGCAGTGAAGCCTGGAGCTTAGTGAACGTATTAACACGGGCTTGTCAGTGAGGGGGAAGAATCTTTGTGGCACTCTTGTTCGCCGTGTATATGCATCTGGAAGACAATTTTCAAACGTCCTTCAGTTGAAAAAAGAAATCGAACGAAGTTGGTTTGATATAAAGCCAAAATAGTTATACAACTTAATAAAAAGCATGCCAGATAGAATATTTTCTCTCATTAATAAGAATGGATTATTTATTGGACGGTAATTCAAAAGTATATAAAACGTCTTTATATTTATGAGACAGCAAATTTATTTTCATTTATCAATTTTCGAGTTGAAATTATTTAATTGTAATTTAATTTACTGTAAAATGTTTTCTTGGCACATACTTTTCGTTATATGCATAAATATAATTTTGAATACTGAATTATTAAAATATTATTTCGAAAATATAAGTGTCTTTATATTTATGAGATGCACTGTACATTTAAATACATAGCTTTTATAAGAAATGTGATATTTGCATAAGGGCATTTTTGGTTAATTAATCTGATAATTTTTGTAAATATTTTTAAAAAGAAGTTATAACTATCGATTTATTTAATCGGTTTTTATAAAAAAAAAAAACATATCTAAATTTCCCGTCGTCATTATTTTTAAATCCCAGTATATCATCAGATATTAAAAAAGATAATTATTGAGCTGAAACAATTTCTTGATAAATAATTCAGTAAATAAAGTGTTCAAAAAATATTCAAAACAGAAATGTTAATTAATTTTAAAATGTCTCTGAAGTACGTTATAAGTCTAAACATTACTTTTTTACAGCCAAATGCATTAATGCTAGCTACTTAATTCTTATTCCTTTAATTTGTTGCATACAATAGGAATTAAATAACATGTCTTTGAAAAGGAGGTTTTATTCAGCGATTCGCAGCAAGTAATTCATTCGAAAAAGAATGAGATAATTGCGCTAATGGAATAAACGGGTAACTGCAACCACGTAATTTAGATACATAAATAAGTAATGGGAATCGGTGCATATTTTATGAATTGCTGCTACAAATACTAATATCCCTTATATAAAACTTTTTAGAAGAATACAAAACAATGCTAAACGTTAATTCTGTACCTCTTTAGGTTTAACCGTAAAATATTTGTCTTTTACACATTTTATTATTTTTTTTAAATGTCTTTTTTATTTCAAGGCAATAAAAGAGCAAAATTACTTAGGTTTAATATTACAGAAACCTCTTTGTAAATATACTTAAAAAAGAACAACAACGAAAAAATATTAAAAGAACCTTTAATTTCTAAAAAATAACAAATTTCTTATGCCCTTGGTAATTTACTTTGTTCGCTGTATTCTTAATCATCATGATATTAAAAACTACACTGAAATAAATGGGTTCTCAAAATTAAGTAAAATGTTTTCGGTTTTAACAGCATCACATACTCAAAATAATTCCGAGCCATGTGTACTTAAAATTAAGAAACACTTTAGATTCCATGAAAGTGTTCAAATATGAATTGGTATGTACTGCACCCTAAACTACCCCTTAACTACATATTAAAGTATAAATGTACTGACATTAATTCCCCGATCAAAATTATTAACAAGAAACATTTGATATGTTATTTATTAAGCAAAAATTAATATCAAGATACTTAAATCAAATATTTCTCTGACAAGAGCATTGTATTCAATATTTTTTTATAGGAGTTTATGTTTCCACTAATGAACATCTTTTATTCCGCCATGAATTAAATAAAACAGTGCAAAGTACACAACTATCTAATTTAAAAGGTTTACTAAAAGAAAAATCCGCTTTTCGTAATGGCCCTTATTATGATTGTATGTTAATTGATATACCATGTCACCTAGCAGCATTATTATTCTTGACAGCAACATCAGTACAGACCTTTTGATACATATTATTTTTGATTATTAAAAATACACTATTTTTCTTTAAAAATCTCCTATACTGTATATATGAATTTACATTGTAAATAATGAAATATATTTAGTTACGTTAACAACAACAACAACAACAAAAAAAACATATAGTCTGATATTTAAGCAATCGTTTCTACAGTTAAAGGTTTAAATATCGAAAATGAAGAAATAACTTATATACGTACGACGAAAAGGAAAATTAGTTATAGGTTTAAAGAACATATCCGGGATTTGAAATACAACGGCCAAACAGCAGCTCTTCAAAAATCTAATATAGGAATCCCCTTACAAAAACATTAGGTTAGAATAAAAAAATAAACTGGCTAAATATAACAGCTTCCATAAAACACTAATGAGAGAATGAATCGAAATTAATTTAGAAAAAGAAAATATATGCAATGATGAGAAAATATGAATTATTATGAAAATATGAAATAGTAGTTATTCATGAGAAAATATATGCTCTCATTCAACTATAGACCGCCGTTGACAAAAAAAGCTGGAAGAGAGGGAATAATTGAATAGGAAATTGAAAAAAGTTGGAAAAGCGGAATCATCTCAAGCAAAACTACAGCAAACGATGTTAACCACATTTGAACACAAGAAACCTCAGTATAGTGCCGAAAACTTTTTTCAAGCAGGGAAGAAGGCAGTATAGATATATCAACATGTCTATAATGGATTTTTTTAAAGATAACTACTCAGAATGATATGAAGTGCAGATTACGAATGTTAAAGTAAGAAACGCTAAAGAAGTTGTATAGTATTGATGTGTAATATACTTTTTAAATGTCAGTCTATATATATATATATTAAATAACTAAATATATTTTAATGATTGTTTGTAATATAAATGCATACACACAATATAGAAGAATTTATAAGAAAAATAGCTTGCATTTGTAATAACCAAAAATAACATATAACGAAAGGTCTGTAGTAGTAATGTTGCTCTCCAAAATAATAATAATTCCAGATAACAAAGTATATCAATTAACATATAATTACAAAACTATGGTTTCGTTTGAATTTCATAACATGTGATGTTTCAAAATTAGGAAATTATAGGTTCACTTTTTATCCAAATATACTCGATTCGAAAAGAGTGCATCAATTTGTTCAATTTTACTTCACTTTTTTCAGGGTAATTTGAGCAATGTTATTTGGAACAAAAAGGTAATAAGTTAAATTCGTTTAAAAGATATTAAACTGCAAACATGTTAATTGGATTTTCACAAGGTTTCTCCGACAGTAATTCGTTTGAAAAAAAAAACCCGAAGTAACTATAATTTTTGATAAAACAGATAACTTTATTTCGAAAATATTCTTAAAAATAATTTAAAAAGTTCGCTATATCCTTATTCATCATTATATAACACACTATTCTATGCGATATTATTTGAAGCAGAAAGATAATATTTTAAATGCTTTTAAAAAATATTCGATTATACAAAGCCTAAATGTGATTTTACAGAAGGCTTCTCAACAAATAACTTATTCAAAAAAGAACAAAGTAATGTTACTTATTCATAAGAGGAACAATAACTTTATTTTCAAGCTATTCTGATAAAAGTTTACTCCAGCTTATACTTAGTATCTTTGTGAGAAATCTAGGCAATTAAGAAATTATTTTTAATCTCCTAAATGCAGCAGATTTTATTCATTCATAGAGGCATTTTTTCACAAAAATTAATGTTCTTTCAAATAAATATCTAAAGTTGAAATTCACTCAAACAAACTTTTTATTTGCTTTTCATAGTATTTATCAGTACCAGTAAATTCATTTTGAAGGCACATTATTTTAGTATTTCTAAACATTTGAAACTAATTCGATCCCTTTTTGAAGTTATTTATTATTGAAAAAAAAAAGCTTAAAATGCTGATAATCATAAGATTATTATTCTATTTTTATAACTTTTTTGACAATCTTTATCATACCTAAACTACGTTATTTTAAAGGGACTTGAATTTCATATTTTCTCTGCATTTAAAGAGCATAAATATTAAATGATAAGACCAAAACTTCCATTAATTTTAAGAGCACTTTAATAGATTTTCAAATGCATAAAAAAAAGATTAAACTCTTAAATGAGTTGATTCGTAAGCACAATATAATTCGCATAGACTATAAATAAAAAAGATATTATATTTTAATATATATCAGAAAACAAGATTTTGCTTTTCTAGGATTTCATTTCTACTTGTATATAATAGTAAACAAAAAAATATTATGCTACCAATTGCATTTCTTTCAATTAGTTATTCATACTTTCCGTGGAAATTGTTCAATATATGGATGCTTTTTTTAAACACGGGAAAATCGAAGGGTAAGAATTTATTATAAGGTAAAGTGTTTTTTTTTTTTTTTTTTTTTTTATAATCTGTGCCTTCGTTTTCAACAAATACGTAGAACAAATAGTACGTATTTTTACTGATCTTAAAAACTTTTCTCAGATGAAACATATTAAAATATCATTACATAAAATTTCATTTATGAGTAATTTATTTTAAGAAAAAACAATGATTGAAAATGAATTCCAGGTTGTGAATTCAAGTATGATGGAAAGAATTGGGAATATAAAAACACATTTCTCTGACAGCGTATATTATATGTTAAATTTTAGACAAAATGAAGTATATTGGCAAATTGTTTCCAAATATGGCAATAGGTGGCAGCAGAGCCATCTGTAAGATGTCAATTTCGAATTTATGAGGCAACAGTTGTACAAGATGAGCAAGGGCTTTCAAATGGTGTTGACGAAGAATGAAGTGAACGTCCTGTTGAGATTGCGACAGAAGAAAGAGTTCGGGAAGTTGTTATGAAAATTAGAAGGAAGTTAGATGGAAGAGTTGAGAAAAGTTAGAACTGACAGGTGAATAAAATATACAGCATTAGCAACTTGAACAGGGTGTTCACATGGTTAGCCAACAGCCGACTGATACAGACGTTAAATGTGAGGTGCAGAAATGGCTGAGAGTGCAGTCCAAAGACTTTTATGCAGCAGGTATTAGAAAACTCATAAAGAGATGGGGAAAATGTATCAATGTAAATGACGATATAAAAAAAAAAAAACATGCTATTAAAGTATGTATCCTGATTTCCCCCTGTTTCTATTGGCTTTTGTGACCTACTTTAATGACTTGCCCTCATATTTGAGAATGTTTATTCGATATAGTTGCTATTAAATCCGGTGTTATAAGTACGAGAAACACTCTAACCAACTTTTTTGAATTCAATGCTGATCTTTTCGTTTCAATGGTAATCTTGCATAAATTGTTAATTTTTTATGACAATAATATATTCATTGCATCGATATTTACAAACTTACGCTAGTTTCCGTGAATTGTAACGATATCACACAAATTGTCGTCATACACATCCAAAACAGAGATGACCAGACTCCTAGGTATTTCGAAATTTAATTAACATTGCATGCAGTATTCCAGATGAAATTACTGGAAACTTGCAGTTTCATTCCTCATGTCAACATCGCATTTCAAAAGGAGCATGATTTAAATTACATTAAAGTTACTTTATTGGTGTTCTGAAGAAAAATCCGTGTTTGCATTAAAATAAGATACCCTTAAATTTTTACTGAGTAAATACTAGATTACGAGCGTAATTTCCTATACAATAATTACGTTTACCACCTTTAGTCACCTAACTGTACCACATTTTAACCTCTTAAGACCTGAAGATAAAATAATACTGCAAATACTCAATCATTACTTTTGCACAAACAAGGCGTCATCCTAAATGATAGTAAAAGCCCTTTTTCGTAAATTGATACATTAGGGGACTTCATAATTTTGTTTGGAAAATATGGATCTAAAATTACTAGACCCCTAAAATATCAATTTAATTAACAATAAAATAAATCACACAATGACAAATTTAAGATCTTTAAACAAGTAAATGATCTACAATTTCTCGAAAATTTTTACGGATAAGTATTTAAGTTAAATAATTATCAAAATTACTTACTTTCTCGACCACACTGTCTTAAAGGCATTTTGCAAACTCAGATAAAAATAACGTTTATTTTATGAGGAGATCAGCCTCGATGCTGTCTTTTATTGGTTTGTTTTTAAAGCAAAAAATAAAAAATAAAAATAAAAAATAAAATAAAATAAAATAAAAAAATCAACTACATAGAAATGGAGTCAAAATATAAAAACAATTAAACAGTTTTTTTTTTTTTTTGAGGTAAAGAATAGAGGTGCACATTTGTGCACCTTGAGTCTGAAGAGGTTAAGGAAGCAACCTTGGCACAGAAATACTCTATAGTATAAAATTGGTTGTTATATTTTACTTTTGCTTTATGCACACATAGACCAGCCAGAAATTCTAAATACTACTCACAGGTTGCCCAGAAAAGGACTCCCTGATTTTAAAATTAAATAACTCGGAAACCAAGATCGATAGAAGAAGAAAACTAGAAAACATTAATTCTAATTTTTTCAGAATTTAGTGTCACCCGCGACGAAAGAAAAAAATATATATGTATATAAATATAAATAATACAAAGCATATTTCAGATTTAAGACTTAAATCACAAGCTTTTATTTTATATAAGATGACGTCATTTGCATCCTCTGAAGAATGCCTCATTTACGATCCAGCCTTAAACAACACCTACAGTAAAATATTCATATGGCGTCACTATCGATGAATAATACAGAAATCCTAAAAGAACAGATGTCACTCAAGAAACTCGAAAAAAAATCGGCTATCTAATGATTCATATGCCTTCATTTGTTTGTAATATAGTAATTAAAATAAATATTGTTTATAATAGCATCATGTTTTATCAGAAATCATCCATTTATATATTTTTTTCCAAAACAGCACGTATTTTAATTACATTTTTTTTTCAATAGTTATGGGAAAATTACAACAAAAAGGTATAATTACTATTTTACAACTATTTTTCCTTTATTTTCTATAGAAATGGAGTACTTCAGTTACCAAAATTAAATAAATGCGCTAAAACTACAAAAAAAATTAATATCTCAAAATAAATTGAGAAGTAGTTTTCAAACAAATTGCATTAAAAATATTTATTTTCCAATACGACGGTATAAAAATCGAAAATGTGCGATGCTTAGAAGTTTAAAAATTGGCAGTAGTATTTAACAGTACAATGATACATCTGCTTTGTTTTACAGCTGGCTTATACAACGGAACATTATTGTTTTGAGACAACACTTTATTTGCTGTGAGAAAGAAATAGCATATCGGGGGCTAATAAGTAGTATGTTTATGTTCAAAGACGTAAAAAACTGATAAAATAGTTTCAAAATTAATTACAAATTTTGTTGAAAGGTGGCGCTGTAGTCACAGAGTGATCCCTAAACACATAAAATCATCTACTCTGTGAAGAAAACGTGGTTTTCTACTTCTCGAAAATCGCCTGTTAAATCGCATTCCTACGGCAACAGGACGCACAAATCAATCACAATTTAAAGTTGCAAAAGTCCTGCTAAGAAACAATTTGCAACTTAGCCAGATATTTCAGTGAACAGGCAGAGTGGTTGATGATTGTAATGAATTTTTGCAAAGGAAAGTCTGAGACCTATTTCTCCGAATCTGTACTGCCACTTCACCGTACAGCGTCACCTGTCGACAAAATTTTTAACTAATTTTGAAACTACTGTATCAGATTTTTACGACTTTCAAAATAAACATACCACTTGTTTCTTTCTTCTATATTTTTTTCGAGTTTAGTAATTTTAAAATCATGGAGTCCTTTTCTCGACACCCTCTAGACAAAAGGCTCTAGCTCAATGGCAAATGGACTGGGACAACCTCAATGTATGGAGATACACATATGCATTTTAGCCCAAAGTAAATTTAAATGCATTATTACCACATATATATACATATTTACATATTTCCAACCAATCATGGCTCTTTTCCAACTTGTCTTCGTAGAATTCATGAAGTCCCGACTCCATTCTGCACATATCACAAACTTGATACCTCAATTCGTTACCAAACTGAATGCACATTAACCCCCTTATTCCATATCCGAAAATCCAGAACTATATAACTACAGGCAGTGGTTCAATTTTCTGCAAAAAACGCCATCTCTTTACTCTAAAATAATAGAATGTGTCAAGATTATGGAAAATAACCAAGTTATTTTTCAGAGTCCAACAAATTATTATGAGGATTCTGATCCCGAACACTAACTATCGTAATCTGCACATAAAATTTTCTCAGCTTGCTCTCGTCTTACAAAAAGAACTCTCAAAAAATTACTCATAGATTTGTAAATAGAACTTTTAACAACTCTTATATAGACTCGTAAATAGAGAACATTCAACAATTCACTTATAGACTTGAAAATAGTTTGTATACCGTATCATAAATTGCAAACATTACTTTCATCTTGTTAAAAAATTAGTTTATTTTCAGACATTGTTAAATAATATTGTATATATATATATATATATATATAAACCAGCAACGCGGGATCTGAAAGACTGTGCCGATTGGTGGGTTATCCCGGTCTGTTTAAACTGGACACCCTCTAGTAATCTGAAAATATTCATTTGTTTCAGAATTAACGTAAAATAAAACATAAAATAAGTAAACATAAATCTAGTAGGCTAATTCTTTGTAAATAAGAAGACATTTAGCTAAAATTGGGAGCATTCCGAAAGAAATTAGAAGCACTATATTTTGTTTTATCTTTCCTTCATCCCCTGGAAAAAATGTTAGCTTCACTGCAGAATATGTCAAAGAGATAATGAAGACATCCTGCATTCGTTTTGTGAACCTTTAACCGTGTAATTCTCACTCCCGTGATATTCAAGGGCTTTGTCTTTTATTCAGATTGTTTGGTTCCCACCAGTTTTATAAAGTAGTGCAATTGGCTACATTATGGTATCATTTTACCTATCATTAAATAAGGTGAATATTTCTTTTTCCAAAAAAGTGGTGCCAATAAGCACTTTAAATTTTTAAATCGTTAATGAGAGCGTTAAGGGGTTAAATGCAGTAAAGGCCAATTTGTAAACAAAATTCCAAAAAAGTGTGCTTTTGAGGCTTTCATAACACTACATTCTTCTTCTGTAATCCTGTAAAATTGTATATAAATCGAAAGATAATTTAATGAGAACTAACTGTACAGTCGTGGGAAAAAAAAAAGTAAACACTCCCTACTAACTTCTCAACAAATTATCGTAGAAGAAAGTTACTGGTAACGAACGATACGAAATAAAGTCTACTTTTAAATTATGTATATATTATTTGCTTAGGGGGCCATCTACATATTAAAATGAACCATAACTTTGATTTTTTTTCAATAAAAGTACACATTTCTGACAGCATAAATGGACTCTACACCCTTCAATTAGCCCAAAAGCAATTTTTTATGCAATTCGTACCATAAGTTTCCGAGAAATTAATTATTTTAAAACGAGCGTATTTTAAGGGCTGTATCCAAATCGAAGTTCCGTACTCGATTGTTAACCGAGAGAGCCCCCTTCTTGATCAAGGCACCTTGAGCGCGGCTCAAAGAGTCAATGAAGCCTGTTAGATTACAAAACAGCAGAGTAAATTTCTAAATATCTACTCACTTCTATCATAGACGGCCCCTTAAACCACCATTTTACCGTTTTTTAAGCATAATTTGAAAACTACTTGGTAGAAAAACGTGAAATTTCGGATTTCCATAAAACAGGACTTAATAAATCTAAATCTATCAAAAAAAATTGTAGGTTGCAATTCATAATTTTTTCGAATATTAATTTCATAATTCATAATTCATATCATAAAATTATAAAAATTGCAAATTCAGCGTATTTATGTTTGGGTATATTAATATTAGTGCTACAAAAAAAATTAGCACATTAGGAGCATAATTTCAGGAGATATAAATAAAAATATGAAAATGTAATTTAACATTAGAAGCACAAAATTTTGAATGTTTATAATTCAAAAACTTATCATTCAAATGACTTGAAATTTGGTGTCTAGATATAGTTTGAACCGAAGATTTGAAATATCTCGTTGAAATTGGGTATTACCATTGAAAAAAATGAAGTTTGGATTCGTTTTAATATGTAGATGGCCCCATAAGCAAATTTTATATACATCATTTAAAAGTAGACTTTATTTCCAATCGTTCGGTACCAGTAACATTCGTCTACAATAATTTGTTGGGGAGTTAGTTGGGGGTGTTTACTTCTTTTTTTCCACGACTGTACATTCATAAAATTGTTAAAAAATTTATTCCTGTTTACGTTTTTTCAATTCACATTACGCTTTAATTATTTTTATGTAATCTTAAAGAATAATTGAAGGAACTTATTCTTTTTTGTTTAACATTCAATACTTACAAATATAAATTTTCAAAAGTTAATGAAATGATGATATTAATGAAAGTTAATGATTGTATAAAGTTTTGTGTACACTCTAACATTTGTATCTACACTTCGATTTCTAAATAATTTAAATATGTCATTAAGGATCGGTATAGTATTTTATCGATCTAAAAAATTGCAAATAATATTTACGCTTCTTTTTTTCGTACCGCAAAAGAAATCGGAATTATAGCGGTCTATGGGGATAAGTATTATGCTTTTAAATCGTATCAGTTTATTTTAATTCAAAAGAAAATAATTAATTTTGTGTTGGTTTATTGCAGCGTCATTTGTTTAAAAGGTGTCTCTGAAACACGAACGATAGAAAGTTCTGCAATTTTTACGTTAAAACACTGGGATTGTTCTGCAAATGATAAACATTATTGAAGTTTACATGAACATGTTAAATATTAAAAATGAAGTGTGTAGTTTTGAAATTTCGCTTACAGGTACACACAAAGTAATTCCACTACATTATGGTATGAGGGGGGGGGGGGAGGAAATCATTTACAGTGTATTTTAATGATGTTATACTCATTCAAACATATTGAAATTGACAGATATCATTGAAGTTCTGTACGAATTCTTACTGTAGAACGTGTTGTGAATAAAAGTATCGTTTATTTACAGAACAACACAAAAAAATTTGGTTAAAGTACAAACACTTACCAACCATTAATTTTTGGAAGTGCGTTCTCGATTGAAGTATATGTTTTTAAATTTAACTATTATTTTACATATCATTTGGAGTGTTATGGGACTTTATATATAAACTTATCAAATTGGGGTAATTAAAATGTATTATAATTTGCTAAATAAACCTATAAAATTGATTTGTATGTCACATGCAAGCAATCTTTAAACAAAAATCAATCAGAGAAAGAGTAACTATCAATCCTAAATTCCATTAAAACAATGAAAGCATCTAAAAAATTTAAAAAAAATTATGCCAGACGGGGGTTGGGGCATTGCTTATCAACTCGCATCTTTTTTTAAAATAAATTCTAAGCGTGATCTAAATATTAAGAATGTGTAATTTTTTTTAATGTTGATTTGTAATTGTTTTATTAAATGGATCATTAAAAATAATATAGAATGTGAGAATGTGATGAATAGAATAATAATGGATATTAAAAATATTTTCTATCGTTGAATGATTTTGAAAATGTCGCCGTTTGTGCAACGAAACGATCGTCAATCTTAATAAAGATTTTCTATCACTTTTTATAGCATCTTTTAACTTTATCAATATATTCATATTGTTTTAATCCATTGTATACGAGACGACTTAATGTCATCCATATATTTTTAAATATGTTCAGGTCGGGGGTTTTAGCTGGCCATGGAAAAACAAGGACGTTATTTGTTTGGAGCCAAATTTTAACACCAATAGCTGTGTGAATTGCTGCTCCATCTTGCTGAAATATTCGATCTTCTGCACTTAATTCTGTACCAAAAGAAAGAAAGTCAGATCCTAACAATCGGATGAAATCTATTCATTTGAATTCTATTCATCAACATGGAGTTTTATTTTTTTAATTCTACGGAATATGTATATAAATTTCTTTTAAACATATTCCTTAATTACTCTTATTAATGGAACGATACGATAAGCCATATTTAATTTTAATATTTTATTGCCATATTCATTATATTTTATAAATATAAGCTAAATACATTTTATATATTTTATAAGAAAAGATTGATCTAGGAAATAGAAAAAAAAATGTACTATATGTACTGTTCTTCATTGCTTGAAAAACATTTTGAATGTAAAAAAGTAGTTATTAATCTCTTTAATAAATATTCAATCCAACATTATATAAATAAAATGAAAACATAAACTTAAAATATACTAAAGCAGTTTTATACATAAACTTTATATCGGCATAAACAACATTTTATTTAAATGCTTAAATATCACGTTTCGTTTTTTAGTGCCAGTAGTTTACTTGTATCATAAACTTAGAAAATGCGTTTGCATAATAGGAAATTTAATAACTGATACAAAATGTCGCTAATTAAATGTTTTGATATTACTCAATCTTAAAAAATTAAAAGCATAAACCGTACATACAATTAAACAAAATTCATATACCAATTAAAAAAACAATAAAAATAATAATTAGTACTTTATAATTATACTGTTAACCAAAAATATAAACTTCAATATATTAATAAATGCAGTATTAGATTTACCAACGGGTCAAAAATCTTGCCATAAGATTTAATAAAAACTTCCTATCTATTTTAGAAATTAGGTAGATACTAAATGAATCTGAAACATTGGGAATTAATATTTAGGATTTTAAATAATAATTTAAGACATTAGTAATAAAAAGAAAATCCTTAAAAAGATTCATCTCTTAATTTAAAACCTGTAACGTATATAAATAAATTTTCCCAGTATTATTATGCTATTTTTCAATCTGAAACCTTTTCTTGTTATCAGAATCATTGAATATAAAGTGCATATCAATTTCATTTTGTTCAAAAGGCTGTAACAACATTAAAATGCACTTGCAATAATTTTTTCCCATTGACCGTAATGTAACGGAAAACTTTTGACTGTCCCTGTAATTAAACTATACATACGATTTTCATAAAATTTGAAATGACTCAACAAAATGTTGCAACAATTATATATTTAAAATTTCAGACCATTCGGTTGGGTAGTTTTTGCACTGTTATATGTCGACAGACGGACAGACGGACGTGCAGACAGACGGACATCTATAGGTGATACGAACGACAACTATAGGTGATACGTATTTATATTTACGAACGCACCTAAAAATTATGTAATATTATAGTTTTTTATGTATACAGAAAATAATATGTATACATAATTTTAGGCTAAAATAATCTTACAAAATTTTAATTTATCATAAAAATCCAGAAAAGAACTTATAAAAATGAATCATTTGTACTTTTGTTATTGAATTCAGACACAATTATATATAAGTCTCACGTACAATTAGAGATCGAAATCAATAACATGCTTAAAATACCTTTCTTTTGTTATGATGGAATCAATAAAGCATCTATTTTGGTGTACGTAAAATAAAATGTCCTCAGAACGTCTAATTTGAATGAAAAAACAACTGTTTTTTTAAACACTAGAACCGCCATTAGGGGTCATTTTGACCCCTAGAAAATAGATAATAGTCGATCCGTACCAGAAATTTTTTCATGAGATATTTTAAATGTACATATCACAAAAATAGGCTAATTAAATTGGTTAAAAGATTTTCAAATAAAAATTCTGGCGGGAAACACTTTTATAAAACTTCAATAAAATAACAGGGGATTCTAGTGTTAAAAAAATTTTGGAATCCCCCCCCCCCCAAAAAAAAAAAACAAAAAAAAACTGCTAGCACGCCATTCATCACTATGCACTACGAGATTTATCAGCGTATATAAAAAATAGTTTTATTAATTTATTTTCCTTTTATACCATATTAATATGTTTTTATTTGACGTTCTTTAATGTTGAAATAACATTTAATTATAATGTTCCCTGACCTAACAATAAAGTTATTTTTTATGTTTCTGCTACGTCAGATATTTTTTCGTTGATTTAAAAAGTCATTTGATATTTAATATTCAAAATAACGGAAGTAGTTTCAAAGTTTCTAAATTGAGCAGTAATCTATTTTAAGTCAGAATTGTTGAAACGAAATATTGCGTGAAGATTAGGAAAAAAATTACTGAAGACTATTGTAATCATATGATAGAATACGTACGTGAAAATCGAATATTCTAAATATAGAAACTTTATTCGCATTTTGCTAAGCAAACGGTTTTTCGTCTGTTGTTTGAGAAAAAGATGAAAAGTAAAAATTGCCTTCTAAATATGAAAACTTATAAGTCTATGCACAAAAACACTTGTGCAAATAAAATTTGTTACTCAAGAGATGTCATAGGATATTTTTGTATAATGGCTTGTAACATTTTATTAGCCTTTTGATATTTAATTAGCAAACAAGAAAAATAATTTAACTCTTTACACATTCTATTTTCAGTGACAATACTTTAAGGTTATCTATTTTTAGTCATAACTATTTCGAACTATATATTGTAGGAACCTAAAACAATGGGAATAAAACCATTATAAATTTAGCAAAGAATACATACGAGATAGTAGAAAGTTCTAAGTATAGCAACTATAGATATATTTTGCTAAGCACACGGTCTTTTTTTTTTTTTTTTTTTGTAAGGAAGCGAAGAAAATTACAAAAATATCTCAGGAAATGAAAACTTATATTTCTATGCAAAAAACAATTACTGAAACTATCTCATTTTTCTATTTCCTTAGAAATTATATATATATATATATATATATATATATTCGTTTTGAAAACATATCATATAGCATATTTTCTGCTTTTAGATATTAAATTCCATACGCTTCTGAGCAAATGTCATAAAGTGCTAATTATAATTCTTTTAATTTACACGTTTCATTAATTAAAATATTGTTTCTAAAAAAATATGTAATTGTTTGACCTTTTTCTTTGTTGAATAATTTTAAATACTTTTTTTGTTATAAAAATAATTTTTTTTCCGAACAAGAGACCTTATTGAAATTAATTGGAGAGGATTCATTAATCATCTGTAACTATGCGCAATACACAAGCTTTAAAACTAATGAAAATTTAACCATTTGAGAAAAACATATACACGACAATAAAAGGTATTAGGATTCTGAAAAAGAAATCATTAATAATGTTTTACGTGTTTAAAAAAAAAAAAATGAACAATAAGCATCGTAATTTTTTATAAATGTCTTTGCTCTATTTTTTTAAACTGAAGTTAAATATTTCTTTCAAAAAAAAAAAAAAAAATGAAATAGTTTAAGAAAAGTTTCATGAATAACTATTTTTATTTATGTAGTTGATTTTAAATTCCTATCTGAAATGAAATTAGATTTCACCATTGAAAGTAACATTAGAAAAATATTCTATACTCTGTTAAAACTACAGATTGCATATGGCACCTCTTAGGGGTGAAACGCTTGTCTCGCCAGCGACCGCCCTTTGGGAGCCAGAATTGTACCCTTAATTAAGGTGCAAGGATACCCCAAGGGAGAAAAATAGAGCCCCTACAATATTGGCCAATATTTCCAATATCTCTGAACATCAGTTTGTGATATTACTGTTTCTGTCATTGCTGAGTATCATTATTTGACACTGAGAGATATATTTTTCTAATATTCCAGAATAACATTTTTAAATATTAAATTATAACTTTTTTAGATATTAATTTATTTTTTTTAACCCCAACAACTTAGTTTTGCAAATGAGGTGAACGTAATCTTCTCACTGAGATAGGAGCAGTTTATGCTCAAGTGATTTCTAGCGTTATTCAATATAAGGCAGAGAAATCTGGTTATATTAAAAAGTAATAAAGTGGCTTAACAGTGGCTTAACAGTGGCTTAACAGTGTTGTCACTTTGAGGGGCTACGAGTTGACATCAACTTTATGCTCAGTCCATTGATGAATGTCTTATAATGAATGAGCCATTGGGATAAGAAAGTCTAGCTATAGTATAAGTACTGCGTAATAATTTTACTAATAATTAAAAAAATTAAATGTTAAAACATTTTTTTAAGAAAAAGTGGTATTATAAATGTAAAATTGTAAAAAAAAAAACATTACTAGATTAGAATTAAAAGACGAATTCATTAAAGAAATAAAAGTAAATCAACTAAGTTTAAGAATATACAAGCACAGGAAAAACAAACTGTCGGGCAAAGCTGGAAAGTGTAAGTTGGCAAAGAGCGTGACAGGTGTTATTTCACAGTATAAAACAAAGGCGCTTTTCATAGTCCACGATTTTTTTGTTGTTGTTGTTACATTGTAAAGGCATTTCGATCTAAGACGGTAATTGTTATAAAAAACGGTATTTATTTATTTATTTTTTCATAAAAAGTAAAGAATGTAATATTGAAGTTTAACCCTTTCGTGGTCACGCACGCGTTTACGCGGTCGCACTTTGGTACTTGTAAGTGGTCGTGAACGCATATAGGCGGTCAGACTTTTGTACTTGTAGATGGTCACAAACGCGTATAGGCGGTCAAAATATTCTACTTCTAGATGGTTATGAACGCGTTTGCGCGTTTGTGCTTCCCCCCACTTCTCGAGACTGGGAGTTAAAGAAGGCGTTTCTCAATCACTCCCTCTTTCCACACACACAATAGGCGTTAGGCAGACTATTTGTCAACTGGATTACCGTATTTTAAGTCGAATGCCTTTAGAGAACTTCGTTTTCTGTAAATGCTTAAGAATGGCATTGTATTTCGAAACAAATAATAAGCAACTTTATAGAATATCGTCGTTTACTTATTTTATTTTATTATTTCTATCCATAAGATTCTAATTCATTACTATAATTATTATTATTTCAGATCCTTTGCCAAATAATATTTATTTATTTCGCATGTTCATTATTTATTATGTAATATTTATTTATTTTGTTCTTTTAATGAATATACACGTTCTTTTCTTTCCTTTTTTTTCTAAATGTATGTCATTTTTTTCATTTAACTATAATACTAAATAATTAAACTTTTTTTTTCTTTACTTACACCACTTTTGTTGCATAGTAATAATAAAAAATTCAAATATCTAATCTAACATAACACATCAAAAAAAAAATATTTTTATTTATTATTGTTGCTCAAATTTTATTCAAATTCTAGCATAATTTTAAAACTAGTACCGTGAAAACTGTCTATAATGACACTGAAGGAGCCAGAAAAAGCATCGATGTAGATATAGGTTTTCATTATAGGTAGATTCAAGACTGTTCATTTATTCAGAGTACATAATATAATAATTATTACATATAGATGAATCCTTCGTTTAACTTTTTAGAATTATCTAATTAAATAATTCAATTTAATTATTTTCTTATCAATAAAAATAATTCTGGAATTTTATATTAATATACAATGCCAAATATAAGACCGTAAAGAAAAACAAACAAACAGGGATTTACAATTTTGACTATTAAACAGGAGAAATAAATTTCAGATATTTTGCATTTGGATATAAACCAAAGAGAAATACTTCATGTAAAAAAAAAAAAAAAAAAAAATGGATGTTTAAATGTTGAAGCTAAGAAGAGAAATAGTACTTTTATTTATTCACAGCCATTATTTGACATTCCCAGCCTTCTAAAAAGAAATAAAAAAAGAATTATGTAAAAGTTTCATGTAAAAAGAAATAAAGTTTTTTGCTCAATTAATTCAATCGCATGTACAACAGTCTTTACCATTTTCCTTTGGCATTCTAACAGGGTATTTTTATCAGTATTTTAACTTTAGTTAACAATAAAATTGATTAACTAAATTTAAATACACTTCAATATTTATAGAGGGCTTAAATATATGTTGTAGAATTCATATGAGCTAAAGAATATATCCACATAATGCTCTTTTTTAGAAACATACAGTTGATCGCTTCGTTCAAAAGTTAATCGTGAGTATACTTCTCTGAGGAAAACACGCATTGACTAATATTATTCCTAAGGAAGAATTTTTTTAAGATAGCTCGCTTGCATTTCAGTATTTTTAAACGATTTTTTTTATTTGAGTAGCTGAGGTCGATCTGTACAAAGGACGTTTTTTACTTCTTCTATTTTATTTGCAGGTTTTTTTTTTTTTTTTTTTTTTTTTAATGAGGATACTTTTACTTTCGAAACCGGTTCCGAAAATAAAAGTATCCTAATAAAAAAAAAACTATAAACAAAATAGAAAATGAGAAAAACGGTCTTTGTATAGATCGATCTCAGCTGACCAATGCAAAAGAATTGTTTAAAAATATGGAAATGCAAACGAGATATCTAAAAAAAATTCTTCCATCGGATAAACATTAGCGAGCGGGTGCTTTCGCGTGAGTGAAGTAACCTCTTAACTGTTGGAAGTAGATCAAAAACTCCAAACAATTAAATATCATAGACGGGTTTATTAAGTCCAATATTTTTCGCAGTAATTTGCAATGCTTTTTTAATATTTTAGAGCAAAAGTAAAGTAATTTTATTTTGCAATTTGAAAACTTTCTTTAATAATATGAGACAAAGTTAATGATAACTCTCTCGTGAAGGCTGTATTTAAAAATCTGTACAAACATATCATAACGTTATTTTTGTTTGTATTTTTCTGTTCTTATTCGATTTTCCTTTTGTTTATATGGCAGTTTACATACAAAGGGGTTTGCCATGAAAGGATTATTTCGATCAATAAAATGATGTTTACACAGTACTTCTCAGGTTGGGAGATATAACCTATCATCTCACCAATTTGATTATGCAAATTAAAAAAAATAATAATAATTTTAAGATAGGTAATGCATTCATATGCATTAAAGACATATAATTTTTAAAAAAGTTACTCTTTCCTGTTTTTACTTGTATTAAAAAATAAATAAAGGGGTATTTTTAGACATATTTATACGTGTAGTTTTCATTATATTTGACCTACTTATATTTTTAAATAACTTGACACTTGTACCGTGCATTAGTACATTTATAAATAGTATATAGACCCAGTTTTAAGCATTATTACAGCAAATACTTGGCTTAGTATGAAAAAAGTTCTATTTGCACCTCTTTTGAAGGTTGGGGGTGGGGGTGGAGATAATCCAAAAACCATTTTTATGTTTATATCACTGACTGTGCCCACTTTGCAAAAAAAAAAAAAATTGTGTATTATTTGTGCTTTCTTAACATAACGAACCCCAATATAGCGATTCTTACATTAAAACCTCCATATTAAAAAAGCCCTAAATGTTATTTATTCACACAGTTATATTTCACAGAGAAGAACCAGAGGTGTAGCCAGAAAAATGCTTATGAGACTACAGTTCCCCGTTCGATAGCTACAGTTGTCAATATTATTTACCTAATCATCCTACTAAATACAACAGAGTTGACCAAATATTCCAGTGTTATTAATTCCAATGATACTTTAAAAGTTTCTATGAGTTTTCTTTGAAGTAAGTTTTGAAAGAGAGTAAGTATATCCCATTGTTATCTAGCCCAAACTCTTGCAACCTGAGAATGACATCGAAATTGTACTTATAAGTGAAGCTTTGAGCTTTAAGAAAACTATGATTGACAGCCCCACCCCTTCCCTTGTAAGGATGATTTCTAAAGAAAACAGTTCACAGGAATAGTAAAATTTCAAATAGCCGTAACTTGCTACACATTTTTTTCATTGTCACGTATTTAATAAAAGGATTATGAAAAGTTTATGTTTTAAATCAGTTCTTTTAAAATAAGTATTAATCTATAATTATTAAATCGTGAATATTGCCCAATGTAACAGGTTTGGCCAGGTGGGGAGACCTATCAATTGACTTGAGCACAACAAGCACCACCCATGCACAATGTAACAAAAGATTGTTGATATAAAAATAAAGTAAGATATCATTTAAAAAAAAAAAAAATCTTTTCTGATATCACCGCATAAATATTAGAATAACTCCCTCGCCTCCCCCCACGAAAAATAAAAACTGATAGCCGGAGAGTTATCCTTATTGTAGCCTAAAAATTATTATCAAACTAATGGTTATTTTTAATAATGAAAACTCTTTGCTGCACATTTCCTGTATGTTATCAAGTTCTGCCCCATTCCGCAAGCGTCTTTATGGAAGAATTTAATAATTTAGCTGTTCTACCTATGTACTTTTAAACAATCACCTTTAATGATCTACTTTAAAAAAAAGTAAAATTCGTGATATTTTTTATGGTCATGTTAGCTTTGATATCTTGAAATAATAATTAAAAAAAATATCCGATTAAGTCACATACTAATATCAATTTGTAATTCTAAATTATAAGGAACCTCTATTTTATTTATGTATTTATTTTTTACATTTTCCAAAATAGTTAAAAAGGGTTTATGACTTCCGTTTGTTTGTCAGTGCTCTAACTTGCGTAACTATAATTCGATTTCTCTGAAATTTTGCATGTTATTGACATTTACTATGGCACGATCGCCATTGAAAATGAAGTATGTAGCATGTACAATTCACTTACAGGGGCATTCAAAAGCATGCCGTTACATTACGGCCAATGGGAGAAAATCGTTTCAAGTACAGCACTAAAACATACTTTCTTTAGAATATGAAATGCAAAGAATTTATTATTCATTTTCAGAATCGCACAGTAGAATTACGTTACATAATGATCTACGGGGAAAACCGTTTGCAGTATATTTCAATGTAGATAATCTATTTCAAACAAATTTAGGTAAAAAGATCTTAGTAAAAAAAAATCATTGTTAAAAATAATAATTATTATAAATACTTAGATGAACGTAAAATTAAGAACTATTAGTTATTAAAGTTACATACATATTCAGTTATAGAAAACCGATTATAAGCTTCAAGTAAAGCCCGAGGCAAGCTCGCAAATCTGTACCCTATTATTAATAGCAAAAACATATATTATACATATCTTTTCACTAAAGCACTCTAAAAAGCCCTTGGAAAGGGGGAGAGGTAAACATAAAATACAATCTATAGATTCTTTCAATTTAGTATGTGGATAGCTTATGTATAAGAGCATTAACTTTTATATATTTATGGGAGCTTTGACCAAAGACAGCCTTTTAGGGAAGAGGGAGGAGTAGGACATGGAATTAAAAGAAACAAACCTGTACATACAGATATTTTAAAGGGGTCAAAACAATAATAAAGAAAAAAGAACTTTTTTCAAAAGTGTAGGTTTTCCATTATCTTGATTTTCATAATGTAGGAGGGGGCAGAGTTAAGAGCGGGGTATACGTGTGTGTGCGTGTGTGTGTGTGTGGGGGGGGGGGGGTAAAAATAAGTGGGAGTCAAAATTTTGAGGTTTCGACAAATAAAACAAAATTTAGGGAATTCACAGCAGAAATGAAAATATTTTCTCGAAAATAATTTAAAAATAATATTTAGGATCTAAATTTATTGGGTATGGTGTACAGTCCTGCATCGGGTCGGGAAAACTTTCCTTTTTTGCCGGAAGTCGGATTAACTTCTACAATTTTGCAGCAAATCGGGTCGATATCCATTATTTCGGCTTCGGGTTAGGTTTTGGCTAAAGCGGGCCCGGTTCGGGTTGAACCGATTTTTAAAAGAGTTTCTAAAATATTTTTTCTGGTGAAAAAACTATATAGAATAACAGTTTTTAAAGAAATGGAAATTTGAATACACACATGATATTTTACATACATAAATTTTTACACACACATGCGAAAAAAAAAAAAAAACTGGAAAGTAAAAACTTTTTTTTTCCCCATTTGAAAAATTAAGGAAGATATAATGAAAATAATTAAATTTTGAACTCGAGTGCGAAAACCAAACTTCAAAATAAGACAGTTTTCTGTATACATATTAAAATTATTTTAATTTCAGCAATTCACCCTTTCCTAACAAATATTTTAAATATTCACAAAAGTACCCTTTTTCAACCGTCATTTTTTCGTACACTGTTCTTCGGTTGCCTTGGAATTCCTCTGTTAATGATTAGTAAACACTACGCGCATTATTATTACTATTATTTTTAATGGGAAACAGACTGCAGTGCACATTAGCAATGTGTATCAGTTATTATGGTTGGAATAATATACACTATAAAAAAGTACTACAAGCAGATATCGACCTAGACCATAATTCGAGTTTATTCAAATAATTTTATACACTCATGTAAACCAACAATAAAAACCGCACTCACTATTTCCAATAGTGAACACGCCTCCATATCATATATCGATTTCACGGCAATACAAGAAATATTTACAAAGGTCAGATGGAAGAGCAGTACTAGACTTTGTCGCGATGGCGCCCCAAGTTCACAATTACCCTAAAATATTCAAGTGTAACTGCATATTGTTTAAAAAGATACCAATGGACAGTACAAGTATCGAATTATTCAAAAATATAAATAGAATGGATGCAATTAAAGCAGTAGATATGATAAAGTGTAAGTGCATGTCTTTAAAAACAGGGAAGAATCACTATCGAAAAGATTCTTACAATAATGCAAACGAAATCATTATCTGCCAGTTAGGAATTAATGCTAATACTACATTACAAATATGATTAAAATAATCATGATGAAATTAATGTATTGAAAATGGAAAAAAAAAGTTAAAACCTAGATTTTGATGACTGAACTATTCATTTCGTTACCATGAGAATTAAACTAAGAAAACATTTATTTTAATGCATTAAACTACAGTAATACAGTATAATGTACATTTATTTTACCGTATTCCATTTTTAATTATAGATTACTTGGAGATCACAAATATATTTTATTATAAATGTTGATTTCTTTCCTTCTCATGCTGACTGATAATTGTTACATCATATAAATCCAACTTATTGCAATTGCTTCAGAGTTTGTGACACTAATTTTGGGGGGCTCTGGGAAAATGCCCCGTACAAAAACTGCATAATATTCCAAATTGATTTTTTTCTGACACATTCCTGAATTGAGTTTTGTTCATAAACACATGGAATTGGCAGGTGCTCTTATTCAAAAACTATAAAGTCGAACAATTTTTTTCCATTTTTCGATAAACATAGGAAGGAGGTCTTTTAGAAAATGCTGTTAAATTTGGCGTTTTGAGAAAAAATTCTGCATACGGAAGCCCGATAAAAGTTATAATAGGAAAACGCTTGTAATTCTCAAGTAATTTATTTGTCGAAAAATGAAAAAAAGAAAAAGTGAAAGAAAAACAAAACATTTTGTCCCAAATCATTGTCATACCTGCATTTGTCAAGCTTTTACATTTATATATTAATTCCTGAATGTGTCAAAGTTTTTATTGTTGAACGGGCATTTTTTTTTTCTTTTGCATCCAAATAATATTTACAAAAGTTAGTAGTAGGGCAGGTGGAAGAGCATTAATTAACCACCATATACTGGCAGGGTCCGACTTAGGCTATGGGGAGGAGGGGGGTGGGGGGAGGTTGTCCGGGGCAAGAATCATTTTGGGGCTCCTTCTTCTATCTATCTATCTATAGATTTTTTGTGAATAATATGGAAGTAGCTAGTACTAAACTTCACACATATTGTATTATATGCATAAATTTTATATCCGGTACTGTTTTCCTCTGTATACAGAGTGTCACAAAAAGATAATCAGAACTTTAAGAAAAAACACTAGTAGGATAGTAGTAGAAAAAAAATTACAGATTGTTTGATACGAATATTTCTTTGCAAACTTTTACTTTGCTTATCTACGTACGTTATAAGATGTCTAAAAGAAAATGTCCCGAATTGGTTATAATTATTGGTTTTAACTTGCTGCGTACGAGAAAAACGTTAATAAAGAATTTATTTTGAAAACAATAGAATACTAAATTGTCATAATAAAATATTAATCATTAGTTTTCTAATGATATTTGCGTAGGTGGAGAGGGTACTGGAAGCGGAGGCAGGAATGGGGACCGCACTTCCTTCTTAAATGTTTGAAAATATATGAATTTTGGTCACTTTTGTTTAATTTTAAATATTTGGCACCTTTTAAATAAAAATTCTGACTATTCCCTAAAAAGGATTCCCTGGAGTCCCCTAAAAAGGGCGGCCCGGGGCAGCTTCCCCGCTTGCGCCTACATAAGTCGGGATCTGACCATATATATGTAATATATATATATATATAGATATAGATATAGATATAGATATAATGAATTACCATAACCAATAACTTTATATATTAAAATTTATTTTAAAAGATCTTTGTAAAACATTTTTATTTATGCAATGTATTGCCTAAATTGTGTTTCCTTTGTACTAAATACTGAAATTTTTACTCATACTTTGTTAGATCCCACGCCCACCCACGACCTCTTTAACTCTGCCCTCTTCTACATTGTAAAGAACAAGATGATAAAAATTTCCTTTGTTAGTCAACATTTTATTTCAACCCCTTTAAAATATCTGTATATAAAGTTTTTTATGTCCCCCCCCCCTCTCTTTCTTCTCACCCTAAAGACTACCCTTGGTCAAAGTTTCCATAAACATATAAAACTCGTTGTTCTTATACATAAGCTATCGAAGTAGCGAGTTGAAAGAACAGATACCCGTGCTTAGCGTGTGCTTTACTTGAAACACAGAAAAAAAATATAAGCATTACAGACTATGGAAGTTCTTTAGAGAATAGTTTTCATTGCGTGATGCATTTTCTCGCTGAACTATATTTGTATACCAATAGAAGTTTTTTGAACATAAATAAATTGATATACAGAAATACGCAAACCAACAAAATACATTGCCGTTTGGGTGCGTAATTGCTGGAAGTGCGGTTGGTTGGTTGATTTTTGACGGCCAATTATCTGCACGAGGGATACAGGCCCAGGGGAGGGGGTGCCAGGGAGGGTCTTTCTAAGGGAACCTAACCCGTATTTACGCATGGGAATCCATGGCTCGAAGAAAACCATGAAAACTCCGAACGGTTAGGTCGACGGGCGCGATTGGGCTCGAACCCAGCACCTCCCGTCTACCAACTTCGAGAGCAGAACCTCTCAGCCACTGGTGGGGCTGCTGGAAGTGCGAGTTAAATCGTGTTATACGTCTTTATCTGAATTAAATTTGAGCATAATATGTGTTGTGTAAAAAATCATTACATAATATACAGGGTCGTGCAAAAGAATTCGAGAGCATTCTTTTCTACTGGCGAAATTGGCTACAAGTGAATTTTCTAAATGAAATAAGTTTTAGAATGCTAAATAATTTGTATGCTATAGATCGTAAATAAGGCTACAAAGTATAGACTATTTTTTTATTAGAAGGTAACTGCTAAAACTGGATTTCTAAATGTGTTATATGTTTTCCATACCTTTTACTCACATATCTTCCTGCACCTTATTTAATGGTAAAGATTCATTACAGTTTTATAGATAGATGTGTTGGAAAGTGTTGAAATATGATTTTTTGTTCATATTTTTATAAACTTTTATTTTTTATGCTGGTGAAAGTTTTCAAAGTTTCCATACATATAAATATGCAGAGATAATACTATTTGTTTATAAAATAAATGGAAAAATAAAAAATATATCTTGAGAAGGAAAATTAAAATTGGCCTCATCCAAATCCTAAAACTTTAAAAAAGGATAAATCGTAAAAAGGTATAAAAATGGCATTTGATTTTTTTAAAACTCTTTCCAGCATATTTGAAAAGCGTTTATGAATTCGGTTTGTCTATTTTTCCTCCTGTCCGCCATCTGTCTGTGTTCTAACTCGCGTAAATATAGTCCAATTTTCATGAAATCGATATATGTTATTTGTGTTTACTTTGGCATGTTTAGTATTGAAAATGAAGCGTGTAGATTTCGCTACATTCATTTACAAGGACATTCAAAAGAATGCCGTCACATTACGGAGAATGGAAAAATCATGTGTGGTGTGGTTAAATGATATTACGCTATTTTAAACATATTGGAATTTAAATACATCACTGAGGTGTATACTGCAAGGCGATTAACGTAAAATATAGTGTGCATAGAATTTGTATTTCGTTTTCAGGGACACACAAACAAATTTGGCCTATGAACAATAATTGCTAAATGTTCGTTATCAGTTGTAGTACGCTTTTTAAAATTTGACTGTTATTATTATTTTTTCCTATTACATAGTGATTATAAATTCTAGAGATCAAATACAGCGCTACACTATCTCAAATACATTCCCGTTCAGAAATTGCAGAATGGAAATTTTCATGCTGAACTAAATTTTTCCATACTATGTAGCATACATACAAAGATATAGAACATAGACAGGGCTGCACAAAAAAAAAAAAAAAAAAAAAAAAAAAAAAAAAAAAAAATAGATATTTTTCTGACTACTGATTGCAATTGCAGAAAATGGATTTGCAAATGCGTTATGCGTTTTCTAATTTATTTATTTAGACATCATCTTTCTCCGTAATAAGCTGTAAAGTTTTGTTTCAATTTTCTGAATGTATTGGAAAATGTTAATTTATGCTACACGCATCATTTTTAGCTCTTGCTTCTTTTGACAGATATTCTTTTTCAATTTCTCCAAAGAATTAGAAAATATAATACTGAATCTTACTGTACTAAATATAAAGAAAAATACATGAATATATTCCGAAATTATAAAAATAGTGCTTAGTTTCCATCTAGTCTAAGAATATTCAACTTGTGTTCCACGGAGTTGCGAATTTTGTTATTGTAAAGTATAAATCACTTTTCTCTCCTTATTGGAGATAAAGTGAGAGGGGGGGGGGGGGGATAACACTTCACAGGCATTTGAAATTGATTGTATTTTTCTCATTTTGTGTAGGAAAATATATTTGGTATGGAAAATAATTCCTGTTATACGAAAATTTTAAATGTAATTATTTCTCCTAGGTGGTGGGAAAGAGAAAAAGGGCACCCGAAAAAAAGGCGATTTTATTACTATGAAACTTGCAAAAGTACATTTATTTTGTATATTGCTATGCAGACTCTCCATTTGCCTATTTATACATAGTAATACCTGTATTAAGCAGAATCTTGCCTTAAAAAGAAATCCAAAGTTCCTTAAAAAATTCTAATCCAAAATAATTATATTGTCCTTTGCCATTCCGTCTTAAAGGGTTTCATTGTTAAAATTAAAACCCCCATTTAATCAGTAATACTATACATATGTGGAAGTAGTATTACATCTATATCTCATTAATGCTGCAAAACTATGATCACTAATTAATTACAATAAAACTTGCAAGAATGGAATCTATGTATAACATAATCCCGCTTTAAACGGAAAATTTTATATTTTCAAATACGAAATATTACACAATTACACCTAGTAAAACCCGTCTGAAACAGAATTTGCTTTCGTACCGAGCGATCTCGTATTGACCGTTTTTATTGTAATACAGTGGTACCGTGTAATGTTACTGATTAATTAATTCTGTAATACTTAAGTACTATATCTTTACCATCTGTAAACATGATTTAAATATAAGAAATAGCGTACTTTATAAAAAAGCTGTTTCTTTTATTGCTCGCAAAAAATGAGTTAGAGGGATTATCATTTAGAAGAAGATTTTTTCCATTTATTTTGAATGCGCATTTGAAATATTATATAACAATCGCATTTTTTTTTTTGGAGGGGGGGGGGGGGGTTGGAATATTTGAATGTATTTTCAACTGGTATATTCATCAGGATAACGTAAAATATATCAGCTCTCTTAGATTTATATCACAGGAAAGCAAAGAAAGCAGATATTACACTAACTTGTATAACGACAGATTATTATTATTATTTATAAAAGAAAAATTAAATAATATTAACATAAATTGAAATTGAGATACGAGGAATTACAGTATCTAAAAGCGAGCACCATGGTATGCTGTACTAAACATTTAATTGTGATTTATTGTAGAGTGAGATTTAGCGATATATGTACGTTATATAAAATTTAAATCTATTAATAAAATCGATTACTTCCAGTCTAATTTCATAATTAAATCATTACAAATTAATTAAATTTCGAAGTTTATGTAGCAGAAACTGTTCAGAAAAAGATGCATTTAGAGGAAATGAAACGTCTTGTTATTACGAAGATATAAATTCTTTTCAAATTTAGATAAAATTTAATAGCACACAAAACAAATTATACTAGATTCAAACATTATATCAACGGTCGTACGCTTCGGAGAATTTTTCAGGACAAATACCAGTGTTTTAAAATAAAAATAAATCTAGCTTAAACGAGCAAAATTTCGACTTATATAAGGAGCGATTTTCTATAAAAAGATTACGGGTACGGAAGAATTTTCTGGTCTTGAAATGTCAGGGCACATACGACCCCTGTTATTTCAAACCAGAAGGAAGAGAGACCTGTATTGTGAAAACTGTTATGTTGTCCCGGATTAACCAGACATCTTTTTCGAAAGCTATTAGTCAAATAGTGTTAAACGCCCATCCCGCCTCCGTGGACAGCCTACTCAATCATTCACTGATAGAAAGAAGGGGAAAGAAAAAAATCCCTAAGCACTTTTGAGCTACAAAATCACATAACCCCTTCTGCTTTTTGAACAAGTTTTTTCTCGCTATTCAAGTCCTTTTTAACACACATTTTTACAATCTGTTGAAACGCTCAATGGGTTAATAGAGTTAAAAAAAAAAAAAAAACAAGAGTGGTGAACTCAGGGAAAGTATTGACCAATGGAAAAGTGGTGGGAGCAGACTTTTCTGTTAGTAACGAAAAAATGTCTGAGAAAATTGTAATTTAAACCCTTAATTCTCGCTCCCGTCATATTCTCGGGCTGTCTTTTACTCAAATTGTTTGATTCCCACCTGTTTTATAAAATAGTGAAATTGGCTATATTCTAGTATCGTTTTTCCTGTCATTAAATAAGGTGAATATTTCTTTTTCATAAAAGTGGTGCCAATAAGCAATTTGAATTTTTCAACCGTAATTTAATTCAAGCGTTAAGGGGTTAATTATATCTTATTCTTTCAATCACAATCGACTTTTTTTTTTTTTTTTTTTTTTTTTTTTTTTTTTTTTTTTTTTTTTTACATTTTTTTTTAACACTAGAGCGTCCGGAAGTTTTACCCAACCTTAATAAAGTATTTTAACACCAGAATCTTTATTTAAAACTATTTCACTTATTTATCTAAATGAGATTTCTCTAGGTAAAATTTAATTGATTTTACGAAAAAAATTGTTGTTCGAATCGATATTTTATCATTTGATCGGTGCCAAATAGACACCAGCTGGACGTTGTAGTGTTAACAAAGATTTATTTAAATATCACTTTTTATTATTAAGTTTGTTAGAAATTTAAAAAGAAATTATGTTAAAAAATAATGACCTACTTTTGAAAGTAAACTTGCATTTTTTTCAATGATCAAAAATATAATTATTTTAAAAGTCTGAAAATCGAGACCATTGCTAAAAGATAAACTTAGTATCCATTAAAAAACAAGTAATTGTTCTCTTTTTTATGTAAAAACATTATGTTTAAAAAAAAACATGGAGTGAATGTCACCCAGATCGGTATTCCTATGGTGTAGGCGATTTCGTAGTGGAAAAAGCAGTGCTGACGACAAGTCACGACCTGGTCAAGCTACTACGAAAATCCCTACATCGGAATACCGGTCATGTGACATACACTCCGTGCTAACACAATTTGCATTAGACGATATATTTCACTAGCACTCACATTTTCCGCTGTTAAAAATTGTACGAGTGCGCGTTGACACCGTTCGGATGCATCCATGATGCGAAGGATGTCTTTTGACGTGCTCCCACGCTATCATAGACGCATCTGGAGGGATCTGACGATATCGCATGCATTCCCAGCAGTCTGTGCCCTCTATAGGACCATGCGCATTTACCTTTCTCTTCAAACGGCGAAGTAACTACAGCAATGCCACTTTCATTTGGACGACTCTTATTCTATCATATAATTTGCTTCATACCAAACACTACCGTTCTATTGCAAAAGAGAAATTGTCAGAAAGTTTTTCTAAAAGTGATGCTATCACATCAATATCTCATTTTGCATTCTACTTCATAAAATATTTTACATAAACGTTTAATTATAAAAGATTTTGATACATGAACACTTTCACACATGCACTTAACGCTTTTAAAATTTGACAACTCGTTATCTTTTTTTTTTTTTTTTTTTTTTGTACATAACAGGAAATGCTGTAGTGAAAGTAATGCTATGAAAACAATATTTTACAGTCTAAAAATTAAATATTTACACAACAGGAAACTAGTTTGAAATGAAATGTTTTAAATAAATAAAAACGCAAGTGTTGAATCTGTCATATTTATAAGTGCAAAGAGCTACATGCAAACATTTACAAAAGAAAAAAAAAATAATTACTAAATGCACTTGCACAAATTTTACCGACGCATATATTTCGAGTATCACTTTTAAATAGTAATTTCTAAAATTAACTGCGCGAACATTTTCCATAAAGAATGTAAGATATCTCGAAACATTATTATGAAAATTTATACCAATGATATCCACTTGATTTTTGATATTTATTTTATTCCAAAAGTTATTTTAAAATTTAGAATTTTAAAGGGGTACTTAAGCTTGGTTGCATGGACATACAAGTACCTATAATATCAATTGTTAAAGGTTGACAATATATTCTCTTCAAGAGCATTAAATTATTTCAATTCAATTTATTTAACATCCACTTTTTGTGCAGTGTGGCATTAATTCGTTCAAAAATATTTATGATCAATAAACGTGTTTAAAATTTTGAGTACTTTTCGAAACTCCAAATGTGCTATATTTGTACAAAATAAACCACTATAAATAATATTAGAATATCAAAATATATGTACAATATAAAAGTATCATTTAGTACATAAATAAATAAATTTTATATTAATATTGTATTTAAAGGCGAAATGTAAGTAAGGATTTATGTGGTATTCAATATTTACAGTAGCATGATAAAAAATTCTACGTTCACATGCAGAACAAACATTTCTAAAAATTTCACACTTGATCAGTTGTAATAATATCCAAATGTACAATTTTCAACAAAATAGATAGTTATAGAGTGATTTTATTATCGCTAATAAAACCAAATATTAATGTTTTATTATTTGCCTTCTAATGTTTAACACAAGTCTCCAAAAAAGGCTCTTTAAATTTCTAGATGTTTCTCAACAATATTTTTTTTTTTTTTTTTTTTTTTTTTTTTTTGCATTCAGAATGCTATCAATCACTAGAATGCGGCCCACACCATCTGCAGATACTGCAGGCCAAAATCATGACATTTGTTGGGTTCATTGTAGTTGCTTCAATGCAATCAGGATGCAGCTCTTCCCCTACCCTACGCGTCACATATTTTCTACTATCACTTCCAAAGAGCAATATTTTACTCTCATCGCTTCAGATTATTTGCTTCCACTGATTTTCTGATCAATTAATGTGTTCTTTTACCCACTGATTTAGTTTCCTTGTTGCTGGAAATGTAAAGTTTTTTTTTCCCCTCGGAATTCTACCTTTCAGTCAAAAACCTGCTAATCTTCACCTTATTGTTCTTGAACTAACTGAAATTCCCATTGCATCCATTTCACATACAACAGCTTCTGAAGAAATTCTTCTATCTTTGAGGAATATCCTTTTTATCTTTCTATCGTATCTGTCTATAGAAGCATTTGTGGATTTTTTTTCAGACTGATCTTACGTTATTTATCACTGATTTCGTTCCTTCATAACGTAAGCACAACTTTCGTACGCCAGATAAAGTGACTGACTCACCAGCCTGTCTTGCAATTTTAACATAAGAGAGACCATTTTCTCTCAATATTACAATTCTTCTTCTTTTTGTAGGTGTCCAACCAGATACTGTTGTTGATGACATTGTTTTAAATTATTTGCATTAAAAAAATAGAAATATATTAAAAAAAACATTATTCTATTTATTTACACTAGTAATCATCCTTCTGCATAATTCATTCCAGCAAAATACCGCTTTTACAAATCAAAATATACTACAGTTTGTTTACTGACATTTGATTGGTTCTAATAACAGTCATTGTGACTGGCTACGAAGCTTTTATTATAATACAATTCAGCATTCTTGACTAATTCCGTTTATATGTTAGACTAAAGTAAGCGTAACTTTTTTAGTAATGCATATATTTTAATTCTATTTTTTTAATTAAAATCTATATTAAATTTCTTTGAATTTCATATATTAAATTTCCTTGAATTTCATATGTAAGCATTTGTATTTAAGTGAAAATAATATATTCTATAAGCACACAAATTTATGAAACATGAAAATTTCGAAAAATGTCCACAATTTTGGCCACCACTGTATATACAGGGTGTCTCAAAAGGTCGTTTACAAACCTAACATGCTGGTCTATCATACAATGAGGAGCAATGTTTACATTGGAACTTGTGTTCGGAAATGCAAACTACGACCGCTAGAGGACGATGAGCTCAGGTGTGGAGGGGAAGAAAGAAAGGATATCGAAAGAGGTATTAATATGACTTTTATTAAAGAACATGGTTTAATTTACAGAAGGTTTACAAAATACCTTCCATTCTCCGCAATGCATGCTTCACAACGTAGACGCATGCTTTAACGGACACGTTCAATCAGGACAGATGTGTCACGGACACGTGCCGCCGCTTCCACGATCGTGGAGACGAGATCCATATCCGATGTTACGGACTTTTCGTACATCATGGACTTCATCTGGCCCCACAGATAGAAAGCCAGGAGTGTCAGGTCGGGAATCGCGGTTATCATGAGACTGGTCTGCCTCTGCCAATCCACCGATTGGGATATCATCTTTCGAGGTATTCTCGCACAGTGTAGCTAAAATTAGCAGGCGTTCCACTATGCTGAAACCATATGTTTCGGCGTGTAACGGCTGAAACGTCACCCAATAGATCCGGCAAGACTCTTTCTACGAAAATGCGATAGGTATTCCCGTCGAGTCGCTGAGGTAATAAGTAAGGGTCAATTAACATGTCACCGATAATACCAGCCCAGATGTTTACGGTGAAACGTTGTTGATGTGCATGGACACGCGTAGACCTTGGGTTTTCATGCTCCCAGGGATGGGTTTCAGGAAACCGTCCCGTGTAAAACAGGATTTTTCGGAAAACAAAATCCACGTTGGAAAATCCGGCTGTGCGACAACGTTGTTGCAAATACCAGCGTGCGAATGCAACGTGTTGTGGAGAATCGTCAACGCACATTGCCTGTATTCATTGAAGTGGTAGAGGTGTTGCATGTCCTCATGTATTATGCACATAATTCTGAGAGGATGTACAGTCGTGGAAAAAAAGTAAACACAACTACTAACTCCTCAACAAATTATCGTAGACGAAAGTTCCCGGGACCGAACGATTGGAAATAAAGTCTACTTTTAAATGATGTATATAAATTTGCGTAGTGGGCCATCTACATATTAAAACAAATTAAAACTTCATTTTTTTCAAAAGCAATACCCAATTTTAACGAGATATTTCAAATCTTCGGTTCAAACTAGGCCTAGACACTAAATTTCAAGTCACTTGAATAATAAGTTTTTGAATTATAAACATTCAAAATTTAGTGCTTCTAATAATAAATTACATTTTCATATTTTTATTTATATCTCCTTAAATTCTGCTCTTAATGTGCTAATTTTTTGTGTAGTAATAATACTAATATATCCAAACATAAGTACCTTAAATTTGCAATTTTTATAATTTTATGATATGAATTATGAATTATGAAATTGATATAAAAAAATATGAACTGTAACCTACAATTTTTTTGATGGATTTAGGTTTATTAAGTCCTGCTTTATGAAAATCCAAAATTTCACATTTTTCTTCCAAGTAGTTTTCAAATTATGCTTTAAAAAGGCAAAATGATGGGTTAAGGGGCCGTCTATCATAGAAGTGACTAGATATTTTGAAATTTCTTATGCTGTCCTGTAATCTAGCAGACTTCATTGACTGCTTGAGTGATGCTTAAGGTACCTTGATCAAGAAGAGGTCTCTCTCGGTTAACAATCGACTACCAAACTTCAATTTGGATACAGCCCTTAAAATACGCTCGTTTTAAAATAATTAATTTATCGGAAACTTATGGTACGAATTGTCTAAAAACTTGGTTATTTAAATCGTTTATAATTCATTTATGGTGTCAGAATTTTGTACTGGTATTGGAAAAAAGTATTGGTATTGGTAAAGTTATGGTTCGTTTTAATATGTAGATGACCCCCTTAGCAAATTTTATATACATCATTTAGAAGTAGACTTTATTTCCAATCGTTTGGTACTAGTAACTTTCTTCTAAGGTAATTTGTTGAGGAGTTAGTAGGGGGTGTTTACTTTTTGTTCCGCGACTGTACACCCAAGATGCGTTCGCTTGCTCGGAGATTTGTTTGCGGGTTCCTGTCAAATTTCCGTCGAGAGGTTTCCTATACGACAGGCGTGCGTGTAGTGCGTTCTCGACCGAAGTGGCTACGTAACTGGAAAGCTGTTGCTTCACGCAATCTTCCGTGTAATTGTCCAAACAAATCATGACTTAGCTGATGTCTGTTTGAGAACCGCTCAAAGTACATCCGTACTGCCGCGCCATATACGTAATGCATATCGGCCAATTCTGCGTTACTAAACCATTTATCCTTCTCTCGGAACGTCCTCGCCTGAAATGATTACTCTTTCCACTCACCCGTAGTCGCTGCGCTCATTGTCCTCTAGCGGTCGCAGTTTGCATTTTCGATCACAAGTTCCTATGTAATGACAGGCCAGCATGTTAAGTCTGAAACGACCTTTCGAGACACCCTGTATATATATATATATATATAACAGTTATTTATTTTGCATTACTATCTCTGGTCATATAGCCATATCGCAAACATATAAATATATATGTATACTAGATGAACATTTGAACGGAAGGGGGGGGGGGTGTTAGGCTTTGCGAGACACGATCAGTTTTAATTGCCGTAATTGCTTTATACAGACGGCTGCCGTAGCTTGTTACTTTTTAAAAGGAAAGTACCTAACGTTCTTCTTCAAGTTTGGAATAGCTCAGTTGAGGTTTATTCCAATAGAGCTAAAAATGTATAGAAAAGTTCTTGGACCCTTATACCTTGAATTGCCGTACCATTACTTTACATAGTGCGGCAGCCGGATGGTACCTAGTTGAATTAATTCACTCTAATTTATTGGGTATAGCTGCAAACTAGTTTCATTCATCTGAGTTATAACTAAAGCGCTACAACTCGAAGCTGGATGCGTTGGCTTGGAGCATTGGAACGATAAGCCAAAGAATCCTAAATCGTGTCTTCGTCTTGACGTTTTTCGTTCCATTGGAGTAAACCTCAGCTGTGTTGCGACAACCTTGACGATTATTTATCCATTAAAAGAAAAACTTTTAATCTCTTCATTATACCTAAAATTGTTGATTAATAGAGAACTTACTTCGTTAACTAACGTGTCGTTATATTATAGAAACCTTATGCTTAAGCCAAAAATGAGTTAGATAAAATAAAAATAAAAAATTCAATATAATACTATATGATTAAGTTTAAAAGAAAACAATTAATAAAATAATACATGATAAAATTTAAAAGAAAACATTTAATCAAATATTGGATGATGAAATACAAATGAGTTGCTTTCATGTAATCTTATTTTTATCTGCATCGAGCTTCATTGACATTCCTTTATTCGTACTTCTCTTATAAGAAGAAATTGTTTAAACATGTTTCCGAGATTGTTTTTTAATGGTAGATGTTCCTGAAAAACAGTTCTCAGTAAATGAGAAAAATAAATCAATTAACGATTGGGGAATATCGTATATTTTTAGAAGAATAATTTTTGAAAATAAAAGCTTATCATGCCTGATAGATGATTCCATTTCTTTTTTTCACTGTGTAATTATTATGTAATCACTTTTAATGGATTTATATGAAAAATAATATTTTTTGCTACAATTGTTTCTACTGTAAATTGCTAAACGGTTCAAATTAACAAAGGACTTCAAATTATGTTCATGAAATATGCTGTTAAAAAAAAAAAAAAAAAAAAAAAAAAAAAAAAAAAAAGCCAGTTTTCCGGTAGGAACCGGAAAAATAGTTCCCCCGTATCATACAGGAATAATTTCCGATCCAGCTCGGAATAAGTTCCGTAAAAATAAGGAAATAGTCAGTAAAACGGTATTTTACGGATTTTATTCCGAGCTGGGTTGGAAATTATTCCGGTACGATAAGGGCAAGTATTTTTCCTATTCCTACCGGACTAATTTTTATAAAAAAAATTAGTAAAAGAAAATTTGAACTAATTTACAGATACATTTTTAGTAATAACAAATATTAACAATCATTTACCTTTGTTTATTTACTCTATACTTTTTGATATTGCATTCCTTCAATTACCCATTTGGTAGTTTTTGTACAGCATAATTAAGGTTTTATTTCTATTCATTAAAGTATTGACAATGAACCGATCATTAATAGTATGAATCATGACATTTTATCGAGATTTATAATGCTTTTTGACATTTAAATGTCCAAATAAAGAACGGTTTGACCGCTTATATTTTCTATTTTTGGACTGAAAACATTTCAGTTTTAACTCATGACCTTTTCCAAAACAAATATTGTAAGACAAATACAAATATCCAAACGGGAAAGGTTGTATTCAAACTTTAAAAAGTCGCTTCATTTGAATATGATGTTTAGTTTCATCTACGATAAATATGGAATTATAATATAAAAAGCATTAACTGTTTTAATTAACATTTAAGTCTGTTTTGAATGAATGTAAAAAGAGTGAATGGTCTTTTATACAAAATTATAGATTTTTAACTTCTTTAAATAATATGTTTTCTAATAATTATTTGTTCCTAAAATAACTAATGGTATGCTTTTAATCTTAAATTTTAACTCATTTTAACATTTCAGTTATATATTTAAATAAAGTACATTTCTTTCTTTCTTTATTTTTTTTTTTAATTTTACAAAAAAAAATTAAATTAAAATTGTTCATGAAATATTATCATAATCAGCAAATTTGTTTTACACCGAAGCTGTTGATATTATGTGTACAATTAACTAACGCCACTGAGTAATTATTAACTTGTGCTTATTCCATTTTTTTTAAGAATCTAAGAAATGCATTTTTTGTATATGGAAAATTTAATTCTACTGAAATACATAAAATACATTTCAATACTTAATAAAAACATACATGAATATATATAATGTATTAAAAATTTATTTATATTTTTAAATTCTTTCAACGACGAGATGAAAACAGAATATATTAAATTTATGTCAATTTGGTGTATTTAGACGTATAAGCGGTTAAAATACTTAATAAAACATCACCAATATTCTCTCCTTAGAGTACTCCGAATAGTATCTTAAATTAGCAAAATCGTTATTCTGCTGACAATGACAAGCACGAAAAATGCTAAAAGAAAATTTGAAGGTTTTTTTCGGATGGTTCGTGGAAGTGTTCCTTAAAATTTTACATACATAGTTAAAAAAATTTCGGTGAAATTACAGAGAATCTACTGGTAATCCATTATCTTAAGTCTTATGGAAAATTACAGAGATTAGAAAAACAGAGATTCTGTTAAATAACAGAGAATTTATTCGATAAATTTACAGAAGACCCTGTAATTTAACATCGTTAAAAATACAAAAGACTCTCTAAATCAATTTATTTTTAATGAAAATAATTTAACTTAGTTTCTGAAATTAGTGAATTTTAGAACTTCAAAGTATCAGGATTTTTCGAGTAAATTTGAACTGTGGTACCATTTAATTTTTTTACGTACAAGATAAGGGAAATGTCTATAAAACGATGGCCGAGAAACTCAATCGAATGCATTTAACCGAGAACTAGCGTAAATTTACAGAGAGTCTCGTTTTCTTTCCTGTGTTTTTAGAGACAATTTTAACATTGCAAGAAGAAAAGTTGTACTACTTATCCCTCAAATGTATATCCTAAAAGCAAGAAAATGTAAAGTTATTTCCGAAAATGTGAAAAAAGGTTACCAAAACCTTATGCTAAATTTCCCTGCCTTTGCATTCAGTCGAACTTCAGAGTAACGTTTTTCAGTGATTTGAGTTACGGGAAACTTTGATACCGGCCGAGGACAAAATCATTTTTTAAAGTGATGACATAGAACTCAGTTCATGACATCGCTGTTGAAAATATCTGCAAAGAAAGCTGTACTAAGGAGGAAACAATTAAACAAGCGCTTCTTGGCTGATCGAGTTGGCGTTAATAATGCGATCAGATGTTATGAAAATCAACAATTGTACAGCTAATAACAATAATGAAATAATAAAAATATTAATAAAACACAATTTTTGAGTAGAATTTAGGAAATAGTAGCTTAGAGTGCTACATAAATGCATTTTAAGTTTCTAAATGTAGGATTAAACTATTTAGCATGACCCTAAAAATTGTAAAATTTTCTTATCATCAAGCATTATTATTGGAGACACTGATTTTAGAAAGTAATGTTCTCGTTCTGGACGATATGCGAATCAACCGGAGATTGATAATCAAAGTGAAACAGATAGCAACAAAATTAAATTTACCCAAAACAGATATTTTGCGCATAACTTACGTTTTTTGCAACTAAGAATGTTAGGGCACCTCATTTTGTAAATAAGCTAATAATAGCTATTAGTCTGTTTTTGTCAGCAGTTGATTCATTTTAGCAGTATGTGAAATTGGAAAATATTGTTTGCTCTATAACAGTTAACCCATTTCCCACTGGAATACTCTAGATACAAACATTAAAAAAACTAGTTTGAAGACGATTATTTAGGGATAAAGAAAGTCTAATAGAATTACATTTCATACTAGAAATAAAATTGAATTTCTCTATATTTCATATATATTTTTTAATTTATATAACAATATAAAGAATAACTATTAAAAAATGTATGGCCTTTAAAAATGTGAGTGATTAATGTTTAACTTTACGTTGAATCAACCATAGTGAGAAACATCTTTTTAAATTTTTCGAAAATAGTTGAAAATTCTTTATGAATTTATTTTGTAAGACTTTCTAGATGTTTGTCCGTCAGTTTGTATATGCCTAGTCTTATTCGCGTAAATGTACTCGGCTTGGCATTTAACTTTCTTTTCCTTTCTTTCTTACCGATGACCAGGCCCCTACCTGACGGGTTGCCCCAGCTTAACGGGTTTAGTACCTGACATCGGGGCGAGTGACCACCTAATCGCCGCGAGCGGCAATAAACCTGACATGGTTGCCTCGATCGTCATCCTATTTGCAGCGCCTACTGCTCGTTTGTGTATACTTTGTTTTGCCGGTTACTTAACGCTATATCCTGTCGTTTGGCACCTGCACATTGCTACTTAAGTTGATCTCGTAATTTAGAACCTTGATCAGATGACGAGGCCTTCACCTGGCAAGGCACCTCCAGAGGTATAATTCACAGGTAACTTGGAGGACTTTGCACCCACGACGGATTTTACATGCACCAGGTGCCATTAGCGTACATGACGGAATTTTAGCCGGAAGATAGCATGGATCCTGCGACCAACGGCTACGAGTATAATGCTCTACCTGCTTGGCCACCGCTGCCCAATCTAATTGGGATAGCTTGGACTTTTTGAAGCCTAATTGATGATGCATACTTGTCAAATGAAAATGATTATTATTTTTATTTTATTATATTATTTTATTTTATTTACTTATTTATTTATTTATTTATTTATTTGTATGGGCGGGGGGGAGGTAGAGAAAACAAAGAATGGGTCCCCGCAGGTAGACAAATTGCACCAACTGTTAATTTTTTTGGGCCGAATGAATAGGCAAACTTAGCGTTGCAAGGGACATAAGACTACGCCTTTCTACCGTACCCCCACCGTGTAAAAAACTGGCTCCCTGGGCTTTGACATTGGAGCGGGTCCGGTAGCTCCTGCAGAAAGCGCATATATAAAGAGAGGCTTAGTCCAAAAAAAAAAAAAAAAGATATAAAATAATACATTAAAAAAAATTATAAATAACAATAAAAAGATTTAACATTATTTACCTTTTTTTTTTTTTTTTCGCATGAAGAGGTTCTTCATACGCTGCCCCGAAATACGTATCATAGTGATAATTCAACGTGAGCATTTTTTCCCCTTTTTTTAAATTTTTATAACCTGAAGCAGACAGATTGTTAGTATGGGATTGGGTGTCCCTCTAGAAATCGATGTGTGTGTGTGTGTGTGTGTGTGTTTTCTTTTCCCTACTGTGATATTATGTCTATGTTTTCAGTTAGCCATCTGGCCACTGATTTACCCTTTTTCTGTACGTGTTTGTTGTTTGCTAGTTGTCTGTGCCAAAGTTGCTCGTTATTTATTGTTATTTGGACCAGATGGTGTTGTTGTGTTAGCGGGCAGGATGTAAGATAGTGTTTAGGGGTTCCAATTTCTCTACATGCGCAGTTTGGTGTGTTTTTGCGTTTAAATCTGTGTAGGTAGTCAGGGAATGCTCCATGACCCGTGTAAATTTGACTTAATAGTTTGCAGCCCATTAGTCTGCTTGTGTTAACTGTTGGGAAGTATTCATATGTTGTCCTGCCCTTGTCCCCGTAATCCCAGACATTTAACTTTCAGTTTCACTATAAGCTGTTCGTCGTTTAAAATGAAATGTGTAGCATTTATAATACGTTTACAATTACACAAAAAAAAAATTCATTTTGGTCCATAGAAACAAATCATTGGAGGTGCATTTTACTTAACATTAAAATACAGTTTTTTTTTTTTTTTTTTTTTTTTACAGTAGGAAAGTGTTTCATATATATGGTCGATGCATGATTTTTCTTTCTTGTTTAAATACTTATAGTCAATGCGTTATTGTTTAACGCCTTTGCATGCAATTTTTTAATTTTTGTACTTATGTATTCTGTTTTTTTTTTTCGTAACTATTAATGTCAATTCTAAGCACTGTGGAGTAAAAAGTACATACAGAAACATTAGCATTAGTTTACTTTCGTTTAAAGTTACATAATTATTACTATGTTAGCTGTGTTTATTATAGAGCATTTAAATTTGCAAGATAGTTATTTGCACGAAAACTATTAATTAGTAGAGTTCAAACATAAGTAAAATACAGGTCTTACACGAAACATAGAATTTACTTTAATGGGAGTTTCTTAAGTGAAAACTATCTTTAGTTTGTAAATAAACGTTAATTTCGTAAACAATAATTAGTTATCAAGGTATTGCATTTAAGAACTTTCTATTTTAGAAACGAAAAGTACTGTAAAAAGAAAAAAAAAATTCCGTCCTATATTTGCAAAGTAAAATGTAATTATTTAGCGTTAGTAAAATATGTCTGTGGAGAAACTATAATATAAAGTTACTCACATAATTAAGTTTATAAGAATATCCTAATTTATAGAATACAGTATGATCAATTTTACAGTAAAATTTATTTCTTCAGCTTTATCATAAAACATTATGTAGACGAAATATAAATTTATGCCAACTAGGTTTAATATTTGCTTACTAGATCACAACTCAGCAACATGTCTGATTGTAGATTTTAGCACTGAGTGTTACGAAGTAACCTTATGATACAGTACTAATACTTTCTCATCAAATTGATATCTTACAATTGATCTATCGCTAGCAATTTAATTACGGTATTAGTCAACTAATTTGTGCAAACTCTATACAATATCTATATGTATATCTATCTATTCTTGCTCTACATAATAGTGTTATTTTTGTTATAAATTTTATCTTTGTAGTCATTATAGGAAATTTAAAAAAACAATAAATGAATGAAAGCTTAATATGAATTGTTTACTATTTTATTTACATAGATTGCACTCATATAAGTAAGTCTACGAAATGAACATTTCATGCAAGATTTCACTTTTGGTATGAACTCGTAAGTGATTTTATCAACCACGGAACTTTATTCCCATATATTAAATGACTTCTACTTTCACAAACACTACACTGAAAGATTGAAATATGCCGCATTACATGAAATGTAAGACATAAGTTGAGCTAAAAGTTACAAAATAAATTTGAGGGTTTTGATATTATATCGCTTCTTTATTTTCGGCTATTTAAATATTTCTTTTTCCCAAGTAGTATTATCTTATTTAATTTCATTTAGAAAATAATCGCTAATATGGAATATGCATATAAAAAAAATACTTCTTCTGAATGTAGGTTGTAAATGCGATTTATCATTCCACTTTAAAAGTTTCAATTTGACACATACTTAGAAACGAATAGGCGTTACACCTGAATAATTCATATCATTGTTTCAGTAAAGTAAAAATAAGGTGCAAAATAAATTGCAGATCCATGACTATACATTGACAAAAAAAGAATTCCACCAGTCGGAAGCATTATACTGACAAATATAAGTTAGTCGCGTTACATGAAATTTCGAATATAAGTTGTATTAAAAATATCCAAGTAAAGAATTTTAAAACAACCTTGTAATTTTATATAATGAAAATTTAATTTTCGAAAAGAAAATTACTTTTAAAAATAATGTGTAGGATGTTATGTAGGATATAAAGTAATATTATAATTTTATATTATAAAAATTTAATTTTCGAAAAGAATGTTACTTTTAAAAATAATTGAGTAGGATGTTATTGGATGTTATTATCTTAATTCTAATTGACGAAAGGTTTCGTTAGTTAATTTAAATGTTACAATTTGTTGCACAGTTCTACGTAAGAGTGGGGAATGTAAGTTATAATTCATTTAAACAGAAAGTATTATATTTCGTCCAAAGTATTTATATGTTAAAGAAATTCGAATGATATGATATATATATATATATGTATATATGTACATATGTATATCATAAACTAATTTTTGTGTAATTATGTTACACCTTTTTCATCTTTTGAATTATCATTTCAGTCATTAAAAGTACAAAAATATATATAGAAATGAATTGACAAAAATTCAATACAAGCAATTTTGCATACAATCATTTTTACAACATTTACAACAACACAAACATTCAGCAAAATATTTTGGGTATATTAGCATATCTAGCAGCTAATAGATCGTGATATTCTAAATAAGAAATATGTCGAAATATTTTTTCTTAAATACTACCTAGGACTGCATTCATAATTTTACTGCATGACAGAAATAAATATTATGCGCATAGATTAAAGAAACTGCAATGGAAAATGAATGGAAACTCTGTAATATTTTTATGTTAATTTATACTGAATGTAATTTGAAGAAATTTCTTAAATAAATAACTGATTCATTAATATGCATTCGAAATGCAAATGTCATTTCCATCACTAAATTTTATTTTCCTACAATATATAAATTCGGCTTCGATAAACAAACATTGGACATTAAAAAGGGATTATACAATTATATATTTATTGAACTATAACAAAAGCGCGGAGTTAGAGGAAGAATTCGTATCGTATTTGTTTGCATTTTAATTTGTTTCTTGGTATAAATTAATCATGGATAAATATTCTTTTACATAGAACGTTCGCATAGTCTTTTCTTTGCGGTTTTCTGAATTATTTAATATTACGTCATTCATTCGAAATGATAACATTTGCTAGACTGTTTATTCTTAAGTTTCAGGTGTTATAAAATTTGAAAGAAAAGATAAAAAAAAACCCATCTATATGCAGATTCCTTTGATAAAGATCGGAGTGGTATTTCGAATAGTAATGACAAGAGCATGATATAGGGAGAGAGTGCATACATGTTTGTGATTTTGTTTACATTAGTATGTGTTTTTAATCAAATTATGATATAAGTCAGTACACAATGTTTCAAATTGGAGTTCTTAGATTTGAGTCTGCATTTTTAGAAGTTGTTACATACAGAAGAACAAGAGAACTCTATTGGCAGAGATGAATGTATAATCATTCGAAATAAAAGTGGATAGATCTATGTTACGCTTTCTTTTGGCAGATTTTCCATTAGTCTTTGCCAAATCTAGTGCCGCATTCTTATTTTTAAACGAATGCACAACTTTGCAAGTAGCAATATTGTGCATTCAAAAGTCACCTGAAATACTCGCACCCGCACACAAAAAAAGTAATGAAAGCCAATTAAATAAGAAGCGCTATGAACTTAATTTCACTGACATTGACGCACAGAATACAAAATGGCTAAGTGGTTCCTAAATTTCTAAGTCAACATATGGATTTTCAGTTCTTTTCTATTTTAAAATCTTGAATAACATATAGAATATATATATATATATATAATTAAATAGACACATAAAGAGATTATATTTTGAAATCCAGTATTGTTTTGAAAATAGGTTGATCCTTTCGAACGGTAATGCTGCGATGTGTATTAAAAAATATATAGTTTAGAGAAATCGCATGGAAGAAAAGAAAGTAATCGAATTTCAGCATACAGATGATTTGCATACTCTAATTTCCTAAATAATTTAAATAATCAGAAGTCGTTTCAGGCACATATTCTTTAATACTGCAAGGATGTAAAATATGAAAAATAAATTTATTAATGGACACAATTTTTTTATATCAATCAAACTCGCATGTAATAACAAATTATCTATACTAAACTTATTAAATTGCCAAAAATAAAATATTAATAAACTGACATGTATGTGTAAAGAGTGTCATCGTAATGCTTGTATCCACAGTATAAACTAAAGAATCGGACGAATATGATTTTTTAACTAACATTCCATTTAACTAACGCTCAGTATTCTGATTTTAAATGGGATTTTGTTTGTATAACCTTTATTATACTTTTAAATGTACAGTCGTGGAAAACTCATCCAACAAATTCCGCAACGAATTATTGTAGAAGAAAGCTACTGTTACCAAAGGATTGGAAATAAAGTCTACTTAAATGATGTACATAAAATTTGCTTAGGGTGCCACCTACCATATCATACCATATCATTTTCCATATCAAAACAAATCCAAACTTTTTTTTTCAATAGCAACACCCAAGTTTTACACAATAAAGAAATTCTGCATCTTTCAATTCGTCTAAATACAAATCTTCATGAAATTCGGTCAATTAGTTTCAGAGAAAATAATTAATTTTATATGAGCATATTTTATGGGCTGAATCCAAATTGAATTCGCTACTCGATTATTGAAATGTTACAGAATGATTATGTTACTTCCATTAATGTATTATTTCTTGCCAATATTGTCTGTACCATGTCAAACTATCCAATGTGAAAATAGCCACTTTTCAGGAGGGCAAAAAAACTGTTTTAATTGTGGATTCAAAATCAGCGCCAAGCAGAAGTAAGCAATTATTATATTTTTCGGATGCTGATTTACATCCTATTTAAGCATGCTATTGAGATAAATCATTTGAATAATTTTACTCGCCAAAAAAATCACATTGGATAGTTTGATATGGTATGCTTATTTGTACGTTTTCAGCCTCGTTGTATTTTTTCCGCTTCAAACTATCCATTATGCCACATTGGATAGTTTGACTTGAAAAAATTTTGTGCTTTTACCAAGTTCACCATTCCATAGTAGCGCATATGGTATATTGGATAATTTGACTTGTAAAAATTTTGTGCTTTTCCCAGATTCGCCGTTTCATAGTAGCAAATGTATCGTATTTAATAGTTTAATTTGTAAAAATTTTGGTATTTACATATTCAATATAAAACTCTTAAGACTTTTCTTTAATAATTTTAATAACGAATATACAGTAAATTAATAAAGAAATTAGCTTATTTTTAAACATTCTGTAAATTTTATAAAATATAAGAAAACTAAAATATCCCAAATAAAAGGCTGGGCAATAACGGGCACTTCATAACCGTAATTATAAATAGTAATCTTCGCGCTATTTGTTCTAAGAAATTCATGGGCCGCTTTCTACCACTATTTTCGAATAGAAATCTTTGATTTATTTAATCCCCCTTTTTAAAAAAAGTTGTAACAAATGACTTTGAAGAAAATTTGGAAGAAATCCATAATAGGGTCTTTTAATAAAATAATTGCAAATGTTCTCCGGAACGTGGGGAATGATAAAGGGGTAATCCCATTTTCTCAACACTTTCTTGATCACTAAAAAAGCTTTTATGACTTTTGATTTACTTTTCTGTCATCTCACTGTTCTCTATCTCTTGTAAATATAATCGGATTGTCATATAACTTATTTATGTTTTTGATGTTTACTATGGACTTACTGAAAACGAAGGGTGTAGCATTTATAGATCATTTACAGGGACACTTAAAAGAATCCTGTTACATTACTCTTAATGGAGAAAGAAACATTTGTGTTTCAGTTTAATTATGGTACACTGATTCAAACATAATGAAATTTATATACATTATTGAAGTACCCAGCAACATGCCTACTTTAGAATATGACGTGTATAACAGTTATTGTTCATTTACAGGGGCACACAAAATATTTCGGTTAAAGTGCAGTCTATTAGCGATAATTGCTGGAAATGCGGTTTTTATTATGGTATATGTTTTAAAACTATGTGCATACTACGTGATACGTATAAATTCTATAGATTGTATACAGGACTGCGCAAAATAATTCGTTAGCGATACTAAGTATGATTCTGAATTGCTTAAACGTAGGTTATAATTGCGTTCTGCATTTCAAACTTGAACTATAGTTAGTATATGAGACGTTTGTGGGATATAAGTAAAATCATATACAGGGCCACTCAAAAATCTAGAAACATATCAATTATGGATGATAAATTCTGGAAGTATCATTTTAATAGTTTAAGCTTCTTTTAGTTTGCATTAAATTTTTAGCGTATTATATGGCATGTATAAAAATCTGTAGGTAATATACAGGGTTGTACAAAAGAATTCAGTTATGCTCGTCTATTGGCAGAAATTACTGAATGCGAATTTTCAACCTATTATACTTTTTAACACTTTCCAAAAAGGTTGAAAAGTGTTGATGAATTCGGTTTGTCTGTCCACTCTCTAACTCACGAAATTGAAAAATGTTAATGGTGCTTACAATGACATCTTCGGTATTGCATATGAAGTGTGTAACATTAATAGTTCATTTACAGGGGCACTCAAAAGATTTCTATTACATCATGGTATGTGGGAAAAAAATCGTTTGGAGAGTATTTTAATGACATTACGCTACTTCAAATGTATTAAAACTGATATAAATCCCTGAATTTCATTACAAGAAGATTACAACAGAATAGGGCATGCATTCATAGCATTTGTAGTTCATTTACATGGACACACAAAAGAAATCGGTTATAGTACTGTCTTTGAGCAATAATTGCTGGAAGTGCGTTTCTGAATTTCGTTATGCGCTTTCCAATTTAATTATTTATTTCGCATTCTCTTTAAAAAATCTATACCTCGTATACATGGCTGCACAAGAGAATTCACTAAAAAACAATTACCGTCCATTGACTAAAAAAGTTCTTGAATCAGTTTGTGAAGCCCTGTAAGTGATCTATAGATCTGTATATAACCTAGATAGTATGTGACAATTTAGTTTAATTAGAAAACGCGTAATTTACACTTTCAACTTTTAGAAATTTTCACCAATAAACGGAAATATACTCGAACTTCTTGTATAGCCCTGTATTATTATCTACAGATTTTTATACATGTTACGTCATATGATAAAATTTAATTCAGGCAAAAAATTATTATAAACACACTTCCAGAAATTACCAGTCATAGCCGGCAATATTTTCAGTTTTTTGCGTAGCCCTGCATGTTAGGAATTTTTGTTAGGATTTTTTACTAATATATTTTGGTATAGTAAAAAGAAATAATAGACTGAATTTGCATAACTCAATTAAAAACCACCTTTTATAAATTCACGCCCATACAAATTAATGCTTTCAAATTCTTTTGTATAGCCCTGTATATAATCAATAGAATTTATACGCAGCACGTAATATTCAAATAGTTAAAAACTCATACTATAATTGAAAACGCACTTCAAGCAATTATCGCTAATAGACAGCAGTGTAACCGAATTCTTTTGTGTGTCTTTGTAAATTAACGATAACTTTCATACATGTCATATTTCATATTATACAGTAAGCAACGTATGTTGCAAATCAAGTACGCATGTCAATTTCACTTTGTTTGGAATATTTTAACATTATTATAATATGCTTCAAACATTTTTTTTTATTTTACTATAAATCATTATACAACAAAATTATTTTGTATGAACCTATAAATAATAATAAATGACTTGCATACCATATTCTGCATAAAACATGATGTAATACACTTGATAAATCCATATCAATTTCATTATGTTTTAAATATCGTAACATCACTAAAGGACACCGCTCTTTTTTCCTATTGAGTGTAATGTAACGAGATTCTTTTGAGTGTCCTTGTAAATTATAAAAATTCTCCCATTCCATTTTGAATAGAAAACATGTGCTATAGTAAACGTCAAAAACACATGCCAATTGCTTTAAATTTCTATCCATAAATAAAACAGTTTTTGTCTTCCTGATAAAAAGGCTATTTTCATATTGAATAGTTTGACATGGTAGGAATGCTTAGAAAAAGAAAAATATCCAAATATTTGCGGGAAAGTATCGAATATGCCATATTGGACAGTTTGACATTGTAAATTTTAGAAAAAGGTGCATATTGGATACTTTGAAAGAGTCATTATCTAAGTTTCTAAACAAGCCAGAGACGTGACGATTTGGCTTAGTGTGTATCATGCACAATACAGCAAAATGGCACAAAATATGAAAAATGCATTTTTTCACATTGGATAGTTTGATATGGTAGCGCCGATATGACCACTGCTCTCGCCTAATATGTATCAACTATTGCCAGGCCAAATGTTTCGATAAAATAAGTAAAATGTTTTTATTTTTTCAGATTTTTTATTCTGCACATCATAGACGGTGATTTCAATCATCATTTTGATGTTAATTCAAAAACTGCTTTGAAGAAAAATTTGAAATTGAGATTTCGCAGAAACCAAGACATAATAAATATAAACATACTTACATAATTCTAATAATATGGGGTTTTTTTTATTACAAACTCAAAGTTTTTTTTTGTTTTATAACAGTACTAAAATTATCACATTAGAATTATAAATTCAAGAGTTATAATAACATAAAAATTTAATTTAACATTAGAAGCTCTGAATTTTGAATGTATATAATTCAAAAAGTAATCTTCCAAATGACTTGGAATTTCGTTTTTAGGCTTAGTTTGAACCGACGATTTAAAATATATTGCCAAAATTGGGTGTTCGCCTTTGAAAAAAAAAGTTTGTCCAGGTTTTGATTTGTAGATGCCCCCCTAAACAAATTTTATGCACATCATTTAAAAGTAGACTTTATTTCCAATCATTTGATATCAGTAACTTTATTCTATTATAAATTGTTGAAGAGTTAGTAAGTGGTGTTTATTTATTTCCACGACTATGCATAAGAATATAAACAAAAAGAAAAATGGAAAAATACAAAGCAATAAACAATTACTCTAGGAAATGAATAAGCTGTCTCCGTTCTCTTATTTCCAGAGTCAGAAAAGAAAAAAATCTTTGACTTATTCTTCTTTAAAGGAAAAAAATCCGGGTGCTTCTTCTTTCTTGTTGTGATTCACATTTGCTATGAAGCAGCATAATTTACGAATGTGTCCTTCCTCGCTAATTTATTATTTCTGTATTGTTACTTCTCTTTACTAATTTATTGTCTTTTTTAAGAATATTTCTCAATTAAGATATTATTTCGATTCAAAAAAGATTTCTGATAAATATGCATAATGTAAATTGTATTGTTGCCATTGTATATTGTATTTTGATAGACTTATTAAAAAAATATTATTTTATAATGTGTTCAAAAACAGTAGCATAAAAATAGAATTATTTAAATTTCAAAATAATCATCAACGTTAAAAAAAAAGAAAATGTTTAAAAATATTTTTAAGAAAAATTTTATTTTATGATTTGCATAAAGAGATGTCCTTTTGGTGAAGCCGCTAGAAACATATTTAAAATAATTATTCAAATTTTATATTAAATATTTTTGATACATACTGCATCTTATATCATTTAAAATTCATAGTCAGCATCTCGTCAGAGAAACCGTTTCATTAATTCTGTTTGTTTTTGTTTACTTGTGACTTTTCGCACCTCTCATTGGTCATATTTTGAAATAACGATTTGGCTAATTTTTTTTCTGCTATATTTAATTTTGTATATTTTCTGCTAAATTAATTTACTCGTCTTCTGAAATGCATATCATGCAGCTTGGACCGTTTATGAGCACCGCTATTTTTACTGCTTTATTCTAATCAGTTTTTAAAAATAATTTTATCGAATAATAAATTGAAGAAGTCTTACAAGAGAAATTGATTTAATTTCACTTGGGTGAAAAATGTCCATTCCAGTATTCGAATTACAGATCGTTGGCTTCTCGCCCTGATTTTCTACTAACAAAGTTTCGTTTTTCTCAAAAAAAAAAAAAAAAAAAAAAATACTAAAGTAGAAAAAGTAAATTCTTTGAAGAATTCAGACACATTAAAAAAATAATAACGATTGAACGAAAGCATGTCTGAAATACAGACAATTATAAAGTTAAGACCTTTTTTTTAACCAGCATATTGAAAATTCTTGGACGCACCAAATGTGTCAGATTTGCATGTTCGTAGACAGCAATAAACCTTACTATGATTATATTCTTCAAAAATTGTAACATAAAAGTAAACACAAGTTCTTAATGATTGAGAAAAACTTTTATCTTTTTTATTATAAAAATATTATTATTACAAACACTATTACTAGTATTATTACTGCTACATTTATATTACTCAAATTCATATCGAAAATAGAATTTGATAACACTAAAATTTTATTGTGAGATTTATTTTTATTCAGTCATGCAACAGTATTTAGATTTTATGGTTTTCAGTTCATCTTCTTCTATGGTTGAAACATATGTCAGAACAAAAGTGAAAATGAAAACCATAAATACAAAGCCAAAGATACTTTCTCTTTTAAAATCAATAAACAGATAGCACTTCTCTGTTATTTCTCGAGTTCTTTGTGTAAATGAAAATTTCAAAACACATTATTCTTTTGGAAGAAAAAATATTGTATTATTTTGTGTTGTATTTCTTTTTTTACATTCAGAAGTACGATTTAAGAATTTATCGTTACTTTTAAATTTTATTTAGTTGTGAGAATTATTTTTATTCAAGGAATAAAGATACATAAACGAAAATTTGACAAAAAGTTTTAAACGTTGAAGGTAATGCATTAATAATCGGTTTTTGAAGTTATTATTGGTTTTTGAAATTATTATTCTGTATAATCTAAAATATTTTAATAGTTGATATTTAATGTAGTAGTATCCCCCACATACCTCGAAAAATTTGGGTTTAGACGCACGAAGCGTACCAGATTTGGACATTTGAAGATCGCATTAAACCTTACCATGATAATATTTTTTAACATAGTAACATAAAAGTTAACATAAGTTCTTAATGGGAGTGGAAAACTTTTATCTTTTGTATTATAAACAATAATTATTATTATTACAATCACTATTGCTAGTATTATTACTGTGAAGGTGTCTACCTTTACATATTAATTTTAATAGTTTTCCCCTTCTCCCCCCCTTTAAAATTATGTCTTTTCTAAATTGTTAACTTTAATTATCTGTCTGCATTTGGATTCAATTTATTTCAGGGCTTAATTTCTAAGAAAAAAAGGACCGGAGCCCTAATATTTTGTGACACTGGTACTACAACTGTACCGTTTTTCCTCATAACCCCCCCCCCACCACCACCCGCCCCTGTCACTCCAATATTTATATTTCGTACATTGTTTGCAAAACCTAAAACATTTTTTTTTCTTTAGCAAAATAAAAATTTGAAAAATATCTATCAGCATATACTTAGCTGTCAACTATTCCACTTTTTAGTTATCACTCCTTCCGAATCGTAATCTTTGCCTAGTTTTAGTGTTAATTAATTGCAAAATTCTGCAAATAAATATGGTAAGTATTATGATTCGGAAATAGTGTTAACACAAAAAAGGGATAGTTCGTAGCTAAGCATTTTTTCATAAAAATGCATAGCTACGAATTGCACTGGGCTCCGGAGCCCTGTATTTATGAGCTCCGGTGAATTACGACCAATATTTAAATATTTACTAAAAACAGAGAAGTACCGGAGCTGGGCTTCGGTGTGCTCCGGCGCAAATTAAGCTCTGATTTATTTTGAAACGGTCATTTCCTTTTATAAAATTAAGGAGTCATTTCTTAATCTGTCTAACCTTTTAACCGCAAGGACCCAGCTTGGAATAAAATTCGTAAAAAAAGGAAATAGTCTATAAAACGGTATTTTATGGATTTTATTCCAAGCTGGGTCGGAAATTTTACCGGTACGATAAGGGCAACTATTTTTCCGATTCCTACAGGAAAACTGGTCGTATTTTTTTTACAGTGCACTGCATTAAAAATGAAAGAAATAATATCCTTTTCCCACTTAACAACGTCTTTCATATTTCATACTTGTGCCTATTTTTAGTTGCTATGCAGAGTTTGCCCAGACACTTTACTTCTACACTTTTATCCGTTACGCCACACGCAACATGTAATTCATTTCATTATTGGTATTCGGTCTTTAATTTATTTTATTTTATTAACGTTCGTTTTTCGAGTTTCAATCCCATGAGACTTTTGGAAACCCCCTGTGGAACGTTGACTTGTGGTTTTCGGGTACCCATAAATTCTTCGTTATCGGTCGGCGTTAAATAATTCCTACTACCCTTGCTCACATTGAGTTATACTTAACGGGCCCTGTCTCCACATGTCTCCACTCAATTTATTCTCACCATATTGCATACGTAATTGGCGAACATGTATAGGTAGTGCTGCCAATACTCGATCATTTCCAGAAAATGTAAATTACTCACTCCCTTCTTGACTGTTGAGCTGAAAACATAAAATATAAATACCCTGCTCTCCTCTCCAGCCACCGGTCGCTTGTTTTCGGCATTTTCTCCCTTTGTGACTATCTGAATTGGATCCTGGTATTAAAAAATTGAAAATAAAACTTATTGTTCATGCACGATGTCTGTACTTCAGTTTACAGTCACTAACTCCATCTCATAGTATCAGACATCTACTACTTCTAACCTCCAGAATACTTATACGGCAGCAGATCAACTTCATAATTACTACTATTTATTATTAATATTCATATTACTTAAATCCATATTGAACGTATAATTTGACAGCACTAAAACTTTATCTTGAGATTTATTTTTATTCAGTCATACAACAGTATCCAGATTTTAATAGTTTTCAGTTGATCTTCTTTTATGGTTTGAAACATGTGTCAGAACAAAAGTGAAAATCAAAACCATAAATACAAAGCCAAATATACTTTCTCTTTCAAATCAATAAACAGATACTTCTCTGTTATTTCCCAAGTTCTTTGTGTAAATGAAAATTTCAGAACATATTCGTCTTTTGGAAAAAAAATATTGTATTCTTTTGTGTTGTGTTTCTCTTTTTACATTCAGTAGTATGATTTACCAATATATCGTTATTTTTTTCAATTTTATTTAGTTGTGAGAATTATTTTTGTTCATGAAATAATGATGGATAAAGGAAATTTCGATAGAAATTTTAAACGTGGAAGGTAATGCATTGATAATCTATTTTTGACATTGTTATTCTATATAATCTGAAATATTTTAATAGTTGATTTTAAATTTATTTGGATACTTATTACCGCAAAATGTTTGGATTTACTCTTAGCAACTTAGTAACAGATATTTTCCTTTATTTAAAACCTATTGTTAACAAAATTTATCCTGCACTCCAATTAAATATTACCCAAATATCTTTCCAAAATAAAGTATATTTGTTAAATGTTAGTTGAATCAGGATTATCAAAGATTTGTTATTAGAGAAGGAGTGTTTACTATTCCTTCGAATGCTGAAAAAGCATTTTTATGTGTACTAAAATAAACTGTAAATTTTACACTTATTGTACGTATATTGATAGATGGATTTAAGACGGGAGATCACGGTAAGCAGCCTGAAAATGACAATAATTAAACCAGCAGGATTAAATCTGTAGATAAAAAACCTTGGAACGAAGTAGAACAATTTTTTTCTATAATTTCGCACTTTCTTATAGTTTGAAAATAAAAATCAGATATATGTATTTAGCAATGTTAATTAAGTGAACACTGACTGCAAAAATCGCTTTTTAAAAAATATGAATACTAAAATATTCATTTTGCGAGCAAGATTTTAAAATTTCTACTTCAAATCCATATTTAATACTTATTTTCACCTAAATTGATACACTATACTTTAAATTGAACCTAAAATTAAAAGTACATTAAAATTCATTAGCATAATTAATGGCTTTTATACTCATGCTCACTAAATTTACCAAAAAAAATTAGATTTCATTTTTCAATACACAAATTTCTTTGACAAAAAAACAATCGGAATTTAGGTTCAGCATAAGAGTATACATGAAAAATTTTAATTTGCAAAATGGGTAGGTAATGTGATAAGTACATTTCAAACGTAATTGCGCGCAAATGCCAAAACTTGCAGTTTTGAGGAAAAAGTCTTCAAATCTAACTTCATGGCATAACAGCAAATGTGTATATGCAAGGTTTTTTAAGCGATAAATTCTGTTCTAGTTGGAATCTCTATAAAATTCATTTTGCAGTGGATTTCTAATATTTAAAGGGATCCCATGTGAAAATTTCAAAAATCCATTTTTAACGTGATCATCAAACTAGCATATATAAGATGGATATGTAAGGCGAATGTACGTCAGAATACAAATCAGCAATTTTTAAAATACGGATGAACTGTATCGCGGAAGCAATTTAAACCTTTAAATCTATTTTAAAATATTAAAACACTCCTGTATAATATCTGTTACATAGACAATAGGCAGTGTAATGCTGTTGTTGTTTTTTACCTTTGTTTACTAATATGAGCGACACCTTTCTGTTTAATAGACATCCCAATAAGTATTTAAAAAACACGTTAAATAAATTTCGTACATTATAAAACATTCATAGACTTTGTATATTGAAAGATAGATATCAACATATAATGTAGATATATTATGCAATTGGAATGTATCTAGAAACGTAAGTCTAGATATATGAAACTACGAAAATAATATTTAAAGTACATGGTATGAAAGTTATTAAAATTTGTAAAAGTATTTCAGATTATTAGTCCATTCGCAGGTTATATCTACAAATTAGGCAATTATTTGGTGTATTTTTCTTTTATTTCTTTTATTTATTTATACCCTTCTGTTTAAAGACATGATAAGTTTTTCTAAAATAACTTAAGCAAACCTTGTGCATCCATAACAAATTCTAACGTTATTTTCTCATACATATTAATTTTATTCAAAAAATACAATTCGACTCCAAGATTTTTACTAAGAATAATTGATTTCCTAAAAGAATGTTTTTTGTACTAAAATAAAAATGATGATGTTTGAAATGTCTTTTTTGTATGATACTATACTTAGTTTAAAACCATGAGAATTCACTCTTTAAGAATTTCTGCAAAGCAGCCAGATCGCACACGATAATTTAGGTTCATAAAAATATACACAGAGTTCTCTCTCTTGCTGACTTCCTTGATCTTTTTCATGAATAGCCCCTGGAATTATGACATTTACAATGTGCTGAATTTGCCTATTTTTCTGTTATAAATGTACTTTTCCTTTTGAACACAGGTCGTACAATTTAGGAAGATTTATTTTAATTTTGGAAGCTATATGACAGGGAGAATTGCCAAATTTGCTTCTTACCTGACGTTTTTTTGTTAGGATTTTAATTTTATTTTTGAAAACTTTTACATAAAATTCTATTAACTGTATTTCGTTGAAATATTTAAGTTAGGATTAATCTTCAATTCATTTACAGTTCGTGACATATATATGAGTTTACATGTTAGAAATTTTTGATAAATGCTTAAAGAAAATATTAAAAGTATTTTCATATTACACATTTCAGTTTTTAAATTATTACAATGATCTTATTTTGATATTTACTAAACTGAATAAAAACAGATTAAAATTATAGATTACAACTACTCATTCCGTATAACATTCGGATTAACATTTTTACTCAATAATATACTGTTGTAAAAAAACTCAGGGACAAAATGTAATTTGCTATATTTAAAGTACTGCACTATTTCATACAATTTATTCTATTTTTACAAGAGGAAATGCACTTAAAAACCTTTGTTATATCAAACATTTGGAATGAAGGTTCTCTGTTTATATATTTTTTATTACACCTGCACGTGAAGAAAAAGGGGGATACGATAAGTAAAATGTAGAATTTTTGGTGAAGTAAGATTAACAGTTAAACAAATTATCACCAAATTTCCTAGGTGTCGTCCTGGATGTCGGAGCTATTTTAAGAATGTATTTGAGAATGTTTTTTTTTTTTTTTAGTATGTTTTTATAGCTGACATCTGCCACCTTTATTCGCATAACACTTGTCTTTGGCGTCAACATATCTCACTAATATTTCCCAGTAGTGTTTCCCCAATTTCATTTATGTCATAGATTGGCAAAGGCAAACAATATGATGAATATGATGAATATCATATATTGGGATCTTAAATTTTTACAAATAAACATTTGTTCTAAATTTATTTTCTTTATTTCATTTAAAAGTCTGTATTCAAAAAATATCTATTTTATTTCGAAACTAAGCTCATTTTTTTTTCTGCTTAAATATTCTTTCATTACGTCACATGACTAACGGCCATTTATTATTATAAACTTTTTTTCTTGCAGTCTACACAATTAAATAAAACATCTGCGTGCAGCTCAAACCACAATTCTAACGTTCAGATTTTTTTTTTTTTTTTTTTTTGTAATATTATACTTCTCAAAAGCCAAAATACAAATTTAATGTTCTGTAACTTACGCAATTTTATAATAGGAATTTTAATTACAAAATCAATGTTATAAAAATATCAATTCTGGCTTTTCAAATATTTCCTTACGTTACTATGCATATTGTATTAAGGTATGCTTAACCTTAAATTGTTTTTGCATTTTAATTTTAAAACTTTTAAGTACTATATTTTGAAATTGCAATAATATTTTTCACCTATATATTAATAAACAAAACAAAAGGGCACAGTTAAACTGATGGTATTGAGCTCACAGACTATTTACACTAATTGTATATTATAGTCTTATTTCAAAGAATATTTTTTCTGGAAAAATAAGAAATCGACAAATTTATTTTAGCTAAATCAAGGGGGGATTAGCTCCCCCCATTTCCTCCATTTATATTTAGCTATGAACATCCAAATCTAATCAGGGAAGCGCCTTATCAGAATAAACCATTATACCAAGTTTGAAACAAATCGGATAATTCAGCGTGAAAGACCACTTATCAAAATTTAGGGGGTATTAGCCACCCGTCCCTCCTTTATATACTTAACCAATGAACCGCCAAATCTAATCAGAGAAGCGCCTTATTAAAATAAACCGGTATACCAAAAATGAAGAAAATCGGATAAATCTGCATGCAAAACCCATTCAACTAAATTAAGGGAGGAGATTAGCCCTCCGTCTCACCTTTATACTTAAATAATGAACCCCCAAAAGTAATCAGGGAAGAGTCTTAGCAGAATGAATTTATATCTAAAATATGAAGCAAATTGGATATTTCTATCAAGCGTTATCGATTTCGCACATACATATGTACGTACGTAAATACAGAACTTACAGGCACATCAGCTCTGACGCTCTTAGGCTTTGATAGCGTGTGAGCTAAAAATAATTTTCTGAAATAGTTGAAATTAGCTCTTTGTGGAATTTCTGAACTATTGTAATAGCAAACATAATGTATTTATTATCATGTTTTGTACTTCAAATATAATCAAAAGCTCCGGCGTTCTGTTTAGTTTGCCTCGAAGGATAAAATTATAATCCTGCATTGAGTTCAGTAGTATATTTAATCAGACGTGTTCTGACAGAAATAGTAGAAAGACAATACAGATATCACGTATATTGAAATATTGTTACACTGAATTAATTTGAAAGTTTTGTACTGTATCGAAATTAAATCTCTTGTGTTTGTCGAATAGTAGAAATTAGGTTATATAATATCGTACTCAGAACAATGTATTTTCGTGTTGTCATTAACCAAAGTATTTAAATTAAACAAACGACTGTGTCTATTTCTACACTCAAAAATATTTTATTATTTCCACTATAAAATACTACAGACGCATTTAGCATAAAACTAGCTTCGATAAACTTGTAATGAATTTTTAAATTCGAAGAAACATAGCATAATAGAAAATACAATATTTAATCGGGAAATAAATTACATAAAATAAATAAATTTGTTATTATCTGTTGAACTGCATTTATTTAAATTTATTGCCAAATTTAAACTGATAGTTTCTTTAGACTGCATTAAAATGAATATTTATTAAAGTTAAAGTTAAATTGTAGTTACTTTGAGTGTTAATTTGTATTTATAAGGTTCATTTGAAAAAAAAAAAAAAAACATTTAATCGCATAAGAAACTTTGCGATATATTTATCTCAAAATAAAATAACAATTTTTAAAGGTAGGAAAGTAATTTATGTAATACGCTTAGTAATTAAATTTTGCATTTATTAATTATGAAAACTGTAGTTAAATAAAAATACCCAGCGTTGAAAAAATAATTAACACAAAGCAAAACGCATTTTTTTAGTTAATTTTTAAATATTATAATTAAATTATTGTTATAATTTACAATAATAAATAAAATGATTTTCATGAATTTTCAAATGAATTCCTTTTAATATGGATTTTTTTTAACCTGTACAAAAAAAAAAAAAAAAAAAAAGCGATAAAAGATACAACTGACAAAAGTGAAGTGCAATGTCCTTCAACTGATCTTGAAACGTGACTGATTTTTGTAAGTTTGACTCAATGCATTTCAAGAGGAATGTTATAATTGAATACTGTGGGTTTTTTTTAATCATTAAGGACGTGAATGAAGATGTCTGAGGAGTTTTTATTTCAACAAACTTATCGATTTATTACGGATCAAAAGCTTTCTTGTTTTTTTTTTCAGTTAAAACATATTTGTTCGAATAAAACAATACAGATTTGTGTCATACAGGGTGTCCGGTCTCAACGGTGTCCAATGGCTAATTCCTAAACCGTTAGTCACAGACATATAGTTCCAATTACAAAAATGTTTTAAATCAGGTAAAGAAATATTTTAAAAGCGATTAGGGTAAATAAAAACATCTCTTAAAAAGTTACGAAATTTAAATTTTTATACGGTCCCTCGGTCCTATAAGTTATATTTAGTAAAATTTTCCTATTACACTGACAAGTAAGACAAAAAAAAGTCCTATTCATATAACACTAAAATTGAGCGAGTTATGAAACTTTAAAAATGCATGACTTATGCCACTTTTCTCCTCTGAAAACAAATGAGTTCGGCTTGGCTTTGAGGGGTCACATACTAACTGCTTAAAGTATTCGAAGATCTTATTTCATGTGTATCTACACTTTGAAAAAAATCGTATAAGTATTACGATTAAGTTAACATTTATTAAGTTTTAGATTGGCTAAAATAACGCATGTTTTATTTTGTCAGGATTGGAGACTGTTTCTTTTATGATTTCTTTTAACAAAAATTATGTTTTTTTATAAGTTTTTATGTTACTTCAATGACTGTATGTATGTTTTACCAGTTCAAAATTTGTACTCGAACTTTAATTCACTTTTAAATATTCGATCGAAATTACATTTTACATACTGGCGCAAATCCAATAACAATCTAATATTGAATATCAATGATGTGAATTATCACACTGCTAACAAAGCGTAAACCAACTTAGTGAAAAATGTCCAAGCCGGGAATCGAACCCGGGTCCCTGGAATGGATCTCCAGTGCTCTACCACTAGACCACAAGGACGACGTCCAGCTTGGCATTTCTCACTTATATAAGTCGGTAAGGCTGCTACCGCAGCACAAGATGGAGAAGTCTTCATGAGCACACATTCTAGCGGCGTAACATGAGACGCAAATAAACCCAGCATCGGTGAATATACTCACTAAGTTGGTTTACGCTTTGTTAGCAGTGTGATAATTCACATCATTAATATTCAATAATTTCAAGCGTAATTTCACTGCTGAAATGTAGTTGAAAAATTAATTAAAAAAAAAACAATCTAATATTATTATGATTTTCTGTGGTTACCATTTATACTTATTTTACAGGATAACACAAAACATTTTGGATAGATTACCGCCAAGAAGTTTAAGAAAAAGTTTTAGATTAAATAATACAAGACTGCGATTGTTGTTGTTGTTTTTTTTTTTTTTACTTTTATGTATTTTTTTGCACTGAGTCCTAAAATGACACTAATTTTTAACCATCATGTCAGGAAATTTTGCAAATCATAAATTGCCAAATTTAAAGAATAACAAAAATCGGATACTATAAAGTAGAGGAGATGGTTGTGTTTTTAACTTTTGATAATTGATTTTTACGTACTTTTTAGCACTGAATATGAAAATGAAACTGCCCTTCATTTTTGACAATCACGTTAGAATTTTTTTTACAAATCGTAAATGAGTAAGTTAAAATATAGCGAAAATATCATACTATAAAACGTATGTAAAACGTTTTGTTTTATTTTATTTTATTTTATTTTATTCAATAATTTATTCGATATTTTTCCTTATCCTGGGATTCTTACAGCTAAATAACTGAGTGGTCCGATGAGATGAGAGAGGAGATTCGATTTTAATTTTGAACCTTTTAACTTTGAAATTTGCGAAAAATCATGATGTGATGGTTTTAACTAAAGGTCAATTTCAGATTCAGCGGTACAGAATACATAAGAATCAATTATCAAAAGCTAAAAAAAAAATGACATAACCCAACTTTTGCAGGCTAGTGTATTCTAATAATATTTTAAAATACGTATCATTTTCTAAAGAATTGAGGCTGTTAATTTAGCATCATTTTATTTAACAAAAATTCTTTCTTTCTTCTTAAAAGTTTTTTTATTTTGCATTAATATGTCAGAAAGATTAAAGATTTCAAATTTATATTGCAATGTTAATTTTACTCTCAACCATTTTTTAATATATCTGACGAAATTATATTTCGACCAAAAATGTGAATAACCCCCAATTTGCAGCAAAAAATATGCTCCAACTTTAAACAGCTATTACTCGGTCAATTTTAATCGTAGAATAACGTGACTTTTTGTGTAGTACTTATCATTGTAAAAGGAAAATTTTACTAAATATAACTTATAGGACCGGGGGACCGTATAGAAATTTAAATTTCGTAATTTTTTAAGAAATGTTTTTATTGACCCAAATCGCTTTTAAAATATTTCTTTACCTGATTTTAAACATTTTTGTAATTGGAACTATATGTCTATGACTAACGGTTTAGGAATTAGCCATTGGACACCGTTGAGACCGGACACCCTGTATAATTCTTAATTAAAAGTTTTTATAAAATATTCCGTGTTCAGTTAACTGATTTACACTACAGAGGTCGCTGACACATTCATTTGTCATTTATAAAACTCTTGTTAGGAAATTCTAAATTTTCCCCTAGGAAGTTTGAATGGTTATTTTTGGTTGATATGAACCAATGAACCAAAGCAGTTTTGGCAGAAGGCTACTTTTCTTAATTCGGATTTCTTGATTTGCATCAGTTTTTTGAAGTGGTAAAATTAATCTTATTTATGGACATGTTAATTAAAGCGAAAATGACTGTAATTTTACCATTAAAAAAAGTGGTGCTAGTGAAATATCTAAATTTAAAAAAAAAAAATAGCCCACTGGCAACACTGAACCAATGCAGTAATTTGAAGCGCCTACAAAAGCTATCTTGCTTTTGTTAACCTTCTGTTGACGGTATTCAGTCGATTTGTCTTGTTGCGTAGTTCTTTAGCATTTTGTTTGATATAATGATAGATATTTCGTGAATAAATTTAACAAAAATTACTATTAAAATTTTTCTGGATTAATCTAAATTTCTAAATACCCCCCCCCCCCCCCCTCACAGATTTGGCAACACTGTTTGTGGCTTATTTGGTGTAAATACACTGTAAAAAGAATTCGGAAACATTTTGGTTGTTCCTTCTTTTTTGAAATAGGCACCGGAATGAACTTTGATTTAATACTTGATTCTTTAAATCTCGGACATTGATTGGTTTCTGGGCTTTTTGGAGATAAAAAAACGCTTTTGTAGAATCATGAATAACTCATAATAAGTTATGTTATATTGTCGTAAAGTTTTTCTAAATCCAGAAGTTTATTTTAAAATGTACCTCACAGTGTTACCTTACGGTAAGTCACAGTAACCCATGGGTATAATTTAAAAATCCTTAATAAGATTTAATTTAAAATAGAGTCTAATGTATATATAAACGTATGATAAGGAAATGTGTTATTTTAATTACTGAATCGTGTTTTTGAAAGCAACTATCAGACTCAAACGGATAGTTCATTCAAAATGTATAAAACGAAATATTGCAAAATTACACTGTACTTAAAAAAAAATGTTTATATATATATGAATGTATGCATTGTAAAACTTAAATATTTTTCTAGCGATTTTGTGTAAAAATAATTTTTATCATACATACATATCAATGAGAGAATAGTACTTTAAATGAAACAATTCGTTTCTTGCGAAAAGATTAATTCAAAAATTTAAAGCTAGAAAATTCTTTGAAATTTTAGTTTTTCTTTGTTACTGAACTGCACGTAAGAAATATACATATGGAAAAACCTAGAACACTTTATATTTTGCTGAAAATCTACGTAAAATAAATATATACATATATATACTATTAGAAAACTTTTGTGAATGACATCTGGATAGTAAATGAATTTTTACAATTTGTAAACTTTTACGCAGAACGAATGTTATAAATTGCACATACATTTTATGATAATTGAATTGAAAATATTTTTGATCAAGCTTATTAGATAACAATTAAAGGGTGTAGATTATTATTATTATTATTATACATCCAAAAATCCAAAACACAAATTTAATGTTCTGTAAGTTTCGTAATTTTATAATTGAAATTTTAATTACTAAAATCAATGTTATAAATATATAAATTCTGGCCTTTCAAATCTTTCCATACGTGATCATGCATAATGTATTAACGTATGTGTAACCTTAAATTGTTTTTGCATTTTAATTTTAAAAGTTTTACGTGCTACTGTTTGAAACTGCAATAGTACAGTCGTGGGGAAAAAAAGTAAACACCCCCTACTAACTCCTCAACAAGTTATCGTAGAAGAAAATTACTGGTACCAAACGATTGGAAATAAAGTCTAGTTTTAAATGATATAGATAAAATTTGCTTAGGGGGCGATCTACATATTAAAACGAAGTGTAACTTTGTTTTTTTTTCAATAGCAGTACACAATTCTGACAGCATAAATGAATTCTACACCCTTCAATTAGCCTAGAAACAAATTTTTATGCAATTCGTACCATACGCTTCTGAGAAATTAATTATTTTAAAACGAGCATATTTTAAGGGCTGTTCCAAATAGAAGTTCGGAACTTGATTGTTAACCGAAAGAGACCTCATCTTGATCAAGGCACCTTAAGAAGTCAATGAAGCCTGCTAGATTAGAGACGAGCCGTTAATTCCCAAATTGGCTCATCCGATCTCAGCAATCTGATCCTTTGTTAATATTAATATTTTGGATTAATTTACTGTGATTTTGATCAAATTTAACAAAATAAATCAATTTAAGTCATTATAATTGCATTCAATTTCACATTACACTACTTCATAAGAAATTAAATATAATTATCTATTATATAAATATCAGTTTTAGCCAATCAGATTGCTGGGCTCGGTTGAGCCAATTTGGGAACTAACCGCTCGTAGATTAGAGGACAGCAGAAGAAATTTCAAAATATCTAGTCACTCCTATTATAGACGGCCCCTTAAACCATCATTTTGCCGTTTTTAAAGCATAATTTGAAAACTTCTTGGAAGAAAAATATGAAATTTTGGATTTCCATAAGGCAGGACTTAATAAATCTAATTCCATGAAAAAAAATGTAGGTTGCAATTCATAATTTTTTCGAGTATTAATTTCATAAATCATAATTCGTATCATAAAGTTATAAAAATTGCAAATTCAGCGTATTTATGTTTGGGTATATTAGTATTATTGCTGCACAAAAAATTAGCACATTAGGAGCATAATTTCTGGAGATATAAATAAAAATATGAAAATGTAATTTAACATTAGAAGCACTAAATTTTGAATGTTTATAATTCAAAAACTTATCATTCAAATGACTTGAAATTCGGTATCTAGGCATAGTCTGAACCAAAGATTTGAAATATCTCGTTAAAATTGGGTATTGTCATTGAAAAAAATGAAGTTTGGATTCGTTTTAATATGTAGATGCCCCCCTAAGAAAATTTTATAGACATCATTTAAAAGTAGACTTTATTTCCAATCGTTCGGGACCAGTAACTTTCTTCTACGATAATTTGTTGAGGAGTTAGTAGGGGGTGTTTACTTTTTTTTCCACGACTGTACATTTCACCTCCATATAAATAAACAATCTTACATACAGTTACCTGAAATAGTTGAAATTAGCTCTTTACTGAATCTGAGTAACTATTGTTGTAACAAACATAAAGCATTTATTATCGTGTTTTGCATTTCTTCTTATGCTTTTATTCACAAATTGGATGCTCTGTAACTTTTGTTGTTTTAAAATAGAAATTTTAATTATAAAATCAATGTTTTAAAAATACCAATTCTGGCCTTTCAAATATTACCTTATGTGATCATATACAATGTATTGACATTTGCGTAACCTTAAATTGTTTTTGCATTTTTATATAAAAACTTTTAAGTGCTATTGTTTGGGATTGCAACAGTACATTTCACCACCATATAAATGATCAATTTTAAAAATAGACTGAAATATTTCATATTAACTCTCTATGGAATTTCAGTAACTATTGTTATATCAAACATAATCTATTTATTATCATGTTTTGCGCTTCAAATTTTAATCAAAAGCTTCGGCGTTCTGTTTAGTTTGCCTCGAAGGATAAAATTATAATCCTGCATTGAGTTCAGTAGTGTATTTATTCAGACGTGTTCCGTCAGAAATAATGGAAAGACAATAGAGATATCACGTACATTGAAACTTTGTTACACTAAATTAATTTGAAAGTTTCTACTGTATCAAAATAAAATCTCTTGAGTTTGTCGAATAGTAGAAAATAGGTTATTTAAATATATTCAGAACGATGCATTTTCATGTTGTTATTAAGTAACATATTTAAGATAAACAAACGACTGTGAATATGTGTACACTCAAAAAATATGTTATTATTTCCACTATAAAATACTTCAGACACATTTAGCATAAAACTAGCTTCGAAGGATTTGTAGTGAATTTTAAAATTCTACGCAACATAGTATAACAGGAAATACAATATTTAATCAGAAAATAAATTACATAAAATTAAGAAATGTATTATTTTGTGCTTAACTGTATTTGTTTAAATTTATTATCAAACTCAAACAGATAGATTCTTTAGACTGCATTAAAATAAATATGTATTACATTTAAAGTTAAATAGTAATTATTTCGATCAGTAATTAGTATTTATAAGATGCATTAAAAAATAATTGCATAAAAAATCTTTCTGATATCTTTATCTCGAACTAAAATAATAACTTCTTAATGTAAGGAAGTAATTTTTATAACAAGCCTAATTTCTAATGTTTGCTTTTATTAATTATGAAAACTAAAGATAAATAAAAATACCCAGTGGTGGGAAAATAATTAAAGACAGACAAATATGATTTTCTTCTAATTAATTTTGAAGTACTCTAATTAAATTACTGTTATAATTTACTGTAAGAACGACCGGATGGTCGCGTGTGGGCTTTTCTCTCAATGAATGGCCGATTTCTTCAAAATGAGAAGTTTATTACAACATGGAGGATATCACGATGGACATACACTGGCACATAAAATAACCCTTATAATTATCCCATTCCTTATGTGGATGCGTTTTGTTTCTTCACGACCAGTATCCACGGCCGTTCACAGCCTTTTTTAGCTCACCTTCCTAGGTGAAGCTATCTCAGGTTCTGATCTATTTTTCCTCTTTCGATAAAAGAGTTTTCTTCTAGAGTTGAGAAGACGTGCACAAACATCACATTTACAATAATAATTTTTCAAATAAATTACTTTAAATAGAGATTTTTTTTTAAACTAGCACCAGAAAAAAAAATTTGAAGCTATAAAAGATATAAAGTGACAAAAGTAAAGATCAATGTCCCTCAACCGAGCCTGAAACGTGACTGATTTTTGTAGGTTTGACTCAGTGCATTTCAAGAGGACTGTTATAATTTAATAGTGAGGTTTCTTTTATTTCTTAAGTCATTAAGGGCATGTATGAAGATGTCTGAAGAGTTTTATTTCAACAGACTTATCGATTTATTATGGTTCAACAACTTTCTTGTTTGTGTAGGTAAAACATATGTGTTTTAATGAAACAAATACAGATACATATTATTTATGTATTTTTCTTTATTAATAGATTTTAAAATGTAAATATATTATTGTGCAGTATATTGAAAAAGGTATTTGTCTATGAACGAGCATTTTCAAACGGAAAAAATTATTAAGTAAATTATTCGGATCATCATTAATATTCAGACCTTTTTCGAGTTCTGAAAATCCAAGACAGAAAATACCTGATTTAAAAGCTTACAAAAGAGTTTTTTCGTAATGGATGTTAAATAAAATCCGTAAAAATACCTTTATAAGAAAACGGAGGCAAGGGTATACGTTATTGAAAAACACTTTTTTGGAAAACGACACTTAAGTCTGATTTAAACAGATAGTTTATCCAATATTTAGAGCAAAAATAATTTTAAAATTGAGCTGTACCTTTAAAAAACTAGATATTCAGGATTCATTATCAAATTGAAATATTTAATAAACTTTATAAGTATATAAAAATATTTTTCATCATATTAATGAGAGAGTGGTACTTTCAATTAAAGAATTCTTTTTGCAGTAAAAGCCTAATTCAAAAAGGAAATACTCGTAAATACTTTGAAATTTTGGCCTTTATTCGTTACTGAACTGTATTTAATCATTAAATGCCTGATTTTTCAAAAATCATTGTATTAATGTTTTTCGGCTATCATTTTTAAATAAATCATGGGGAAAACACTTTAAAAATCGTATTTTGTTTTAAGTATGGTTTACGGCTAAAAAACAGCTTGTTACTAATCGGCAATACTGGTCTTTAATAGAAAAAATAATTCTCCTTGATAAAATTCTTTAATATTAAACATACAAGAATTTTAGGAACTATAATAAGAAATAAATTTTACTTGCTCACTGCAGAACAAAATATGGTATTTCGCAAGCTTCCAAACAAAACAAAACAAAACAAAACAAAAAAAAAACAAGTAGCAACAATTGAAAAAATAAATCTATCTTTATTGTTAAACAGCACAAGTGTTGCCATCTACATGTTGAAAATCGATTTAATAATATTTTCAGAATGAATTTTGTTGGCAGCAATAGGCATTATAGCTTCAACATTATTCTAATAGTATTTTAGAGCCTAAACTGGGTATGTTGCCGAAAAGCAACACCCGGCATTTAAGGGTTAAGGTATGAGGCCATTCTGGAAAAAACTTGAACAATTTGTATTTTACTGAAAATCTTTGTAAAACATACTGGTATATATACTATTATAAAACGTTTGTGAATGGCATCTGGATAGTGAATGTATTTTTACATTTTACAAATTTTATCCCGAAAATAATTATAAATTGCGCATACCTCTTATGTTAATGTAATTAATTTAAAATATTTTCATTCCATAGCTTCTAAAATAACAATTGGAACGTGAAGGTGCTTTTAATGTTATTATACTTCCAAAAAGCCAAAACACAAATTTGATGTTCTGTAACTTTCGTAATATTATAATAGAAATTTTAATTGAGAAATCATTGTTATAAAAATATTAATTCTGACTTTTCAAATATTTCCTTACATGATCCTGCATAATGTATTAACATACGCGTAAACTTAAATCGTTTTTGCATTTTAATTAAAAAACTTTTAGGTACTATGGTTTGAAATTGCAATACATTTCAACTCCACAGGAATAAAGGATCTCAAAAATAGTTGCATGGAATAATTGAAATTAGCTCTTTATGGAATTTCAGATACTACTCTTATTGCTATAGCAAACATAATGTATTTATTATCATCTTTTACACTTCAAAATATAATCAAAAGCTCTAGCGTTCCGTTTAGTTTGCCTCGAAGGATAAAGTAATAATCCTGCATTGAGTTCAGTAGTGTATTTATTCAGACGTGTTCCGTCAGAAATAATGGAAAGACAATATAGATATCACGTATATTGAAACATTTTTTACACTGAATTAATTTTAAATTTTCTACTGTATCAAACTTAGATTCCCTGTGTTTGTCGAATAGTAGAAATCAGATTATTAAATAATGTACTCAGAACGATGAAATTTCATTTTGTTAATAAATAACGTATTTAAGGTAAACAAAGGACTGTGAATATAATATTATTTCCACTATAAAATACTTCAGACGCAGTTAGCATAAAACTAGCTTCGATAAACTTGTAATGAATTTTAAAATTCGACTTAATATTGTAAAATAGAAAATACGATATTTAATCGGGAAATAAATTACCTAAAATAACGAAATGTATTGTTACCTTTTGAACTGCATTTATTTAAATTTATTATCAAACTCAAACGGGTAGTTTTTGAGAGTGCATAAAAATGCATATGTAGTAAATTTAAAGTTAAATTATAATTATTTTGAACAGTAATTAGTATTTATAAAATGCATTTGGAAAAAAAAGAAATAATCATAAAAAAAACTTTGCAACAACTTTATCTAAAACTAAAATAACAACTTTTTAATGTATGCGATAATTTTTATAACAAGCTTAGTTAATAAATTTTGCATTTATTAATTACGGAAACTGTAGAGAAATAAAAATACCCAGTGTTGGGAAAATAATTATAAAAAGAGAAAAAAAGCAATTTATTTTAATTAATTTTAAAATATCCTAATTAAATTATTGTTATAGTAATTGTTATTTTTAAAAGAATAATTTTTCAAATCAATTCCATTTAATATGGATTTTTTTTAACCAGTACCAGGAAAAAAAATTGAAGTGATAAAAGATATAACTTACAAAAGTAAAGTGCAATGTCCTTCAACTGATCTTGAAACGTGACTGATTTTTATAAGTTCTATTCAATGCATTACAAAAGGGCTGGTATAATTATATACTGAGTTTTATTTTTATTTTTATTTTATTTTTAAATCATTAAAGACGCGAACGAAGATATCTGAAAAGTTTTTTATTTCAACAAACTTATCGATGTATTACAGTTCAACAACTTTCTCGTTTGTGTAGTAAAACATATGTGCTTTAATAAAACAAATACAGATTTATTTTATTTATATAATTCTTTTTTTAAGGTTTTGTAAAGTAAAACGTTAATTATTCAATTAGTACAACTAGATTTATTACTAAATATTACATGATGCAACAGGATGTTAGGTTATACCTAATATATATCTTGTTTGAAAATGTCTGAAGAACAGCAAAAAAAAAAAAAAAATGCTATTGTGTAAAAAAAAAAGACATTGAAAAATTTTTTAAACATATGTTCATATGCTAATCTCATTCTATTTTATGAAAAAAGAAGCAAGCTATATAATTCTAATTTTAATTTATCTAACAAAACTATAAATTTGTTTACTGAAATATTTAATATTTTTAGAATGAATATTAGATTTTTACTCATAGTAAATAATACTTAAATTATATTGAATTTATATATAAAAAAAACTTTTAACAGCATCCTGATAATATTATTCTGCTGCAAACGTCTAAATTACCTGTAAGAAAGTAATACTTCGGAAAAAGTAATTTTCGTATTTATTGCAATTTTTTCATTGTATCATAATTAAGTTTCTATCAACGGATAGATGAAATAAAAGAATAATTTCTGAAAAAAGTCATAATAAAGGCATCACATTACATATATTTTTGTTTTTATTAGATATTATATCAGAATCAAACATGAAATGCCTGACTATTTGTTTGTGCTATAATTAAGTCGTGTCATTGTAAATATAATAATTTTTGTTTAATAAATTAGTCTAGTTAAATGCTTGTTTATGTTTTGTCGTATTTCTAATGTTTGGTGTTATTTTAATCAAATCTATTTTTGAATATGATTTAACACATTTATAATTTTTAAAACACTGTATGAAAATATCCTTTAGGAATTACTTTATTTTGAAGTATGCATTTTTACAAGATAGTTCTGACGAAAAAGCTAATACAAATAAAAATTTAATCTCAATGTTAAAACTAACTGAAAGGGAAAAAAAGCAAAACCTTAAATGCATTTATGTTTTACCGATTTTTTGATTTATAACTATGTTTTATTTAAGAAGTTTTGACCATTACAATTTCAGATAAAACATACATGTTCAACATAAAAGTTCTAATGCTAGACTATGGACAACTGTTATATAATTCGAGATTTTTTTTTAATTTAAACATTGAATAAAAATTTTTGAGTTTGTGTTTTTAATACAAAACAATTCAACTTAAAGAAAACGCGAAGAGATATTAGAAATAAATTTTTAAATAACTGACTTAGGAAGAAAAGCTTTTTTTCCCCATTATTATAACTTCAACAAACATCATGTTAAGACACTTACTTTTTTTAACAAAAAGCTTTTCTTTCTTCTTCTTTTGTTTGTTTCATGCTTGTGTATGAAAAATTATCATCATTCATGCATTTAGTACAGAATTATCCCAGACATTCAAGTATTTTATCCTAATGTCAAGTACTGCAGTACATAAATATGTACTCATTTGCCAGAATGACGTGATGGTTTAAAAACGTTTATACTAAAATAATTTGCGGCGGATGTCGCACTTAGTATTTTAAACTTCCTATTTTCCCCCAATGTGATGAATAACATATGGAAAAATATAAAATTTGTTTTTCACAAAAGCCTCCAAAAGGGTTATTGTGAAACTTTTTAAATACATAAATGAAAAAATAAATCAATACTTTCAAAAACATATTAGTTATAACGAGCAAACATCATAGCCATCTGTGTCAAATTAAAAATTTATTCTAAAGACCGTCTGAGTAGAATTAATAGTATTAAAAATAACAATGAAAATAAAATGTTGAGCATATTATTATTCAATGTACATTTTAAATAATTCAATTGAAATTGTATTTATTTTATGATCAACATAAAATGAACATCTGTCTTTCTGTTGGCAGATTTCTGTTTCGCACCAAATTGTGGTATATTATGTTTAATATGATCTTATTATTAATTTTGTCTAACCCGGTCTATAGACAAATGAACCATGTGGGAAAAAGTGATTTGGCACAATGGTATTTTTAAAAACTTTCTTGATATCCACTAGCGTTTTATTTAATATAGACGACGACTCATTAAAGAACATTTTTCGATTTAGTACACGAGTCTGAATGCATGTGTAAAATCAAACAGTACAAAGACGGAAATTTCTCATTTTTAAAAGACGTCCAAAAATAAAAGTTGTATTAAATGTATAGATCAGTGGTTCCCAACGTGGGGTGTAGGCCCCACCTGGGAGCAATTTGACAATCTAGGGGGGCAATTTCAAATTCGTTACCCACTCATTCACTATCAGTTTCTTTTGTCTTTAAATAAATGGAATACAAGGAAAGTTTTAAAAATCAGTTCTGTTGTTGAATTTTTTAAATGCTTCTAATTAAAAGTGTAAAATAAATTTCAAACCAGAATAATTATAGAAATAATCTTTTAATGTATTAGACATCCTTTTTTCTTGTATTAATATATTTTATAATTGTCTTCGTAACACTTTTGATTGTTTATTGACCGAGCTTCCTCCTTCTGAGCACTCAGCTATATGTCACAGAATAATTTTTTACATTTAAACTACTTACAAGTATAAATAAATTTGACTGTCTTGAACATATTTAACACAAAAAACATTCGAAATATCTGAACGCGGTACTGCCAACTTTATAAAACTTAAATACCATTAGAAAAGAAAATGGGTAGATAGTAAATATGTTACAGCTTTAGTGCAGGTGTCCCACAAAGTAAATAAATTTACTAGATGATATATTCATTTTAAAAGTCAGATAATACATGGGCAAATAACGACATAGGATATTAAAAACAGAGAAACTTTTATTGTGATGGGGAATCATGACCACTTAAATTTGATAGAAATGAGAATTTTGAAATGCTTCTTTCGTATTGTGTTATCCATAGCAAGAAAATTTAGTGTCGAAAGCTTTTCCATCAAGTCTTAATAAGTTACAAAAATTAATTATAAAATGTGTGAATGTTATAAATTTTAACGTTAAATGTCTCTTTTCAAAATATTTTGAGAAGATAAAAATGCAGACCGTATAACACTTTTCTTTAACTTTGAGTAAAGTTGGAAAAGTACAACAAAACTCTTTTTGTACAAAGGCGAAGATATATAACCTCATTTAATTTATAAAATTATGTTAAAAACACATTAATGACAAAATATTCATCTCTTTAATAAGTAAAAAATGTGAAAAGAAAGAGTTTTAAGGCTTTATCATGCTTCCTCCGTGTTAATAGAATAAATATTTTTTTTTAATTATGGGGGATATAATTTACATATTGGGGGGGGGGGGGCATAGTGACTTTACAGATGCTTTGGTGGGGCGTGGTCAATAAAAGGTTGCGAAACACTGGTATAGATTCAAAATTATTAAGGGCGTTACAACGACTATTCTGGCATCAACCGCAGTTGGAATATCATACATTTCACTTTACAGCAAGCGGTGTAATTCTGTTGCAGCAACGTTATCGGCTGATTCCAGACCTGACATGCAGTTACTTTATCTGCAATACAGTGGTATTCACTTAATTTTCTGTAATAAACAAAATCTGAATGATAAATGAGCTATTACATTTTTATAAAAATTAGTGCATATATTATAGTTTTATGATTTGCTAATATATACTAATTCATTGTATATCAATGAAATTGCTTCTGAAGTGAATGTGCGCAATTCTGTAAGAAATTAATGCACTGAATGCGTACATCACCATGAAAAACCTTTATTGGGTCTTGTTTTTGAAATATAGATGTGTGAAGTTAAGAATTTCTCAAAAAAAAATAGTATTTGAAAAATATGTGAAATGTAACCTATATTTATTTAAAATGTAATTCGATTTCTAGAAGCTTCAAATATGTCAATCTAAACTTCATATCTTTCAGTCAAGTAGTTTTTGAGCTATGCTTAAAAAAGCACCCGCATTGAAGTTTGTTTTGCAAAATATTAAGAAGACATTTAACATTAGGAGCTCCATATGTCACATCTGTATATTTCTTAAACTATGTCACTGAATAATTTTCCGTTAAATAGCTCGGAATGAAATTTATCAAACAATTCAAATATGATGTCAAATGTATGCCTTAATACTGAAAATTTCAAAGTTTTTTACACTTTCAATAGGGAGACAGACCCTCGAGCCTATATACTTTTTTTTTAAATATGAACACAAATAAGACTATTTCTATCCAATGGCCATTGTAGTTTTCCCACTGCTACAATTTTGTAATGAAAAATATAGGGTGCTCATTGCAATGCATGCAATATGCACAACACACAGAAAGTAGCCGCATTAAGTCATACGCGCATCTAATTATTACAAAATAATCGTAACTAATTCAGATTTTTTATGGTTATGTTTATGTTAAGCTCACTGAAATCGTTAAGAATAAAGTATTTTTTATAATGAAATCATAATTTCATCAATTTTATGGCACAGTCTTATTAATAAATAATTATTAATTTTATTCAACGTTGATTTTAACTTAACCCTATCACTATGTCCTGGGGTCCACGCGGACCACAAGCACTTTCAACAAGTTGTCAAAAAATATCTATCCCTCACTGAGTAGTTTTAGCCGGTGACATCTCATATCATAATGTTTCTAACACACGGTAAAAATTGAACTGTACAAATATAAGTGGTACTTGGTATTTTTTTAATTTGAAAAATAGATAGCATATTTCTGTGTCCTGGGGTCTGCGTGGATCCCAAGCTAAAAAATTCATAGAATATTACAAAAAATGAAAAGAAAAATCTTTTAGAACAGTTAACATGGTTCTGAAAATTTTGTTTCACAGATTGTTACTCCCAGAATCCGATAGATGGCGCTAGTTGTCCGCAAATGCGTTCGTTTCTTTCTTTATTGTTCTCCTGTATGAAGGAAATTGTCACTTGATTGCGCTTTTCAATTGAGACTTATGCTTTGATGCATCAAAATGTCACGAAAACGGATTTCGGTAGATGACGCTTTGCGTATGATACTAGAAAGTGATAGTGATGACGATGTAGATATAGATAGCTTCGGTGAGTCATCTGAGTTTGAAAAGAGTGACGAAGATAGTATTCAAGATCCGAACTTTGAAACCGATAGTGAATGAGAAAGTGATGATTCTAGTGACTCTCAACATTTTCCTTGTAAACGAGCTCGTTACACCAATTTGCTAAATCAATCACAATTTTTTTAATCACAATCAGGACGTAAGTGGACGACAAATAACCCTAATTCAGCCCAAACATTGTCAGCTAATATTTTACGAGAGACAAGTGAATTAGCAGGGAATGCTAAGAATGTAACTAATAAATTTGATTCCCTAAAACTGTTTATAACGCCTGAAATAATCAATGTTATTGCCCGAGAAACTAACAGAAGGGCAAAAAAGGTGATAAAATGTTGGAATCAAGAACATCCGACAAAAAAGAAGATTTGGAAAGAAACCGATGAAACAGAACTCTATGCTTTTATTGGCTTACTCTTACTCAGTGGTGTCTACAAATCTGCGAATGAGAGTTTGGAGGAAATGTGGCCCACGGACAGTGGAAGGCCAATATTTCGTGCTACTATGTCAATGCATCGTTTTCAAAATCTGCTTCGATTTTGTACATTTGACAATGATGCAACGAGAAATCAAAGATTGCAGGTAGACAAATTAACTGCCGTTCGTGACGTTTGGCAAATGCTGTTCGAAAACCTGGCAAAATATTACAAACCTGGAACAGATCTAACAGTCGATGAGCAATTAGTGGCAACACGTGGTCGATGCAGTTTTCGACAATACATACCGAGTAAGCCCGGAAAGTATGGGATAAAAATATTTTGGTGTTGTGATTCAACTACCTCGTTTCCTTTGAAAGGAGAAGTGTATGTCGGACGACAACCTGGTGTTGCATTTGGAGAAAATAATATTTCGGAAACCGTCAAACGATTAGTTGATCCTTGGAAGAACAAAGGTCGCAACGTTACCATGGACAATTACTTCACCAACGCGCAGTTAGCAGATGATTTGCTAGTTGCAAAAACTACAGTAGTTGGAACAATTCGAAAAAATCGAAAGGAAGTTCCTAAAGAATTACTGCCAAATCGTCAGCGTGATGAGAAGTCTTCTATCTTTTGTTTTGATAAAGAACTCACTCTAGTTAGCTATACTCCAAAGAAAGGGAAGGCAGTCATTTTACTATCATCCATGCATCATGACCAGATGATATTGAAGAGGAAGATAATAAGCCAGAAATTATTACTCATTACAATGCAACAAAATCTGGAGTTGACAACTTTGATCATTTATGCAGATTCTATACTTGCAAGCGAAAGATACGCCGTTGGCCTATGGTCTTCTGGTTTAATATGATCGACAGTGCAGCTGTTGCTGGGTTCATTATTTGGATTTCAAAGTACTCAGATTGGGAATTTGGAAAGCGCCATCAAAGACGCTTATACCTGAAAGATCTCTGGAGAGAATTAGTAAATGATCAAATTCAGAGAAGACTTCAGAATTTTCAAACGCTGCAACCTGGAGTTCGCCTTTCACTCAAATCATTAGGGATCGAAATTCCGAAACTACATACTGAAACTACGGTATCTGGAATTCAAGAACCTAATAAAAAGGATAGGTGCCAGCTATGTCCACGTTCTATGGATAGAAAAGTGAAGACCCGCTGTTCTAGTTGCCATATCCCTTGTTGCCCGAAACACCAGAAGACAGTTTGTGAGGTATGCTCAGCCAATATTTAGAATATGTTAAAATTAATGTAAATTTAATATTTTTGGGTATAAAAAATAAAGTTTATTATGAAAACATCAGAATAAGCGTTAATTTTTTTACATTTAACTAAATAAATGAAAAAGTACTTTATAAGATATTTAAACCATATTAAACATGTGTAATATAGTATGAGGTCCGTGAGGACACCAGGTCACAAAAGGGCATGTTTTAATAGGACATAGTGATAGGGTTAAATTAATGAAAATTTTAATAAATGTAAATATTATCTATATATAGTATATATGTACACATTATTATTATGAAGTTTAGAGTCACATAATTTTATTGGAGTATTCTTTTTGGTGGTGAGGGGTCAAAAACTCTCAGATTTTCCCACATTTTTTATCCATTTCTATAGTTTACTTTGCAACAGAGATTTAAAAGGAAATTTCGAAAATTTTCTTTTATTATTTACAATCAATCACATACCGTCTTATATAAATATATTAAACTAAAGAGACTCAAGATGCCTTTTAGCACAAGATGGTAAATTTCAAATAATATACAGCTAAGCTTCAAAATTCTAAGTTTTGTGCAATGTAAAATTAAATATTTTGTATGAACTTTCAGGACAGCATGAAATTAACTCGACCACTGCATGGACATGCGAGTGCCGTATTGAAGACCATTGGCCAAATAAATTATATATACCAAAATCGTTTATACTGAAATTAGTTGAAGAATGATCATGCTGCCTTCCGACTGTAAATAAAATAATAAAAGCAAAAGACTAATCAGATGCATTACGTTATTATAACAGAAATAACATTTCTACCGTATAAAAAATACTCATTATGCGCAAAATGTTTTGCTATACTGCGAGAATATTGGTAAATAAATTATGAAGATATTTTTAATAAGGTTAATGTTCGAGAATCATAGATCACCAAACCTTTGGCAAAATTCGCTAAAAAATTCTTTGAACAAGCCTATTGCATGCCTTTGAAATTGGACAATTGCCACTTTTCAGGCTACTAGGAGCATATTTGCACCATTTATAATACGATGGTTAAGAAATCATAAAATCTCCCCAGAAACTTTGAATAAATATTTACGGTTATTAGTGCTTAAAAGTGCATAATAGTGTAGACACTCTGAGAGACTTCCGACTTGACATCAACTTTACTCCGAGTCTAAAATTGATTGTCTTATAATTAATGAGACATTGGGAAATAAAAGTCTATCCGTAGTATATAAACTACGTAATAAGTTTTTTTTATTTTAAAATAAAATTAAATATTAAACAATTACTTTAAAAGAAGATGCTAATAATGTGAGATAATAGTGCAATGTAGGGGAGACCGGGGCTAGTTGGCTACAGGGGTAAGTAGACGCAGTCCTCATAAATCGCCTGTTTGTGGATAGATTGCGCAACCAGTCACAGAGTACTTTTCTTCTTGCTTTTTACAATCCCCATTGTAGTTTTGCAGCGTTACCTACGTGCAGTGAACATTTGTTACGATTTTTCTGTTTTTTGCAAACATAAGTAATTTTTTGTTGCTTCATTCTTTTTCTAATTTCTAATACTTATCTTAATAATTGCGATGTAACTTGTGCTTTTTTTCTTAGTGAATGATTCACTGTACCTACCCCATATGGGATTTACTTAAATTATTTATGTTTAGAAGGTTACGCCTCCCTTTTGTGAAAAAAATTATTGTGGGGCTAGTACGCGCATTGAATACGCGGTAAGTTGGCTCGTCGTCTGGTGTGTGCTGGTTGGTTGAAATACAAGAAACAGGGTAAAAAGTGGTTGCAATGCAAGATTTTGGGCACATGGAGCTTGCCCAAATGGAGACAATCGATTTTTTATTTGTGACAACTGTAACTCTTATGATGATATCGAGTAAGATAGAAGTTACTCGGTGTTAATGTTTTATTCATTATTTTTATATCTGTATAATTTAGTATTTACATTGTACGACTATAACGCCTTTGTTTAAACTTAATGATAATAATGAAATTCATTTCTCTTAACTGCGTGCCTGATTTGAGTTTCATTTAAATTTATATAAAGCATGCGCCAACTTACCCCATAGGTATAAGCAACTTGCCCCGTGACGGGGTAGGTTAGCGCACAATTTTCCTTTTAGTTTAGGCTTCCGCTAAACATAAATTACAAGAGCTACAAACTCAAAACTCCGGGTATTTATAGCCAAATATCTGTTCTTTAAAAGTGCAGTTAGAGTTTGTTAAAAAACTGAAACAAAAAATTTATAAAAATCAATAACAAAAAACTTTGCCTACTAGCCCCGGTCTCCACTACTTCGTGAATAACATAAAGAAAAATTAGTATTTAAAAATGTCTGGTGCAAACTCGAAATTTTTGAATGAAAACATGGTACCAGATTGGGTAACATTGTTTAAACTGTTAACGTGATATAACTTTATTTTAGTAATGTGTGAGATTTTATTTCAACTGTATATTATAACGTTATAGAGAAACATCTATTTTTAAATTTGGCATACATGCTGTTTGTTGTAAATTTATTTTAAATCTATCTATTAATTCTTTGTTTTCAGATAAATTTAATTTGTTGTATAGTAAATAATAACATAAGAAATATCTGCTCAAATATCTGATATATTCCCTTCAGCCTTTCCATTTAAATCAATATATTTATATTTGCTGAATCAACATACACATTTTCTTTAACGTAAATTTCTTAATTCATTTAATTGTAGAAAAGGAAAGTAAATATTTTTGCCATAAATTAAATTTTGATAAGAAAAATCATTATAAGAATAAATACGACTTGGTTCTTCAATTCTTTAAAAACGCTGCTCAAAAGATGCTTTTATGGAACAAACAATTTGCTTTATCAACAAATATATAAATTAGAGAACATTTCTTGTCATTTCATAAAAGGTATTTAAAAAATAGCAATAATACAACTGTATTTCATAAAATTTATTTCCTAAGAGAAAATAAATTATTAATTTAAAAAGGTACAGAAATTTAACATAAGAAATTGAAGGAATAATTGGATTTCTTATAAATCTATGAAAAAAAAAATAATAAAAATAGTTTGAGATAAAATTGGCAAAAGGTTTGAAAGTAACTTACTTATGCTAGATTTCTTCTTGTATGCTTTAATTTATATTGCATATCGCAACTTATCAAGTTGCATCGCTTTTTCTGTTTTGTTTTTCTATTATGAAGTGTATGTAATTTAAAATCGTCTTTAAAAAATAAATTTACTGAAAAGGAGGTAAAAATAAAATTTCTGAAAATCCGGTAAAAATATGAACCTAATATATGAATTTCAAAATTTTTTCTAGATTTTTTTAGGTAATTTACTTCTACTAAATATGAATTTTAACAATTTCATTAAAATATTAGACTGATTTGATTATTTTAAACGGTAATAAATAATTAAATCGTAAACTAAACAATATGAACTTGAAAACGTTTTGATTTACTTAAAAGGTGACAGATACTACAGATGCTACAAGTTTAAAATGTACATTTTATTTAAATTACCTGGTACTTTCGGTCTGCAAACCCGCAGCCAACGTCAAGGGATATTTTCATAAGATGCAGTTCTATTTATGAAAATAATTTAAACTATTAATGAACTAAACAAAGAAAGTATTCCCTGACGATGGCTGTGGGTTTAGAGACCGAAAGTACTAGTTCATTTAAATAAAATGTATATTTTAAACTTTTAAAATCTGCAGTGTTATTATCTGTCGCTTTTAAGTAAATAGAAAACGTTTAATTTTCATATTCTGTAGTTTGAGGTTGAATCAAGGTGAAATGTTACATTTCGTCTTATGATTGTATTTAGTTAAATCGTTTTTAGCTCACAGACTATCAAAGCCTTAAATGTGCCCTTCGGTTCTGTATGTATGTATGTAACACGACATCTCTTGATGAAAATATCCGATTTGCTTCAATTTTTTTTCACTGTTCATTCTGATAAGGGGCTTCACTAATTAGATTTGGGGGTTGATTGGTTAAGTTTAAAGGGGGGGGGGGGGCTAGAACCCGCTTAATTTAGATTGATGGTTTTTTCATGTAAAAATTATTCGATTTGCTCCACATTTGGTATACCGGTTTATTAAGTTAAGAAGCTTCCTTGATTAGATTTGGAGGTTTATTGGTTAAGTATAAAGAGGGAACGGGGGCTAGTCCCACCTTAAATGAGATAAATGGGTTTTTCATGCAGAATTATTCGATTTGCTTCAGCTTTGATATACCGGTTTATTCCGATATGGAGCTTCATTGGTTAGATTTGGAGGTTCATTGGTTAAGCATAAAAGGAGGAAAGAGGAGCAAGTCTCCTCACCTTAATTTAGATAAATGGGTTTCCATGCAGAATTATCCAATTTGCTTCAAATTTTTTTCTAGGTTCATTCTGATCACGAGCTTTCCTGATTAGATTTAGGAGATTCATTGGTTAAGCATAAATGGGGAAATGGGGGAGCTAGTACCCCCTTAATTTAGCGAAATGTTTTTTTCATCCAGAATTATCTGATTTGCTTCAAATTTAGTATGCAGGTTTATTTTGATAAAGCGAGTCTCTGATTAGAGTTGCAGGTTCATTGGTTAAGTATAAAAGGAGGAAACATGAGCTTATCCCGCTTCATTTATTTTTTAGGGGCATTATTCTTTGAAATAGGAGTATAATATACAAATAGTGTGAATAGCCTGTGAGCACAATGCCATCAGTTTAACTGGATACTTTTCTTTTTTATGAAATTTTAAATCGTTATAGCACATTTCTTAATTAAATAATTCTTTTTAAAATGAATGTTTGAGGTTTTTACCACAGGTGAGGTTTAGTCCTATTGTCTGCTAATTTAAATTTTATTTCTTTTATGTTCTAATTGTAAGTACTTTTACTATAGTTGAAAAGTGTTTATAAATTCGGTTTGTCTGTCCATCTATCTGTACGTGCTCTGATTCGCGTAAATATAGTACGATTCCCGTCAAAATTGATAAACGGTATTGGAGTTTACTATGGCATGTTCGATATTGAAAATTAAGGGTGTAGCATTTACGGTTCATTTACAGGGACGCTCAGAAGAATTCCGCTATATTACGGTCTATGGGGAAAAATAGTTTGCAGTGTATTTTAATGATATTACGCTATTTTAAACATACTGAAATGTATATATGGGGCATTCTCACAATCTTTTGACTTTTGGGGGAAAAAATCTGACAAAATTAAACTTGCTAAAATAACATTTTAATCTGATAGACGAATGCCTTAAAGATTCAAAATAAAGAAAAAATGGTCAGCAGCGAAATTTTTTTTTTATTTAACTGAGTTTTAAGTTAAACTTGCGAGTTTAGTTTTCCTTACCATTTTACTCCTATAACTTTTTATTTTCTTCTAAATTTTTACTTATAATGAATTTGCATAGTACCCGCAGGACATTGAAATAAAAAATAATAACAATGTAGTACTTTTAGTACAGAATTTTTGTATAACATTGTCTTAAAGGGGTGTTAAAAAAGGGAATGGTATTGGAAAAAAGGGACGAAATGGTGAAAAAAGGGACGGTAAGGAAAATTACCGCCTATTTTTAGGCAAATCATGTTAAGACTAAGTGATAGCCACAATGTTCATTGATTTTTAGAAAAAGGTGTTAAAATTTGATTAAATTATTATTATTTTTATTTATTTACCTCGAAAAGTGCAGGAATAAACCTTGGGGACGGTGAGACTACCAATAAAGCCACGATGCTTGAAATTGATATTTAAATGCTGATTTAAATTCTACAGTAAATTTCCTGCCAAAGAATTTTAGACATTATTTTTCTAGCATACTTCTGCATGAGAAAAAACTTGAAAAAGATTCTGTGGCTGCATCTGAAATGATTTTCTGTATCATTTTAGAAGAGGGATGGTAAGAAATCTAAAACCCAAGGACAGAGTTTAAAAAATAATAACAACCCTAAAAATGTGTGTAGGTTAATTTTAGCTACATATTTATATAAAACAATAGTTCCAGTATAAAAAAAAAATACATCGAATTATTTTTTTTTGAAACAATTTTATCCGGACATCTCGAAACTTAAAAATCAGCATCAGGGCACGGGACGGTATAGGAGTTTTCCAGGTGTTTGGAACCCCAACATCGTCCAAAACATATTTATCTCGTTAATATTGTTGTGCAATCATCAAATTGGATGTTCCCCAATATATGAAATAAAAAAAAAACACAAAAATATGTATTAAAATAAAAATTATTATTCAGGGACATGAAAGTCAAAAGATTGTGAGAATGCCTCATATATCACTGAAGTGTACTACAAGGTTCTTTTTATAGAACGTAGTGAGCACAGAATTCATCTTTTATTTACAGGGACACACAAAAGAATTTGGCTAGAGAAGAAAATTAAGAATAAATGAACTATAGAAGCCTACGGAAATTGCTGGAAATTGCCGGAAAATGCGTTTTCAGGTGTGGTATGCATTTTCAGCTTAATTATTTTTAAACATTATTTTGTGTGTATAAATTCTACAGATCACATACAGGGCTGCGCAAAAATATTCGCGGGAATTACTGAATAAGAATTTTAAACTGTGCTATGCGTTTAACGGAACTAACTTTTAGAATAATATGTAGAATACATAAATATCTATAGATCACATACAGGGCTGCTCAAAAAATCGTATATTTTCTGTCTATTTATGGTAATAGCAGAAATTTTGTGTTCTGAATGTGTTGGAAAATGTTTCGTAATATATGCCGTGCGCATAGTTTTTCTCTGTTGTTTATAAAAAGGAACTGCTCCAAATTAACATTTCTGACGCTCAAAAGAAATCATAATGCTGTAACATACTTATAATTTAACACCATAATTTTATAAAAATATATTTGTGAATGTGTGTGGTAAAACTTTCGAAGAAAAACTCATAAACTGTTTTATATTATAGATTTCGGATAGCTGCCAGAATAAAACTCCTTTTGTATGCATACATACAGACCCTTGAGAAGAATTTTAAGCAATACAGCCATAAACATGTTTAGTTCACGCCCCAGTTGCTTCATGTAAAATAGTGTTAGCAAGTTTTATTAAAAACTTTTGAAAATAAAATTATATTAATTAACTGTAAATATTGCTATGTTTTCAGAAAAGATGTCAAAAAGAAAAAAAAATACATATTTATTTCCTTTAATTATTCAGAACTGTAAAAGTCTGAATTAAAGATATTTTGTTTGTTTTTGAGATGTTGTTTCTTTCTTTTTTAATAACAATATCTTTATGTAATAAAGAAATCTGTAAACATAATGTATTATTTTTTTACATTTCGATGAATGCATCTGGTAAAATTTCAAATTCTTAATTTGAATGCACTGTTTATTTTCACTGATGTCTGATTCTTGCCAAAAAATAAATAAATAAACAAATAAACATACAAAAAAATTTGTCAAAGGGTATTTTTTGTATAGATAAGGGCATATAATATGGGTCTATAAATGTATTTTTCATTTTCCAATGTAAGCCTATATAAAAGTATCGGAAAAAATTCAGCTTTTTAATACTTTCTAACGCAGTTGAAAATTGTTATGTATTCTGTTAGTCTACCTGCCGTCTGTTTGCCACATGTATATCTGCGTTCCAACTCTTGTAAATATATACGGATTATCATGAATTTTTCATAAGTTATTGAAATTTATTATAGAATGTTGGGTATTCATAATGAAGTGTGTAAAATTTATAGTTCGTTTTCCGGCACTCACTAAATAATTCTGTTATATTATAGTATATCGTTAAAAATTGGTTGCAGAGCTTTTTAATCAATGTCACGATATTTCAGACATGTTGAAATTGTACGTTTTCATCCATACCGATTTTATCATGCACTACCTTGACCAAAAAACGGGGCTTCATGCTTGTGTGTGCTATAGTCGTTTAACAGTTTCATGATATAGTTACTTAGATATATCTTTATTCGATATTTCAAAAAATACATGCAAGACTGGTTTATAGAAGAGACATATCATTTCACATTTTAATAGTAAAAATAGTGCTTTTTTGTTTAATAAAAATCCAGTATCCTTCCGAAAACACTACTCATATATGCATCTGTGCTAAAACAATTCTTGTGATTAAATTTTGGAATCTCTTCAAAGTCTCTTAAAAAATCTGTGTCCTATAAAACTAATAAAAATTCATAAAAGATCTTATTTTACTTTGGTTGTTAGTACATCAAACAGCATTCTGCTTCAACATTTTTGGAATAACGTACTCACCTCTTCACACGAGGTATTTTAAGTTCCGAATGAAATTAATTTAATCTTTTTGGCTGATATTTTAAGCTTACCCCCACCCTTTTCTTCCTTTTCCTCTACTCGTTCATTTAAGATCTGGCGTCATCTATTGTCAATTATCAAATAGCCATATCATTGCACTTTGTTCTCTCCCTTTCATCATTTAATGTAGTCATTTCAATGGCCTGAATAATTAATGCATTGTGAAAGTTTTCATAGTTTACAATTTTTCGATCGATATTTTATTGATTTTAATACGTGTTTCTATACTGAAAAACCTGATAAAATCGGATATAAATAATGCCTAATAAAATCTGTATCGATGAAAACATATAATACGGTGTGCTTTAAAAGTTCCCGTACTATAGCTTCAAGAACTCATTGTCCGTGATTTTTTTTAAATATTAAATTTTAGCGTCTGCTAATCAATGCGTCAATTCTTGTGTTGCTATCGTTTGGTTCTTTTCGCTCTCGAGTGGTGCGAGAATAAAGATCTATGTTATTTTATTCTTCATAGTGAAATGAGTTTATCACGCATTCGGAGAATTAGTGGCGTTCGAAACTTATTTTAAATGTGAATCATATGAAAGGTGCAAAGTATTTGCATCACTGTGATCACCTACAACGTGCTTTATCAGCAGTATTAAATAAGTAGCATTTATGGTTCGTATAGAAAAGCCTAAATTGCAATGGGACTCGATTAAACGCCAAAAATCACTTTGAAAATGGCATTAAAAATCGCTAAATATTGAAAAATCGCAGGGGACAAAATTTACTATAATTCCGTAAAACACAATATTGGAATTATTTCATGAATGGCAAATAGTCGAAGCAATACGGTAAAAATCGCTAAAAATGGCATTGAAAATCACTTTAAAATTCAATAAAATTTAAAAAACGTAGAGGACAAAATTTTCTATAGTAGGATGAAGTATGAATTTGAATTTCTTTTACCAATGTCAAAAAATCGCCGTAAAAAAACACCACTAAAAATCGCATAAGAAATTCACGAGAAATTAAAAATCGCTGTTCGCTAAATATTAAAAAATTTCAAGGGACAACATTTACTATAATCGTGTTAATCAATGAAATCGGAATTATTTCATGAATGACAAAAAACAATCGCAAAAAATCGCATTGAAAATTGCATTGAAATTATCTAAAGTTCCAAAATCGTAGAGGACATTTTTTTTTTTTTTTTTTTTTTTTTTTTTTTTTTTTTTAATAGAAGGATTTTTTTTAATAGAAGGATTTTTTTTAATAGAAAGATTAAAATTGAATTCCTTATACAGATGCAAAAAAAAAAAAAGAAAACGCCGCAAAGTGCGAAAAACCGCATAAAAAATTCGCGAAAAATTAAGAAAATCGCTGTGCGAATTCCAAATACCCTTTGTTGAAAAGAACAAAATTTACTATATTCTGGCTAAAAGATTGAAACCAGATTATTCTTATAAATGTAGCAAAATCGCCTAAAATCTTTAAAAGATTGCCATGGGACGCTAAAAATATCCAATAATATCGTGGAAAATTGCATTAAATATCACAAAATAATCAAAACTGTATTATTGAATTCCTTTCAAGAATGCACAAAATAATTCCATTATATTAGTACCTAAAATGAAAAAAAATGTTTGCGGTGCATTTTAATGATGTTATGATTATTCAAACATAATAAAATAGCTGAAATGGAGCACAACACGTTTTTATGTAGTTTAATGGAGTGCACAACATTTATCGCTCATTTAATGAGACACGCAAATATACCGTTACTTGAGTGACTTGATTATTAGCGATGCGTATGAATCCTATAGATATCAAACACGGCTATACTGAAGAACTTGCAATCATTACCGAATATGAGCAGCAATTGCTAAAAATAGAATTTTACTGAGTTAAGTGTTTTTAAATTTTTTATTTAGTTATCTCCCTTAATTAGAAGGGGGAATTAAATGTATTAATAGTATTATATTAGTGTGGGAAAGAGTTCCATAATTTACGCCTGATTCAGGATTTTTCGTTGTTTCTTAACTGTGCTTTAATAAAGCTAAGTTGTTGAGGAGCAGTGGAATAAGAAAAAAAAAAACAATATATTTTTGTTATATATAAAAAAAAAAAAAAACAGCGGTGTAAAAATCTGAATCGAGCGTGTTGCTTTTTCCTTTCTGACATTTGTTTTCTTTTATTTACTGTGCTTTATTATTATATATTGTTTTTTTATAAATTAACGAATTATTAGTATTTTATACGTGATATTACGAATTGATCTGTATATTCTGGTCAATTATAAATATCCGAAAATTGTAAAGAGGATTTGATTGAATTAGAAAAAAGGATAGGGGTATAGAAGGTAATAAATATTAAAAATCACAAATAAAGAATATTGAAATAGCAACTAGTGCATCATCAGGTTACTAAGATCAGTGTTGCCAGTGAGCTACTTTTTTGAGCTACTTCGGATTTCTTGATTGGAACCACTTTTTTGAGATGGTAAAATTCGACCCATTTAATTACTTATTAATTAATGTGAAATCAAGCTCAATTTTACCATTTCAAAAAAGTGGCGCCAATCAAGAAATCTAAATTTAAGAAAAGTAGCTCACTGGCACAGCTGATGTAGATAGGCAAGAAATTCAGTTATTTAGATAATTGTCGATAGCTTGTAACAGTTGTAACAGCATTGTACAGAATTGTAACAGTTTTACATAGAGTAACTCTGGGAGAGTCGCCGTATCCGGGATAGATGCCGTACCCTCTGTATTTATTGTAATTATCGATAGAAGGTCGTAAGGCGCAGTATAGGTGCGCAATGAAATTATTTTAACCACTTTATAGTGTGAATACAATTTCGATGTTTACTTGTAGATGTAAAATCCTTATTTCGGCGTAAGTGCATGATTCTACTGTCCAAACTTTTAAACACGTTATGCTTAAGTACTTTCCATACGCTAATTACTAAATGCATGCATGATTTCTAAGTCAAAACTAAGTGTAGAGTTTTTTATAGAGTACTATTTGAAAGGTTACGCCATTTCCTTTAGCGGTGGTAGTCGACTATGATGTTCGACGTCTGCACCATGCAAAATGGGATACATGCTGCACTGCTATTCCGGTATTCATGCCGCAGTTTCTTTTCTACGCGTTGATTAAGTATTATTAACTTTTCCTTTTCTTTTTGCACAGACTAACCAAGTTAGGCATGTTATCAAGTTTACTAAAACCAAAAGAGAAAAAGGGAAAAATAAAAAGTAAGAAGGGCAAGGAAGATGCAATTCAAGACGATAATAATGAAAAATTGGATTACACGTAATGCAGACGTTCTTTACAAGGAATGTTTAGAAAACTACTCCAAAAAAGAGCTGCTTCGTTGCATCATGTGTCAGATGTAGTTACATAAAGACTATATTTTTTCGACATTTTTGTGTAGATTGTGGTTTAAACAAACAAGTCTATTAACCCATTCGGGACCATGGGCGCATACAAGCACATTCAATAAGAGCATACAGAATTTTTTTCTGTCACCAGTAAAAAAGAAAAGCAATATTTACTTTCTTTAATTAGAACATTTTGATGATTATTTAAGTAAAGATAACTTCTTTTTAAAAAGTGGTACCATCCGTATAAAATTTGTGTAAAAGCCGCCGCTTCCAAATGGGTTAAAAAATAAATTATGTAAACACAATTTAATTTTTCTTTTTGCTATCCGTCTCTAATACATTGATGTTGCGTTGATGCTGAAATAACAATTAAAATTTAATGTAAAAAAATAAGTTGATAATTTTAATAGTGGAAGTAGGCAAACAATTATTAATTTGAATCTACTAATACGGTTCATTGTACTCATATAGTTTCATTTTGTTATTACATAGTTAATTATAGTAAAGATATGAATATATTTTTTAATATTTTTATTTATAATTTCATTCTGTTCTTATTACAAGCGCGGCATAACTACTGCACAAGTGCGGCGTCTGAACATGAATGTACGGGTGACGCGCCGCAATGTAACGTTTTAGAAATTTTTTTTTAAATAAATATTAATTATTTGTTTTTAATTTTTTGTTGCAGTACACTTGTTGTATATTTAGCATTAAACAGCACAGCATGATTATTTTTATTTTATATCCGCCATGGGACTTTAAATATGGCCTCCCGGCCATATTTATACACAAATTAAAAAATATATATATGTGACATAAATACCGGAATTACTCTTATACATATATTATATCTTTCTGCAAAGTTATAGCTGAGGAACACTTTTACAATCGATAAAACTTGAAGATGCGATTCAATTTCAGCTTCTGTTATAAATATATTATTAAAATAAATCTTCATATAAATCCTATGCTCTGCAAATTGAAAAAAAAATTAACAGCTTTTGAAATTACATTTGGTTATGACATTTCGATTAATTTTTCTTTCATTATTATATATTTGGGTATATTTACATTGAATGTGTTTTACATTAAACCCATTAAATTTAAACACTTCAAAATCTTAAAACAGATTTTTAGCATAAAATATCCTTATCCCATTATACCACGTATACGTCTACTTCTTTTCCTTCCCATTTTACCCTGAAAAGTCTTTCTTTTATCACCATGTATATATGCTCTTAAAGGCTTCAACATCAGTGCTTTTACTGAATTTTTAATGATATAGCATTAAAAAATATAATTATTAAAAAACCGTAATACAAAAAGATATGTAGGTATTTTTTAAACAAAAGAGACGTTTAATTTTGCTGCAAAAGCAAATAAAATTACCACAACCTAAATTTATGTTTAAACTTTCAAAAAAACCAATTTTCCATATTAGCTAGCAAAAAGAGACAAAAATGGAGGCAGAACTATCAAATAGTTTTCAATTATTTTAGCTTAAGCGAAAGAATTGGAATCGACAATAGCATTTAAAAAAATTATTGCAATAGTTTCAGAACTGAGAAAACAAACCTTTAATCATGTTTCATAAGAGCATTTCACTTGATAAAAAACATTCTATTATTTTCTCTTACCTCTGAAACTATTGCTTTCTTTCTTTTTTTTTTTATTCACTTCATATTCAGCACTTTTTTTTGTAAGGCTTGTGCATTCTATATTTAAAGTGTCCCTTAAATTATTAATAACAGTTTCAATGCATTTCATCGCTAGTGTTTTTCATTTAGTTATACGTGATATATCATGTTAACTGACACATGTGATGTTTTGATTCTTTACCGAATTTCCATATTTTATGTTAGATTTATAAGAATAGAATATATAAATTAAAATTATATTGAACCATAAGATATGCAAGCTGTAATTTAGAAAGAAAAGAAGACGTATCTCCTTCATGAAAAAAAAAATAAACTGTAGTATATTACTTTAAAAATCAAATTATACTTTTTGAATTATTTGAAACAGAAGGTGGTATGAGATACTTCTAATTTGAAACCGCACAATTTTTCCGGGTGCAGTATTTAAAAAATAATATTTTTGTTAATTTCACACCTAATGATTTTAACAATCTTTACATGTTTTTTTAAATCATCAGTTTATTATGAAGATAGCTTTTTTATGAACCTCCTTCAGATCCAAAGACTAATACTGAAAATTTTTTATAAAGCGAAATCAGCCGGGACCAAGAACATTTTCCATTTTGGATATTATTCAGTCTTGGGCGGAGTTTACTGTATCGAAAATCGTTCTGGACGTCTTTAAAATCTTTGAGCGTTAGACGGATTTCCGTCTTATACAGAGTACCACTTAGGGAAAGTTTATTGCCTTAAAAATTCTCATTTTTTAATTTTTGACAAATAGATTTGCACTATAGAGTTACGTAGCGATTATATTATAACACCAGAAAATTAGTTCTCTTTCTATGAGGTGACGATTAACTGTCTTTATCCGTAGGGCAGGAGATTAAGATAGCTGCCTAATTTAAATGGTCGTTTTGGTGAAACTTTTTAGAACTTTTTATTGTTTTAATTGAAAGACCAATCCTTTAAGATCCCATATTAGTTTTAATTTTACCCCTACGATTACTAGAAGAGGATTTATACACAATATAATAAACAGTTAGTAATAAGTCAAATACCGGACATGGGCGTAGGAAAGCCAGGAAAAATGTAAACAATGTTTCTATGAATGATTTTCGTTTTCGCTTTTTTTTTTACTCTAATAAACCTTAACTGAGACTTATAGCTTAAATTCACAGATAAAAAACAATATAGGTGAGAAATCCTGGCTAAGACGCTATATGTTACCTGGCCGCTATTTTGGATTTCTTGGCGATTTTTTGTTGGCGGTGTTTGTGGATATGTCAACCGTGTTTTGGTAACCCCGTTTTCTGGAGCGATCGTGTTTTGATGCGCATTCAGTTGATTGAATATGGCTTGTGTAGCGTGTTTGCCTAGTGTTAGTGATATTGTCAAGAAATTTTTAGCGCGTTTTAAGGAAAGATGATTGTATTTTGAAGTGTCTAGTGTACAGTTCTGCTTCATGGAACGATACGTCTGTTAAGGTAAGTGGATAATTTTATGTATATTTTGTTGTCTTATGAGTTTTGTACATTTTGAGATTGCTACAGAGCGAGAACTGCTGAATTTAGAGATTGCTACGCAGCGAGAACTGCTGAATCCAGTGATTTTTTTCGGTTAATGAGCGCGGAGTGCTCATACAACAATTTCCGATTGCCAGTTTAGCGAGATTTTTTATGTATATTTTGCCTTACAAGTTTTGTACATTTTGAGATTGCTAGGAAGCGAGAACTGTTGAATCCAGTGATCTTTTTCGGTTAATACAACGATTACTGATTGTCAGTTTAGCGAGTTTTGTTTATTATTTACATTTTATTTTCGTTAAGCCTAAAATGCGTATAAATCTGTGCTTGGCGACATTTACTACTTGGCGGAAAAGGGGTTTTCACGCCAAGAAAAATTCCAAGATGGCGGCACGGAAATTTATGACATCTGTTCCGAAATCTTTAAATGCTATTTCTGGAAAATGAATTTTTACAGTATTTCCATGTTCGATAAATTCTGTTACATAAAATGTTTCAAACATATTTCAGTGAAATTTTGTCAAAATGCCCTCCATATTACTCACTATGTTATGAACTAGAATTTCAGCTGTATGCGATAATGTACTTATTTTATGGAAACTCGAATGTGAAAAAAATATAATTTTTATTTAAAGAATATGTATATATTGTGTATATGAATTAAAAAAAAATGTATATTTTTTGACATATTTCAGTTAATTTTAAAGGTATTGTATAAGTCCTAGTTCAGTGTGCAGGTAATAGTAGAATGAAGTATAAAGGTAATTGGAGTATATTTAGTTAAATTGAGCTTGCGCTGTATAGCATAAACGTGAAACTTTGCCAAAAAGAATTGCAAACCCCGCAAATCTTTAAAAATGTTAAGCAGATATTGTTAGGATTTCATGTTTTTTCATCATTCTGAATCACAATCGAACCAAAAATATGTTTATTTGAGCTGTTCAGTGCAGAAATCGATTATCTGCTTGAAATGAAAAAGTTCAGTAAAAACAGTTAAAATTTTTGTAACTATAAAAATGTTGTATCTATATAATTTTTTTTCTTCGGGATATTTTGATTGAAATCATTAAGTTTCTTTTAATCAAGGGTAACTTTTTATCACTGTATAAATAAATAGAAAATTTCCAATGTTCCGTTCTTAAAAAAAAAAAAAAAAAAAAAAAAAAAAAAAAAAAAAAAAAAAAAAAACGCCGCTTAAAATGGAGTTAGTCGTATTGCCTTTTGAACGCCTCATTTATTTAATATTGTACTTTTTAAAAGTGCTTTGAACGTAGGCAGATACTTAAAAAGAGTTTAAAAATTTCATCGCGAAGGACGAGATAACTCATCTGCCAGGAATATTAGCTATCAATCATGGAAAATCAATTTGTACCGGAAAAGTCTGTCATTTAATTATTAGACATTGATTCATATATCTAATGTCTAATAATTACCAGGCAGAATTTTCCGGTACGAATTTATTTTCCCAAACGGACACGATATTTTATTATTTTTTTATGTTTGTAAGGACAAACAAATTATTAGAGTGAGAAATGATATTGATTATTATTTTCAAAGTAAAATAAACAAGTTTTAAATGAGTTTGTGTTTTGTTTCAATTTTAGCGCTGCAAGGAGCGGCTCAGGCTCTTAGCGCAAAGGGTGGGACAAAGGCTCGCCATTGCCGCGATGAAACTGTTAAGTCGTTGCCATCAAAATACTCAAGGCCTGAGGACACAAGTTGTGACGTCATCACTAATCGACCGACTTCTCACTAGTGTTGGAATTCACACCCGAAAATTTTGAATAGCAATTTCCTTTTATTTTATTTGTGGAATATCTATCACGTTATAAAACAATTGTAAGTATTTAAACTTACTGGTGAGAATTTGGAAACCCTTAATAAAAATTCAGCCAGATGCGGAGTGCCACAGTGTTGCCGGTGTGAATTTCAGCACCACTGAGAAGTCGGTCGATTGCTGCTGACATCAGAACTTGTGTCCTCAGGCCTTGAGTATTTCGATGGCAGCGGTTAAGTACGTTAAACATTTGTCCGGGCGTAACACAATCCATTTAAAACTTGGATTTTACTGGGAAGGATAAAATAATCTGCAAAATCTATTTTTCCTCCCAATCAGCTGGTAAAAATTGAACTGAATTACAACGGCTAATTTAAACATTTTCTAGAAAATATATAAGATATAACACTGAGTGCAAAGTGGCTGAGGCGTGACAAGGAACTTCTTGTTAGAATTTGAAGTTTCGAAGTCTGTTTATGCATTTTTGAAACAGTTGTCCTATTATGAATTTAACCCTTAAATGCCGGGTGTTGCTTTTCGGCAACATAGCCAATTTAGGCTCTAAAATACCATTAGAATAATATTGAAGCTATAATACTTAATGTTGCCAATAAAATACATTCTAAAAATATTATTAAATAGATTTTGAACATGTAGATGGCAACACTTGTGCTGTTTAAGAATAAAGATATATTTATTTTTTAAATTGTTGCTACTTTTTCTTTTTTTTTGTTTGGGAGCTTGCGAAATATTCTATTTTGTTCTGCAGTGAGCAAGCAAAATTTATTTCTTATTATAGTTCCTAAAATTCTTGTGTGTTTAATATTATAGAATTTTATCAAGGAAAATTATTTTTTCAATTAAAGACCAGTATTGCCGATTAGTAACAAACTGTTTTTTTGCCGTAAACCGTTCTTAAAACAAAGTATGATTTTTAAACTATTTTTCCCATGATTTATTTAAAAAATGGAAGCCGAAAAATATTCTTACAATAATTTTTGAAAAATCAGGCATTTAAGGGTTAATATATTATACAAGTAACACTTAACCAATATTAATGTATTTTTCATTTTAAAAATATTATCATTAAAAAATATCTAGCTTTAAAAAATCTTTTTCTCCTTCAATCTTTTTTGATTTACTATTTATATATGTCGACGCATAGGCTTATGGAAACAAGTAAATATTAAATTTAAAAATGAAAAAAACCCGACTTCGTAAAAAGCGAACTAATTAATTATTTCTCATCAATGTGAAACTAACTTTTATATTATTTACCTTTTCTTTTTATTTACTTGTATTGATGACTTTTAAGCTGTGTTTAATTGTTAATTCCTATCTATAAACACTGATTTGGTGAGGTCTATAGAGAATAGATATCTATGAAGGTTAGAGTTGCTATAAAGCTAGAGATATTACCTATACAATAGGGTGGGTCGAAAAAACCGAAATATTTATAATCGAAATGTAATAGAGCGGAAAAGTTGCCTTTTGTAATAAAGAATAAATTCGTAAAATATTACACCGATCGGTTAATATCTTTTACCACCGCAAGGGGGCTAAAATTTCCAAAAATCGCAAAAAACATGTTTTTTTTCAGTATTTTTTTTTTAATTATCCAAACGTACGAATGCAATTTCTAATAGGACGCAATAGCTATATGAAGATATAAGAAATGTCCCGGTAAATGTTCATTATGATAAAGTAATATCTTTTACTGCCGCACAAAGAGCATATTTAAAAAAAAAATTGTAAAAATTTCAAATTTTTATTTATTTTTTTAATTTTTATAATTTTTGTAATATGTCTAGTAGTAAATAAGTTTACTTCATATCTATTACTATGTCTTAAATTTTGTTAACTCTTTGTTATAGACTGGAAAAAAGGGTAATTGTTCATTATTCTTGACGATCGCTTTATCTACTGCTGTTTTACTGCATATCAGCAGTTCATATACCAAAAGTCACAAAAAATGATATAAAATGAACAAAATATTTTAGTATTTTATTAATTAAAATACAGATATGATTAATCGAAACGGATTAAATAAACATAAAATGAAGAAGTATTTAAAGTAATTGAATTTTATAATATGACTTGCTTCCAAATAAAGCCATTGTTCCTCGAGAGGCCAAAATTGATCATATGGGATCCTCGCTCTGTTCTGGTCCACAAACTTTACCAGCACTTCAGAGACTAATTTCACGCATCTTTCTGCTGATTGAGTGGGACAAGGAAAATGATAATAATTGGTATCTTTTATCGAACATTCTAAACTCACCAGCGTCGTTAGATCGTCAGGCCATAGGCAAACCGTAACAGGTGCTTTCGTTAGTTTACAGTTTTGCCACTCGACTAAATCCATACAATTTTAAGCTTCAAAGTTCAATCCTGGATTGACGAAGTGACGGATGGCACTATTCGTGTGCACAGAACTTCGTGCTTTGGCAATTTTCTTCATGGCTGGGGTCCTGATGTCGTCTCCTTCATATGCTATCATTCCAATGAAGCTATTTTCATGATTTGCGAAACAGGCATTTCGTGAAATTACAGGAACTATAATCTTCCGTAGATGATAAGGCAAGTAACGAGGGTTACTAATTATAATCCACATACTCTGAAAAACATGATGGATTCATTTTAATTGTGAACCAGCTGATGCAGTACACTTTCAGGATGTACTCATTAAGTACATCCTGATCAGCCGATTGCCAAAATTTTAAAATTGCCAAAGCACGAAGTTCTGTGGACACGAATAGTGCCATCCGCCATTTCGTCTTTCCAGACATGAACCTTGAAGCTTAAAATTATATGGCTTTAGTCGAAAGGCAAAACTGTAAACTAACTAAACCACCTGTTACGGTTTGCCTATCGACTGACGATCTAACAACGCTAGTGAGTTTAGAATGTTCGATTAAAGATACCAGCTATTATAACTTTCCTTGTCCCACTCAATCAGTAGAAAGATGCGTGAAATTAGTCACTGAATTGCTGGTAAAGTTTGTGGACCAGAACAGAGTGAGGATCACATATGATCAATTTGGTCTTCTCGAGGAACAATGGCTTTATTTGAAAGCAAGTCATATTATAATATTCATTTGCTTTAAATACTTCTTCATTTTAAGTTTATTTAATCCATTTCGGTTAAACATTTCTGTATTTTAATTAACAAAGTACTAAAATATTTTGTTCATTTTATATCATTTTTGTGATTTGTGGTATATGAAATGCTGCTATGCAGTAAAAGAGCAGTAGATGAAGCGATCGTAAAGAACAATGAATGATTACCTTTTTTATTTTCCAGTCTATGACGAATAGTTAACAAAATTTATGACATATTAATAGATATAAAGTAAATTTATTTACTTATAGACCATATTATAGAAATTAAAAAAATATAGAAAAAATGAAAACTTGAAAATTTTACAATTTGTTTTTTAAATATGATCCCTTGCGGCAGCAAAAGATATTATTTTATCATAATGAACATTTACCGGGACATTTCTGATATCTTAATGTCGCTATTGCGTCCTATTAGAAATTGTATTCGTACGTTTGGATAATTAAAAAAATATATATATATAAAAAAAACAAGTTTTTTGCGATTTTTTGAAACTTTGGCCCCCTTGCGGCGGTAAAAGATATTAACCGATCGGTATAATATTTTACGAATTTATTCCTGATTACAAAAGGCAACTTTTCCGCTCTATTACATTTCGATTTTAAAAATTTCAGTTTTTTCGACCCACCCTACTATACAACTTCCAGGTTGTGTAATATTTAAACGGAGCTTCTGACACTAAAGTAGTCAATGAAACATTGTCTTCATTTTGAAAGACCTATCCAGTGATATGCCACTCAATATGGTGCGTAAAAAAAATGTTTCGTCTCTACCGCCATTTTGTATATTACGGCCGCCATTTTGAATTTATAAAAACAAAACCTAGCCTATAACCATTGGACGGTTAATAAAAATCGATAGAGACCTCATTCATAAAAATCCATCCAGCCGCTGGGATGTTTCGAGGGTATAAAAAAATCCATATAGCCAGATACGCGTGAAACACATAACCCTTCTTGGCAGTCGGATAATAAATTCGCACATTATGTGAAAACTATTAAATTTAAAGGCGGGATTATATAACATATCTGACATGGAACTTATAATTTTTACGATGAAGTTATTTCTGTTTATAAAAAAATTATTTATTAAAATTGGACAATAATAATAATAATAAATATTTATTAATGATAAATTGGATGTTTCTGAAATGCGTGTTAATCAATTAATTAAGTATTTGTCTTATAGGAAAATCAAATACGCAATTTTAATCTTTCAAAAAAAAAAATCAAAACATTCAATTTAAAAGCAAAGTGTAATGAAACATTTCCTAGTTATTTCAAATTTGTTAGCTATGACAATCACAGAAAGAATATTTTATCACAGAAAGTGATAAAATATCTTTATTAAGATCGTTTGACGATCGTTTCGTTGCACAAGAATTACGCAGCAAGAATATTAGCAATGATTCAGTGTCCCTTGATTTACCTAAAATTTGGAAAGAGATGCGGTGTAATTTTAGTAACAATAGTAAAAATTAATACACGCTCGCAAATAGCCAAGATAAATTTATTTTTATTTTATGTTTTGCAATGTTTTTCATTATGCATGTTGTCTCGTGACATTGTTTACCATGTTATTGTTTTGTTAAATTATATGAAAATTAATCCATGCTCGCAAATAGCTAATTTAATTTTAATTTAATTTTATGTTTGCAATGTTTTTCATTATGCATCATGTCTCGTGACATTGTTTACTATGTTTATTGTTTTTAAATTATGTGAAAATATTTTCTATGGTGAATGATTTTGAAAATGCCGCCGTTTGTGCGAGGAAACGATCGTCAATCTTAATAAAGATATTTTATAACTTTCTATAGCATTATTTAACTTAATACGTTCAAAAGTTATTACTATACATGTTTGTATCCTATTTATTTTTTTAAAACACTCACCATATCAGGATTATTTTGTACATTTTCGTCGAAATGAAATGGAGATAATAAAAAAATATATTGGTTCTTCTTTATTTGAGTTTCGTTGTTGTGGCGAAACCTTATTCCTCCCACTCCTCTGTCGGTCTCAGAGTTCGTTCTCAGAAACTGTATAAGTTAGAGACTTGAAATGTTGCATACTTATAGTTGAATACCTAAGATCCTACGAAAAATCTTAAAAATTTTAAAATGTACTACATTATTTTAATTAAATAAATTAATTCAATGACATCCGATATTTTTGCGAATTATATTTTAAAACAAGCCTTAATTTCAGTCATTTTTTCTCAGATAAGATGACTCCGTGGTAACGCATTTCCCTGCTAACCCAAAGTATCTCGGTTCGAACCTCGGCGTCGGAGTTTTTTTGAAAGGAATAGATTTCGTTATCTAATAGATTAGATGTAACAGAATGTTTGTAATTTTTTTTTTCATTTTAAAGGCAAATCTTGTTTTAAAAGATTTTATCAATTATTTTTTTATTCAAAAATTATTTTGAGAAATTGCAAAATTTAAAATTAACTACATTTCATTGTCCGATAAATTTAATTAAAAGAAGTTTCCTATATTTTGCCTTTTTGAGGATTTCTTCTTATTTATAGCTAAAATTAAACCATGTTATTAAATATGATTTTCAGATGTACAAACATATGCTGTTACAATTGTCTGAAAAGCAATTCTTCGTTATTTTTAATTTGATTAAAAAAAAATATGTCCCCTGTAATAAAATAAAATTTAACGTTGCTGCCATTTATGTTCTTATTGAAAAAGGTTTAGGATTTAATAGTTATAAATTAAAGATTTCAATTTATTAATTAAAGGATATACTGTTATTAAAAGGATATTAAAGGAAACCCTCCGTGAGATCCTTGATCACAATTATCCACTTGTTTTCTTAATGTTGTCCATTCTTTGAGATAGCATTGCTTACAGCAAGATAAGAGCGAAAGAAAATGTATTATACAAATTCATATAAAAATGATAAATATTTGTATCTCAGAATAAAAATATTTTTAGTAAATATTATAAAATTACTTGTTTAAAAATTCATTCTTGTGTTTATTGAACAATAAATAAGAATTTATGCTTTATGCGACACATTATTTAAAAAAGAATTAGAACTGAATTTCCAAACATTTAAAATTTTTTACAACGGTTTTAAGTTCTTTGAAAAATGTTATTCACACTTGAAATGCAAAGAATAAACTGTTTTACTGAAAAAGGTTTTTCGAGATGAATGATGGCAAATTATGAAATATCATGACGAAAACAAAACTTTGTATTCCGGAAAATCTTTTGTCTGTTGCTATTACAAAAAAAAATATTCATTTTATGTGATTTTTTTTTCTCGACAAAAGAATCTGGAAATGATATATTTATTTTGCTCTACGTACATCCAGGCTTCTATTTTTGTTTCCAAAGCGCTTTTTTCTATTAAAAATTGCTTTGGGGTTTTGTAGTCTTCTTTTTTAATTGTTTTTTGTATATGGGATTAAATTTCTAAATAAAAATGCCTTTGCATTTTCTTTCCTGCAATCCAAAACATTCTTTGCTATTGATATAAATTGAACATTCGAAGCGATTTCACTTTGCTGTATCAGAATATAACAGAAAACCAAAGCGATATTAAAAATGCTTTAAAAGCATTTCGTGTATATTAAATTACATTAAGGAATCTTAAAACTTTTAAAGCTTCAGAACATTGAATCTTTGAAAATATACATCTGTTAAAGAAAAACCATTGCTGAAAACTTTAAAACAAAACAAATGACATCCTTAATAGTTGTTAAATGCAAAGCGAATTGCAATTACATTTTCAAAGACAGAACATTAAAGCCATTTTTTTAAATATCTTTTTGGGGCATTGCGAGCAAAGTAGTTAAAAAAACTTTATATTTTTTCACTAATTTTTCAGTCTGCATACTGTATGGTAGACGATAATCGTGAACCTGAATTTTCATATTTTTTATTGAAATCATAAATATTCCTGGTGTTATATTGCTAAACATTTGAAAATTTTATATAAGAAAGATGCAGTTTTGCTTTTATCATAGTTCAGTACACAAATCGATTAACACCTATTTTTGAAAAATCTTAAATTTTAAGTGTCAAAGCACTTGGTATAGTCATAACTTTTTTTATTTGTTATAACTTTACTGAATAATAAAAATTAACACCATTAAATAACAATTTTTCGGCCATTGAATCATAAGTTATTTATTTCAGAGGCCATTTTGATTAACTCCATACTCTAATGCAGCGTTTCTTAAACTGTGGTCCGCGGACCCTTGGGGGTCCGCGAGCTTACAGTCGAGGGTCCTCAGACCCAGTGTTGAATTCAGACCTATTTTTCGGTACAATTCGGCCTGGGAAATTGCGATATAATTTCCCAGGATATTGTTGAAAATTTCGTTGTACACGTGAAGAAATTGAATAAAGCTTTCCGACTTTATTTTCCTCCTTCAAAGTGAGGTAAATGAGTAGATGAGGAATCCATTTCATTTCCATGACATTAGCGAAATGGAATCTTTAACATTCTTATAGCAGGAACAACTTGCGGAATTATCATGTGATAATTCCATGATAATTGCTTTCCAAGTGAAAAAAAAGCCTTCCAAAGTTTTGGTTGTGCGTAAGAAATACGTATGCAAAACTAGCAGATAAAGCTATCAAGCATTTACTTCCCTTCTGTACAAAATATGTATGTCGAAATACTTTCTCCAGCCTTTTGCGCATGAAAAACAAATATAGAAATCGATTGAACATCGAACCAGACTTGCAAATATATGTTTCGAACATTGCACGTAGAAAAACAAAACAGAGGCATCCTTCCCATGAGAAATAGTGGTATGTATATTTTAACTGTCTTAAAATGTGTTCCAGTTTTCTTATTAATGAAACTGATATTTTAAACAACTAAACACGGACTATCTGTGATGAAAAATAAATAGTGTCTATAGCATTAAAATAATTTTTTTATCTTGCATTTAAAAACTTGTGGGGGTCCCCGAAATGCATATCATATCAAAGGGGGTCCACGAGATTCCAAAGTTTAAGAAACGCTGTTCTAATGTAAATCGTTGCAATAAAGAAACTCAAATGCAGTCTAGCAAGCGTTGAATGATAACGGTAAATTTTTTAGTGTCGACTTATCAGAATTAAAGTAAAATAAATTGACTTAAAATACGCTGAATAAAGTTAGAAATGTTCAAACCTCAACCTATACAATTCAAATATGACTATAAGGAGGATTCAGAATTTAGTGCCATTAATATAAAAAAAATCTGTAGCAGGTAGACCACAAATTTTCAAGAATATAGATGAGCTTTTATTATATCCTAAAGAAAGAACTGCGGAAAGAGAAAAAAAGGAGAGACATGATGGACCTGCTCAAATTCATTCCCCCTGTTAAACATGATTACTATAAAAACTTGACTACAAATTGAAATGGCGAGTCCTCATATACACCTGCTGGAGAATATCTGATTCATATTGCTGATAAATTAATCACAAATAATATATTATAACAGAAATTTCAACATTTATTTTTATGGAAAATCTGAAATAAAAATACATAATAACTAAATTTATGTAATAAACTTAAACATTTAAACACTGAATTTAACTTTATTATACTCTTTTCAGTTACCAAATCGATTAATCTCACCCATCACATAAAATTTGTAACACTACTAACGATTATGTTTTGGCTATTTTACGTACCGCAAGATGAAAGCTATATCTGAATTTATTCATTCTACAATATATGTTTGAATTTATATTATAAAGGGAATTTTTAAAAACAATGTACATTATTTCAACGCATTTCTCAACATTTTGTTTTATGGAATTAATAGATTTGTACACTGAGCGGCTCATATACACATTCAATAAATATAGATTTTTTTAGGTTCAGTGCACACAGAAGATTCCCAAGCATAATTATATACCAAAACGTTTGTTTTAATTGCAAAAATTCTTTTGCAATTATTGGCGGAAGAAGTGATAGCAATTTTTTCCTCGCCAAGATAAAAAAAAAAAAAAACCTTGAACAATTACTTTTTTCTTATTATGATCTGAAATAATATTAAATGAAAGAAAAAATATGTAACAATTTTGTAAGATATAAAGTGACAAAAATAGTCAATTTTTCCACTTTTCGACATTTTAGAAGTCCTCTGACTTCTTAAAATACGTGATATACAATTATTTATTTTAAATTATATTTATGTAAAATTTGGACAATTATGTTTTCTCATTATGATCTGAAATAATATTAAATGAAAGAAAAAATATGTAACTATTTTTTAACATATAAAATGACAAAAATAGTCATTTTTTTCACTTTACGACATTTTAGAAGCCCTCTGACCCCTTAAAATACGTGATATACAATTATTTATTTTAAATGATATTTATGTAATCATAGCTTTTAAAACTTTACTTTTATCTTTTTTTCAGTAGATTAGCTTTTGACAATATCTGGATGTCACTATGTAAACATCTGCTCTTAAAAATAACAGTAATTAAAATAACATTAGTGATATAGCAATGCAATATAACAAAGTTAATATAATCATTAGGCTTCAACGTTTGTCTTGGAAGAAAAACAATCCCTCTTAACCGGTCTCCACTTAACCGGAACTCCGCTTTAACCAGCCAAATTTGTTTCCCAACATTAGGCAAAATTCCAGGATGACGGCCTCAGGAACTCAGTTTACGTTTTCGAGTTAAGTGCAATCCCTAGGGAAGGAGGCAAAATTCAGAAAGGTGTACATCGGTTCTAAATGGAGACGCGTTGACTTTTACCAGTGTTGAATTCAGGGAGTGCCCTGGAAGGAGAACAATCACCCCTTCCCAGGAACAATGAGATGTCCCCCCGGAAAATTTGAGATTTTGTGATTTTAATGGTCAAAAGTGTGATCTCTCCCCTGCCCCCGGAACTCTATAATGTCTGATCTATATGCAAACTGTTTTGTAAAAACATTTAAAAAAGCTTGACGGATGCGAACAGATCCGTAGAAGATGTATAAGAGTTGTTTGAGTCTGGTAACGATCTCAAGCATGAAACATTATTTGACGAGGATATAATTAGGACTGTAACTGATGTCGTTCAATACGAAGATGATCCTGATGATGATCCAGTTGAAGTTGACACTGCTAAAATTCCTCATACGGGAGGTGTAAAAGCATTAGAGTTGGCGCTACGCTATGTTGAGCAGCAGCTAGGACGTTCCTCGGTTAAACTTATGATGTTAAAGAGATGGAGATATAATGCTGCAAAAGGTCAGGCATATTGCCTTCAACACAAGAAGGTCACTGATTTCTTTATGGTTGATTAACTTAAATATACATAATGTAGAACAATTTCAACTTCTTATAAAGGTATGTGACATGATTTTCAACATTTTAATTGGTGTTAAATATTTTTCATTATTTCATATCAGTGACAATTTTTCTTTCAATTGAGTTAATTACAACTGGTATTCATTTCACAAAATATAAAAAAAGTACCTTTTTCAAAACTACACAGATTTAAAAACTAAATGCATCGTACGGGTTTAATTAATTTAAATACGCAGATACTTATTTATTTTTTTACTTCTCCGCTTTAACCGGTTTTTCTCTTAACCAGCTAACCCTCGGTGCCGTTTAGGACGATTAAGCGGGAGGCTACTGTATTACCAAAATATTTAACACCATTTTTTCCAAATAATAAACTTCGTACTAGATTTCTATTGCAAATGCTGCGAAAATATGCCACAAAGTTTATTTGATAGTAAAAATATTTTGTCAGCGCTGTAAAATATTTTCGGTGACATTCTATCCAGCGATAAAAGTTCAACTCTGTAGGTTTGAACTTTAATTTTTAAAAAGCAGAATTAAAATTAAAAGTAGGGATAAAAGCAGAATTAGCTAAATAATAAATGTAAAAGACGATAATATAACATTGCAGAATTTCCAAGTTCTAAATATATATGTGTATATAGAGATAGGAGAAGGTCCAAATACCGGCTAGGGTCCAAATATAGGCTACTAAGTGTTCTGAGAACTGAGCGCAGCGCAGCCTAGTGGCAATAGGTAGAGTATGTAACTTTAATTGAGAGAAGAAAGTTACCAAAAGTACGTCGTTGAAGTCTGTTTCATTTACAAACAGTAAATGCAAAAGTGTCGAAACGACGTAATTTCGTACATCAAAAGTTTTTCAGATATATGTTTCTCATTTATTTTTTTTTAAGTATACTAATCGTATATTGGCTTGAATTGATGATTAAGTTATTTTCTAGACATATTTAGCTCTCAATTGCCGCGCGCACATTATTGGTATTTTATTATATGAACGAGTAATACCGGTTTTAACTTAACCATAGCAGTGGTCCAAATACCGGCTACTTAGAGTGGTCTAAATACCGGCTAGCCGGTATTTGGACCTCTGTCAGTTGCTCTTCTTGAAGAGGAGGAAAATAAATTAATTTAAATTGTTCCATAATTAATAAATTAATTTAAATGGTTCAGAAATAGTTCCAGTCCAATTTTGTAATATGAAAAAAAGCAACCGTGGCTGTAATTCTTCAGAAGCGACATTGGTTACAGGGCCACTTCACAAAAAAGCGCTGAGAGACATTCCAAAATTGTCTGCAATAAATGTGAAGAGAAAGAAAAAAATTACGGAGGAAAACAGGCGAAAAGGGCAGAAATTGGATTTTAAAAAAGTGAAAAAGGAAGCTATTCAACAGAGGAAGATGATGCAATTTGTGTCTTCTGCATGGGTGCTTTCTCTACGGACAATAATGGGGGATGGTATTCTGAGCTCAATGTTAAGAATGCGATATAGCCTATAGCGACTGCACAGACGCAGAGAGTGATACTGTTTGTGATTTTTTCAGATAAAATAATTCTTATTTCAATCAGAAAGCTTTATTTTGTGTTACACGTTAAAAAACAAAACTAGAAACATAATGGAAAGAATACTGCGAGAGACAGTCGTTAAGAATTTTATAAATTTGACAAAAATGCTTGTTTACTAAAAATTACGTATTTTTTCTGTGCATAAGAAATGTTATTAATCAAAACAATTATTAAAATAATATTTTTATTGCTTAATAATTGTCTTTAGCTCTATTTGTATAATCTTTTGGGAAAAAACTTAGGTAGCCGGTATTTAGACCCCATTTTCAAAACTCAAAATTTGAAGACTTTCGGAATTTTGCTTTTATAACAGAAAATGCCATTTAAACTGATTGTTTTTCCTCTAACTAGGTGGTAAACATGTTAAGGTACCCTGCTCTCACTTTTGCTTTTACTAATTTTGAAAATTGTATGATCTAGATTGAAAACAAAAGTGGTAGCCGGTATTCGGACCTTTTCCTCTCTCTCTCTCTCTCTCTCTCTCTCTCTATATATATATATATATATATATATATATATATGCGTGTGTGTGTGTGATCTAAAACAGGTGTATATTTTGCTCAATAAAAAAAATAATAATAATATTTATCCATTTATTTACAGGTAATGTACGTATCGACATTTTATGGTATACAAAATTTCCACTTTTGTTTTAGCAAGCTATAAAATGCATTAATTTTTAAAGCAAACCCTCCTAACAAAAGAATGGGGCGTGATACAGTAATTTCGTTTTTATTTAGCAGAGCGAAATCTATAACAATCAACAGTTATTTTTACAGAGAGGATTTTTGTGCCGACCAGTGTTACTAATTGTAAATTGCATTTTTAGTTACGCAGAAAGACATTTAGTTCCATTTATCTTTGTCAATTGTATTAAATGCTTTTTAAACAATCATAAAACGCAAAAATAGTTTAAATATAAAAAGAAAAAAAAAATACTCGTGGCTTAATAACCCAACATAGTTTAAAGAAACACATCAAATTCATCTGTAATAGTATAATGAAAATCAAACAATTTAGCATTCTGTAATATTGTCAAACATCCTAAAGAGCATTACTGTGCTGTAAACATTACTTCAGATAATTAAGATTTTGTTTATTTTTCAAAAAGCAGGTTGAAAACTATAACAAATTTAAGAGAAATATGTGCGACGTCATTATATCTTTCGTTGTTCAGTATAAACAACTTCAATTCGGTTTAGTATGTCCGAAATCGCGACAGTGTAATCTTAACAAAATCGGGTTTTAGCAAAAGGATTTAACAACTTAGTTTAATAGTTTAGTGGTTAGGGAGTTGAATTCGGAAATAATTAAGGGAAAGCTGGAAATTGTTTTAATACCTTCAGTTTAGGTCTAGAATGAATATGCTATGTTTTCCCCCTCGTACTAGATGAGCATTAAGAATTATGCATAGATTTATAGTCAAAAAACACGTTTTTTTAAAAATACCATAACACTATCTCGAAATCATTAACTCGTTCAAAAACATTGTCAATACAGATGTTGTAGAGCTTAACATTCTGAATAAAATGAGTACCTACACTCAATACTTATGTTGAATATTAACGGCACAATTCTACTTCAATGTTTTAGACCTATCATCAGGGGGATAACCTAAAATTAATTAGGGGAAAACTGGAAATAATTTTAATCCCTTTTGATTAGGTCTAAAATGAATATTCTATGTTTTCCCCCTTGTACTAAGTGAGCGTTAGGAAACATGTACATATTTACATTCGAAAAACATGTTTTTCCTTAATTCTTTTAACAATATCAAAAAATAGCTAATTCTATCAAAAACATTGTCAATACAAATGTTGTAGAACTTAAAATTCTGAATAAATTGAGCACCTACATTAGTATTTTTGTTTAAATTTAAGGTCGCAATTCAAATTTCAATATTTTGCCTTAATCGCTGATCAAGATCATGAAATCCGGAGAGACCAAGTTACCTAAGAATATCTCAAATCAGCTAAGTCAATAAAAAAAATTGTCAGTACAAATTTTATAGAGCATAAAATTCTGAATAAAATGAGCACCCACATTAATATTTTTGTTCAAAATTAAGGTTGCAATTCTATTTCAAAATTTTGCCGTAATCACTAATCAAGAGCTTCAAGCTAGGAGAGACCAGATTACCTTAACAATATCTCAAAACAGCTAACTATATCAAAAAAATACCAATACAAATGTTATTGAGCTTAAAATTCTGAATAAAAGGAATACTCACATTAATATTTTTGTTCAAAATTAAAGTCGCAATTTCAGATATTGTTAAAAATATTAAAGAAAAACGTGTTTTTCGAATGTAAATGTGTGCCTATTTCCTAACGCTCACTTCGTACGAGGGGGAAAACTTAGAATATTCATTTTAGACCTAATCTGAAGGGATTAAAATGATTTCCAGTTTTCCCCTAATTAATTTTGAGGCCATCCCCCTGATGATGGGTCTAACACTTTGAGGTAGAATTGTGACCTTAATATTCAACATAATTATTGAGTGTAGGTACTCATTTTATTCAGAATTTTAAGCTCTACAACATTTGTGTTCACAATGTTTTTGAAAGAGTTAATGATTTCAATATAGTGTTATGGTATTTAAAAAAAACGTGTATTTTGACTTTAAATCTATGCATAATTCTTAACGCTCATCTAGTACGAGGGGGAAAACGTAGCCTATTCATTCTAGACATAAACTGAAGGGATTAAAACAATTTCCAGCTTTCTCCTAATTATTTCCGAATTGGACCTTTTTTTGCTCCCCTACCACTGGGCTATAAAGGAAACATGGAAAAATGAACTTGAATACTATAATAAAAATCAAACAATTTAGAGTTGAGAAATTTTTAAAAAATCTTTAAAATATTAGTTTACTGTAAAAATTATTTCACGGAATTCAGATTTTGATGTTTTTCAAAGATGTTTGAAGACTATTTAACTACTTAATATTTAAGAAACTAAACATGAGATTAACGTAATCATATCTGACGTTGTTCAGTAACAATAACTACATTTCCGTTATTCGTCTGATATCAAAAAATGTAACCTCAACGGAATCGTGTTCTAGCAAGTGGGTAGACCAACATAGTTTAAAGGAAACATACCAAATTCAGCATGAACATTATAATGAAAGTCAAACAAGTTAATATTTTTAGCAATTTATCTATCAAAAAGCTTTCAGAAGATTACATTTCTGTAAACATTGCAACACCTAATTTAGATTTCGATGTTTTTCAAAAGCTTATTAATCGTATGTCACTTTTAAGGATATTAATGCCGATTATCAAACATTTCTGTCTTGTTTCGAAAATTTATGTTACTTACGCAAAATGCTATTTAACTTCTTGCTACAGAAAACACAATTGCTTGTATAGTTCTGATCAATTACCTTATTGTAAATGGTGTGATCAACTAATTTGGTGATTTTATACGAGTACATTTAATGAAAAAGATCAAAGAAAAATCTTTTTCGGATGTTTATTTTTAAATTACATCACTAATTCTGCTACGTGTTGCGATAAAGTAAATGCAGTAAATAATATGAGCATCCAAATATTTCCAAATATAATTTTCCGCTTGTCTTTTATTGTGTAAATTAGCTTCTATACTAATGCTTATTCAAACATTAATAATGGAGAATTTGAATATGTTTACAGTTGCATTTTGCATGTCCCCATTCTGATTTCAAGCTGTAACGCACTTCGTAAATCAAATTAAATGCTCATTAGCTGTCAATCTCTGTCAAGCGAACATGTATTTACAGCACAACAAAGGGTATAGTTACACTTGCTAAAATACATTATGGTTTATATTACCCTTCATGCTATTATATTTTTATCGTGTGTTAGTGCAAGTAACAGTGTACAGGCAACACCGACTTACGTAAGTAACGCTTTCCGTAAAGTTTTACGTAACTTAAATTTTACCTAAGTCGAATTTTTAAGTTGGCTTAGGAAGAATTCTTTAAGAAACTGCAATAATTATTATATTTATATGTATGTACAATGTACATATATACTATATGTATTATAAACACTGTATTATTTTATAAATAAACCATCATGCGACAGTATTTAGACGTATATATAAACTATAAAAGTATGAAAAAATATAAAAACAATCTTAAACATCACTTTTCAAATATCTTGTCTAATACGGGATTTATAAATTCAACATTGATGAATACATTTATAACAATTTTGAATCTACATCAAACTACTATAAAAATAAGAAATAATTATAAAGAAGAATTATTTACCATATTCTGAATGAATTTCTGATGGCAAGACAAATGAAGAGCACTCAACATAATCCTTGATAAGCACAAACTGTATTTATTATGCATTAGACGACTACTATGAATAACTAACAATAAATATTAAGTTGTTTTGTTATAGATTTTAATGTATATACCAATAAAAATATAACTGTATCTAATATATAAACTATATTACGGTTTTGGTTTATAAATATATGTTTTATTTATAAAATAAATAACAAAAGTATGCAAACGCGCTAGTATTTTCACAAATGTTATTTTCGAAATTTATTACATAACTGCGAATTTAAGTAAGTCGCGTAATACGTAAGTTGGGGGATGCCTGTATTTCATTTTGAAATTAAGGGGAATAAAATATATATTTGTACGTTCTTGTTCAGAAACTTGTGAAGAATATGTTTATAAAAAACGACTTAAACTATCTATGTTGTGAATGCTTTCAGAAATAAGAAGGAGGTCATGCCCGGTTTGCCAATAAAATCTGAACAGTAAAATGTATTAAAAAAAAATAAAAAATTTAAAACAGAAAAAAATAATAATTGATAAACTCTAATTCCTAAACAAATTAAAAATTTCTGTGTATAAACATTATAAGAATAATTTTACTAATTATAAAAATAGAATGAAGACTGTTGTTGTAATTAAATTTTAGGAAAATGCTTGAATTATATTTACATGTTAAGTATATAGAATCACAGGTTCAATCCATTTATATGTCAAACATTGTACATAATTTACAAGGCATCAAAAGATTTCAAAATAACACATTTAAGTAAAAAGAAATGTACATGATGTTCATAATACATCTTCCATTTTATAAAATATCAAAACCTTTAGTGAAAAATAATTAAAATTACAAAGTGATTTGTTGTTGTTTGCATTATTTCTTCTCACTTAAAAAAAAAAAAAAAAAAATTCGATTTTTTGTTGTTGTCATTAATCGTTAAAGCTTTACATGTATGTATGTTCAACTAAATCACCTTTGTCATTACAAACGCCCAAGCAGAGTTAATGTTAATTTTAAGTTTCTTAATTTAATTATACATTATAGTTTAAACACAAGTTGAAATATTTCTCTTCTGTGCACAGAATTAAACGTACATTCATTGGAAAAAAAGTAATCACCCCTTGCCAACTCTGCAAAAAATTATCATGGAAAAAAAGTTATTGGTACCAAGCGATTGGAAGTAAAGTCTCTTTTAAATAATGCATATAAAATTTGCTTAGGTGGCCATCTACATATCTAAATTAACCTCAAATTGTTTTTTTTTTTTTTAAATACGTTTGACATTATAAATAAATTCTACACTCTTCAATTAGCCTAAATCCAAATTTTCCTGAAATTCGTACAATTAGTTTCCGAGAAATTAATTATTTTAAAATGAGCATACATCCAAATAAGTTCGGTACTCTGAAATGCTGCAGAATGTCTATATCACTTCTATTACTCTATTATGTCTTGCCATTATGATCATTTCAATCGCTTAATATTTTTCGATTATTGCAGGGGTCGTACTTGTCCTAACATTTCATGACCGGATTAATTATTTTGCACCAGTATATTATTATTGAAAATCTCTTCATAAATAACTTGAAATTTCGCACATTTAACCTAGATTGATTTTTCTATAAAAAAGTTCTGATATTTTTTCTGAAAAAAACCCTGAAGCGTACGACTCCTTCTGTTGCCAGCCCAAATATTTCAAAATAATGACTAAAATATAGTTTCTCAAATTATGCTTTTCTGTACTTCATAGGCGGGCCTCTTAAAACATCATTTTGGCGTTTTTTAGTGATCATTCGAAAATTACTTGAGGAAAAAGTAATAATTGAGAATTCGCATAAAGCAGGACATAATAAATCTGAATCTACCAAAAAAATTGCAGGTTGAAATTCATATTTTTTCCGAATATTAATTTCATAATTCATACTATGCAATTTTTAAAAATACAAATTAAATATATCCATGATTGTGTTTTTTAGTATTATTACTACACATAAAATTAACATATTAGGATTATAATGTCAGGAGATATTAATAAAAATATGAAAATGTAGTTTAACATTATAAGCTCTAAATTTTGAATATTTATAATTCAAACTTTATCTTTCAAAGACTAGAAATATCGTTTTAGGCATATTTTGAGATAAATATTTAGAACATACTGTCAAAATTGGGTGTTGCCATTAAAAAAACAAAGTTTGCTCTGGTTTTGATTTGTAGATGGCCCTTCAGCAAACTTTATATGCATCATTTAAAAGTAGACTTTATTTCCAATCCATTGGTACCAATAACTTTCTTCTACTATAATTAGTTGTAGAGTTAGTAGGGGTGTTTACTTTATTTCCACGACTGTAAATGAAAGTAAACATATAAAAGTGAGCTTCATTTCACTCATTTGGTTATGTTTATACCGGGTATGTACAATTCTGCTTGTTAGATTGTTTTATATGACAATATATTTCCTTACGATTAAATATTTAACACAAGAATTTTTTCAAGTACCAAAATTAATGAATGTTAAGTTTATGAATTAAAAAACGTATATTCATTAAAATATAACCATGTAACCTTTAATGGTAATTATTGTCAATTTAATAATCATACGAAATTAATAAATACTACTTTGAAAAACATATGTCTATCTATGGTCTTATTTAGATTTTCATGAGTAAAATACTAATTTTTCTTTCAAGATGAGAATAAGGTATAAGGGCTGCCTTAAAAGCTATTGATTTAATGTCTTGTTTATTTTCGTTGGAAAGTACAAATGAAAATATCTATTATAACTGTTCAACCAAAATCGATTAGGTGAATTAAATATTAAGTATGAAACTTCTTTTAAAGATAAGTTTGAAATAAGTATGTGAAAATGTACTTAACATGAATTAATTCAACCAATTTGTCTGGCAGCGATAAATATTTTTGCAATTAAATACTTTTGAAATTATCAAAATGGCTGAATGTTAGTTTCTATATTTTCAATCTAAATATAAACTAAATAAATATCAAATTATTAAAATTTACTAATGTTACTAACAACAGTTAATTTTCAGGAAATTAATAAACATGCATATGGGAATGAAGTAATAACTATATAATAATAATGAGGTTTTCATAAAGTGTAAATTTCTGTTTGTCAAAGTATCTAGATTACAAAAATGATAGTTTAACAGTGCCAAATTAAATAATTCATATTACAATCATTTCCTAAAAAATACAAAACATATTTTCTACTACATTTAATTAGACATTATATTGATTAAAACATATCTCTATTACACGAAAGTACAGATATCGATTCAACATCTTATCTGTAAAACATTGTCATCATTTTGATTTATACATGGTCGACTATGACTGTTATGAATTGTGATATGGTAGCTCTTGATATTGACTGTCTTCAGTATAAACTGTCGTCACCATTTACATACATTCCAGATACAATCAAGTACTTCCTGATATCGCACAGCATTAAGGTAAGGACATAATAATAATAGCTTAAATTGCACTTATTAGACGCGCAATATTTATATAGATATCGTATCTAATTAAAACACTAATACTGCTAATTTATTCCTACTCAAATATTCAATTTAAGCAACATACATATATATTCAAAAGGGAAAATCTACAAATATAATTGTTTATAAATATGAAGCACGCTTGTGTAATTGTATATGTCTACAACTGGAGTTAGATTATCGACGCAGCCATTTCAATACAGTTAATGACGTTTCCTTTCAAAGTCACAGAACAATACAATATAACGATGAAATTGATTCGTGAGGAAATTTATTGCAAAATAAAAATGGGGAAATTTTGTGTAAAAATAAATTTTTTCTTCTGAAAAAACGGTATGCATTGGGGTGACTCATATTTCTTGATATAAATAACTTTCAATTTGAAGCAAGCACCTGCAATTTGACATGTTGAAAACTTTTAGGTTTTATATTAGCATAATATGTTTAGTGACGCAAACTCATGTCGCTTCTAACTTGCACTGTACGAAGGTCAATTAAGGTTAAGTAGAAAATATATAATAAATAAAAACATTTTATTTTAATCACATATATTTGTATTTAATTAAAAAAGTTATGCTCTAGAAATGTCTCCATCCCTTGTGAATTGAAAACGACGAAATTTTGAATTCATACAGTGAACACCAATAGAAAAATATTAAGTTTATATAATTACCAAAAAACAAAAACTGGCTTGAATTCCGCATTCCTGCTTAAGCACAAAGATCAAACTGACAAATGATCGCAAGTCCCATTCGTGACTGATTAACAAGGTGAAGTTTAATTTATACGAGTTGTACTCGTGTCTGATGAGAAGACAGAAACTAAAAGGTTCCATTCCTGGATAATTTTTCACTCCAATTGGGTTAATTGTATTTTTTGTATGTATGTCTGTATAATATTTGTATAATATATCTTTAAGAGTTGAACGCAGGCGTTATTTATGTGTGTATGTGTGTTTAAAGACAAAGTCTACTTTACATGTCATAATCGTGAATGATTAGGAAGTAAAAATGTACACGAATTATACTCGGGAATAATGCACAAAGGTCTAAATAGATATAGACATTTACGAAAAAAAAAAGAAATATGTATATGCACTCATGTCTGTAAAAATTGAATCGCCATGAAGGAATGGCGCGATTGAGGTGGGAATTTTAGAGAATGCAATGCATAGCGTGTTATGCAAATGATTCCAATTTCAGAGTTACAATGTATGCGTGGGCTGAGCAGCGCCCACTGGACTGCTTCTGAAACCGTATAAATAGAGAGCTGTGGTGGGACGTTGAAATTTGTCTATTGGTATCTGCTATTGGTAAATATTATGTGAGACATAACTATGCCTCTTCGACGAAAGATGGCGACATTCCAACAACTGGTGGAGTTTGAACAGGGGAGAATCATTGGCATTTGTGAAGAAGGGTTTTCCTATCGCGCAATAGCATCTTGTGTGCAACGTAACAGCAGCAGACAGAGCGCACAACACGTTGACCCCAAACGGTGACGTCAACGCGCGATGATAGACACATGATTCGTATGGCGATGACGAACCATACACCTTCATCTAGACAGTTGGCTTCACATAGGTCAATTGATAGGGGTGTATCTTTCTCTGCTTCGCCAATTTGTGGACGTCTGCTGCACCGTGGACTGCGTGAAAGTACTCCTTTATACAGGATCCCCCTCACTCAAAACCAACCACACCTGCGGCTGCAATGGGCTCATGACCATAGTGACCAGCGTGCAGGTTGGCAACAAAAAGTTCTTTTCTGACGAATCCCGCTTTAATTTTTGATACCATGATGGTCGCATTCGTGTTAGACGCTAAGATGGTAAATTCCACCTTCCGCAGTGCATTATCAAACGTCATAGAGCACGAACACGCGGAGTTGTGTTCTGGAGTACGATATTATAGCTGATCACATCAGCTACGACTTTTGGGTAATATGAATAGCAACAGGTACGTCATTGAAGTTCTGGATCCGAAGTTGTTCATTTCTTTAAAGTCATTCCTGGAGCTATTTTTCAACAGGATAATGCGCCCCCACATACATGTCGCCTATGGAAAATGTGTGGGATTTCGTTGATTGGCATATCGTTCATTATACTTGTCCTACAGCGTCTACAGATGAATTTTGGGTATGCATACAAAATTATCGAATGCTCTTCCCCAGTCAGACATTAAAAATCATGGACTACATGTCACGTTGCATAGCAGCACTTATTGCAGCACGTGGTGGCTGCACCAAATACTGATTTCGGACACTTAATATATATTTTTTTGCTTTGAAAATGTAATCATTTAATTGTACCAATTCCAGTCGTTTGTGTATAAAATGTAATTTAATTCTGATGATTCCTTCATGCTGTTGCGATTTTCACAAACATGAGTGTATATATTGATTTAATTAACCTTTAATATTTTCTAAGTATTTCTCTTTAACAAATTTAGATAAATGTATGTATATCAAACTACATGTTCATTCTATAATAAGTCATTTGTAACCCGTGATGGCTCCGTGTAATCATTATACGTAGTTAGACTATAATCCAGAACAGATACTAGGCTTGTGTTGATTTAATTTATACATAAAAATTAATATATATATATGTGTGTGTGTGTGTGTGTGTGTGTGTGTGTGTGTGTACTTCATTACTTGCATACAGAGTAAATGGATTTTTTTCGAATAAAACATAAAAAAAAATTTCTTTGTAAGAATCAGGTCTTCGATATTATTTAACCCTTAAATGCCTGATTTTTCAAAAATCATTGAAATAAAGTTTTTCGGCTTTCATTTTTTAAATAAATCATGTGAAAAATACTTAAAAAAATCATATTTTGTTTTAAGTATAGTTTACGGCTAAAAAACAGCTTCTTACTAATCGGCAATATTGGTGTTTAATTGAAAAAATATTTTCCCTTGATAAAATTCTAAAATATTAAACACACAAGAATTTTAGGAACTATAATAAGAAATAAATTTTACTTGCTCATTGCAGGTCAAAATAGGGTATTTCGCAAGCTCCCAAACAAAACAAAAAGAACAAGTAGCAACAATTGAAAACATAAATCTATCTTTATTCTTAAACAGCAGAAGTGTTGCCATCTAAATGTTGAAAATCGATTTAATAATATTTTCAGAATGTATTTTATTGGCAACATTGGGCATTATAGCTTCAATATTATTTTAATAGTATTTTAGGGCCTAAATTGCGTATGTTGTCGAAAAGCAACACCAGGCATTTAAGTGTTAAATAGTATTATTTCCGTAACAGTAGTTTTTTTTTTTTTTTTTTTTTTATCGAAACCTTTACATTTAAATAATGAAATTGATATAAAAGATTACACGAATACATTATATTATGATCTGACTGCCTATTTGTACTTACTGTGAAAATTTGCTTGGCCGCAAATTAGCACCTTGAAATCAATCTATTGTATATTTTTCGTTTCATTTTCAGCCAAAAAGATTAAACATAAACAAATTTAAGCTCCTTACATTTTAATATTAAAATATTAACCGTATTTACAAGAAATGAATTTAAAGAAGATACATAAATTTTTAACTAATTATTTCTTAAATAAGGCAGTTTAAACTTTTATAAAGCTACTAAAACTGGTCATAGTTTAGCGAATGAAATTATATTTATTAAACCTAAACTTGGTTACTATTACTAAAATCGAAATATTTTGTATAAGTCACCCAAATGAGTTAAATTTTGTTTAAAATCGAAACAGGATGTAATTTTCATTCTACCTCTACTAAACTAAAAGTACAATCTTCAAAGTATTAAATACGAAAGTGAATAAGCGAAGTGATTAAAAATGAACAATTTTCTTGAAAAATCTTTTAACCTGCATTATGTTAAACGTAATATGCTATGTCAAATTACAGTTGATTAAATTTACAAAATGGTTAAACAGATTTTGAAGAGGTATGAATTTTTTACATTTCTCAATAGGATACTTACAACAATTACATTCTTTTATATTCTATTTATCATATTAAAATATGATTTTATTTATGTTCGACACATTGTAGTATACATATTAATACAATTAATATGTATATTAATATAATTAATGTAGTATACATAATAGTATACATATTAAAAGTAACAATAAAAAATAATTTTTCCAGATTTGTCTTTTAACTTTTCATATGAAAATTTGACAATAGCTATTTTTTTTTTACTTTTGACACATTGTTACGTACACATGAAGTAAGATATCATACACATTAACAGCGCCATTAAAAAATAATTTTTCCAGACTTTTTTTCATTTTAAAATGTGATAATAGCTATTTTTTTACGTTTAACACATTGTTACGTATACATGACATAAAATACATGCACATTAAAAGCAACATTCAAATTTAATTTTTAAAGCATATTTTAAAAGATTTGTTTTTATAAAAAGCACAGGAAATTGAAATTTTCTCGTTGTTTCAATACGACCGTTATAATTATTTGTTCTATCTTTCAATAGACTGCGTTCTTATCTGAAAGCCTTTGGGATAGCGTATGTGATTTTTAATTAAAGTCTTCTATGTGTATTTGTGGTCACAGAATAACATACAGATTTTCATGGACTACGGAATAAAGAAGTTACATTTAAACAATTAAAATGTTTTCTTTTAAAGGAAACAAATGAAATCTTACCAAGCATGGCATATAACAGAACATACAAGAAACACGTACCTAAAAATAAAAATAACAACAAATCATTAAACTGACAAAATCTGAAAATATATCTTGCTATGCAATACTTGTATTGATAAAAAAAATTCATATGCAAGTTTTGTAAGAAAAAATAATTTTAAACTTACTACAATAACATTAAGTAGTAATTATACAATATTTGATTTTCTCAAAACTGGACAATATATATAAAGTAATCGAAATGATTTTGAACATATCATAAACGGTGGAGGGAAGGTGTTTTGTTACTCACAAATATAAAAAGCACAAGAATTTAAAAAAATTTCTTTAAAGAAAAAGCAGTTTATTATTAAAATAAAACCGTTAATCTAATAAATTATTCTGTTAAGGACAACGAAAAGAAATTTTTTTGGCATTATTTTGATCTTCATCGATTTTATTTAAATACTTTCTTGTATAGCCTTTAATAAACTGCTCCGGCGATAAATATAAAGTGATTTTCTGTCACAAAAAATAATAATTGAATAATTAATTTAACATATTTCTTCAGGGCAAATTATACGGACAAAAGCAATAATTCTACGCTATCACGTCTATTTATAGATTAATAAAAGAAATATTTAATGAATTTTTTTATGAGTGGCATTAAAACCATGATTTTTTATTCTTTGAAAAAGAAAAGTGCTTTTTGAATCATCGTGTAAATTAAAAGACATTATTTCATTAAAGGGTTTTTTTACAATCTCGGGGTTACATTATCGTTCGTTTATTCAAATGTTTGTTAGAATTCAGCATATTACATAGAAAATTAATTGTTCTTTACTTAAATGGAGAAAAGTATTAGCGTAATTATGTTACAAAATACGTAAAATGTTCATTGAAAAGAAATTTTCAAAATGCACCATTTTTCGATTCATTCAAAAATTATATTCATTGAAAAGATACAATTATTTTTTAAAATAAATTATTCATAACATATTTCGCAAAACAATGTTTCGGAATTAAACAATATCAATAAAAATAAATACGATAAAAATTCAACACCATGTTCAGAGTGTAGTGTTTTTGAAAAGATAAATAAAATTATACTTCATCAAAATAAAAACTGAAGACTAAGTAAAAATTTTAACATATACAAATATACCGTTTCTTCTTTAATAAAAACTAATTTTATTCAATATTGTAACTCCAAACTTCAATTTTTGGTGCATGTTATTATCAGTAAAGCACTGATATTTCGCTATATCTCAATGCGACTATGCACTTAATCTTCTAAATTTGATGATGAACATCAATGTTATCCACCATGTCTTTGATGTACATCACTTACTGGATAATATGTAATGTATGTAATTAGGATGTAATTAATAGTATGTAATTAGAATGTAATTAGGATAGTAAGTAATTTATGACCATAAAAATACTATAGAAAATATTCTAACTGCCATAATCACATACCTAAAAATTGCTTTCGTTCCTGTACTGCATAAATATGCTACATTGTAAAGAGAAAATCTGTAAAGTTACTAAAATATGTCTTGGAAACTGGGATTCCTAGATGCATATCCTTCATGTAACGGCAACAATAAAAATTTGCGTAACAGATACACATTTGCACTGTAAATCAAAAAATCTGTAAGGTTAATAGGACTTTTTTAGGAAAGTGGGATGCCTAGCGCTTTTTATGTCACTGCAAACCGGGTTACTGATAAATTTGAGTAAGACCACTGCAGTTTTAGCAGATAGTTTTGTAAAAAATAGATTTGTGGATTTGCATCTTTTTTGTATAGAGTACAGGCAAAATTTTAGTAAGCATACAGATTTCTATAACATTGTATCTGTAGAATTACAGATTTTTTTCTTTACAGTGTATACAATGATTATTACCAAAAGATACATTACTGAGGTCTGTATCAGATATATTTTTAACACGTTCACGCCGGGGCGGTGGGTCACACTCCACTGTCTCAGAGCTGGCAAGTCTCCGGCCTGTTGGATACCAGTATTTTAATACAGAAAATGTTCTTTTATTTAATTAGAACAATTGGGCGATTTAAAGGAACAACATTTTATCTAAAATAACAAAGGTATGTAAAACGCCGGAGACTTGACAACTCTGAGACAGTCAAGTGTGACCCACAGCGCCGACGTGAACATGTTGAATATCATAGCAATTCGAATTATTTCACGACGCATTAGACAATAATAATAATGTGATATAATTTATCATATCACATCAGAGTCACTGGATGTCGATTCGCCTCGTGGCCTTGCTTGACCGCACTCAATTTTAATGTAATTGATGCCGAGCATCTAGACCGACTAGGCATCTTCAAGTTGTCAGTGTCAGAAGAAATAAAGTTGTAAAATTCGCTATTTCACGTTGCTGGAAAAACGATACAATCACCAAGTCTTTCATTTTATTGCACATTATACAAAAAATCTTTTTTATTCCAAATATGTGATCCATTACAATGTTTTATACCGGAAATCATAAATGGAAAACATAATTGAATTATTCAGTCAATATTCCTAAATACATTCTATGGAACATTTTACAATAAATTTCTAATTTCTAATTCATAAAGAATAGTTAAAATTTTCCAACATTTTAAATAAAATACACATTAAAGGATGAAAAGGTACGTTATATATATTATTTTATTCAAATTGTGAGAAGTTTTAAAACAACATTGCTGTAAATTATAATTTATCATAAATCATTTTTACTTGAAATGCATTATTAAACAATTTCATCTGTAATATTTTTCAACATTGTGACTGTGCTCCTCAATGTATTTTGTTATATGGAATTTCAGAAAAAACTAATAAGTTATTTACATATATATACCATGAAATGAGAAGAAATATCCAATTTTGCGATGATCTGAAAATAATAAATGAAGTAAGTAATTTAGATGATCTGCCGATAAACACTTTATTTTAAACGAAAATTTTAATATTTCATCAAGCAATATTTCTAAAATTCTGTTTTCAGTATAAGAATAATACGTTATTCTTGTGAAAACTATATTATTCGTGAAAATGGATTTTATTGAATAGATTAAGAGGCACGTATTTTTTAAAAACTTATATGATAAAGAAACTGGGGTTTAAAATTAATCTCGGACAACTGAAAAAACGTAAGCAAAAGGCAAGAAATAAAGCTAGTTGCCTAATCACTACAGAATTCTGATAACGGATTTTTTCTTTTAATTTTAATCCCAATTCCGCACTGCATAATGGCAATCATCAACGAATCATGCCAAAAATATTGTATAGTCTAATAAAACAGTCACACAACTGCCCATTCTCGTTAGACGAAAATGTAGATATTTCTTAATATTAGGTAAACAAATATTTCATTATTAGAATTATATTATTATTTTTAAAAACTGATACGGCTTGGACGTGTAACTGTAAGTAACTGTAACTAAAAGTAATAATTTCAAGGAGTCAATGTATGAAATTCAGTAATCCTCATAACGCATTTGATAATTAAGATAATGTTTATAAGCAAATAAGCTTTATTTTATCTATTAAAAGCTCTTGATTGGAACGTTAGAATTTTAGAATACTAGTTTAAATAGGACTATAACTGTATGTCCTATTGTATTACTATATGTATATCGCATTATTCTAAAATCAACATTGCATTTTAATCCTTTAACATTCTAATACTAAATAATGAGACAAGCAAAATATAAAAACGAAATATAAGTTAAAAATAGGGAATTATTAATGTGAATATTTATATATAAATAAAGGATTTTTTTATCCAACCATGTCATACAGTATGAATTAACATTTCAAAATTTTATAATATTATATGAAATATTTGAATGATACTTATCAATTATGTTTTAAAAATTTCATTTTATATGTTAGACTGTAATATGGAAATTATAAAAAAATTATATTCAATAAAATACAATATAAACAACACAGCAACACTATACAACACAATACAACAACACAAAACTACATATAAAACCTAATACAACAAAATAAAACACGCAACATTAATTAATAAAAATATCTTAAAATTTAGCTTATTCTTCTTAGGTTTTATTATGTAGAATATCTGGTAAATATCAGTAATGCACTTAAGATTTTAATGAAAACTGCTTTAATTTTACAGAAGTGAGAATTAAATAGCTTTAATATCTAAAATCTCTAATGTTAAAAAAAAAAAAAAAAAAAAAAAAAAAAAAAAAAAAAAAAAGTTTCTCATTTATTTTGTGCAAAACGGAACAAGAAACGATTCTTTCAGACAATTATTTTAATTTAAAAGTGAAATCTTTAATTACTATTTATTGGGAAATGATTTTTTTTTTTTTTTTTTTTTTACGAGTGTGTTAGTGAAACAAACTAGTTTTAGATTTTTTTCAGTTTTCGGTTACCGAATATGGAGATAGTCGGCGAAATAGAGTATCATCAGAGTTTCAGTATCATCAGTTGAATAAGTTTAATATCGAATAGTAAAATACAAAAAAAAGTCTACTATCGGCATTTAAAAATCCTTTCTTTTATTTTATTCATTATTAAATTTATTCATTCCAATGAAAAAAATAATTAATACTTCATAGCACAGCAAACTCCGATGCAAAAAACATAACTTCAAATTCGTATTACTTTCTTTAATGAAACTTTTGCGTTAATGTACAAATGGTAAATATAATTCACTCAGCGAATTATGTTTTTTGAACACCAAATCTTCTTTAAATGGTTATAACATTACTTTTTAAACGTGTACAATTTTTTAAACACTTTCAAAAACATGCATTTCTACTTACAGTCACTTTTAAATTTACTTTTTCTTTCGTTAACATTTAGAAATATATTTTTATTTTGCTAAGCAAGTGCAAATCAATCATTCGTAAAAAGAACTAAATTCGCACGAAATCTAAAAAATATTTCCTTGCGTCTGTTTAAAAACACACGCTTGTAAATTCAATAAAAAATCCACAAAAGAAGTAAAGACAATTTATAAAGAATGTAACTATGTGAAAAGAAAGTATGAAGAGGAATAAGATTAAAGCATTTTTATTACAAAATTGAAAACATGATATATTTCAATTTCATTATTTAAATTTATGTATAAATATTTCTGCAAATGAATTTAAATGAAACTGTAAATGCTAGTGCACACATGCATATAAAATCATTTTAATTTAAGTCTTTATTTTTTCATATATGCTACGTCTATACAAATTAATTTTTGTATAAATATTTAGAAATATATTTTAATTTTAAGAATTTAGAATTTCTTCAACACGTTAAAAAACACTTTTTTACTTACTGTTACTTTGAAATTTACACTATATTAATTTGTATGCAGTTATTCTGATAGATAATTAATTGTACAAGTTGTAATTTTTCAAATGAATTAAAAAGTGGCCCTGAAGGGAATCGAACCAGGAACCTTTGGCCTAAAATGCCGATTCTCTGACAATTGATCTATTTTGGGCTATTATCTCACCAAAAGTTTATCTCTAATTGGTGAATAAATCAAACGAATTTTCATTTTCCAACTTATTAAAAAAATTTCCAGACAAAAGTGCGAACCAGGTACCTTTCGCTGAAGCTCAGTTATGACAGCGTAAAACAGAAATCAAGAACCAAAACCAACATGTATGAGAATTTTAATTTTTCGGAATGATGCTAAGAAAATGAACAAAAGTTTATCTGAAACTCTCTAAAAATAAGTGACTGCAAATCCAACTGAATGAAAAGTGTCCAAGCAAAGATTCGTTCACATATATTAAAGCGTAATCCAGAAATCAAGAACTAAAAGCATCATGTATGAGAATTTTAATTTTTGGAATGATATTAAGAACATGCAGATACATTTATCCGAAGATTTTTAGAAATAAGTGACGACAAATCCAATTGATTGAAAAAGATTCCAGGTGAAGATTCGTGCACATATATTAAAGCGCAACACAGAAATCAAGAACCAAGAGCATCATGTATGAGAATTTTAAATTTTCGGAATGATGTTAAGAACATGTAGAAACGTTTAACCGAAGCTTTCTAAAAATAAGTGAATCCAAATCTAAATTAGTGAAAAAGTGTCCAGGTGAAGATTCGTGCACATATATTAAAGCGTAACACAGAAATCAAGAACAGAAAACATAATGTATGAGAATTTCAATTCTTTGCAATGATGTTAAAAACATGAAGAAACGTTTCGTTTTCTAGAAGATAGTGACCGCAAATCTATGCTAAAAAAGTGTAAAAAAGTATGTTTGTGCCTGTCTGCCTTTCGGCGATGACTAAAGAAATCTACGACACGTAGAAGTTCAAAATTCGGTTAACGACAGTTCGAGGAATGTCTTGATGTTCTGAAAGTCAGATTTTTCTTTTTTTTTATTATTGTAACTACACTTTAATAATTTCTAACACAATTATTTTAATTAGTAAATAAATCATATGATTTGTGATTTTCCAACTGAGTAATAAAATTTTCATGCTAGGATTTGAACCATGGAGCTTTGGCATGAGCTGCCGGTGTTCCAACTAAGCTATCCTGGACAAATTCGGCTCACAATATTTACTCAAAGAAACTTTTTTGATAATGTCATACGTCTGATACTGGAAACTACTCAACGGAATAAATAGCAGGTAATGGAACTCCAAGAAAACGTTGGATATGTAATTACGCTTCAATAATTTTTAACACATTTAATCTAATTGTTAAATAAACTATAATATTTGTAATATTCCAGCTGAAGGAAAATTTACTTTTTCTTTTGTTAATATTTGAAATTATCTTAGCTATGCAAATGCAAATCGATCATCTATATAGGGAACGAAATTTGAACGAAATCTAAAGAAAAACTTCGCTTGTGTTTGTTTAAAAACACCAACTTACAAATGCAGCAAAAAATCCATAAAGAAATAAAGTCTGTTTGTAAAGAATATATGAATAAGAAAAAAAAGTCTAAGCATGTATAAAATTTAAACACTTTGAATAAAATTAAAGAAATGACATCTTTCAACTTTATTATTTGAATTTATGACTAAATTATGTATAAATGTATTTAAATGAAGCTATAAATATGGTATACACAAGATTATATAAACGCATTTTCATGTATTTCTTTTTATATATACATGCTACAACTATCAAAGTTAAAAGTTTTCAAGAATATTTTTAATGATTGCAAAAAACGTGATTTTTTATAGACAAAAATTCCTTAGACAAAAGTGAATCACATCAGAAATTAAATAAATTTGATAAAATTATGCATGGTTATCGAAAAAACCACGCATTTAATTTTTTTTTAATCGAAAGGTAATTGAAAAAACACAATAAGTATACTATTTTTTAAACACGTTTTACAAGCATTCAACGTTCACGTTGAATACCACACCCAATTACATGGCTGTAACTCATGTTTTTCCCCATAACGAACGTTGAAAAACATTAATTTAGCGTAGGTACCAAACTCGATTATGGAAAATGTTCTGCTTTTTTTACGCTTGGTGGAAAGCGCGATCTAGTGTATTTAATTTAATTGTTATCGTTACGCTTTTTTTCTGTTTTAAAGTAAGGGAACAAGAAAAAAAAAACTGAAACATTATTTACATATTTTTAGAATTTCTAAATTACAATTTCAACGTATAATTATAATTTAACTAATATAAAAATATTAACTGGCTAAATATGTTTTAAATATAGTGTAGTCTTTATTTTTATTGATATTTTCTATTTTACCGAATTAAAAAATTTCGTTGTTGCAGTTTCACTTCCTATTGTCCTTATTTTTTGGCAAGCCTGGTTTGGCGCACAATTAAATCATCATTTTTGTATCTGGTATATATTTGTAACCATAAAGATTATTTGGAGATTTTTCACTTGAGGTCGCCAAACGTTAAAATGCTTTAAAATTAATTTGTTAGCATGCAATTAATTTCTAAAAAATATTAAAATAGTGTAATGTCATTGGTAACACACCTGTGAACATAATTATTATATTTTTACCATATAAAAAAATGAGTGACAAATCGATTACCAAATTAGATCTTTAGTTACAAAAATTAAGTTTACTTAAATAAATCAGTACAAAAATTTTCCTTGCGAAATATTCGACAATTATTTGTCAATAATTTATGTAACCGTTTTGCAGCAGTTAACACTCAGCCGATGCGTAGTAGGGATGCGCGTTCAGAGAGGCTTCCGATCAGTCCAATATTTTTTAAAAACTTCAGTGTAGAAAGTGTGAAATTTATTGAACCATTCAATTTGTGAAAGAATGTAGCTGGAATTGTAAAAAAGTGTCTACAGATAAAAAGACAACAGAAACTGCATATTTTCTACCTAATTAAACAACTCGCAACGTTCTTAACCGGCGGAGAAACTGTATGCATATGCTATATGCAATATGAGAACAAAAGCAAAAAAAAATCATGCTTCAAGAATAGATTACAAAACAGTTGCGACATATTCCGACTACTGTAAAAAAACGGCCCCGTTTAATCAGGTGAAACATGACATTTAAGTAAATCATTTGAAAAACTCATACATTACTGTAAAAAAAAAGAATCTATAAGGTTATTAAGAATTTGCTAGTAAACTGAGATGTCTAGAACATTTTATGTAACTGCTACAAAAAAAAAAAAAAATTCATGTAACAGATTCATATTTACACAATAAAACGAAAATCTGTAAGGTTATTAAGAATTTCCTAGGTAACTGGGATGCCTAGAACGTTTTATGTAACTGCAACAAAAAAATCGTGTAATTATCCCGGGTTACTGAGAATATTTTAGTAAGCATACAGATTTCTGTAGTTTTACAAAAACTAGTTTTGTAGATTTACCTCTTTATTTTACAGTATACAGATAAAATTTTAGTAAACATACAGATTTCTGAACTTTTACAAAACTAGTTTGATAGATTAACTCTTTTGTTTTACAGTGTAACACAATTGAAAACCCAATTTCATCAGTTACTACTAATAATTTGAAAAATATTCAAATTACGTAAATTTGCTATATATTTGTATATATACTGCATAGTATAATAAAATTTACTTCAATTAGGAAACGCATAAACAGTTAAAAATTCCACTTCGGCCAATTCCTTCAGTAAACGATAATCAATTCTTTTGTGCAACCCTGTACATGATCTGTAGAATTTATACACAACAAATAAAATACAGAAAATTAGTTACAATTTAACAAGGAATGCCGCAAGTGTAAACGCATTTCCAGCAATTATAGCTAATTCACAGTAATGTAAATTAATTCTTTTATTTGTCTCTGTAAGTGAACGATAAATGCTATGCACACCATAGTCTACAATAATTATCTGTTAGTACACCAGAATGATGTATATGAATTTAAATATGTTTGAAAGAGTATTATTAAAATAAATTGCAAACGATGTTCTATCGTTGAACATAATGCAACAGAATTCTTCTGACTGTCCCTGCAATTGGACTATACATGCTCGCACTACTTCAAGTTTCAATACAGAACATACCGTAGTAAACCTTAATAATATATTAAGTTGCTAAGAAAGTCATGCAACACATTTTTTTTATTAAAATATTTTTTCTATGACGAACTGCGATATAGATGTTATAGAGTTGTCGATGCAAATGTATTGTACATTACTGTACTTTCTTTTGATGTTAAAATAAAAAGTTTTTCGTTTTACATGTGCTGTATGTTGCAAGTCTTTCTTACCAACACAATATATCAATTACAAATTATACTTACACTAGTTGGAGTACGGACAGTCTAACCGAATTCATAAACCTTTTTCGACGATGTTGTAAAGTGTTAAAAAAAACGAATTTGATGTTGTATTTGATATTTCATGTGCATTCATAGCCTAAACTGAAAGTGAAATCTCCAAATGTCGATGCGGTTTTTATTTTCGCCAATCGTCGCTTATGCGCATCTTCTGACTGTACAAAAGTTATATCAAAGAAATCTAAAATAATTGCTTCGTACTTTCCAATGAAATTATTGTTTTTTCTAAATTACTTTTGGAGTTATAATTTTGAGAAAAGTGCCCAATCTTTTTGGGTGATACCTTATTTTGCTAATGTGAAAGGTTTGAAAAAAGGATAAACAACTGAAGCGAATTGTCTGAGGATTTGAAAAAAAAAAATCAACAACGCTACATTCAAAGGCGTTCAACTAAAGTATGGAACTAATATTGCCAGGTGTCCATTTTAATCGGAGATCCAAATGCTGTGGACATCACTAATTTCTTATAGTTAATTTTGCATTAGTATCTTTAATTTCAGATAATTAAGCCATTATATAAGACGAAGAAAATTATTTTAATATACTGGCGTCCAAATCACTTGGAGTCTCGATTTACGCCGGATGCCTGGCAACACTAGATTTAACTCAGAATAAAAGAAATGTTTGTTTTTTGGACGTATGAGTTAGCGCCTCAAAACCAAGGATAACAACATAACAGAGAAATGTGTACTGTTTATTAAAAAATATATCCAAGTTTAAAATAAGAATGAAAGATCATGCATCGAGCGTAAACTATGAAATATTTCCCAACACTTTCAGAAAATTTTGACGAAACTTCACAGTTTTATAAAGTATAAGAAGCAAACAATTTAAAAGAAGCTTGACCTATTTGAAAACCTAAATTCACCATTTAACGCTCATAATCATATAAGTAGTCAAATGCTATTGTGCTGCATATGATCTTTATTGGATATATATATATACAGACGTGTGAAAATTATTAGAATAATTGTGAAATTTACATTAAAATCTTGATATATTAAAGAAATAAAACATCTAAAAAATATTAATACATATAATATTTAGTTTACATCCCCTTGTTTTTTATTAAAGATTCGATGCGCCTTGGCATACTTTGTATGAGTTTTTGGCAATTAATTTGTATTTCGTTGTCATGATGCCAAATTTGGACGAGTTTTTCTATCAGAACATTCTTGTTTGTGATGTTTCATTTCATTAATTTAATAAAATAAAACACTTTCAGGGCCTAGAAACAGTACAGATATCAACCACATGTAGAACTTTTGGGCCATTGTAAAGAAAAAAAATAAAGAAATGCAACATCACAAAAAAGATTGATCTGATAGAGAGACTAATCCAAATTTGGCATTATGACAACGAAATACAAATTAATTGCCAAAAACTCATAGAAACTATGCCAAGACAAGTATGCCATCATTTCTTTGATAAAAAACGAGAGGATTCACACTAAATATTAAATGTATCAATATTTTTTACATATTTCGTTAATACAGTAAGTTTTTTATGTAAATTTCACAATTATTCTAATAATTTTCACACGTCTGTATGTACACGTACTATGTAATATACAACAATTTAGTTCAATTAGTATACGCATTACCTAATTTCAGATTTACCTTAATCGATTTCTGACAATAGAGGTAAATGTCCCCAAATTAACTCGTCTAAGCATGAATAATGTCTTCCATTTTTACGCATCCCTCATATCAAAATTGTTAGTCGGTGAATTTCCGAATTACCATCGCTAATGCTAAACGTATGGGCATAGAATACATTTATTTATTTAAATTATCGCCTCAGAAAATAATATGTTTAATCTCTTTTTTCTTTGTACTCTTCTTAAAAGATGTCTCTTTTTTTCTTAGCTGTGAAATTAGTTCTAAATTTTGTATTTAATTTTATGTGAAATATTAAAACCGTACCGAAAGTTCATCAACTTTTAACACATAAAATATTAAATTAAAGAGAGAACTTTAGAAATATTTTCAAAATTAAGGGAAATCTTGCGTTAGAATACGTATGAAAACGCCCATTGGTTTTCATTGTAAACCAAGATTTTTTAATGCCAGAAATAGTGAATTAAGTTAGTTTTTTGCAGATTTCAGTGTTTTTTTTAATGTAGTTTAACCAATAAAATAGATTGATAGAGAAATCTCGATTTTTTCATTTTGAATAACTGAGTTTTGAAACTCAGCTCCTTATATATATATATGCTTAATTAATGGCAAAACAGCTTTATAACTTTATAACAACAAAATACTGAAACGAGATTTTGTAAATGAAACGCATTTCAAGATATACTGAATTTATTTTTAAATTTTCAAAACACACAATGAACTCAAATAAAACTGAACTTTTACTTGCATAAGTAGATTATTTTATTATTGAGAATCCGGAAGATAAGTATCAATTCCTTATCTTTTGTCTATGCCCAATCCAATTTCCAAGTATTTTAAAATGTCAATACACAAAGAGTAAATATGTATAATCATAAAAGTTTAAAGGATATTTTTGAAAATGTTTGAAGATAATCAAATATTTTAACGAAAGCTCGACGTTTTGAAAAGTTTCATAAAATTTTAGAGCTTGTTTTGTACCATGTTTGCATATAAATTGCTTTCTCTGGGAGACGTGCGTAATCATATTACGATATACAAATCCAGATGTTTCATAACTAAAATCGTTAATATTCACAAAGAATTACTATTCAAGTCTTATAACTCATTAAAGTGCCAGAAATATTTTCTGATCCAAATTTACTTATTTAACTTAATAATAAATATACTCTTTTGAAGTATTATGTAACTGATTTTTTTGAGAGCTAAAAATATTTTAAATTGATGAAAGTTGTTATGAAATTGAAAAGAAACAATTTTATTTAATTATAGCAATTCAGAAAAAAAATAATTTTATGGATATAAAAAAACAAACGATATCTAGATTTTTGAAATGCAATTAGACAAATAAGAACATAGGGGGAACAATGTAGTCCTGCTTCAATGAAACAAAAACAACAATGAAACCTAACTTTCCAAACCACTCCTAGTTCTCAGATTTACAAAAAAATGCAGATTATGTAAATTATTGTTACATGAAGATTGTTATTTACATACTTATTAGGAGACCGCATTATATAATTTATGAAAAATCCATTTGACGTAAAATGGACTCACTACCATGATTCAAGTGAAGCATACATATTAAAAATATACATATGTAGTGTACACAGGAGGATGTTGGCCGTATGGGCATGTTGGCCCATCCGCGATCTTTTCAAACTATTCGGTAGATGGCGTTACTATGAAAGCGACTAGTGTCTTAATATGTCTTCTTTCACGCACAAGAGTGTCAGAAGCCAAAAAGCAATTGAAAGAAATTAACTTAATTTTTTTCACAATAATCGCTTCTGATTTCTTTCTAAATTAAAGTTCCACTTTGGTGAATACAGATCTAAAAGGTCGTTGTTCAGAGCTTATTTTTTATCAACTGTTTTTTTTAATATTAACAGAATATTTTGATATGATGATCCAAAACAAAAATGGCGATATGGGGCATGTTGGCTCACCTCTTCTAATGCTTTCAGTAGTCCCTTCTTTAGATTCTGATACAGGAAAAGATAAGGAAACTTCAGTCCAATAAAAAAAATAGATTCAACCAGAAACTCCAACTATTTCTACACCTAAAGTACCACAGAAAACTGCAAATACTACTGTACACCTACTGTCATCTTTAGCAGCAGTCACGGTTCCAACGTCAAATGATCTGAAACCTTGGGATAAAGTTAAACAAAATATCGTTACTTATACTTTGTATCTTTTATATATCAAATTAAAATTGCATTTGATATTTACTTTGTTGTATTCATTTCCGCTTTTAATCCAAAAATCATATCGATTTAGAGGGCCAACCTACTCCGTTTGATGGAGCATATTGGCCCAGTGGCTTGACATCCTTCTGAGCTCCATGTAGAAACTATTAATTAATATTTTTCAAATTTTCTAATATATACATACATATTACAGTTTGATATAATATGATAATTATTAAAGACAACTTCACATTTTTTATAACAGATTTTCCCCTTTAAAACAGAAAAATATTAAAATCTTTTTTTCCCATTTATTTCGATGAATCAGTCCAAATCACATTGCATTTGTCTTACAGCTACGTGCTTTTATATAGGTGTTTTTTTTTTATTCTTTATTCGAGTAATCCGACAGACCTCTCACATTAGATATGAGTTTGGATTTGGTCGTGAAGGATTACGAGTCTCGTCGGAATTAATTTTTTGCGATAATGAATAATAGCGAAATTTAATAATTTAACACGTTCACGCCGGCGCGGTGGGTCACACTTGACTGTCTCAGAGCTGGCAAGTCTCCGGTCTTTTGGATACCAGTATTTTAATACAGAAAATGCTGTTTTATTTAATTAGAACAATTGGACGATTTAAAGGAACAACATTTTCTCTAAAATAACAGTGGTGTGCAAACAGCCGGAGACTTGACAACTCTGAGACAGTCGAGTGTGACCCACCGCGACGCCGTGAACGTGTTAAAAAAAGGCCTTTGTGTTTCACAAAAAGTAAAATAAAAAAACTGGTAAAAAGTGAAAATTACTGTAGGGCTGTAAAGATATTTTATTACGTAAAACATCACAAAAATTAATGTGTACTCAATTTAATATGGAATGTGAATTTATGGAATATTTAACTACAAGTGTATTAAGAGTCAGATTGTAATAAATTATTTTTAGGAAGATTTCGTATGAAATACTACTTATTACATTCTCCCCTATGTTGGAATTTCTGAAAAACTTTTGCAGATCTACACCGATCAAGACTCCTAGAAAACAAAACCACCCTCAGTAAAAAAACTATATATCACTTTCTTCTGGACAGGATAACTTCCATAATTCTTCACAAATCTCTCTCAAACTCGTACATAAAATCATGGGGCATAAAATCTCCGTCAAGTGCGTTAATGGGTAAAATTGGACCAAGGGGGTGGAAATAGGGAGGGGTTTTGTGAAAGCCGAAAACACCCACATAACTTCTTAATTTTTATACCTAACAAATCAGTTTAATGTTTTTATTACTTCTGAAAAAAGATCCAAAAATTTAGGTATCACAGATTTTCGATAAAACTAAAAATGGGCTCAAGGGGCGTAAAAATAGGGTTTTGGGAAGAAAAAAATTCATAATTTTGTCAATTCTCACGATATTAAATCCAATTAAATTTATTATGTCTTCTTAATATTATCTAGAACTTTTACCCTGAAAATTTTTTGATAAGACCAATTCGTGCAAAAAAAATAAATAAATAAATAAATAAAATAAAAAAGGAGTGCGGTTGAAGAAGAAAAAAATCCATAACTTCGTCTATTAACAAGATATAGATTCCGCATGAATTTATTATATATCTTCTTTATATTATCTACAATTTTCATACTGACAAGTTTTTGATAGGACCAATTCTTACAGCAAAACAAAATTAAAAATATATAGCAGTTCAAGAAAAATTCATCTTTTTAAGGGTGTATTCAAATCCAAACTCCTTATTTTCTGACTCATTTTTAAATTCATTTTTGCTCTCAAATGCATCCAGTTTGTAGATTCTCTTATTCAGAAACTATATAATGCACCGCAATGGTCTATTTTTTTTTTAATAGAGGCAGAATATATTCCAAGAAATGATGTCAAAGTGTGCATTTTGAACCGAATTTCCCGAAGAGATGGCGTTGAAAACAAAAAATATTGTCCTACTGAGAAAATAATTGTTTATAAATGAAGTTCTAATTAATTGAACGAAAAGTAAAAACACGGGTCACTTATAAATCTCTTCAAAAATCACGTGAGGAAGTTTCATATTTTTTTCTTTAAAAAATTAATCTGAAAATGTGCCAGAAAATTTCGAATGTTGAGCATGGAAAGGTGTTTTTATTAATACCGGCTTAACATGATTCTGATAAAACCAGTTCTTATATAAAAATGAAATAAACATTCGTCAAAAGCAGCCAGATAAAATTGTTAAGGTGGGTTTATCTCTAATCATGCTTTAGTTTTTGTTATTGAAATTAGCACTTAACTTCGAAATCTACTTGAGCCTGTAGGCCGAGCCAGCAGAGATTTTTAATGGTACAAACACTTTTTTATTCAATTTATGCAATAATGAAAAAAGAGAAATTAAATTATTAAAAAAAGTCCCTTTGTGATTCACAAAAAGTGAAATTCAACTACTTGCAAAAAACTAAATTGGCTGTAAAAATAATTTATTACGTGAAATGTGGCCAACAATAATCTGGACTGGATTGAATATTGAATGCAAATTCTATTTACATACAACTGTAAATTGAAATAATTTTTAAGTCATTGAAGTTTTTTTCAGTTTTATTCATTTTATGCAATAATTATAAAAAATAAAATATGCAAAAAACGCTTTTTGTGCTTCACATAAAGTTAAATTAAACAAATTGTAAAATGCCAAAAAGACTTCTAGTGTGTGAAAACATTCCATAATGTAAAACGTCACCAAAACACAATGTGTACAATATTTCGTGCGAAATTTAGGGTCAATGTATGAATTTGTGTATTGATAGGTGAAAACTCGTTTTACAAACTCAAGTCTTAGTGGAGTCAAAAACCCTTCCGAAGAAATTCTGTTGCATTTCCACGACATAAATACCTATTTTTGTATGAAAATTCAAAATATGATTAACGTTTAAGAAAAAAGTTTTGGAGACATTTCGAAAAATAGTGGTATTGCCGTTAAATAGCTTTCTTTTTTCCCCCTCTCAATAGTCGTAAACATTTACTTTACAAAACATTTCCGAGACTTTTTGAAGTTATTTCCCTCCAAAGTTGAAGGTTAATTAAACTGGCACTGCATTGAATGTCAGAAAAATATTTATTTATTAATATCATTTATAGTAATTTTAAATTTTAAATTTTAATTCTTAGTGTGACGTTTCCGTACATTTTCAGAGAATTAACACCTTACACATGTTTAGAAGTTGCCTGATTCTCGAAAACATAGTATTTCACATTCAGTAATACATTCAATTTTTCCTAAAAGGTGCCAAATTTAGCTCTGATTTAAGCCAAAAATTTCCTTTAATTCTTTTTTAAGAATTTTTTTTTTAAATTTGTACCGTTAAATTAAGTTCTTCAATTATATATCAATATATATATATATGTGTATATTAAAAAATTACAAAATCAGCATCTAGAATTTTTAGCCTAAAGACGATATCGAATAAAAAATTAAATTTAAAGAATCAAAAAGACCGACTTCGTAAAAAGCGAACTAATTTGTTATTTCTCATCAATGTGGAACTATTTTTTTTTATATTACATACCTATATATTTTTTTATTTACTGGTACGGTGACTTTCAAGTTGCGTTTAATTGTTAGTTCCTATCTATAAACCCTGTTTTGACGAGGCCTATAGATACCAATGATGGTTAGAGTTGGAGTAAAGCTAGAGATCCTACCTACACAATTTCCAGGTTGTGTAATGTTTAAACGGAGCTTCTGACTGTAAAACAGTCAATGAAACATCGTCTTCATTTTGAAAGACATATCCAATAATATGTCACTCAATATGGTGCGTAAAAAAAAAAAAAAAAATCGTCTCTACCGCCATTTTGTATTTTACGGCGCCATTTTAAATTTATAAAAACAAAACCTAGCCTATAACCATCGGACAATTAAGACAAATTGATAGAGACCTCATTCATTAAAATCCATCCAACCGTTGAGATGTTTCGAGAGTATGAAGAAATCCACATACCCAGATACGCGTGAAACACATAACCCTTCTTTTCAGTCGGGTAAAAATGAATAGAAAGCGTTTACTGAAAAAGAAAAAACGCCAGTTTTACAGTACAAAGTTTTGCTCATCTTGCGCTCAAACTCGATCACAGTCGAATGTGCTGTAGCTTTCTTTGGTATCTTGACTATATAAACATGAAAAATACAGTAGTTGCGTAAAATTAACCGCACAATGTGCTGGCAATTCGGGAGCCAGCAGTTCCTGCTGGCAAATCTACAATGTTTTTTTTTTTTTTTTTTTTTTTTTTTTTTTACCGTGCTGAAATGATGTAGTGGTTTTTGAATTGTTAGATCTATTCATTTGTATGAATAAGAATATTTATCTGACCTAATTTCTAATTTGCTTATTTGTTGGCCTTTTAACTATGGAAAAATGTGATATTGTCCTTACCTTCTGTAATTTGATTAAATTATGGAAAAATAATTTTATGAAATTCTTAAATTATGAAAAAATTAAAAAATGGAATTTCTTAAGGATTCATTCATTACGTACAGAAAAAAATGTAATTACTAAAAATTATTTTTATATGCAACCAAGATTCATTCATTTATTCGATTTTAGTTTTCTTGACAAACATTAGCTAATTTTCTAACCCTTTTTCTCCTATAAATATTCAGCCGTTTTTAACTTTTTTTGTGTCTGTTTTTTATCTCTTTTCGTCCTTGATGGGTTGTGACACAGATTTAAGAATGAAAGATGGATGAAAATTTATTTAATAAATAACGAATTTCTGAAGAAATACTTCATAAATTGAGTGTGTTAGAAATCTCATATTAAATATTTTTTTTAACAGATCTATGATTTTTCCTCCCTATCCAGCAGCTCTTCTTACTATTGCTGGCTTACGCATGCTCACTAATTTCGAAATGATCATCATTCGTATGCTCACTTATTTGAGATTCATTAACACTCATTTAGAGAGATCATGAACCACTTTATCACTTACAATGACGAAGGTAGTTTTTAATTTTCTTTATTGATTAAAAAGTGGTATTGAAAGTAACAGTATTTCTTGCCAAATTTAAACATAAGTTAATTTCCACCATTCTTTAATCCTGCTTGAAAATTTCGAGTGATATTTTCTAACAAAATTTAAAAAAAAAGTCACATCAATCGCACGCAAGAAAATCCGAAGAGAACGAAAACAGATGTTGTTAATATCCAAGCTGACAAAAGTAATGTGATAAAGGCAGCACGAGCGACAGGCGAAGAGCATATGAAATACAAAAGAAAAACAGCCATTCTACCCCTACTCTTGACGAACTCAAATGCAAATGCTCCGCTAAGTGTTTCAGACTGCCCTGTGTGAAAATTAAATAAATTTCTATGCAATGACATGCAAAAAAAAAACAAAAAAAAAAACAATAAACTTATTTTCAGATCTTAATTCAAATAAAATATATTCAACGCAGGGGCAAGTCTAGTTTTACATTTCAGTTTGAAGGTCATATTGAGGCAAATCTGTTAGATGATGCAGATGAATTTCACATTATTCAAGACGACAATCAAAACCATTTTCAAGTTAAACATTCCTATTTCTATTATTTCAGATCAGGGGTGTGTTTTGGTTTGTTTGCAAGAATGTTTTTTAAACACATACTGTTTCAGAACATCAAGTAAACAAATTTGTTCCATCATCTTACAGAACCGATACCCAGAAAACTAAAAAGAGAAAACGGAGTTATAATAACATTTGGTGAAATTTCCGTTGAAATTCATGGCCATATCAAGAACACTGAAGTAAAGTTGCAATTGTAAGCCACTATAGACGAAAACTATGAAAATATTTGGATTTGTGAATAAATCTTGTGAAATTGCATCAGATGTTTGTGGATGATCCTTCTGATTGAGAGAGTAGAATTAAATACAACTTCATCTGCATATATTTCAAAGAAAATTCAGTCGTAAAAGTGAGATATTTAGCCAGAATGCTAAACAGAATGCAGCTACGCAACATATAGTATACTAAATAGGGGCAAAAATATTCTACAACATAGTTGATTAGAAGTGTAGGCTGTTCATAACAGAATGTCCCAGTTTCAATGGTATATTAGAACAGTTTAATTTAGACTATTTATAACAAATCACACCTCAAATTGAAGGTGAACTGACCTTGCTGTCCTTACAAATGCTTAGTATATGCACCTTTAGTTACATGGCACATACCCAACCTCAAGTTCAAATCTTCCCACACTTCAGCTAACAAGTCTGCAGTAATGGAAGCAACAGCCTCGTCGATTATGTGCCTCAACTCTGGCAAACCATTATGCTGCGGCGAACATAAACATGATCTTTTGTAAAGCCCCAAAGGAAGTTTTTTCCTGTAGTGTACGCTTTTAATTCTTCAGCCCAACAATAACGGGTTACGCTCAGTGGTTGGGTATGTGGCACTGCAAGCCTGTAAATATCAAAGCAGTATTTGCGCATGCACTTATATTAAACTGTTTGATTTACTCTTTATTTGTAACCTTGAACCAATACAGTATAACGCTTACAATTGATACTATTAAAATTTATAACTGGGGCATTCTTTTATGGACATGCACACCCTGTATTATGTTAAAATATATAATAAATACATTTTAAAGTTTAAAATTTTAAAAAAAAGATACCTTCACGTCCTTTTTTCATCCTTCTGTTAATGGATATCTTTCCAATATCTGATGTAAAAGATAACTTTATAATAAGGTTATACATACTTCTGAGAGAAGTGTCATTTAAACTACAACGAAGTTCATTAGATTTGAATAAAATTTCAGATTTCAAGAATTCGTAAGACAATTTGATTATAATCTGGTATATCCTTAAATATGGATTAAAACTTTACAATCGAACATATATTCCCCATTGGGCAAATGGATTTCAAACGTTGAGAAATGCGATTACATTAAGATAAAAAGAAATAAATTGATGGTTCTTTTTTTTAAAATCTGGATGAAGGTAATCAATTTTATTTAAAAGGTTTAGTTTCATAACTCAGTAATATTTAATTTGCAATATAAAATGAATTTGTATACATCCATTTATAATTTTATTTACCAGATGTTTGTTTTGTTTACTATTGTAATAGCATCTTATGTAATATAAATTGTGATGCACATTTATCTATGATATCTGGCGAATTAAACTAGTATTATGAAATATTTTATATATCTCATATTATTTATCATTTTGAAAAGTAAAAATGTTAAAATAGAGGAATGGATATTTAGGTTCTTTAATATGCATTGAATAATGTAAGCCTTAGAATTTACAAATTCTTTAATAATTTAAATTGCAGGACTGGTGCATCTGGTGCATCTAAATCTGGTTCATCTAAATGTATATACAGTGGTGGTCAAAATTGTGAGCATTGTTTGAAATTTTCATGTTTTATAACTTTGTGTGCTTATAGAATATAATAATTTTCACTTAAATACAAACGTTTATGTATCATGTTCAAGGAAATTGAATGCAGAATTTAATAAAATAAAACAGAATTAAAATATCTGCATTGCAAAAAATGTTACGCTTACTCAGTCTAAAATACAAACACAATTAGTCATTAATGATGAAGTGTATTGTAATAAACACTTTCTAGCCCATCACAATGACTGTTCTGAGGACCAATCAAATGTCAATAAGTAAACAGTATGTTTTGATTTGTAAAAGCGGTATTTTGCTGGAATGAATTTTGCAGAAGGGTGAATACTAGTATAACTAAATAGAATAATGTTTAAAAAAAAAAAATATTTTTATTTTTTTCTCAATACAAATAATTTAAAACAATATCATCAAAAACAAGAACTGATTGGACACCTACAAAAAGAAGCAGAATTACCATAATGAGAGAAAATGGTTTATGTTATGCTGAAATTGCAAGACAGATTGGCGGATCAGTAACTTTATCTGACGTACTAATGTTGTGCTTAAGTTATGAAGAAACTAAATCTGTGATAAATAAGCCAAGATCAGGCCGAAAAAATATAAAAGTGCTTCTGACGATAGAATGATAAAAGGATATACCTCAAAGATAGAAAAAATTCATCAGATGATGTTAGATGTGAAATGAATGCAATGGGTATTTCAGTTAGTTCAAGAACAATAGGGAGAGAATTAGCAGGTTTTGAACTGAAAGGTAGAATACCGAGAGAAAAACCACTTTTAAATCTCCAGGAACGCAAGAAACGAGTTCAGTGGGCAAAAGAACACATTAATTGGTTAGAAAATCAATGGAAGCAAATAATCTGGAGCGATGAGACTAAAATATCACACTTTGGTAGTGATGGGCGAAAATATGTGAGACGTTGAGTAGGGGAAGCTGCTTCCTGATTGCATTGAAGCAACTACAAATAATCCAACAAATGTGATGATCGTGATTTGGGCCAGTATGGCTGCAGATGGTGTGGGCGGCATTCAAGTGATTGATAGTATTCTGAAAGCAAAAAAATATATCGAAACTGTCCTGGAACCAAAATTGATACCTTCCGTTAAGGATCTCTTCTCCAATAAAGCATCATTTATGTTTCAGCAGGATGCAGCTCCATGCCATAAGGCAAAAATATACAAAGAATGGTTTAAAAATAAAAGCAAACAATTATTAACCTGTTCAGGAAAAATCCCTGATCTCAATCCTATAGTAAATTAGTGGCGACGTTTGAAAATCCTTGTACAAAAAAGCGTCCATCTAATAAATTGAACTTATTGAAGCTATAATTGATTCTTGGCATCATGCAATTAAAAAGGATGACCTCCAAACACTAGTTTTACACTGTTAAAAATTTTGTATTAGGTTGAACCAACTTTTGGTGCTCCAGTAGCTGTCATCATAACATGGTGAAATCTCACTCCAAGATTTGGAGCTCTGATTGACCTTAGCTCCAAATGTTGGTTCAAGATTTCACCATCTTATGGTGGCAGATATTGGAGCACCAAAAATTGGTTCAACATACCACGAAATTTTTAACAGTGTATCAATGAAAAGACGCTGTGAAGCTGTAATAAAAAACAAGGGCTATCCTACTAAATATTGGAAGTCTAATTGTAACTTTAAAAATAAAGTGAAATCTAAGATAAATCCTATTTTTTTACAATTATAACTTTTTTTGTTATGCAGATATTTTAATTATGTTTTTTTTGTATTAAATTCTACATTAAATTTCCTTGCATTTGATATATAATAATTTGTATTTAAGTGAAATTTAATATATTCTCCAAGCACACAAAGTTATAAAATATGAAAAAATCAAATAATGTCCACAATTTTGGCCACCACTGCATGTCTGTTCAATATTTCTAAACATTTTTTTGACTATATATCTATTACGGATGTCTTTATCCATCCATTATTTCAGGGGAAATCATCTTCAGCAGCTACATATTGCATGATTTTAAAACTATATTAAAAACTTTTTGGAGCTGTAATTATTTCTTCAAATTAATCAAATTTTTAAGAGTAATACTACAGATCTTTGTTTAGGTATTTCTTTAAATACTTTTAATGAAAAATAATTCGAATTTAGATGAATTAAGATATGCTAATTAAGGATTTTCCAAAAGGTGATTTGACATACATGTGTTGCGTGCAGAGTTATAAAAAATATATTCGATATATCCACTTAAGATTACATATATACATTCTTAAATAATTCCATTTTAACTTCAAACTAAAATAATAATAAAGTTTCCAGTTAAAATTGTTTTTTCAGGCATTTAAACCTTAAAATACAATATTTATGATAAAATTTACAGAAGAATTTAAAAAGTTAATAAATATATTAGAGGTACTTAAAAATAGTTAGAGGTTATAAAAATGTATGAACTATAATACAATACAAAATATAAAGTTTCTATGTTAACTAGTTTTGGATATATGATGCGCGCAATGTGAAAACTGTCTGTTTTCAGAAAAATGACTCTTTACGTTGATTTTTTCAAGTAGGTCTCCACATATTTTACAATAAAACCGGTTCTAATTAGATTATTGTCATATATATTTTTGAATTTTTGGTAACAGGTTACTCTTTAATAATAGTCTACAAAAAATTTTGACATAAAAAAATAAAAGGTGAAATCTTCTCTTAACAAATAAAATTATGCTTACTACTATTAATCACAAAAATACTTGAGTAGAATATTCGTGGATAAGGCCTCTTAACTATAATAAAGGAATTCAATTTAAGAATACTATAAACTAAATGAGAGGTAACCCGATGTCTTTGCATCCATTACATGCAAATTATAATATTTTATCTAGAATAAAGAGTTTCACGAAACTAAAGAATAAGATTTTCTTGAAAAATGTAATTATGATATTTGTATACATATATTTTCAAAATAAAAGTATTGTTTTTTTTTTTTTTTTTTTTTTTTTTTTTTTTTTTTTTTAACTTAGAAAATAGAATCAATAAAAGTATGATAACACTATTCACTTTCCATTTTGAACACTTTCCAATAAAGTTGAAAAGTGCTTACGAATTCAGATTATCTGTCTATCTGCCTTTCTGTTCGTACTCAATCTCATATAAATATAGTCCGATTACCTTAAAATTTATAGGTGTTAATTGGCAACAATATGGCATTTTCGGTATTGAAAATGAAATCTGTACCATTTACAGTTCATTTACAGGCATACTCAAAATAATTCCGTTACATTATGGTTTATGGGCAAAAATCTTTTGCGGTGTAATTTAAAGATTTTACGCTATTTTAAACATACTGAATATGAACAATAATTGAACTGCTAAAGCCTATGAATAATAACTGCTGGAAATGCGTTTTTAATTGTGGTAAACGTATTAAAATTGAACTATTTTTTTTTTTTTTTAATATTACTTGGTGTGTATAAATTCCATTGATCATATACAGGGATTCACAAAAAATTCTGGTACATATTTATGTTCATTCACGAAAATTGCCCAATGGAAATTTTCAACTGTGCTATTCGTTTAACTGAACTCACTGTTAGCGTAATATGTAGTATACATCAAAATATATAGATTATACAGAGTGCTGTGCAAAAAAAATGATCATTTCTGGACTATTGAGAGTAATAGCAGAAATTGGGTCTTCAAATGCGTTATAAGGTTTTCAAAATGTTTTTTTAGACAGCATCTATTACCGTAATAAACGGCAAAGTTTTGTTACAGCATTCTGAATGTGTTAAACAGCGTTACGTAATCTATGACGAGGCATGTATTTTTGTTCTTGATTTCTTTAAAATGGGATAACACTGTTGTACAGTATGAAATATTCCGAAACTCCATCAAACGTTTAACGCATAATAAGAATAATAATATCGTTATCTTAGATTCTTGTTTTTTAAAGTTTGAGAACTTCTACACTGTAAAAAAAAAAAAAAAAACGGAGATGCTACTGGCAATCGAGACGCCCGTACTATTTCCGTATTTTAACGGAAAATTTCCCTCATAAATTCCAGAAAAACGGAAAAATTTCTGTAATTTAGGGGAAAACACTTCCGTAAAAATACGGATTTTTGGAATTTATGGGGGCAAATGTCTGTTAAAATACGGAAATAGTACTGGCGTCTCGATTGCCAGTAGAATATCCGCGTTTTTTTACTGTGTACAATTCAAGCATTCGTAACTGTTAACGCGAGAGTGTTTATAGTTATAAAATGAACTTATCCGTTTTTTTTTATCTAAAACAATATTTTGCAACGGTTTCTGATACCTTATTCTATAGTACATTAGACAAACATTTCTTGACAAAATAAATCCATGATACTTTTTAACTTTGTCATTAACGTTTAGTCGACATACGGTATCTAACTCCGAAATTTACTGTAATAGTCTGCTACAAAGTACCTTATTGTATAGACCATATCCGTTTTACAGTATCTGGGCACCGCATCTACGAATGCAAGAAAGTTTCACTCGACAGACGAAGACGGATATATATATATATATATATATATATATATATATTGTTAAGAGTTATGGAGCAAAATACAGAATAAAATGGAATTTCACAAAAAATAATGCAGTTAAACGTTTTAAATATAATATTGAAATCTTTATACAAAAGTTAACGTATAAATACAGCCTTCGTGGAGAATTATTTGAAGAATGAAAATATCATATTTTAAGGAATCTAAAAGAGAAATACGTTAAAAACTTTGAAGGTTTGTCCGAAAGAGAAATATATTGATTTAAGAAAAGCTATAAAAAATATCCAAGATGATTTTGTACTAACATATGTAAATCAGGCAAGTACTAACTATGCAGTTATCTGTAAAAAAATATATGGAAAAATATTAAGAGAAAGTTATGAAAATAGAAATAATTATGAGTTAATTAGGGGAAAACTTAATGAGGTGGAGCACAGAATAAGGGCAATGTATAAAAAAATTCAAACAAAAAAAGATAATTTGAATTTTCCTTATTTCGTTTTAATACCCAAGTTCCATAGATGCCCTGTGAAATTCAGAACCGTTACCTGTGGTTACAATTCCTATATTGAATGTGCGAATAAAAAATTGTTAAAAGTATTGAAGAGAATGTTTTTAAAGATTAAAAGTAAAAATTCAACTTTCATAATAAGTAACAGCTATGAACTGTTAGAAAAAATAAAAAGGTACAAAAATAAGATTACAGGAGTTTATGCATATGATTTTGCAGATTTGTTTAACAATGTAGAGATTGAGGATTTAAAGGAGAAGATATTGGAGGTGTACAATAGGTATGGTGATGCATTCATAGATTTAAGTAAATTTCAAAATTTCTTCAATTGGTAGTTCAATTTTTTTATATATGAGGGCAATAAGGTGTACAAGCAGATTCAAGGTATTCCTATTGGGGGGGGGGGGGGAGTTGCAGTTCAATATTGGCCGACATACATCTATATATATATGAAAATAAAAGTGAATTAAATAAAGACATAATCAGTTTTAGATATATAGACGATGTTTTAATTACTGACCTAAATGGAGTGAAGACCAACCATGATTTTAGCTATTATACAAAAACTTTAGAATTGAAACTTTACGGAATCACAATACTTATAATACAAATTATTTGGAAGTAAATCTAAAAACAGAACATAAAAATTTAATTACATCGGTTTATTATAAAAGAGAAAACTGCAATAACTGCAATATTGAATTTCAAATCAAATGTCCATATATCGATTTTCAGAAATATTTATATTAACGTTTTAAACCGATTAAACACATTGACATCAGATAAAGACATTTTGAAAGAGAATATGCTTAAATGGTAAGGCGTTGCTGTGAAACAGTGTTATCCTGTGAGTCTGGTTAAAAATATGACGTATAATTATGTAAGAACTTGCGGGAACAGAAGTGAACTGATACCTTTACTCGAAGCATGGTGTTTACGGAAAGTGAAGTGAAAATAGATCGCTTTTGAGATTGATTGATTTCGGTCGGTCAGTTTCATTTTGTTTAATCTGGGTTTGATCTTGTTTCTTTCGTTTTTTCTGAATGGTCTCGACAGGTAAATCTAGGGAATGTTGCATGCATAAAAACCGTTTTAACCCTGCATTGCGTGTCATAAGCCACGCAGCCTGTCTGTATGTTTAGTCAGTTTGTTATTTGTCTTGTTTCTTACGGTTGATTTTGTTCAAGTTTAAGTTGATTATGTTGTGTTTCTTAGAGATAGCTCATTATGTTAAAATATTTTAATATTTGGTATACTTAATATTACTTCATTTAATGTTTACAGTTTGTGGTAATGTATGAAATTACTTTTGGAATTTTTTAACTATATATATATATATTTACATATTGAAATTATTTCAGGTTGTATGAAAGCTTAAAAATGTGTAGTTTTTGTTTGTTTAGCATTTTACAATCTGTGATACACCGTACAACGTATTTCAAATAACGTTGTCTACTCCATGTTTCAAAGGTTGGGTATTTTCTCTCCATTTCAAAAAAACCTTTAACGTACAGTACAGCATACAAAAAATATACCTGCTCTTTTTTTATATTAATGTATGCTAAAATATATCACTTTAATTGTTAACATCATTCCGGAAATTCGGTAGAAGTTTAAAGACATCCCAAGACATTTCAAGAAATTTCAGAAATATATTTAGTGAGATAAATTTAAGCTAAAAAGGAATAAATTTATATTTATGTAATGTGTCTTTTTTACATATCTATGTATTGTGACAAAAACCCTAAAAAGTTTTAAAATGTGACTTATGAGACATATAAAAAAATTATCACAATATTAGTAATTTTAGAAATGAATACCTTTTCCAGTGGTACATCAAACAAATTTTATTTTATTGTAAATGTTTTTTATTTATTTACATAATGAAAATAAGTCGTGATGTAATTCGTGTTGATTCTGGCAAATATCTGCTTTTATGTTTTCATGTTTAAGGAAAATAATCTCTTTATAATTCCTAGTTTATACTCTTTTAAAACTTTTCAAAGTGTTTCTTTGTGTTCGTACCTCTTTACTACTTATTTCTGCTTTCTATAAATCTCTTTTTTAAAACATTTTTCTTCAAAGGAAGAAAGATTTTTTGGATTTCGTGCAAGTGTAACTGATTTTGAAAATGATTGATGATTTTAGTCCTTAAAACTAAATCCTTTTACATGTTAACAAAAGAACCATTTTTTAAAAAATCTTATAAAGATTTTAAAAAGCCAACTATTATTCGCTTTTGTGTGTTTCCGATAGTTAAACAAATTCATAATATTTAAATAATACGTAATAATGACGCTTTACAGAATACGTATTGCTCAGTATCTCAAAAAGGAATTCATTTGAAAGTGACATACATGGTGTGTTCACAAAGTTTCACGACTGGTCCTAGAATACAAAAGTTATTAAACAATAGTTTGTGCCCGTCAAGATTTGACGGTAAATAACTTGAATGTTTCATTAGAAAAATTCTTGAATTTTTAATTAGTTGCTTTGAAATTAATTATTGAACGACGAATTACGTGATGCATTTCAATATTGCTTAAGTGATTCTCATTTCTTTAAGGCGGTAAATAATGCTGACAGTCTAACCTATTCAAAGAAGTGAAAGAATTTTCACTTTATAATTTACAACTAATTATGCTTGCTTTTTATCAGAAATTTACCTAAAAACACCGGGTAGAGAATTTATTTTTACTTACTATGACTTCATTTTTAAAAAAATAATAATATCTATTTTCATTTATTCATTTTTTTTTTATTAAAACTACACGGCCATTAAAATCTGCCATGAATTTTATTTTTATCTGTCTCATTCTCTTAAAACCTAAATTTGAAACTTGAAGCACCTAACAATTTATAATACATATTTTTTATTACTTGAATTTTATTTTACATTTTTATACATTTTTTTTTTTTTTAAATATTAAACCTGGATATCAAGGTAATTTCTTTTATAGCTCTTAAACGAATATTTTTCTATCTTTCCGTTTTATTTTTTACGCGAATGAATGACAAACTTTTCTTTCTGCCACACACACAAATATATTCTTGTTAATGGTATGAAAATATAACGAAAATCTTAGACCAGCTCAATTTACTTAATTGATAATTACATACAAAATATTTTAGCTTAAATATTTTAAATATAAAATTATTATTTTTTTTTTCAAAGCATTATTGAGTGTTAAATTTTATTTAATTATAAAGCATTCCAATAATAATCATAATAATAAAATAAAAATCCTGTAACGTCTCTTGCTAATAAAATATGTCATTACTGAAATGAATTATCGATAAACATCTTTTGCCATGCTTGGATTCGAACATGCATCATCTACAAAATATCCGAGCTTTAAAGTGCTGTGTGAACCCGCTACGCTAGTGAGAACTCGTTTTGCTTCTTTCTAAATTGAAGAGGTTCGAAAAACAGTTGACGAATACGAATGCATCGGATACATGTCTGAAATTTGAGTTCTGATCTTACAGAAATAGTTTTGCGTTTTTAATATTTTTGATATCTTATTTTTTCAAAGACGTAGATGCAACTTAACATGCTAGTTTCCCAATCTTCGTGTGCAACTATTGGCAATTCCTCAGACGGCTCACCAGCCATAAATTTTAACCTCAAATCACTGTGTTTATCTTCTGTTTGTAATATGACCAAAGCAATATGGCACCCCCGAAATAAACTGTATCTAGCTCTTAATATAGACACAATAATTTTTTCATTGTTAATAATGCTGAAAGAGTCAAGTAATATTAACTTTGTGAAAGGAAAAAAAGCTTGTTTACAGTAAGATCGAATAGCAGACGAACTTAAAACAACTTCGACCTGTGATGTGATAGTTCAACTGGGTGAGCATATTTGCGGATGTGCAGCGAGTCACTCTAAAGGCAGACTTGTTCTTATATAATGCGCATGCGCGACTGTAGAATTTCAATTAAAAATTAAGGCTAATTAATAAAATATTTCAACGAACGAATGGAATATAACAAATCGATGGCCAAATATCTTTCATTTAAAAAAAGATTGATGTAATTTGATGCAGTAGTTTCTTCTCAAGGACTGTCGAAAGAAAACGCTTAGCATTTTAAATATATAAATTTTTGTACAGCGAACTAAAATTCTTCGAAATATGACCCTTGGGCATGAACCCAATGCTGCCAGCGTTTTTTTTTTTTTTTTTTTTTTTTTTTTTTTTTTTTTTTTTTTTAATTGTTCATAGGCTCTTCGCGCGCAAGGCTATTAAGTAACCTAGTCGAAACTGGAATCGTGGATCGCTAGAATCGTGTCGAATCGCTTCCTTTTCAGATCTTTCTTGATCCGGAGGAATAAAGCTACCTCCCTACAGCCCCCACCTCCCTCTCCGAGGGAGGTGGGGGCTGTAGGGAGGCTTATGGCAGTATTGCCACGTTAAACTTAGCCAAAACTTTAGCGGCTGCGAGTGACGTGTGAGAAGTATCTGGTATCTGGACGGATGTGCCGTGTTATGTAGGTTTTACGCTGAAATGCACCACCATTTGAAGGATAGAGTGGGTGCGCACACCCAGACGTCAGAGTCGGTTGAATTGTTCACCACGAAAATGCGCCCTCTCACACGCCGCTGCCGAATATGTCATTCCTAAGTTTAACGTGGCAATGCTTCTGCAAGTCCCCTACAGCTCCGACCTAGCTCCCAGCGGCTTTTTTTGTTCCACCCGATCAAGAAAGACCAGAAAGAGGAGCGATTTGACCCGATTCCAGCGATCCAAGCAGCTTCGACGAGGTCCCTTAGCAGCCTTGCGCATGAAGACTTCCAGGGAGCCTATGAATAATGTAATAAACGCTGGCAGCGGTGTATTGATGCCCAAGGGTCCTATTTCGAAGAATTTTAGTTCTCTGTACAAAAATGTTTAATATATTTTGTATTCTCAGACCAGTCTTGAAACTTTGTGAACACACCTTGTAATTAAAGATTTTTAATTTTAACTTTAACCATTATATATAAGAAAATAGCTATATATTATTTGAAGATACTTTTCTTTTGTACGTAATTCAGAACATGCATAAATAGAAAAATTTGCCTTATTTTCTTTTTCCTGGAAAGCAGAAGTTATTAAGAGGTAATTTATAAAAGGATAGTACATAAAATAAACATTTAAAGAAACTAAGCAGCATTTCTACTATTAAAAATTTTAATATTTATTTTTTCCTGAAAATTAATGAAAGTTTGTGACATATTTACAGTAAAATTAAGTAAATATTTACCCCCAAAATGTTCATTTTAAATGTCGTAACAATAAACTTAGCTAGAAATCTGGTTGTACCTCTTTCATGGATTAGTATTGTCCAGAGTTTAATTAGTTTTCCCCAAGAAATATCCTTTGAAATGTTGTTCGAAATAAACAGTGAAATTATCATGAGGTTTTAATTAATAACTCCTGTAATATTTCGTAAACTAACCCATTAGAGTTTGTTACAGTTTACAGTACAAAATATTATTTTTTATTTTTTCATATTCTTGTATATAGCTGACGTTAGAGCATATGTTAAAAATACAAGATTAAAAAACAATGGAGACATTACTCATACAAATGGCATACTCAACAAATGCTCGTTCAAGGAAAGTGCTTTTGAAATTTATTCATTTATGTATTTTTTTTTTTTTTTTTATTTCAAGCTTTCTTAATGAATAAAAGTTAGATGATGTGAGCCGTCCAGTGCACAAATAGATTAACTCCATCAAATGAAAATTTTCAGTATAAACAGTTAAAGTTATTGTGACTATAAAAATACTGTATCTATATAATATTTTTTTCTCGAGATACTTTGATCATACTCATTAATTTCCTTTTAATAAAGGGTAACTTTTCATCACTGTATTAATATATAGAAAATTTTCAATGTTCTTTTGTTTAAAAATACGCCACTTAAAATTGAGTTAGTCGGATGGTCTTCTGAGCGCCTCATATATTAAACTTACAATATTACTAAAAACTTGAGGAGTTCCATATAGGAGGAGCGAATTCAACAAATACTGATTTCAAGGAAATGGTTTGAAATTTATTCCCTTTTCTGATTTTAATCCTTTCTATACTTCCTTAAGGAGATAATATTAAAAGATATATTGAATTTACCTGATAACGAAACAATTCTAGCGTTGCGGACAGGAAGGGCGAAATAAAAAAAAATGAGAAATTTACTATTACCTAATTTGATTCCTTTTCATAGATCTTTAATGAGCAGAAATTAGAAATCTTAAACATACATGATAACGAAACAATTAAGGTTTACGGATACGAAGGGTGATTTTGACAACCACTGGTTTTAAGGAAAATGATTTTGAAAATCTCCCTCATTTTCTTCTGTTTGACTGCTCTCTGAATCCGCTGACGTTATCAGATATCTAGACACACGGCAGTGTGTCAGCCAAGTTCGCCTGACATAGCCGTGTGTTATTTACATGAACCATTTCGAGCTGTTTTCGTCAAATTTCGATGCTCTACTACTGAAAATCTATGAGACCTACGTACTTGTTTTACGAAATGTGTAGTAAGGCCACCCTAATTAACTAAAATCCAAAATTTTATAAATAACGCATAATTAGTTTCCGAGATAATGACATTTGAAAATGTCTGATAATCGATAATTTTACCACTGACTGACTGACTGACTGACTCACTCATCAAAAAGATCTCGTATATCTACTGCAGCTACAGACTTCAAATTTGGTGCGAAGTTCGTTTACACTATAAAACTAAGGAAAAAAATAAAAAAAATGAGAAAATCGATGAATTACCCACCTGGGGGTGCCCATTTTTACTTTAACATTACGTCTATTAGACGAAATTTTGATTTGCCTTAGGAGGGGACGCTGTTCTGTCGCCAAATACCGCCAAGTTTCTCGCCAACATGGCGATATATCGCCAAATTTGGCGACCAAAATTAGTCGCCAAAAGTGACGTCACCTTAGCGATATCTCTAATATTTCGCCAAATTCCCATAGACTTCCAATGTAAACCTATCTACTTAATGGGGTTTATCTGGGTTTACTTGCTTACAGAAAATCAACAAATTGTGATATATTTTAATAATTGAGATATTTTTAACAATTCTTTCTAAGTGAGCCCCTAATTAGGTTGGAGGAGTGAAATTTTGCATACTCATAGCTGAACACCTCACATCAAATGACAAACCATAAAATTTTGAAAAAGTCGTACATTTAACTCTTTGCGCTCCCACATGTGTATTTTAAACAATTCTTTCAAAGTGATCCCTAATTAGGTTGGAAGCGTGAAATTTTGCATACTTATAGCTGAACACCTCACATCAAACGACAAATCATAAAATTTTGAAAAAGTCGTACATTTAACCCTTTTCCCTCCCACATGTGTATTTTAAACAATTCTTTCTAAGTGAGCCCTAATTATGTTGGAGGCGTGAAATTTTGCATACTTATAGCTGAACACCTCACATGAAACGAGAAATCATAAAAATTTGAAAAAGTCGTACATTTAACCCTTTGGGCTCCCACATGTGTATTTTAAACAATTCTTTCTAAATGAGCCCCTAATTAGGTTGGGGGCGTGAAATTTTTCATACTTATAGCTGAGCACCTCACATCAAACGACAAATCATAAAATTTTGAAAAAGTCGTACATTTAACCTTATGGGCTCCCACATGTGTATTTTAAACAATTCTTTCTAAGTGAGACCCTATTTAGGTTGGAGGCGTGAGATTTTGCATACTTATAGCTGAAAACCATCATGCGACAAATCATAAAATTTTGAAAAAGTCGTACATTTAACCCTTTGGGCTTCCACATGCGTATTTTAAGCAATTCTTTCTAATTGAGCCCCCTTATTAAAATGCAGATTTGAAATTTTGCATACTTATAGCAGAACACCTGAGGCCAGGCGACAAATCATAAAATCTTGAAAAAGTCTTACGCTTAACCCTTTGAGCTACCACATATGTGTTTTAAGCAATTCTTTCTAAGGGAGCCCCTAATTAAGTTGGAGATATGACTTTTTGCATACGTATAGCTGAATACCTCAGACCACACGACAAATCATAAAATTTTCAAAAAGTCTTATATTATTTACTCCTCCGGTCTCTAACTTGTGTATTTTAAGCAATTTTTCTAACCTCCGCCCTTTTCAACCGGGGAGCACTTTTCCAACTTTTGCCGATACCCCTTTGACCATTCTTTCATATTATGCACCATAGCCTTACATATTTTAGTTCCACGTTTTACCGCCAGGGGCGCCTACTTATCTCGGGTGCTATGGGCTCAATCCCCTTGACTAATATATCTACGGATAGTATGTAAAACGGAGTTTCGTTCGGATAGAGGTTTGTTTAGAAGAGTGCGCCCCTGGTTGCGAAATGCGGAACTAACAGATTTTTTAAAAGTGTAAAGTGTTTTGAAAGGAATATTAAACGAAACCCTCTGTGCGATCTGTGATCACACTTACCCACTTGTTATTTTCAAAATCATCAGAGAAAAGGATATTTAGTTAATTAAATTTGAAAATCCAGGGAGTGGCAATGTCCTTCCTCTGCACTGCCTCTTTGCCGGCACCCATGGATGAATGATACATAGTGTGGCATAAGCACATAACTTTATTTTTCCCTTTCAGTACAAAAAAGCAGGCCCAGCTATAGAATATTTAATTGGAAAATTTAATAGGAAAATTTAATATAGAAATTTAATAGGAATTGTTGTTTCAGAAACAATAAAAATTTCGAATCAATACATTTCGTTTCAAAACATGCATTCAATGTATCAGTATTAAAATATAGATTTCTGCCGCAAATTGACAGCCAAATAGTTTGTTGTAGGAAATTTAAATTAAAATTGAATGTTACTTGGTGAATAAAATAGTCACATGTAAACACATTAAAAAGCATTAAGTAAAGTGTCTAAATATATTGTAACTTTACAAAAAGTAATGATATCTAACAAAAACATAGCTGTGAAAAAGGGGAGCCAAGTTCTGTAAAGAATGGCAAGAAAAGAAGTGATATCTAAGTGGGTGCCAAGTTCAAATAAAATTCACTCAAACTTACCTACTGAAGTATTATAGCATTTTTTAAATTGTTTAGAAATAAAAATTATTGATAGCATATTAATAATAAATCTAGAACTTGGCAAGTTTTTGATAAATTTATGCCTATTAATTTCATGTCTTAAAGAATGGTTATGTTAATATTAATTTCAATGACATTACAAAAAAAATTAATATAGTTATTATTATAAACAAATGACTCATGTAAAAGATTTGATAAACCAATAAATACACAGATACACTCCCGCTAGTCTTTGGTTATCACTCTAGCACCCACCCTCCAGAAACCTCAATGCAAACAGACTAAGATGCCTGACAAAGAGACAGATATACTTACGCTAGTTCTTGGTCATCACTCTAGAGACTGCACCCCTTTAACCCTTTCAGGGGCAAATAACTTTTATTCGTAGAATGCTGAACTGATTGAATCACACCAGAATTTAAAAACAAATTTATTTCAAAATGGGTAAACGCTTCTTTTCATGTATTTAATAAAATTAAACTTTTTAGTCCTGAATTCTGGTGTCAATGTGGCATTTTGCAGTTAAATTAGGTGGGATATATTTTATCCCACCCAATCCGCCCTTCAAGGGGAAGGAGCTCACTCAAATTAAGGCTTCCAATCATGAAATAACAAGATTTGATATAATAACGTCATTATTAAAAATAAATGACTCGTAGGTAAAAACTTGCCAAGTTCTAGATTTATTATTAATATGCTATCAATAATTTTTATTTCTAAACAATTTAAAAAATGCTATAATACTTCAGTAGGTAAGTTTGAGTGAATTTTATTTGAACTTGGCACCCACTTAGATATCACTTCTTTTCTTGCCATTCTTTACAGAACTTGGCTCCCCTTTTTCACAGCTATGTTTTTGTTAGATATTAAAATTACAGGATTACGAAAGAATTGAAGCGTTACAGCTACGAAGGGCGAATTGCACAAAGGGTGATTTGAAGAAAAATAGTGTTGACATTTATTTATTTCTCTAATTTTACTCCTTTCCTGACTTCCTTAATAAGCTGACGCCAAAAGTTATATTAAACAAAGAGGGATTGCGAAACAATTTATGTGTTGCAGATACGAAGAGCAACATTAACTGATTCTAATTTCGTAGAAAATGGTTTTTTGAAATTAAGCGCCCCCAGCGCCCTCTTGTTTGGAGTGGTGCTAATTCTAGGTCAATTTTTCAAAATATTTAAGAAGTACGTTGAGCATTTCAGCAGATCTCGAATATCTTTCAATTTCCCTTTAGGTATAGGAAGAGGGAAATTATAAAATCACAGTGACGTAATTTTTATTATATTAATCTTTGAGTGTCACAAGAGCTGTCCATTTCTTGCTGAAGTTTAATTGCCATTTGACTCAAAATTCGAAAGTTGTGGGAATAAAAATCCCCAATTTGTAATCTTTTGTGAGCTCAAAAACAATGCCTTTCTTATATTTGGTGCCTTAGAGTTATGTTTTGTCGTATATATTTGATAGACGAAATAATCTCAAACAAAATCTTACGTCAATTGTACTACCGTGAGTACCTTTTCTGACGATATTTTCGATTCGTTAAATTTTAAAAGCCAAATTCGAACGCCGATACTTAGAGGAAAAAGTGACCGCGCGCCCTTCAAATGTCCCCATGCTCTCTTAATTCTTGATCGGACCGTTAGTGGCGGGATTAATCAAGTCAGATGTCGGAAGAACAAATTTAACAGCTACTCCTTATGATTCTTGGAGTAGACATTGTGAAGCCTAAAATCTTTCTAATTATCTACAAAATCCAGATCACAAGGGAGGCAGGATTTGCTAGGCGCTATCGACACCTGTCATATATCGTCGAATTTAACTTGGTAAATTAAAGATAAGTTATAAAATAAAATTCAAATTATCATTTTATCCAAAGCAGTTGACTCTAATCACTGTTTTAATGCTGCCATCAACGTCTGACGAGAAATGACTAATGCAGATAATAATATAGAGGTCTCTATTTTAATATTATGAGTACTGAAGTTGAATGTATACAGTTTCAGTTTATAAAACTGGGCACCACTGATCAGTTTAGAAGTGGGGATTACCTACTACATCTCGAGGACAACTTCTTCAGCATCGTTATTTATAGGTTTAATGAGGTTTTGACGAGCTTTAACTTTCATGATTTGCTTTTTTTTTTTTTTTTGCGTATTTTTGTTTTTGATTTCGTCGACAAAGATGAAATTATTTATTTAAAGAGAAGTCGGTCTTATCATAGATGATGCAAGTATACCTGGCGGGATATTCAAAACATTTAACAGGATGATAAACACACAATTAAATATATAAGTATCAATCAAAACGGAATTTTGGTAATCTTTCTATTTTCGGCCGAAAACGAAAACGAAAATGTCCGAAATTATTTAAAAAAAATTAACACCGACATAAATATTCAGAATTATTAATTAATTACACGTGTAGCTCAAGTTGGCTCTCTGTGCTTCTGACCAGAACTTTTTTTTCCATGTAAAATAAATGTTTTTAATTCATATACGACACAAAATGGTTTTCTAATTCTAGGAATTTCCTCTAATTAAAAAACGTTTTCGGTATATATACTTCAATTTATCTCTTATATCTTGAATTTTGTAAATGATCATCTGTTATACTAGAACTTTCCTAATGAGTATTTGAAACACTTCTGCGGTTTCAAACTAAAACTTTTCTATTACTCTTAAGTTTGCAGATTTTAATGAGCACATGAAACGCGTCATCAAATTTTAGTCATGTATGCATTGCTTGCATTATAATTTTCACTCACGTCTTGAGCCAGTTATGATTGATAATTATAAACAGTGAAATTCACAGCAATAAATAGTGTCCCGTCTTGAACCGACAGACCTCAAAACAACGAGTAACGTTGGAAATTTACGAAGGAAGAAACGTAATTTCTGAAATACAGATTGTTTCGGTCGAGTTTCGGTACAGATGAATTTTCAGCATTATTTTCACCGATAACAAATGTCCGGTGAAACTCAGATTTTGTATCTAAAACGAAACCGAAACCGAATTTTCGAACGATCTCTATAAATATATCACGTTAGTAATGCTTTGTTAGGCTTCCTGAATATTATCTAATTTCCTGGTTACTTTTCATTCAGTCGCTCTCCAAGAAAAACAGAGAAATAATGTGTAATCCTACCCGTACGTCGAAGTACTTTCGATGACAACTGTAGTTACAATAATGAATTGACACAGTTTGAAGTATGTGTTGTTCCACTTTATTCTGGTTCAATACCTTGTCCCTTTTTTCTTCAGGAACAATAGTTCCAGTCGAACCATTTTATGGATAGTATGAACATATTTTCCCGAAATTCCTCGTATATTAGAACTGAATGCAATAGGGTATCAAAATATTGTATAGCATTAAAATTTAACAATGAAATAAGAATACATTCCCAAAATTAAATAGAAAAATATAATAGAATTGTTTGTATGTATCAAATACATTTTTATGTTTTGTGTGCTTGCATATTAAATGTTATCCTTAGAATTATTCTCGAATGTAAAATATTTTGTACTAAAACATCTATCATTGAAATTGCGCTATCTTGAAATATATTTAGATATGAAAAGTACTCAAGCATACGCTCCCAAACCAAACAACCCACAATAACTACGTTTTAGAAAAACGATTAATCACTTTACATATTTCCATAAAATGACTTCAATGAATAATCACGATTACACTTGTTTATCTTTTAGAATGAACAGTTATGCTTATTCATTAACCTATTGTTAGAAATATATACTGTAACTAATCAAACCCATGGTAAAATACCTTAAGTAAGTTGAAACTAAAATATGCTATTTTTTAAACATTTTCTTATTTCAAACATAAACGATAATTTATGCCATATTCACCATAGTCGTAAATATATAGCCCAGAAATTGTTCAAACAGTTCATTATAAATAGTCGAGCCATTATTCCAATTTGAAAATTAATTATCCCTCTTTTATAAACTAATAATACCATAAGTTTAATTAATAACGCTCTGGGACAATCTATTTGATTTCTGTTCAAAATATTCAGTGAAATTGTCATGGAGTTTTAATTAAGACTTCCCTAATATTATGCAAATTAACGCTCTTTAGAATTATGTTTCAGTTTATGCCAGAGAGATTGATTCCTTTTTCGTTTCCCTTTAATATGCTGACGTTAGGAGAGATATTAAATATAGAGAACTGCGTAGCAATTTGTAATTATTGTAGTGGAATAACATAAGATTATTATTTTAGGGGTCAGAGTTATATCTTAATAACACATATTTAAATAATGACTTTTACACTAAAATATTCATTTGTTAGTGATTTTGTGTCGATATAATTAATTATTTTTTAAATGTCTGTGTCAATCATGATACCTATAATGCACTAAAATTTAAAATTTCTGCATTATTTCTTTATTCATTTACAAACTGTACTACATTCGAATAATATTATAACAATAAAATAAATATATATATATACTAGCTGACCCGCCCGGCTTTGCACGGGCCCATGATAATATTCTTAAATAAACCTTACATTTGTGTAATTTTATATCTGCTGCGTACGCTCTGCTCATCGCAAATGATTTATCAAACAGCTCTCAGATAAAAGCGCTCCAAAAAGTAAAATTATTAATTATGTACTTTGTGTGTATAGTTAAATGCGTTCGGATTTCAAAGAAAATTAGATATTTTGATTCGTCGTTCAAAATTATGTATGGGTGTGTTGAATTCAAATTGATGAAAGTAATATTTAAAAAATATTTAATGCCCCTTTAAAATTCCTAGTGTATTTTGAAATGCGGTAACGTAATGAATAACAAATTCAGGTAAACCCTCCCCCTCTTAAAAAAGAATTTGAGAAAGAATATTATTTTCTGCCCGATTAAAATCTACGTTTTTTCCTTCTGCAAACCTCCAGCCTCGGTAGGATTTTAAGGTGAGCGCGCTCATTGCACAGTCGTGCGCGACTACCGAACGAGGTCAATTCTAGTCAGCCTGTGGTTTTGAAAAAAGAAATAATATTTATAATCGGGCAGCTTGATGAGTTTTTAATTAGTATTCCAGATAATAGAAATAAAAATTCAGAGCCTCAGGCGCATTTAAAAAGGCTTTGGACGGTTTTCACAAAAATTTTCAACCTCGTACTTGCCGTAGATTTCGCTAGTCATCGCAGATACACACAACACACACAAACAGACAGACACACAGAGCGAATCTTTCTTTTATTAGTACAGTAAAACCTCTATTTAACGGACTAATTGGGACTAAGATGTGTCCGTTAAATCGAAAGTCCGTTAAATCGCAAAGTACTATTTATAATATTATTTTGTTATAAGTATAGTACATATATATATTATTACGTACTTGTAATTACATATATTATTACGGTGCAAATTACATGTAGATATATAATATATATATACAATATATACAGTGTATATACATGTATTGTATATATACAATATATGTATATACATAAATATATATTGTATATACATATATACTACTGTATAAATATATATATATATATAAACACAATACATTACTTTTAATAATACAATATTGGCAATGAAATACAAACGAATTAACACATATGCAACTTTTATGCATGCATAGAACGAAAAGCATATCAAATGGCCGCATAGGTAGCCAGCATCATTGCGCATGCTTAGAACGAAAACCACGCTGCAGTGAGAATCAAAGTGCGCGCTTTCGGCGTTTCGTGTTTTTTCCCTTTTTTAAGGTTTCGTTTATTTGATCACGAGACATTGTGTCGCCACAGATATAATAAATATATATATTTTTTTAATTTTACCGAGATATCGCTTTTTAAAAATAGTAAAAAGAAATGCTTTGTCGTTGTTCATTGCTTGATTTTTTACATTTAAAAGCTTAAAAGAGGGTTGCGTGTTGATTCTCAAGTAGGGGAGGGGGAGGGGGGCAGTAATACTTTTTTTTGTTTTCGAAGCGTGTATCATCGTTTTAGAAGCTGTTTTATCATGGAGGCTTCAAGTAAATAATAGTGATTTTTAAGTAATTATAGTTGAAATAATAGTGAATAGTGTAATTTCTTTTAATTAGTCCGTTCAATCCGAAGTCCGTTGAACCGAGGTCCGTTAAATCGGGGGTTTACTGTATAGCTATAGTTTCAATTTAGCTATAAAATAGCTTATAATCAAATAAAACTGACAGATTTAAATATAAATCCTAAACATTTATTCCGGGGATATGTTATCAATAATTAAAATTATAAATTTAAATAGTGTGAATTACAAGCTAAATTACCGTACTATTGGGTTACTTTTTTTTTCATAAAATTTAACCTTTTTTTTCCTTAGCAAAATGAAGCGTAAAGAAATTTTTGTTAATAACCTCATTTTTAGTAGTTTTGTGATGTTTTCCTAAGACTTTCTGCTTATTTCAGAACACATTTGTTTATTATATATATATATATATGTGTGTGTGTGTGTGTAAAATATGTTACTTAATATTTGGTTCAAGTATCCACTTAGTTTAGGTTACATGGACTCAAAATATTATCTATATTTATAAGCTAAGTCCACAGAATAGACGAAATGTACAAGTATGACTTAATATCTGGAATAACAAGAGAGTTTATTTAACTCTTTATCTACTTATAAGTACCATTAAAATAACTTTTTTTTAAATTCATTTAATACATCGATTAGCTGTAATACAGTTTAGAATGAGTTATAGATACATTACTTTATCTTGTTGCAAAAGCATTATTGGTTACACAAAACAAAAATATTTTTAAAACGATGATTTCTTTTGCCTTTGAATCTTTTGAGCTTGCTTGGCGTTTGGGGGGGGGGGGGGATTTTTCAATTGGGAAATATTTGTATATTTTTATTGTAAGAACATTATATTTGTACATTTCCTAACTCTACAAAATACTAAGAAAAATATTTAAAATAAAAGATTTGAGTGTGGTTATAAATATTGCATAAAGTTCTTATAAATTCAAATTTAATTAATCCTTCTAAATCCTTCAATACTTCTAAAATCCTTCTAAAATTTATTAAATTATTACATAAATCTTCTAATGTAGTTAAAACAATTCGTTGTAGTTAAACAAATTCTTTAGAAGATAAAATTTTCATGAATTCATAATTCAGCGTATAAAGGGTTAAACTGGAAATTGAATCGGAAATTGCATGGAAAATACTTGATAATTTGATGTCGAAAGAAATATTATAGAAACATTTATTTCTCACTGACTCATCCTAATAAGAGAGAACAATACAAGAGAAAATGGTTTTACATTACAGTTAATTAAAATCTTTTAATTAGTGTAGGATGAGAAATTTTTGTTTTTATATCTCCCAAGTTTTAGTGAAAAATATCGATCGACGGCTAATGTGTCTCTACGGAAACGGAAAGTACCCAATCGGTCCCTTTAAATATTTTCGAAAGAAGTCACTTTTGAAAGAACATTTCCACCAACGCTGGGTAGTACAAGTTTTTGTTCCATAATTTTGCGGAATCGGAAATATTCAGTTCAAACCGCCGCAGAATTCGCAGAGCGTCGTTTCGTGCGTCCCTACGAGGTCCCTACCTACTTCCTTTTTGCCGGGACTCTAGCGCAAGGCAGGAAGAAGAGAAAAAAAGAAAAAAATTGAAAATTTGAAACTGGATTAATTTAATCCTTAAATTCAGTGTGTTGCCATTCGGCGACAAACCCAATTTAGGCTTCTAAAATATTATTAGCATAATGTTGAAGCTATAATGCCTCATGTTGCCTATAAAATACGTTCTGAACATATTATTAAATCCATTTTCAACATGTAGATGGCAACACTTGTGCTGTTTAAGAATAAAGATACAATTATTTTTTCAATTGTTGCTACATGTGTTTTATGTTTTGTTTGGAAGCTTGCGAAAAACCCTATTTTGGTTTTGCAGTGAGCAAGTAAAATTTATTTCTGATCATAGTTCTTAAAATTCGCGAGTGTTTAATATTATAGAATTTTATCAAGGAAAATTATTTTTTCAATTAAAGGTGAGTATTGCCTATTAGTACCAAACTGATTTTTAGCCGTAAATGATATGTAAAACAAAATATGATTTTTTAAGTACTTTTCACGTGATTTCGTTAAAAAATGAAAGCCGAAAAACATTTTTAAAATAATTTTTGAAAAATCAGGCATTTAAGGGTTAAAAGGAAAATTGAATCGGTTTAGATGCGGTATATTCCCAGATGGCCGCCATCTTGGATGTTTTGAGATATCTTGGCGATTTTATGTTGGCGATCTTTATCGATATGTGGTGACGTGTGTGTTCTGGCGTGTCGTGGCCTGGCAACCCCAGGACTATTTGATTGACTATGGTTTCTGTAGTCCGTTTAAACGCTCATGCTGAAGTAATTAAGAACTATGAGGAAATTTTGACCAAAAAAAGGAGGTTTGTTTACAGTGAGTCAATGCGTATTCATAAGCCTATTTTGGAAAATGACGGTGATGCTATGACAGGTATTTCATGCTTGAGCTTTCAAGAAAACAGATGTCTGTTAAGGTATGTTGATAATTTTATGTATATTTTGTTGCCTTACGAGTTTTTTATATTTTGATATTGCTACAAAGTGAGAATTGCTGAATTTTGAGAATGCTACACAGCGAGAACTACTGAATCCAGTAATGTTTTTTTTCGGTTAATGAGCGCGGAGAGCTCATACAACTATTACTGATTGCCATTTTAGCGAGTTTTGTTTTTTATGTGTATTTTGTTGCCTTACGAGTTTTCTACATTTTGAGATTGCTACAAAGCGGGAACTGCTGAATTTTGAGATTGCTACACAATGAGAACTACTGAATCCAGTGATGTTTTTTTTTCGGTTAATGAGCTCGGAACGCTCATACAACGATTACTGATTGCCACTTTAGCGAGTTTTGTTTATTATTTACATTTTATTTTCGTTAAACCTAGCATGCGTATAAATCGGTGCTTGACGACATTTACTACTTGACGGAAAATGCTTTTCACGCCAAGTAAATTTCCAAGATGGGGGCCCTGGGAATTTATGACATCTGTTCCATTGAATCGTACGGCCACAGTGGCTTAGAGCTCATTATTAGTTATTCAGTTGTTTTTGGCAAGCTATAGATTAAATTATTTTTTTTTCTTGTGATTTTCCATTAAGTCAAAAATTCATTTAACTGTGTTACTTTAATGTGAACTTCGTGCTTATGATAAAATAATAATGTGTGAGATAAAAAAACATACATATGATATGTTTTAATAATGAAAATGGGTAAAGAATAATAGTAGCAAAAATAATAAACTTCTATGACAAGATGCTTCATTAAACAGCCCGAATTAACGCTTGTTTTTATCGGTTTTCTTGTAACCTTGTATTTCTGTTCACAGAAGAAATATAGAAATACGACTAATCACACATTTTGCAAACTGGATGAGTACTATCGATTGATATTTATTACATTGATTTTCATTCAAATATGTAGAGTAGCTTTACTTGTAAGCCATTTTTGTTCACCAATTTTTTGAACGTGTGAAAGTTTTGTAGTTATTCGCATAGTTAGTTGCACGTAATTTGGTATCTGTGCGTATTAAGCAGATATGATTTTTTTTATGTGAGTGATAAAAACTGTAAATTAGATGAAGTAAGTAAAAAAATACATTATCTAATACTATTTTTGATGCTGTTAGACATCATAGATCTTTGATAAATTGTTTTTTTAAAGAAGAAGGGGTGCAATTAATAAAATTAATTTATTTTAAAAGATAAACTCATTTGTATTGACGAATTAAAAATAAATTGATATAGCGAAAAATGAAGATAAAAATTGTTTATAAATGTCTTCCATATCTCTCTCATTCACAAAAACAAATAATCTTTAATTACAAATTTATTCTTTTCTATAATAAATAGAAAATGGGTATTTGGAATTCAGTTATATTTTATATATTTCTAAATATATTAAGTACATTTTAATCTACCGTATAATTTCTAAACGTTAATTCATTCTTTTATTTAAAAAAATGCTTAATTTAATAAATCATAATTTTAACTCATAGAAGTAAATTAATTTATTCTTTGCTCAGACTTTCCTTAACTATCACAACACTTTTAATTTATCAATGAAATGTAATATGTAACAAAAACATCTGCAATTCCCTTTTTTGCTTCATTAATGCTTCGAATAAGATGTCGAAAAATATATTGCTCATAAATGGAAATTAAATTCCTTTCTTTACTGTTAACCTTTTAAATGCACTTATACAAATGTTCTTACATGATAAATGCGTTTTCTTTAAATCTGCTTTGAATAATAATATCATTAAATATCGAAAACTCATTTCTGTCGTAAAACATTGTGTAGTAAAATTTCTTCAATAGAATTCATTAAAGATTAATGAAAAAATCTTATGTTAAATGTACAATAAACTAATCACATAAGTAATAGTGAAACACGTCCTTTTCTTTAAGAAGACATGACGACTTTTATGTTGGAAAAAATTTACCTGTCACGAAAGTTCTAAAAAGAAATAAAGATGTAATGTTTCCTTTTCTTTGTGCAATTTATGTACGTTAAGCTTTTTTATAAAGAATAATTGATTAATGTTCTCTCTTTGTAATTCTATGTGGGAAAAATAAATGTCATAATAGTATTGAAGTAATATTAATGTATAGATAACACCAAATTAAATGCATTTATTATTTTAACCGTTAAATTAATCGATTTAGTTAATAAATTCTGTCCGCTATATTTCTCTTAAGAGCTCGATGGTTTCATCATAAAATTTCAAATTTTAAATCCAAAATTTTAAATAATTAAAATGCTTTAGGATTATTTTTTAACTATTTTTTTTTTATTATTTTAAACTAATAATTTGAAATTTTAAGCTAAAGAAAATTTTTAATTAGTGCTGAGTAAAATATATTGACATTGTAAAATCTTCTGCGCTTGCTTTAACAAAAATGGATCCTTTATTTGTTAAAAAAAATTGCGAATGAGCTGTATCACTGCTTAATTTAGCTGATGTTGTAACAGGTCAAAAAGAAATATTAATTTTTAGATAACATGAAATTAAATGAATTTAATTTATTAACTATTTAATAAAATCGAAATAGTTAATAAATTTTGTGCGCTACATTTGTCTTAGGAGCTTGATTGTTTCCTCAGAAATTTTCAAATTTAAATCCATGATCATTAAAATGCTTCAGGACTACTTTTTAAAAGCATTTGCTTTATTATTATAAACAAATAAATAGAAATTTGCAGCTCAGAAAAGTTTTTAATTAGTGCTGAGTTTAATATATATACACAGTGTAAACTCCCAGGTCTCTTGCTCAGGCAAAAATAAATAGATTTATTTGTTAAGGGGTCTCAGGACTCTTAAAATTGGGAAAATTAAAAAGAAAAAATCATTTAAAATATTTAACATCTCAAATATATGTGATTAAATTTTTTTTTATTGGGATGAAAGATATGAGTATTTTCTTTCATTTTCTGTATTGAAAAAATTACGAGATGCAGAATTAGCATTTATAGAAGGCTCTAAACTGCCAGACATTTGACGAGCAGAAAATTGGTATAACAGATTACGCACATGATTACAAAATAAATTTTGCAACTAGAATAAAACTTTTGATGCCTACTTATAATCCAGGTTATAATAATTATCCTGAATCTAAAAATATTTGAATTTAAGCATTTTTATATTTTTAATACAAAGTTGTACTTAGCTAATGCAAAAGTTTGAAAATTTCAACAGTATAATCACCTAAAAAAATATGTTTTTGAACAATAGAAAGAATATTTTAGGTTCTGTTCATACAGACTAATATGAAACATACATCTTTTGAAAATTGCATGAAAAAATATTCAGAAGTTCTTGAGATATCGTGCGCGTTATGCCCAAAAACATCATTTGGAGAAAAATGACTTCAGAGTTTCAAAAACCCCGCTTCAGCTATTGAGAGGGTATAATTCTAAAAGCCATAACGTCTGTTCTAATGGGAATTTCAAGGAAACAATTATATTAAAATGTTCAGAAAAGATAGTAATATAACATAAAAAAAATTAAATTTCAAAAATTTTGAAGCTTTAAGAGTCCTGAGACCCCTTAAATAAAACTACGAAGGAGCAGTATCACAGTATAATTATTCTAATGTTGCAACTAGTAGTAAATAAATGCAGTTTGAATAATAAGCAATAGATTAATTTTAACACAATAATTCTAATTGGTAAATAAATCATATTAGATGTAAATTACATCTAATATAATAAGCATAAATTTACATCTAATATAATAAGCAATAAATTCAATTTCTAAAAACATTATTGTTTCATTGATTTCCTCAATCTAAGTTATTAAATTTATAAAACGCAAATAAATAAAATCTGATACAGTCGACAATGGAACTAATCAAACATAATCGATTCTAAGTCAACCTTTCCTGTTTTTAAGGACACCGTCCACGAAAGTGTTAAATTGGAGAATTACAGTGTGACAAAGATCCAATAGTTTCAAAATGTCAGCCACACTAGAAATCCAAAGTGTTATAATTTAGGCATTTTTTAAGATATAGACGAAACAATAATATATATATATATATATATATATATATATATATATATATATATATATATATATATATATATATATATATATATATATATATATATATATATATATATATATATATATATATACATATATATATATATATATATATATATATATATATATATATATATATATATATATATATATATATATATATATATATACATATATATATATATATATATATATATATATATATATATATATATATATACATATATATATATACATATGTCATAGTCTAATTGAGAAATCCGGCACTTTGCAAACAGCCTAGGCTCTTTGCAAAGAGCCGGGCTAATTGGAGAATCCATCTCCCTTTTTCCAATTAGCCTGATATTTTTCAGGCTTATTGCAAAGAGCCTAGAAAGCGTTAGGCTAATTGAAAAATGACCACTTATTATCCGATCAGGGAGATATTTTTAGCTCACAGGCTGTCAAAGCCTGAGAGCTTATGTGCCCGCCGATTCTGTATGTACATGTGTACGTACGTACGTAACGCGATAACTCTTGATAGAATTATCCGATTTGCTTCAAAAAAATTTTTCTAGGTTCATTCTGTTAAGAGCTTCCCTGATTAGATTTGGAAGCTCATTATTTAAGTATAAAGGGGGGAAAGGGGGGCTACCCCCCTTAATTTTGATAAATCGGTTTTTTATGATGAAATATTCGATTTGCTCCAAATTTGGTATACCGGTTTATTAAGTTAAGGAGCTGCCTTGATTAGATTTGGAGGTTCATTAGTTACATATAAAGGGAGGAAAGGGGGCAACCCCCCCCCCGTAATTTAGATAAATGGGTTTTTCATGCAGAAATATGCGATTTGCTATAAATTTGGTATACCGGTTAATTATGTTAAGCAGCTTCCCTGATTACATTTGGAAGATCATTATTATGTATAAAGGGGGGAAGGGGGCAATTGCCTCTCCCCTTAATTTAGATAAATGCGTTTTTCATGTAGAATTATTCGATTAGCTTAAATTTGATATACTGGTTTATTATGTTAAGGAGCTTCCCTGATTAGATTTGGAGGTTCATTAGTTAAGTATAAAGGGAGGAAAGGGGGGCTAGACCCCCCCTTAATTTAGATAAATGGGTTTTTCATGCAGAGTTATTCGATCTGCTCCAAAATTCGTATACCGGTTTATTATATTAAGGAGCTGCCTTGATTAGATTTGGATATTTATTGGTTAAGTATAAAGGAGGGACAGGGGCTAGTGTCCCCTTAATTTAGATAAATGGGTTTTTCATACAGAATTATTCGATTTGCTTCAAATTTGATATACCAGTTTATTACGATATGGCTTCCTTCATTTGATTTGGAGGTTCATTGGTTAAGTATAAAAGGGGGGAAAGGGAGGCAATTGCCCCTCCCCTTAATTTAGGTAAATGGGTTTTCATGCAGAATTATCTAATTTAGTTTAATTTTTTTTCTAGGTTCATTCTAATAAAAAGCTTTTCTGATTAGATTTGAAAGTTCATTGGTTCAGCATAAAGGGAGAAATTTGGGAGCTAATACCCCCTTAATTTAGTGAAATGTTTTTTCATGCAGAATTATCTGATTTGCTTCAAATTTTGTATACCTGTTTATTATGTTAAGTAGCTTCCCTGATTAGATTTGGAGGTTCTTTGGTTAAGTAGAAAGGGGGGCAACGGGGACTAATCCCTTCATTTATTTTTCCAGGGGCGTTATTCTTTGAAATAAGAGTATAATATACAATTAGTGTGAATAGCCTGTGAGCTCAATGCCACCAGTTTAACTGGGCAATTTTCTCTTTATTAGGATTAATAACGCACAACCCTACCCAAACCCGAGAAATAAATTACAACAGACCGTACGCCAATCCGAGCAAGACAAAATAATTTCAGTCTACATGCAAACCCGACCCGAACCTGAGAGTGTCATTTGAAAAAACCCGAAATTCCAAACCAAATCTGATAACCGACAAAAATATTCCAAAGATCCAAGACCGGATACGAGCAAGACAAATTAGTTTCCGTGGACACGCAACGCTACCAGAACCTGAAAATTCCATTTGAAGTCAACCTGAAACCCGTCCAGAACCAAATCTTAACCGACAAAAATATTCCAAAGAACTATAACCCGATGCAAGCCAGACAAAATAATCTCTGTTCGCCAGCAACCTGATCCGAACCTGAAAGTTCTAATTGAACTCAACCCGAAACCTGGTTGTGGTTGGTTTCGGGTTGACTTAAAATGGAACCCTCAAGTTCGGATCCGGTTGAAAAAAAATAAACTAAATTAGATAATTCTGCATGAAAACCCATTTATCTAAATTAAGGGAGGGGCAATTGCCCCCTTTCCCCCCTTTTATAATTAACCAATGAACCTCCAAATCAAATGAAGGAAGCCATATCGTAATAAACTGGTATATCAAATTTGAAGCAAATCGAATAATTCTGTATGAAAAACCCATTTATCTAAATTAAGGGGACACTAGCCCTGTCCCTCCTTTATACTTAAACAATAAATCTCCAAATCTAATCAAGGCAGCTCCTTAACATAATAAACCGCTTTACGAAATTTGGAGCAAATCGAATATCTCTGCATGAAAAACACATTTATCTAAATTAAGGGGGAGAGGCAATTGCCCCCTTTCCCCCCTTTATACATAATAATGATCTTCCAAATGTAATCAGGGAAGCTGCTTAACATAATTAACCGGTATACCAAATTTTTTGCAAATCGCATATTTCTGCATGAAAAACCCATTTATCTAAATAACGGGGGGGGGAATAGCCCCCCTTTCCTCCCTTTATATGTAACTAATGAACCTCCAAATCTAATCCGGGCAGTTCCTTAACTTAATAAACCGGTATACCAAATTTGGAGCAAATCGAATAATTCATCATGAAAAACCGATTTATCTAAATTAAGGGGGGTAGCTCCCCTTCCCCCCCCTTTATACTTAAATAATGAGCTTCCAAATCTAATCAGGGAAGCTCCTTAACAGAATAAACCGGTATATCAAATTTGGAGCAAATCGAATATTTCTGCATGAAAAACCCATTTATATAAATTATGGGGGTGGGGGACTAGCCACCCTTTTCCCCCTTTATACTTAACCAATGAACCCCAAAAACTAATCAGGGAAGCACCTTATCAGAATGAACCTAGAAAAAAAAATTGAAGCAATTCGGATATTTCTATCAAGAGTTATTGCGTTACGTACATACGTACGTACACACGTACATACAGAATCGGCGGGCACATAAGCTCTCAGGCTTTGATAGCCTGTGAGCTAAAAATATCCCCGATCGTATAATAAGTGGTCATTTTTCAATTAGCCTAACGCTTTTTAGGCTCTTTGCAATAAGCCTGAAAAATATCAGGCTAATTGGGAAAAGTGAGATGGATTCTCCAATTAGCCCCTTCTCTTTGCAAAGATCCTAGGCTGTTTGCAAAGAGCCGGATTTCTCAATTAGCCTACGAGATATATATATATTAACATTTAAACGAGGGTGGTTTCGAGGTCTGGTGGTCATGGTCGGTGAAAATATACCAAAATATTTAGGAATAGCATTCCCCAGGACGGTTGCAATACATAGCTTTTTGTAATGAAAGCAACCTAAAAGTAAAAACGGATCCATTTTAAGATCACTTTTGTGACTATCTGTCACAGTCGTTTTTCTCTTAAACTATTGAACGTGGAAAGTTGAAATTTAGCAGAAGTAATAAAGGCTATTGACCTACATATTTATAGATTATTAACCATTCACAAATATATATATATATATATATATATATATATATATATATATATATATATATATATAACGTATGGGGGCTAATTAAGATATTCAAAAATAAAAATCTTTTTTTCATATATCGCTTTGTGCATCCTGTGAATGTTCTCGTACCGCCGAACTCAAAAATACAATTTCTTTTAATTTTAGGAATTATATTTTCTGAGATATCGTGGAAAATGTAATAGTAAATATGTTCTACATCCTCTATTTTCGAATCTACTGAAAAGATAAAAAAAAAAAAAAAGCAATTTAACAAATTACAACGACCATTTGGAAAATGATTTTTTCAAACACTAAAATTTAAGACATAAAAATCGCACGGAGTTGAACGTACATTACGTACGCGATGGATTAAACATTAATAGTGTTATTACACATAAAAATTGCTAGCGATAAAAATCGCCTGCGACTCGTCAGATTTCCTGAAACTTATGTATTATCCACCTGGAAGTTACGTGTTATCCAAGCATTTCATTGGCTGTTCGGGAAAAGGCTTTTCCATCGTCAGATTTAAAATCTGACGACTAATTTTAAATGAAATTTCATTCTTAAACTTCTAAACATCCTACACTATTATTTTTTACACCGTCGTATAGAGAAAAAAATGTACTTTTTAATGCAATTTGTTTGAAAGCTGTATCGCAATTTGTTTCTGAGTTATTATTTTTTTTCTAGTTTTTATTACTTTTCTGTTATAGTGGCAACAGAAGTATCCATCTCTGTTGAAAGTAAAGGGGAAGTACAGATTACTGTATAGACCAATCAGAAAACGAATAAAATGCGGATGCAACCAATAAAAAGCTTCAGATATACTTTTGATTTCCTACCCTGACGAGGACAATAACCATTTTTCCAAATGGTTAAAAAAAAAATAGGGATAATAGAATTTTATATAAACCTTGTAGAAAAACTAAAGCTATTACCCTAGGTCACCTAGTTTTTCAGAAATCGCATTTTTCCATTACACACAAATTTCACTTTGCTGATGTTCAGCGAAGGAGTAGAGGAGCTCTCGAGCCACTTGTCTTAGCAGAACTATGAAAGGATTGTTGATAATAATATTCTAAAAAAATGTAGTTAATTAGCTGAGATATTAACCCGTAAAGACACGGTGTTGGTGTTGTTTATGATGGCCGATTATTTGTACGAGGTATGTGTCCGAGGATGGGTGCCTTCCATGAAGGTTTTGCTAATGGAACCTAACCCCATATTTGCGGAAGTTTGCTCAATGTACGAAGAAAACCATGGAAAAGTCCGAACAGTTATGTCGACGGGCACAAATGGGTTCGAAGTCAGCACCTGTCGCTTTCCAGCTTTGAGAGAAGAACATCTCAGCCTCTGGTGGCGTCATAAAGACACAGACTGGTCGGACACACATAAAAACACGGGCAGCGGACGTTGTGTATGCACCATCGGCTTTTATAGCCTATATAACAACTTTTAATGATATATTTGTGTAAAGCAGTGCCTAGTTACTAATACATATATTTAATATACGAAACTCTCTGTACCCGAGTAATACTCGAACGTGGCCAATTATTTTAATACTTGATATTATAATATTTCTAAAGCTAAATATTCAAACTTTTTTGAAGAAGTTTCTCATAACTATTATTATAGTCTTCCTCGATGTATTAAAAACATAAATTCTACTCGTATTTTATTTTATTATGTTAAGTACTCTGATATTTCGACGTATTTTATAATCTTCATCACAATCACTTCATAAATTTTACAAAATCCCTGAATGTAGGATTGTATCGCTCAGCCGCAAGAAACGTGACACATCTTGCAAAAATTCCTTTTGCGTTTTATTCCTCTAATAGGTCTGTCATAGTTGCTTTTTGCTACACAAAGAGTTTCGTAAGTGTACTTATACGGAAAATCTCTTTATTGAGCTATATGTCCATTTGTGACCACAAAAGAGGAGTGGATTGTGTGGTGAGGTAAGATAACTCAACCCTCCAAACCTCATTCTACGTCTTCATTCTTAAATGTTTAATGCTTTTACGTACGTTTTTATTCTTGCATGCAGAGCTAAGGGCTGCAATTTCATTTTATAGTAAAATTATGCAAATTTTCTTTTGCCTCTCCTGTAAAATTCACTTTTGTCGAGATGTGTCACTTTTTTTGCTGGTGAGCGATATTATCTCAGAAAGTTGATTCTAAGAATAATTACGAAGTAATTTATTAGAAATAAATCATCAAATAAATTTATCTCTTTTTATTTAGAAAAATAATAATAATTGAAATCTTCTTAATTGCACTTCTGTGTTTCTAATTAAATAAACTCTTATGCGCAGTAAGTTTCATGATGTTATTACTGAATAATATAAATTTAGTAGACACGCACAATTTTACTGTGTGATAAGCCTTCTCAACACCTTTAAGACAGAAATGTTTAATTTTCTGCATAACATCTTCACTTAATAACAATTTTTAACTTCGTAACTAAAAAAAAAAAAAAAAAAGATGATAATCCTCTGAACATGTGTAACTATCATTTATAAACAAACAAAAAAATATTTACTGCTTCTTTAATCAAAACTTTATCGTGAATCGCAAAGAAACTCGTTACTAATTTTATTCTGAATTCCTTCTTTGAAGAAATAATTAACGCTAGCATAAGATAGGGAACAAATGAAATTTATTTAAACATCTAGCAGTAAGTAATTATTAATAAAAAATATCGTCTTTAATCTTTTCTCATACTCTTATTCGTTTAGGCAATTTTGTGAAAAAAAAAAAAAAAAAAAAGATTTTTCTAATCCTAGTGGATTGAACACGAGTATAAAATTCTTGCTTTTCAAAATACGTTGCACTACTTCTGTTCTGCTGCATATTATGCTAATAGCGAGCGTTTTTTTTTTTTTTTTTTTTTTTTTTTTTTTTTTTTTTTTTTTTAAACTTCCACATATTGCACTATATATATGTCAAGGCGAAAACTATCGGAAGTACTGTAATTTAGGGACAGATATTGAGAATGTATGCATGAAGGTTACTACGGTATAAACTCTTACAAAACAGTTAATATTTTTTAAAAAGTTAAAATATAAAAAAAAATATGAGAAAATAAAATATATAAAATAAAATTAATAATATTTAAACATTAATATTCGACTGACATTAATGTCGCCAAAAAAGGCATGAAGATCGGATTTTAAAAAATAATTTTATAACACGTATATAAAATAATTCCTTCATAGAACCAAACTGCATATGAAACACGAAAGAGCAATATTCCTATTTTCATTTCTGTGGGTTTCATATTTTGAACAATTTTATGAAGTCTTTCAAGCAGAAGTGATAATTAATGGATCGACGCTATTATTTTGTGTATATTACACAACAGGTTTCATGCGGGTACCGTTATTTTCAAGGCACAATATCATTATTTTTTTTTTGAAAAATAAATCTAGTTTAAACGCGCGAAATTTTTGTCTTACTTATGGAGATATTTTCTATAAGAAAATACTGGTACCGAAGAATTTCTTAGTCTGGAAATTCAACGACTCGTACGAATCCTGCACAAGACATAATTCTGTACATTGGAACAAAAAGGGCCAATGTCCAAAATTGAGAAGTTTGAGTTAAATGCACGAATGAATTCAGGATGCGATATAAAGTAATTGTTAAAAGGGAAAAAGTCGCTGCCATCGAAACACTCAAGACCTGAGGTCACAAGCTCTGACGTCATCAGTAATCGACCGACTTCTCACTAGTGTTGGAATTCACACCGGGAAATTTTGAATAGCAGCTCCCTTTTATTTTATTTGTGGAATATCTATCTCCTTATAAAACAATAGTAACTATTTAAACTTACTGGTGAGAATTTGAAATCCCCTAATAAAAAATCAGCAAGATGCGGCAACACTGTGGAATTCCGCATCTGGCTGAATTTTTATTTAGGGTTTCCAAATTCTCACCAGTAAATTTAAATAGTTACTATTGTTTTATAAGGTGATAGATATTCCACAAATAAAATAAAAGGAAATTGCTATTCAAAATTTTCGGGTGTGAATTCCAACACTAGTGAGAAGTCGGTCGAATAGTGATGACGTCACAACTTGTGTCCTCAGGCCTTGAGTATTTTGATGGCAATGGCTAAAGTCCTCCCAATATTAGATCATTGAAAACAAAATATTTTGTCGATGCCAATGTTACTTACTGTTGGTGTAAAAATAGCCAATTTAAAATGTTAAAAAAAAAAAATAAAATAAAAAAATAAAGTAACATTACATTTTAGTGAGAAAAACATTACTGAAATGAAAGGTACAACTTTGAAAAATAATAGTACAGAAATCGCAGCAAGATTCTTAAAATTTATCAAACTTAAATTGTGTTTTCTGCCATTTGAGAAAAATGGACATTGGCCCTTTTTGTTCAAAGGTACAGAATTATAATATACAGAAATTTCGTATACAAAACTACCTAATCAACGAGATTCTTTTGCGATTAAAAATGAATGCAGTAACAATCAACGCTTAAATCAGTTACGACGAAAACATTGTGTATACATCAATATGCTTTAAATACTTCAATTATATACTTCATTTCTCTAACATTATTTATGATGCGGATTTTTATTTCTTATGTGTATAATATTTATTGCTCTCTAGATATGTTAAAAGGTACAACAGATGTGAAATCACATGATAACATGTTTATTTTCCATTTTTTCCTCAGGAACTACTGAAGTGATTTCAATTTATTTAATTATTTTTTATAATATTATAATTTTAACAAGCTGGGTTTTGATCTTGCAGTTTTCTTGGAAAATAAATTTATTTTTAGGTACAATAAATTTAAAAGAAACGTGAGAAAAACGGAACTCATAATCCAGAAAAATCAAACAATGAAAATATAAATAATTATATTCCTAAAAAATACTGAAATCACTTTTTTATTTCCCAAAAAAGAAGGTGCATTCATATAAACTATATTTGTCAGGAGTTTCGGTAAGTATTGTACCAATACGCCCAATTTTTGAGGCTTCCAGAATCTATGAATAGATCGCCAAATTTATCGAAATTTCATGACGCATACTTAATTTAAATTTCTTTTAGTGTCGTTTTATCCATATTGCTTTGCATCAAGAGGAACTTAACACAGTAAAACCTGTGAAATTATAACTTTCTGGAAACTAGAAATTTTTATGATACTTTTGAAAGAAATTAGAGATTAGTCGAGCTTAGCCAGAACCCGAACCTTGGCTTGTTTTCTATAGTACTCTTCGGCTGATGGTGAAAATTTTATTTATTCCTACATTTAAAAAAAAATAAGGAAAAATCACTTGCGTTTAAAAAAACAAGAATGTAGTGTACGTTTCTTAAATTCTTTAACAATCATCTGAAAATCAGTTTGAAAAGGAATTGACCTGTTATTGATGGAATATAGGGTGAAATATATCTCATTCTAAAAACTGTGTATAGTCAAGTGTTAGAATGATAAAGAAGATGTCGCTTATCTCTCACCTATCCTCGCTTTTTGTTTAAATTTCCTTTCCTGAATTACTGGTAAACAGAACTCATGTCATTTTGCAATATTTATAAGTATAAAAATTTAGACTTTTGCAGATTTCTCCAAGTAGTTGGTTTTAAGTAAACAATTTACATATTAAAGAACATTTTCAGGACATGAAAATCACGAAATGCAGCCTGGAGAAAGTATTTAGGATAAATACTTATTTCTATTTAAGATGATCTTTTTAATATTGAAAGTTAATTTTGAAAGATCTTTAAATGCTATTAAAGCGTCTCAGGAATCTTAAATTTGAAAAAAGGAATAAAAAAAGACCATTTTCAAAATTTAATATCGTAAAATGTATAAGATCTTAAAACACAATATTTATTGGGATGAAAGATGGTATGTTCTTTCATTTCATCTATTTAAAAAATTGAAACATGCAGTGTTAGTATTTATAGGCGGCTACAAACTGTCAGACATTTGTTAAGCAGAAAATTGGTATTACAGCTTACGCGCAGGATTACAAAATAAATGTTGCAACTAGAATGAAACCAGTGGCGTGGCGTCCGGTCATCGCTGGATGCGGCGATGACCAAGCAATATTTTAAAACTCTTAATAAGCTTTTAAAACTCTACGATCCAGTTTTAGCAGAACATTTGGAGTTTATGTATAAGTGAAGGTAAGATTTAATGTTTCTTTTTTGAACATTCAACCATTGAATTTTAGAGTTAATAATTTTTCACCACAAACTTAAATAATTGCGATGACCACCGAAAATTTTCACGCCACGCCACTGAATGAAACGTTTTATGCAGACTTATACCTCAGATTACAATATTACCCTGAACCTAAATAAATTTGTATTTCCAACATTTTTTAATTCAAAGCTGTATTTAGCTAAAACAAAATTTTGAAAATTTCAACAGTATAAACACCTAAAAAATATTTTTTTTAACAATAAAAATGAAATTTAAGGTTCAATTTATATAGGTTGGACTATATAAACTATGTATATCATGAAACATATATTTTGGAAATTTTCTGAAAAAAAAAATCAGCATTTTTTGATATATTTTGCGCGTTATGTCCGAAAACGACATTTGGAGAAAAACGAATTCAAAGTTTCGGAAACGCCTCTTCAGATATTGTGTGGGTATAATTCTAAAAGCCATAACTTCTGTTCAAATGGGAATTACAAGGAATCAATTATATCAAAATGTTCAGAAAAGATAAGAGTTTAATATCTAAAAAAAAATAATAATAAAATTTCGAAAATTTCGAAACTTTAACAGTCCTGAGACCCCTTAATAGTTTCTACACTGTTAAAAATATCGTGAAAAATTACCTCTGTTTTTAAAGGCTCTCTATTTTCTGACCAATGAGAACGCTACATAAACACATACGAAGCATTTTCATTGGTCAAAAAATAGATAGCCTTGAAAAACAGAGGTAATTTTTCACTATATTTTTAACAGTGTACTGCATGCTTTGTTCAACTAATTCTGTTTTTCTATAATTTACATTCTTTTGCTTTAATGAGTTTATGGAAAAAAAAAAAAAAAAAAAAAAAAAAAAAAAAAAAAAAAAAAAACATGTCTTTAACGGAACATAAACATAAAAATTAACATAAACAACTTAAACATAAAAATTTCAAAGACCCTACGCCAGACATAACATGCAATTACAGCTGTTCAATCGGGAAGTTCTACAAAAATGAATTTGTTTCGGTCCTTTTCATTGCGCTTTCAAAGATTTTACTGTGAAAACTATTTTATTTATTGAGTACAGTAAACCTACTAAGACTGAAGCGACCCCGGCAAGACTGCTACCTTGTACCCTAGTTATATTCAGATATAAGTTTTAAAGCAACTTTATTTAAACTAGTTGGGCAGAGAGTGATAGAGTAACTTCCAAATTTAGTCTAAATTGCGTGGGCGGACAAACGAGGTAAATTACAATTTCAGCAATTAAGAAATATATAAACTTCAACTTACATAAAAGGCTTCGATCCTCTACGTCGACAGCAACTTCCTCAAACTAATATGTTACTTTCAGCTGAAAAGCTAAACATTCCTTAAATCTCTAGTGCACTAACGTTAAAAACCCGTGGCTGGCTAGAAACTTTCATTTACTCGAATGAGATTGCCAAAACATCCTGCGAAATGCAAGCGCTTTTATGTCCGGCTTCATTCTTATTGAAAGCGGCGGACACACCCAATATGATTCCTTCGACGCAAAGCCTAATTCAATCCCAGAGCAGGACTCGGCCCAAATCCGAAGACACATACTTTTTCTTCAACTTTTATATGCGGTAGATTGAAAGATGTAGTCTAATTTGCATAAAACTACAGCAAAAACAAGCAACCGTAGATTCCAAGAGCACTAATAGTCCAGGCAATAGGGAATTTTACCTAGCAATATTAATGGTAGTACAGGAAATCGGCTTTCTAGATGTCTTATAGGTCGCTGAATCCGAATTTGTAACTTCCCACCAAAATTTTCCCGGCAACCTCCCCAAATTTTGGTAAAAAGCCCCCCCAAAAAGGTTTTTATTAAAAAAATCTTTAGAGAAAAAGTATCTAGAAATTCAGAAAATAGACAAAATTTCCAACAAATTAGATATATGACATTATGACTTAGGATGAAGGGGAGGGGGGGATCTGCCTGGGAACATGCGCGCGGTGCTACGTAAACTAAGTTGCGCAATTCCACTTAACCACTCACACGTTTACATTCGCCCTCCCATCTCCCCTCCGAACTTTCTCTAAAATGTTTACTTTAAGATTTTGGGGTCGCTGAATCCGAACTTTTAACTTTCCCCAAAAAATTTCCCCCCGACCCCCCCCCCTCTCGAATAGTTGTTTTTAAATTAAATTTCTTATTGTTTTAGGGGGAAAGCATTACGAAATTCAGAAACTAGACAAAATTTGCAACAAATAGGATATATGACATTATGAATTAGGATGAACGGGGAGGGTGAGGGCTGCCTCTGAACATGCACTGCGGCGCTACGTGCACTAAATTATGAAGTCCAGGCAATAGGGGATTTTATCTGGCAAAATTAATACTAGTTCTGGATTTCGTCTCATTTTATGTTTTTTGGGTCGCTGAATCCGAATTTGTAACTTCCCACCAAAATTTCACCCGGCAACTCCCCAAAAAATTGATTAAAAAAAAATGGTTTTTGAGAAAAGCGCGCGGGGAATGTTCCCAGGCAGCCCCCTCTCTCCCCGTTTATCCTACGTTATAATGTCACATATCCTATTTGTTGCAAATTTTTGTCTAGTTTGTGAATTTCATAATGCTTTCCCCCTAAAACAATAAGAAATTTAAGTTAAAATCAACTATTTGGGGGTTTTCGGGGGGGGGGGGATTTTGAGGGTAAGTTAAAAATTCGGATTCAACGACCCAAAAAAACTTAAAGTAAACTTTATAGAGACAGTTCGGAGGGAATATGGGAGGGCTAATGTAAACGTGTGAGTGGTTAAGTGGAATTGCGCAACTTAGTCCACGCAGCACTGCGGCGCATGTTCCGAGGCTCTTCCCCTTCATCCTAAGTCATAATGTCATATATCTAATTTGTTGGAAATTCTGTCTACTTTCTGAATTTCTAGATACTTTTCCCCTAAAGGAATAAAAAAATGGAACTTTTTAATAAAAACCTTTTTTGGGGGGCTTTTTACCAAAATTTGGGGGGGGGGGTGGTGTGCCGGGAGAAATTTTGGTGGGAAGTTACAAATTCGGATTCAGCCATCCAAAAAACATGTAGAAAGCCGATTTCCAGTACTACCATTAATTTTGCTAGGTAGAGTCCCTATACGGTCTCTATTGCCTGGACTATAAATACAAGTCGGAAAATTAGAGTAATAAAATATAACATGCAGCAAAAGAAGTTAAATTTTTGACGTCATTCTCAAAACACTTGAGACACTTTATAAACCAGTCGCTAGTACACAACAGGGAAAACAGTCATGTGATAAGAGAAATATTCCCTTTTAGACAGCTTTTTTTTTTTTTTTCTTTCTTTTTTAAGAGGTATAATTGTACGGCATACCTTCAGCAAGTTATATAATTTTTGCGTTTTAGACTGGATTCCATAAGACACAGTTAAATATTTCACGTCATGTTCACTCTCAAAACACTATAGACCCTTTATAAACGAGTCGCTAGTACACTAGAAGGCAAACAGTCATGTGGTAAGAGAGATATTCCCTTTTAGACAGCCTTTTTTTTCTTAAGACATCTTGTATATTTATGTCCCAATTAAAGAGCTGCTGCCCAGCTTTTTTCATTTCCCTGTCCCGATTTTTCTGATAGTGGTACTGGGAACACTGATTGTAACCCTAAGAGGAACTAGAATGTATGCAGAATTCTACAATCGACCTATTTCTCACGTTATACTTGAAATATGATAAATTTTCCCATCTTATGTGCACATATTTTGTACTATTCCAATTTTCCACAAATTCTCATAATTTTCAATATGCCATCAACACATCGAAATATCAGTATAACTGTATACATATATTCTTAATTATATTCTCAAAAATTAGATACAGAAGTTTTCAAAGGAAAAAAATCTATTGTTATAGAGACAGTTCTCAATATCGAATGTAATAAATGTTTATGTTATGCATGATATATGATGCACTTTTCATCTTATGTACACATATATTATACTATTCTAATTTTCAACGTATTCTCATAATTTTCAATTTGCCATCAACACATCGAAATATCAGTAAAACTGTGACATACTTACATCCTCGAAAATTGGATACAGGAATTTTCAGAGGAAAAACTCTGTTGTTATAGAGACAGTTCTCAGTATCGAATGTAGAAAATTGTTTATGTTAAACTAAAGTGTTATGTTCGCATTTGTAATCTTTTGCAATAACTTTTAGGCTAACAAAAACAATAAATCCCCTGAAGAAAATTTCATTGAGAGTGCACTTCTTTGGAGCATACAACACATGTATACCAAATATTTTGAATGTTTATTAAGGAACAGTTTTTAAAAAAATTAAATATTTTTATGCTCTCCATTTTTTATAAGAGTTTTTTGCTGCATTAAAATAAAAAGATATTACATTGAGAAAATAAAATACGTTGTGACAAATTTACAATCTTTTGAGACAAATTTCATCCCAAAGCTTTATTATTACAAAAATATTGATTTTATAACAATGTTATACGACCATTTCATTTTATCGAATTAATCCTAAAGAATGTTTTGTACAAAGTACTTTTCTTTTTTTTCTTCAAGTGCGAAAAAAAGAATTTACAAAACTAAAATAAAAAAGAAAAATCTCTTTATTTGCTTTATATCTCAAGTGACATGTAGATTTATGTCTCAAATGAGCAGTAAAATGTATTGCTCTCAGAAAAACTAAAATTGGATATTGATTTCATATAAATATTATACAAAGATAGTTTCAGAAATAAATAAAGCAGAATTTTTTAAAACAGGGAATGATTTAAAAACAATTGTAATGTTTTCACTAATATTAAATGTAAAAGAAAGTCCTCTGTGGATTATTTAAAACTATCTCTATAGATTGTTTGAAAGAAAATATGTTTTATAACTAAACATGGTTCTTCTTCACGTAATATTTTATTTGATAAAATCATTTGCATCATGATTTATAAAAGTGGAACATTTTTGAGTAAAATGTATGTGAAATCGATGTAAAAATGTATTATTCTGTTATTCTCTCTATTCCCAAAGAATAAATTAAATTTTCTTGAAAGAAATAAATTCGATGTTTAACAGTGATAAGAATTTTTCTTTTTAGAAAATGCAATATATATATATATATTTGTTTCACATAATATGGCATGCCTTCTGTATTTCATACCTCTGTACAGGGTGATTAAAAAAAAAAAAGTTTACAAAATGACATGCAAATAAGGCATACAACAAGGATAAAAAGTCACATAGGAACATAGGGTCGCAAACCACTTATTTATTCACAAACACAGGGGTTTCATCCTAACTGTGAACCCGGGTTGACGGTAATAATTTCGAGAAAAATTAAAACATTGTAATGAAAATGCAATGATATGTACCTTGTTTTGTCTGAAATCTGATAACATCATGAAAAGATCTAAAAAAAACATGTTGGTCAAGCAATCGAATATTTTGTATGAATTGATAACCATAGTATAAAATGTGGAGCGGTCCAATACATACTGCTGGCGTATATAATGCAAATTTCTACCACTTTTGTTTGCTGTTACTACAACTATAACAGAGGTGAGAATTTCTGTTAAATGTTTCATTATAATATACTTCAGTTTTCTGAAAGGTATTACAGTCAACCCAAATTGAGTTAGGATGAAACACCCAGTATTTGTGACTAAATAAATGTTTTGCGACTCTATGTTCCTATGTGACTTCTTATTCTTCTTGTATGCCTGATTTGACATGTCATTTTGTAAACTTATTTTTTTAATCACCTTGTACATACATAGTGACACATTGAGCCAGACAGGATTTTTCTTGCAGCGCGTGCGAAAAATTGTGTGGCTATTTTTAAAAGAAATTAAAATAAATGTGCATGTTAAGCGAGAATTAAGGTATAGTTTCCAATTGTCTCCGCATATATTATACAATTTTTAGCTTCAGTTAATGAAGTTTTTCTTTCAGTATATTTTAGTTACATATCAAAGTCTTATTAAGACATTAACGTGACAGTACGAAAACCTTTCATGAGGAAATAAAACTATACACCCAAAGATGTATAAAAAATGACATAATTGGCGACCTGTGGTTAGAAAAATTGTAGTGTGTACACGTGTTCAAGAGGCGTATTTATCTGCTTATTTGTTATTTGTGTTTTAAAAGGTACACAGTGAGTTATGGTGATATTATTATCATGGCAGATGAAGTAGACCCCTGGGACATTTTTTTTTTTTTTTTTTTTTACGTCGAAATCATTGTATTTAACGTTGCAATTGTTGTTTTCAATAATAACTGAATATATGAACTCTATGTGATTCGAGATATATGTATCCTCTGAAATTGTTGTTATAATTTTGAAATAATTTACAAGCCTTAATAATTTATTATTAGGAAAATATGACCAAAATATATTAGTAAATTTAACTATTACTTTTAAATACTTTTCATTCATACCCGCGCATTTCATTTTGATCATCTACAGTACTCACATATAACTGGTAAATCTGAAATAAATGTTTCTAAGATAGGGTTTAAGATAATTAGATGAAGATTTGTTGAAACTATATCATATCATATATATACGTATTTTAATTTATATAACGTACGTATAGTAAAATAAAAAGATAAAAAACAAACGTGTTTTTTATTGAACAAATTATTTTGATAAGGAATAATTATATTTTTTTAAATGGATTTTGCATCACTCTATGTGTTCTAGGCGATGTGCGATCTTATAATAAATCGGTGGAGCGATTTTTTGGTAAATGTTTATAATTGACATGGGGATTTCTAAAAAGTTTTATATTGTATACCATCCATACAGGGTACCTTATTCTTGTCCAATAATTAATGGTTAAACAATTAATTTCAGAAGTAGACTTCCAATTTCAAAAAATGCTTTACAAATTGTTCTTCCTCATATGAAAATGTATGAATCTCAAAGCAATTATTATTTTTGTTGATTTTTTTTTTTTGTGATTTTATACAGTCCTTGGGCCCTGTACCTTTTATTGAAAAAAGATTTATACATATCGTAAAAAAAAAATTTAGTAAAAGTGACTTTTGTGTACGATTTTTTCATGTTTTCCACTATGAACTTTTCATGTTTTTGGGCACGGAAACAGCTTTATTTGCGTATTTGGAGACATGAACAGATGCAGTCATAGATAAAGTCAAAAATTAAAATGGGTAACAATAGTGTATTTGCACAAACTACCGCGATAGAAAGTCCATTTATTTCACTTTTGTTACTTACTACCGAAATATTTGCACAATTTATTACAAAGTCTAATTGACGTGACACAGTAAAAGCATGCGTGTTTCCAATACCATTCCGAAAGATTCGATTTTCTCGGCAAATCTGATTTTTAGGCATAAACTTCTGATAAAAAGGCTGCTATACAAAGACGAATGCGTTATATGTATTATATGGAACAGAATTGCCTTCGACGTGATATATTTTAAAATGAATACGAATATCTATATCATAAAAGACGAACTGGGCGTAACGCGGACGTCATTTTGCGGATGGCAACAGCAGACCATCAAATTTAACATTTATTTACTTTTATTGCGACTTTTTAAATTTCTAAATATATCATATTTTTAATTTTTACACCGCCAAATAAAGAAAGAAATGTAGTGTCAAATGCAATTTGTTTGAAAACTATATCGCAATTATTTTGAAAACTGTATCGCAATTTTTTTGAAAATTGTATCGTAATTACTCAATTTTTATTGTTTTTAAAACAATTTTCAAGTATTATTTTATTAAATCTATTATCATCCCTTGCAGACAGACGATTAGAAAATACAAATATATTTGCTCTTAAATTAATATTAATTAAACAGTTCAGCATTTCTTTCCGGCTTATATTCCATAATGAAGTTTAAAATTTATCAATCCATAAATAAAAAAAATATACAAATAAAACACAAATTTAAGACTTGTAAACGAATCACGCTTAAAACATTGAATTTATCAGAATAATAAAAAAGACTAGCGATCTTTAGCGATTTTTTCGACTGTTCATTCATACACGAGGCCAGTATGAAAGCATCGTTTTTAATTAATTTCAAAACTTTATTTGAATACATAACTGCTAACATATAAAAATGATTGTTGGTATTGATAGTGAAAAATCTGGAAAATATATATTAAATGTAAAATATCTATTAGAGTTTTCTATTAAAAAACATGTAAATGGTTCTCACCTGTATTCTGTAATCAGATGAGCACGGGTTGGAACGCCTTGTTAGTTATAAAAGACTTAAATAAATAAACCAATATTTATTTGGAATGCATTTCGTCATATTTTGTTCCATATGATTATTTTTTTATGTTATTTCTGTGAGTGTATGTTGAGAGATAAAAATGAAAGACAAAAGAAAATGTATACCTACATATATGAATGTGTGCAAATGTGTTGGAACAGTACATCTATCATTACAAAATAAGATGTCCTGACTGACTTGTTTCTAGAACAATGAAATTTGGAAGACGTGTGTAGGCATATACTAATAAAGGATTTTATAAAATTTATCACCTAAGGGAGTTAAATGGGGATTCAAAAGTATTGTGTTATTTCGAAATTTCTCAGCAGCAGATTCCATTAGAAGTGTGAAGTTCATCATAACAAAATTTCTAAAAAATAGCTAAATATGTATTTCAGCGATTTTAAAATTCAACTTCCACACGGGTTAAATGTTGATTCGAAAAGTTTTAGATCATTTCGGCATATCTCAGCAGACGTATTAGGTAGGAGAAGGAATTTCAGCATAAAAAATCTACTAAAAAAGTTGTTAAGCACGCATTTCAGGGGTTTTAGAGTTATTTTAGAGATTTTGTCACCAGCATCGGTTTTGAACCGGATAAAGGAAGATTAGACGAATAAGACACCTAATATTAATTTTTGATAAAATATTTTGTGTTAAATATTTTCAAGAAAAATTAGAATTTCAATTTTTTTTTAATTTTATATTTTATAATTTGTATTTGCGCTTTTCAATTTTAGTAATAAGATTTCAATTTTTATACAAAATATAGTGAATATAAATAGTGAATATAAATAGATTTAACTTCATTATTTATATCGCGAAATCTTTATTTACATGCTTTTATGATATTTTTATTAGTTATTTTCGAGTAAAATAAAAATTATATATTTTTTTTTCATGTAAAGTGCATTTTGTGGGCCCAGGCAAAGTCCGGACTGTACGCTTCAAAAGGCGTCTGCCTCCCCAAGCGATCATCTAGACGGGCAAGTATCGCCTAGTTATGCATAATCATAAACGAAGTTTTTGAAATAAAATAAGTGTGATTAAAATATAACATTTCTAAATACCTGTATATAACGAGTAGATTTGGAACAAGAAAATATCATATTAGCGCGTTTTACGAAACGTTAAAAATGAAGCAGAAGAATTGATATTTCTATACCAATGAGCAAAAGTATAAGACATGATTACTTGACTGTACAAAAGTTCGATTTGCGTACACATTGTGGCAGTTCAGTCAAATCGGCTTGGAAGAAGCCCTCAATGCATAGTCTCAATTCCTTTATGTACTAGTTATTACATTTTTTATGCCATTTTTTTTTAATTCTACACATAAAAGTTTCTAAGTAAAAAAAGGTGGTTCGCTTACTACGTAAAATATACCGAAAATTAATATATATATATATATAGTCTCAAATGGTAGGTGCGCCTGTTTCATCAACGAAGGTTTCAAAAAAGATATTTAAAAAACCATATTTAAGTAAAAATTTTAAATATGTAATTATCATCACTCACATCAAAATATACATTATCACTAATATTGAATTACACGAGAATTTCGTTACGAAATTACTTATATTAAACACAATTATGCAGTATTTCTTTTAATACTTACCGAATTTTTAATTAATCCGTTATAATTACTTTGAATGTATAAATACACTAGGTACTAAAGAAAATTGTTAGATAATAATTACGAATAGTGATATAGTATTATATATGCAATTTCTTTTTCTCGCGGTAGAATTATTTCTTTTTGTTACATATTATGAAAACAATTTCCTGCATCACTGATTATGATTAGTAAATGTAATAACTTTCTCTAGAATAAGTATATACATTAAGGAATTACTGAAACTTTCTGTTCAAGTGTAAAATAGATGTTACAGAGGCAAATTTTTATATTCTATAGTAATTTAAGTAAACATGGTTCTTACAATTATTTTGCAATAACAGATATATAAAAATAAGTCAAATATTTAAATTCCAATTTAAGAGTTTGTTACGTATACATACACAAGAAATCTAGATTATAGAAAGGAAAATTAACTTACTCTAACAAGAATTGACTCCTGAATATAGTCATTTGATACTCAGATATATTTATGAAAATAATTTCTTATTCAATATATAAGCGAATTAATCAAATTGTTGGAACAGCAAAACGCAGCATAATATTTTGGCATATTGTAAAATAACTCAATTTTAGATAGTTAAAAAAACTATTTTCTTCTTACTTTACTGTGAAAAAATACCAGTTTATTTTTATCAATGATGTGACTTTTGTATCCTTAAATTCATATCAGTAGTTAGTTCCACATAGATCAGTTAGGTAAGTAAACAAATTGTAGTTTGGAGACAATAGCAAAGATTTTGTCTGGAGTATATTTGACCAATAAAAATATGATTAATCGTAAGTCCCACCGCTGCACTTTTTTTTGATAAAGTCGTTTTAAGTGTCCACATCTCCTACGTATGACACGTAAAAAATAATCATATAGCTTAACCGCAAGAAAAAATCTTAAGAAATGAAAACTCTCGCTATTGATAAAACATCGGATAAAGTTTTGCGTACGTTTTGGCATCAGTGTTTGCCTGTATCTGTTCAGCAAATACTGTCTATTAGTAAATATAACTTAAATGACTTGACGAAAATAGCCGATAAGATATAAGATACCCATCCCCGGTTTGACGAAGTTAAGAAGTTAAGAAGTCTGATATTTCCTGGGAAACTAACATTTGAAGCATCTAATTTAGTTAGTAAATAAACATCTGGACGATTACAGTCAATGGAGCTTATGCACTTGACGTGAGACACGAGAGATGGAAGTATGTTGATCTGTTATTCTTGCCACTGTAACGCCAGAATGCCAGCATGCACAGGCGCAAATAGCACCAGCAGACGACTTTTATCCTCGATCCAGATTGAGTGCAAAAATGTTAACCGAAATTTTGCAAATTTGTTCTCGCATTCAGAACAACATTTTTATTTATATTACAATATATTAGGTATAAACTGGTACAAGAAAGAATTTTTATGCGCTGTATTTAAAAATAAGAAATTATAAATTACATTCCACGGACTGTTAAAACTAATGTTCAACAGTAAATACCGCCAGCAAACGAATTTTAGCATCGACCTCAGGTCACGTGCATAAGGTTCATAATGTCTATAAGTATAGATAACTTAAACGACTTGGCCAAAATAGCCAATAAGATATGCGATATCTCTGATTTGACGCCCGTACTATCTGAAGTTACAAAATCTGATATGTCTTCAGGTATTGACGGTTTGAAACATCAAATTGGCATTAAATAAGCGTTTGGACGATTGCAGTCTGTGCACTACACGAAATCGCAGTCCAAGTCGGTAAAAATTTCCTACATATAATCATTCACGCAGTAATTCTCGAGAGTCAGTGAACAAGAATTTTTGCTGATACCACTTGCTGATACCACGAACTAAAAAAATGTACCGAATTTCGTAATTTCTCTATACAATTCAAAGACACTACTTCCTCTGTTATGAAAGATAACAGAAAATGCGCGACTCGTCTTTTTTGTAGTAGATCGAAAATCTGAATTCAAATATCTGGTGGTCACCAGGACATCTGTTAGTACATTTCATAGAATTCCTCTACAACATTAAATACAAGATACGCAATTATCTTTGCATTCATACAACGTTTCTAAAATAGTAACATAAAGTAGTACATGTAAATTATTTCTAGACTTTTTTTACAGAAGCCGCTAAAGTCGGCTGTTGTAATAATAGAAATTGGTCGCCCTATTTTAGGTGCAGATTTTGATTCATAGTTGATATGAAAAAGCGCAGATGTTATTCCTTTAAAAATTCCTTGGGATTAAAAACATTTTCAGCATTATGATTTACCATAAGCTATTACAAAGATACCCCAATGTTACTAATCCTGCTCTGCTCCATATTACTCTCAAACATCATTCCGATGAGCATAAAATATTGATAAAAGGTACTTTAGTCCCTAATATAACAGTGTGCAAATAGGCCATCAAAAAGGCTATTCGCAAGTCAATTTATCTGGTACCAAAAAAACTCTTGATTGGAGAATTTTTGAAGATTTTCGTTGCTTAAACTTTGTAACTGTTCCTGGTCGTTATTCGCTCCGCACATTCACAATTTTTCTTACCGATTACCTGGATAAACTATTTTTTCCTAAATTGATCTCATAAAAGCTTATTACTAAATTATTTAGATCCAGAGTCAATACAAAAGACTGCAGTTACAACTCCTTTCCTGAATATTTGTTATATACATTTTATATATATTTTATTGAATTTTCCTTACTGAATATTTATTTATGTGCTTTGTTTTATCACATGCAGTACAAATATTTCAAAGGTTTATGGAAAAAGTGTTCAGAGACCTAACAGTTTTGAATGTATAGAATAAGTGCTTCAGTGGTTGAATTTCAATGGTTTACTGTTTCATGTAGAAAAATATATATTTGGTCCAAAATATTCACAATATTTGGGATTTATAGTAAATAGTGAAGGATAGTAGCTTCCTCACCAGAAAAATTCTGTAATTTGTCCTCTCCCTCACATCGTTAATGAGCTACTCAAGTTCTGGAATGAATGATGAATTTTATAATAAATATTTGAAGGAATCTGCACTTATTCAAGTTCCTTTATACAAATTGTGAAAGGATAAAAAAAGAACTATGACACCCCCATTATATGGTAGGAAGAAGCTAAACGTTCTTTTGAGTAGTGTAAACAAATTATCATAGGCGTAGTTTTGTTGTTTCACTGGTTCCTTGGGCAGAAATTTTGTTGGACGTTAATGCTTCTGATATAGGTATTGGATCAGCGTTGCAGCAAATGTTTAATGGAGTGATTACAACTCAGATTTTTTTCTCAAACATTGATAACTACAGAACAAACACATAGGTCACATGATCGTGAATTGCACGCACTTTATAGTTCAATTATAGTTCCTTACATGCTCCTCCCCATTCTCTGCATAACAAAGTATTTCATTTCAAACACACTATTAAAACATTAATTAGTGTAAAGAATTGACTTTAATTTGAATTATGCAGCAAAGCCCTTTATATGTTCTTACAGTCTCAAATTTCTTCGAATACTACTTGAAGTAAAATGCAATTTAGTTATAGTGAGTATTCTATTCTTAATATTTGTCCACTTTTGAATAATATCAGAAACCTCTGTTCGAATTAATTATGCTTTGCTATGACAAATGTCTATTTGTCTAAATAACTTGATAGTTACTTATTACATTTTGACTTAATGGAAATACATAAAGTTTAGAAACATTGATAAAGATACTCAAGAATTCTGCTTAAACATTAACGACATTTAACCACGAACGTTATCTTATTGTAACATAAAATGAATTAATATCTTATTCAATCTGAAGTATTCATTTGATATGTAAATTATCAACTGCATAATGTTCTTCTGTTCTGAACAAGATATGTTAATGGGATATTGTGCATTGATAAACTGACACATGTAAAGTAAATTATGTTTCTTAGCGTAGTAGTGTTTCGAAAGTACAATTACTGAGGCATTTGTAAATGAAAGTAACACAGCATTTTATGTTAAATAAAAAATAATATATTATTTAAGGAGGCAATGTACACGTACAGTCGTGAAAAAAAAAAAAAAGAAAGAAAACACCCCGTACTAACTCAGCATCAATTTAGTGCAGAAGAATGTTACTGCTAACAAACGATTGGAAGTAAAGCCTACTTTTAAATGCGATAAATAAAATTTGCTTATGGGGTCATCTTCTTATCAAAATGATCCCGAACTTCTTTTTTCCCATAGCAATACGCACGTTTTCCACCATATATAAATTCTACACTCTTCAATTAGACCAAATAAAAATTTTCATGAAATTCGCACGATTAGTTTCATAGAAATTAATTATTTTAAAATGAGCATATTATAGGGGTTGTCTCCAAATTGAAGTTCAGTACTCGATTGTTCGAATGCTACACAGTGGTTACGTCACTTCTATTAATGTTTTATTTCTCGTCAATATGACCATTTCACTCGATTAATATTTATTTCGACTATTACCAGCCCAAATATTTCAATATAATGAGTAAAGTATATATATATATATATTTCAAATTATGATTTTTTGCATCATAGACGACCCCTTAAACCATCTTTTTGATGTTTTTTATTCATATTTCGAAAACTACTAGGAAGAAAAAATTGAAATTTAAAATTCACATAAAGCAGGACATAATAAATATAAATCTACCAAGAAAAAGTAGGTGGCATTTAATATTGTTTTCGAATATTAATTTCATATCTCATGTTATAAAATTTTAAAAATTACAAATTCCATGTATTTATGTTTGGGATTTTTGGTATTATAACCACATAAAAGATTATCCCATTAGAATTATAATTTCAGGAGATATTTATAAAAACATGAAAATGTAATTTAACATAGAAGATGTTCCCCTAAGCAAATTTTATGTACATCATTTAAAGTAGACTTTATTTCCAATCGTTTGGTACCAATAACTTTCTTCTCTTCTAATTAGTTGCAGAGTTAGTAGGAGTGTTTGCTTTTTTCCACGACTGTACCTTCAAAATCAACAAAATCGCTCAAATTCTCTAAAAAGACTTTTTGTTCCCACAAGAACCTTCGTGCAAGTTTTCATCTCCAAGTCGAATTTTTTTCAATCGCTTGATTTTTTTCGCATTTTATTTACATTGTATAATTTATTAAAGAATGCTCGTGATCAGGTAATCTTGGATTACAAATGTCCAATTGTTCTTCCAATTAAATGTTTATTTTTAAAATTTATCATAAACTTCTACTGTAATATTTACATGTATATAATGTACTAGCAAAACCCACGGCTTTGTTCGCGTAATAGTTGAAATATGCTAAGTGATATTTGTATATCTAATTTTTATTAGAAGATATTATACTCTTAGTAATAATTCAAAAATTACTAATAAAGACGCAGTTTGACTAAACTTCATTGTTACATTGCATTAGGCCGAAATGAGACTTAAATTAATAAAAAAAAAAAACTAAACTAATTCTAAATAAACGATAATTTTGAAAGCATTTTGAGGCTTTTATGCTTATTTCATTCGCTCATTTCAGTATTAATTTGAAATTTTGAATTTTTTAGGAACCATTTTTAGTACGCATTTACCTCTTAAAATTAACCATCATGTGAAATTACCAAGTTTCATGCCTAACGGTCTACCACCTCTCTGATGGTAGTGTCACTAACGTAAAATGCTTGTGTTGAAACAGAGACTTTAACCATTGATTAGAAAAAATATTTCTTTCTAGTAGATTTTTCTTGAAAATATGCTAGTATAAGTTCCACGACTACATTTGTTATATGTTAATTCCCTTTCGAAAAATATTTAAAAATATTATATGAAAACAACTTAGGAATTTTTTAACAGGAATCGATTTTTTTAGCTTGAGTTATATATAATATGAAATCACAGCTCATTTCATCAACTAGTTCTTGAATACATATTATATTATGTATGACAGAGAATAGTTTTGAAAAAGTCTTACGAATAGAAAAAAAAATTAGCGTATTGGGACGCATATGTTCCAACCCGTAATCAAAAGATATAATCATGTTGACAAGTCTAACTATTTGCGTTCTTAGATACATTCTACGTCCCTAAGCACAATTGGAGGCTTTCCTGTTTTTGAAAAAACTATGAAACTGCCACTGAACTATTGAAATTTTATTCTGTAATAAACAGCTGTTGGTTCATAACCTCCTGAGCAACCTTTTGCAATGAATCCGTTGAGAAAATATGCGAATATCTATGCCTTTCAAAAAAGTTTTTACAAAATATCTATTGAACATAGAAGTTTGAATTACACCGAAACGAAGCATAAGAAATTGAGAGTGTAGTATCTACATCTGTACTACGATATTTGAAACGATTACACGAGCTCATAGACTAAACTCATTAAATCTTACAATGAGAAAGGTTATTATGAGATAAAGTTATTTTGGAATTTTTCATCTCCTTCTATGAAAGTAATAGGATAAGACAAGCTAGTGTACAGTTGAAGAGAGTGGCTAGAAAAATCATGCTCCTCTTAATAAGAAAAGTAATCACAATTTTTGCACTAGTAAACCGAAATAGGGTGAATGATTTAATACAAACAAACACGAATATGGATACCGCTCAGTGGCGTGGCGTCCGGTCATCGCTGGATGCGGCGATGACCAAGCAATATTTTAAAACTCTTAATAAGCTTTTAAAACTCTACGATCCAGCTTTAGCAGAACATTTGGAATTCATGTATAAGTGAAGGTAAGATTTAAAGTTTCTTTTTTGAACATTCAACCATTGAATTTTAGAGTTAATAATTTTTCACCACAAACTTAAATAATTGCGATGACCACCGAAAATTTTCACGCCACGCCACTGATACCGCTGTTTTACAATGCGTGTTATATGTATCGGAAAAAATAATATTCTGGTTTGTAATTTACATTTCGTTTGTCGATTAAAGAAATAATCAATATTATAAAAAGAACATGTGCATGATTTAAATGTTTAGAAAGTTTACATCAATTGCTGCGTTTTTGTAATAAAAACACACAAACATAATATGCCCGCATTGTAAGAGAGAGATCAATTTATTGTTATATATCATGAAAACAAATGAAGAGAAAGAAAGAAAATACAGAGATGGCAGAAGCCGCCTGTTTTTTAAAACAAAATCTAGCCTAACACAAGTTCTTTTCTAACTTTATATGTTTATGTAAAAAAGAAAGTTTTCGATTATATAGTACGTCTTACGTTTTTAAAATTCGTAACTTATAAGATGTAATTAAGAATTTTATGAAAAATCATAATGATTCATGGGTTTTCTTTGAATTGCTGAAAAAACGGTAGATCATAATTAATATTTAATATACTTTAGGGGTTTAAATGATAATAAAAATGTTAAAACTGAGATCCTGTCACACAAAAAATTGATCCTAAGTTTATACATATTAAGAGTATTACAAAATTAAAAGGAAAATAAAATAAGCGATATTTGTTCTGAAGGATATTGTTTGTACATTTGATTGAAAGAAATTGTATATAAGAACGAAATGAAAACGAAATTCACATAATGAGAATAAATTTGATGATTGAAATTGATTTAAGATTTTTAACCTTCACAGCGGCCGTCTCCTATTTTAGTTTAATTAAACACTTCTTTACACGTAAAACTTGAATATGTTACAATTATTTTGTCGCGAACATAATAGGTTTGCCAGGGTCTAACTTTTTTGTTATATAAAATGGGTGTCTAACTGGACAGATAACTGAAGATTTTTAACAGTGTATTCTGACCAATTATAACATTTCATAATATGGTCAAATAAACGCCATCTATAAAAAGGAATTGCATGACTGGCCAGCTTGTTGCAGATTTTAACTGAGTGTATATTTTACGTAGATTTCGTAAGAAATACTACCTATTGCAGTAGTTACCATGGTGTGACTTCTGAAAAAATTTCTTCATAACTTTTCATTATATGACCCCAGGAACACAAAATCACCCCCACCTAACAAGTTTATATATATATATATATGTGTGTGTGTGTGTGTGTGTGTGTGTGTGTGTGTGTGTGTACTAAATTTTGTCCGCTCGATAAAAGTCGCAATTATGCACGGATCACCTTCAAACTCACCAACAACTTTGAGATGGCTGATATCTCGGAGGGGATTGAAAATGTGCTAAATCGGACCAAGGGGGTGGAAATCACCCCCACATAACAAGTTTATATATATATATGTGTGTGTGTGTGTGTGTGTGTATGTACTAAATTTAGTCCGCTCGATAAAAGTCGCATTTATGCACGGATCGTCTTCAAACTCACCAACAACTTTGAGATGGCTGATATCTCGGAGGGGATTGAAAATGGGCTAAATCGGGCCAAGGGGGTGGAAATGGGGAGGGTTCAAAATTTTGAATGCCGGCTTAAAATGATTCTGATAAAACCAGCTCTTACACAACAATGACAGGAAAAATAAACCTTTTCTTTATAGCCGTTGCCAACAATAAAAAAAACAATAAAATTCTCACCACAACAATTACTTTTCTATTACAATATTTTCACGTGAAACATTAAATTAAATAAATAGTTTGAAGAATTGAAAACAAATTAAATATTACGTCATAAGTTTTCTAGAGCAAGATTTTCGCATGAAAACTCAAAATAAAATAAATAGTTTGACGAATTAAAAAATATATATCTATTGCCTCATATTCGAAATATAATGGAACTCAGCAGGTGAATATGTAACGTCATGTGAGTTTGAAGAAACGTATTAAAACATGATAAAAACTCGACTATGGAAATATTAACATATTTTAACACTTTCAGATTTACAGCATTTGCTGTATTCATTTTTAAACCTATTCCATATACATGCGTGTGTGTAATCGTGTATAATTTTCACAAAAAGTTTAGCTCCCTAGAGCTCATTCTTAGTGAAAAAACGGGGTTTATCTCTAATCTTGATTAAGGTTTTGTTGATGAATTTGGTACTTAACTTCGAAATCTACCTCCGACTGTAGGCCTAGCCGACTGGGATTTTTAAAAATGAAATAAGTGATTATTTTTAAAGCCTTAGAAACAGAAAGTGATACTTGCTTCATTTAATATTTTATTTATCTATTTATATAAAATCCAAGTCTCTGTGTGTCCCTCACTATTCCGGTAGGACCGCCTCATTGAAATGAGTAATTGTTGAAAAATATTAATGCAGGGTTACCACAGTAGCGCCAAATGTTAGCCAACTTGGCGATAGCTGGCTAATTTGGCGAAATTCCCATTTAAAACCATTAATCTTTCATAATGGAGGTCACCGAAATTTAATTTAAACTCCACTCTTTTAAGATATTTTTTCGAAATCTATAGGTGAGAATTTAAAGTACATTTTTACATCTTCCTAACCGATACTACTAATAAAATAACCGCCAATAGACAACGGTGTACTGTGTGAGCTCCTAACTGCGCGATTTTAATGTGCTTTAGGTACTTTTCCAGTATAGGTGCCTTGGCGAAAAAGGAAATTTAGTAACATATTTTCCGGGAACACTGTTTTGTTTTATATACACACGCATTTTTTTCGATATTTATACGATTTATTTAACATAAAAAAGCCGTTTCTCTAATTTTATACAGACACAGATGTAATTTGTACATAAAAACATCAATAATATGCATATAAAACAAACAAAAACGCTCATTAAATTTGTTTTCATAGCTGTTTATATGATTTGACAACAAATCTCGATATTTTTCCGTTATACGGACACCATGCCAAAATGTATGCTAATGTGCCAATTATTTCAAAATGCTAAAAGATATTTGTAATTTTATGCCAGCAGTTTAATATGAGTTTTATTTTATTGCTTTATTTTATAACAGTTATTTGTTCACTTATTTTAAGTATATATTTGTGATTTGATGAAATAGTTCGTAAAAGTCTGTAATTTTCAAATGTAATATTTTTTAAATGCTCACTTTAGTACCGACAATGGTTTTTCTTTTATTTTTCAAATGCTTCAATTCACGATTTTGCGCCAACTATTACGCTTGGCGACAATGGTGTCCGCATAACGGAAAAGTACCCAAATCTCACTTCTGATGCCCAAATTACACCAAGCTTTTTTTTAAAAAATGCCAAAGCCTCTACAGTGGAAGAGTACCAAACTGTCTATTATTTTGCGCTATCCGTGTTATAGTTTGTACTATATGCAAAGGGAGTGGAGCGAAGAGTTTAAACATTAAATATTATAGTTCCGGCACAGATGTCATATACGCGCATAACATTAATATTGGCGCGATTTTTTCTGACGCCAATGTCATATACACAACGGGTACTTAACTGGTGCCAAAGTGTCGTAATTTTGCTTGATATGGTAATCCGGATGTTGTTGTTTATGCTGTTGATGTTTTCGCCAAATTGGCGTCGGAAAAAAATCGCGCCAATATATGATAACGTATATGACAACTGTGCCAAAGTTTCTATAAAGCAGTATAAGACTAAAAAATTAAGAATAAAATAAATGCAAAATAAGACTAAAGAAGAAAGAAAAATCATGCGTTAAGCATATAATATGAAACACTTTCCAACACATCCTGAATGCTTTAACAAAACTTCGTTATTTAGGAAAATAAGGTAAATATAACGTTACTTCTTTGCTATCCCGTCGACCAATTTCGCCGAATTATATAAATCGCCACATCAGTAGTAAAACATTAATAAAAATACAAATAAAACATCGAATTAATGGTTTTATTGGCCATTATTGGCCTTTAATCTTACAATTAATTAATTAATGGCAACCATTATTGGCAATTAATCTTACAATTAATTAATTAATGGCAACTATTATTGGCAATTAATCTTACAATTTGGCGACAGTAATTTGGTCGACGGGATAACTAAGTAAACATTTTAGAAAACGCATAAAAAATTTTAAAAATTGATTTCAGCAGTTACCGTCCATAGCCAATAGTACCGTTATTATATGCCACAATTTAGCTAAAATTTAATTTAAACTACTCTTAAAACTACTGAAATCACATTTCCAGATATTATCATCCATAGACGTTTATGTATCCAATTCTTTGCGTGACCATTTATATCATTTTATCTATATTCTACAAACATTTCTTAGGAAACTAAATGCAGTTCAGCGTAAAAATGCATAACTCCTTTAAAAACCACCTTTAACCACCTTCTTGGCGAGAAAGAAGTTTGCCAACGTATTTTCTGGCAACCTATTAACTGCTTCATACTCACAAGCAATTTTTTCCATATGTATACAATTTGGCACAGATATCATATTTTGGCGCGATTTTATTCCGACGCCAATTTGGCGAAAACATCAACAGCATAAACAACATTCGGGTTACCATTACAAGCAAAATAACGACACTTTGGCGCCAGTTAAGTACCCGGTGCGTATATGACATCGGCGTCAAAAAAAAAAAAAAAAAAAAAAAAAAAAAAAAAAAAAAAAAACGCGCCAATATGGGCGTATATGACATCTGTGCCGACAATTTAATATAAAAAAAGCTATTTACCCATTTTTATAAAGAAACAGAAGTAATTTTTGCACAGATGTCATATACGCATGGCGGTTGGCGTGATTTTTCTATGATGCCAATTTGGCAGAAATCTCGCTTTCGAATACCAGTTACTTACATATTTTTCAATTATTTGCTATCATTTTGAAAAGGAAATAACTATAAATAAATAAAAGTTTGAATAATAACTATAGATCAAAGCAGTTTATATAATTAAAAAACAGAAAATAAAAGTAATTAAACAATTTATTAATAAATAAAAAACAATAGCTGGGTTACCATGACAGGCAAAATAATACCATTTTTGCGCCAGTTAGGTATCCCGGTTCATATCTGAAATCTGTGCCGTAATTTGTATATATATAAAAAATTATATATATTTAGAAACGATTTTTTTTTATGTATATAAGTGCATATATAAACAAAGATAAAAGTTCATTAGATATGTTTTCATAGCTGTTTATATATTTTCGCAACATATCTCACTTTCTGATGCCCGAATCGCGCCAAGCTTTTTTTAAAAATGCGCTATAATGGAAAAGTACTTAAATAAATAATTAACAGAAATAACAAATTATGCAAAACTAAAACTTTTTATTTCGAGATCAAAGCATTGTTTTTAATTTCGATTAAAAATAATTATATCCTTGGATAATTTCAATTGAAATTAGGTTCACAGCTTAATATCTCATTCCATAAACCTAAACAAACACAAGTGATTCATTCATCGTGAAACGTCAAAAATATTAAATCATTGAGGTAATCATTCACAAAGTAAGTTCTCCAACAATCAATGGGCAATATTCTAATGACGTCATAGTAGGTAAAATGGTGGCGGTCTCGTTTGTTTATGGTTTGTAATCACAAAGATTTAATTTTGCAATGTCTCTTAGTTACATTATTTTATTGTCATAGTTATGAGCTCAGAAAAAAAGCCTAATTTTTCATTATTTAGTTATTAAAGACGGAAAAAAATCATAAATGCATGATTTGAAAATTTTAAATAATTTTCTTTCTTAATACTAAAAAATAACATCGGGAAGTTACAGCGGGTTTAAGTTAAATAAGTTTAACTGTTTAATTCTGTTGTACTATTCAAAATAACTGTATTTATTAGATTTCAGTACTCAACATCAGGGCCCGATTAAACTTTGAAGTTAGAGGAATTACAATGTCATTTCAGGACCTTTCTTTTGGAGAAGCTTTTCTAAATTCCATATATACATGGAAAATCTTCAGTGTTAGAAATATTATTCCTAGGACTGACATAACACAAGAACGGCCTGCAATTTTACACAAGTTTTGAAAGCTACTTTATATCAGAAATTTTACTAAAAACTCAATTTCGCCAACGTCGTAACCAAGATCGTGAAGCACACACATATAATACCATATAATACCATTTCATATGAAATCGTATACGATAATTTAATAGCTTTTAACCTTACTTCAAGTGTGTTATTTATTTATTTTTAAGGCTCAACAATCTAAATTGTCCAATATATGAATTTAAAAAAATGTAAACAAAGATTGAATAGACATGACCGCAAAAAGCCTCAAAACTGCATAACACTTAGAACCAAACTGTGCAGATTAGTGGTCTTCTACTGTACACAGTTTTTCATAAATGTGCTTCGTTCTTAAAATGTGTTATTTTCATCTATCGCTGCGGAACAAGCGAGAAAACTCATATTCTTGCACATGAGTTGTATATATCTTTATATCTAAATTTCCGTCATTTTTGACGGGCTACCTTTCTAGTAACTAGATAACACCCGTCAAGATTTAACGGTAAGTAACTTGAATGTTTCATTAGTAAAGTTTTTGAATTCTCAATTAGTTGCTTTTAAATTAACTATTAAAATCTTGACAAATTTCGATATTGCATAAGTGATTCCTATTGCATTAAGGCGATAATTGGTGCTGTCAGTCTAACCTAGTCAATGAAGTGAAAGAATTTTAAGTATATAATTAACAACCAATTATATTTGCTTTTTACATAAAATTTTACCAAGAAATTTACAAAAAAAATATCGGGTAGAGCATTTATTTTTACGTGCTACTGTCTCATTTTTTTCTGGAAAAATAACAATATATACATATATTTTTTTTTAACTACACGACCATTAAAAGCTGCCATAAATTTTATTTTTAGCAGTCTCATTCTCTAAAATCATAAATTTAAAACTTCATGCAGCTAACGATTTATAATTTATATCTTTTATTACTTGGATTTTATTTTACATTTCATACATTTTTTAAATATTAAACCATGAATATCACGGTAATTTCTTTTGTATTTCTTATATAGATATTTTTCTTTCTTTCCTTTTTCTTTTTCAATTTTTATTGAAAAGAATGGTAAACTTTTCCTTCTGACGCACACACATATATGTTCTTGATAATGGTTGGAAAATACAACAAAAATTGTAGATCAGCTCAATTTATTTAATTGATAATTACATGCGAAATTGTTTAGCTTAAATATTTTAAATATAAAATTATGATTATTTTTATATATTGTTGAGTGTTCAATTTTATTTAATTGTAAAGCATTCTAATAATAATAAAAATAAAATAAAGAATATACAACTTCTCCTCCTAATAAAATATGTCATTATTGAAATGAATTATCACCGCCGGGCTCGAAGAAACAAACTCTACAAAAATTCTGAGTTTGAAACTGTTGTTTTAGACCGCTGCAGCAGTATTACTCGTTCTATGTTCCTCTAAATTAAAAAATCCCTGCCGGCCCGGCCTACAGGCAGAGGTAGATTTCGAAGTCAAATATACTAATTTCACAAACAAGAACTAAATCATGATTATAGATAAATCCACTTTAACAATTTTATCTGGCCGCTCTTGACGAGTTTTTATTTCATTTTCATATAATAGCTGGTTTTATCAGAATCATGTTAGGGCGGTATTAAAAAAAATACTTTCCCATGCTCAACAACTCGAAATTTCCTGGCATAATTCCAGATTCATTTTTAATTTAAAAAAAAATATGAAACTTGCTGACGTGATTTTTGAAGAGATTTATAAGCGACCTGTGTTTTTATTTTTTGTTCAATTAATTAAAACTTGATATATAAACAATTATTTTCTCAGAAGGACAATATTTTTCGTTTCTAGCACAATCGCTTCGGGAAAGTCCGTTCAAAATGCCCACTTTGATATCATTTTTTGAAATATATTCTGCCTCTATCTAAAAATCGATTATTACGGTACATTATATAGTTTCTGAATAAGCGAATCTACCAATTAAATGCGATTGAGAGCAAAAATGAATTTAAAAACCAGTCAGAAAATAAGCAGTTTGGATTTAAGCGCATCCTTAATACAATGATTTTTCCAACACAATCCGCTTCGGTAAATTCGGTTCAAAATGCCCTTTTTAACAGCATTTAAAAAAATATATTCTGCCCCTATCAGAAAATCGACCATTACGGTACATTATACAGTTTCTGAGTAAGAAAACGTACCAATTGGAAGCCTTTGAGAGCAAAAATGAATTGTAAAATGAGTCAGAAAATAAGCAGTTTGGATTTGAATACACCCTTACTAAGATCAATTTTTTACTTCAACCGGTATGTATTTTTAATTTGTTTTTGCTCTAAGAATTGGTCCTATCCAAAACTTGTCTATATAGATGTTGTAGACAATATCAAGAAGATATATGTTAAATTCATGGGGATTTTATATCTTTTGAATTGACGGAGTTATGGATTTTTTTCTTCTTCAAACCCCCTTTTTGTTTTCGTTTTTAATTTTTTATTGCGGTACGAATTGGTCCTATCAAAAACTTGTGAATATAAAAGTTGTAGATAATGTTAAGGAGATTCATGATAAAGTTAATTGGATTTGATATCTTGAGAATTGACGAAGTTATGGATTTTTTTTCTTCTTCAAACGCCCTTTTTGTTTTCGTTTTTAATTTGTTTTTGCGGTACAAATTGCTCCTATCAAAAACTTGTGAATATAAAAGTTTTAGATAATGTTAAGTAGATTTATAATAAAATTAATTGAATTTTATATCTTGAGAATTGACGAAGTTATGAATTTTTTTCTCCCAAAAACCCTATTTTTTGCGCCCCTTGAGCCCATTTTTAACTTTATCAAAAATCTGTGATACATACATTTTTGGCCCTATTTTTAGAAGTAATAAAAACTTTAAACTGATTTGATATGTACAAAAATTAAGAAGTTATGGGGGGTTTTCTGTTTTCACAAAACCCCTCCCCATTTCCCTCCCCTTGGTCCGATTTTGCCCATTAACGAACTTGACCGAGATTTTATGCCCATTGATTTTATGTATGAGTTTGGAAGAGATTGGTGCAGAATTACGAAAGTTATCGTGTCCAGAAGAAAGTGATATATATATATATATAGATAGATAGATAGATAGATAGATAGATAGATAGATAGATATATAAAGTTTTTTACTGAGGGTGGTTTTGGGTTCTAGGGGTCATGATCGGTGTAGATCTGCAAAAATTTTTCAGAAATTCCAACATAGGAACGATCCCAATAGGTAGTATTTCATACGAAATCTACCTAAAAGATTCGAAAAACAGTTGACGCATGCGCAAATGCGTTGATTTCGATCTACTTAATTTCTTATCTTTGCCTTTTAATATATATGATTAGAAATGATTAGAAAACCACTCACATGTCATTAAATATATACTGTGAAATATCTGTAACATTCCAGTCATTCAGCCATTTTTATAGAAACCTGTTACATAACCCTAGTTTATCTCCGCTCTGTCTAATGAGAACGCTTCATCAGTCAAAGAGCCTGCTATAAATCACATTCAAGTAACTGTCATCTATAAAAAGCATTGATGACTGGATAGTTTACTACATACTTTTAACAGTGTTTATATAACAAAAAGAAAACATAAAGTATATTATTTTATATTAAATATATTAATTAAGGATTGGCCGAAACCAAATTTCGGTAATCTTTCTAGTTTCGGCCGAAAATGAAAACGAAAGTGTCAATTTATAAAAGAATTTATAGATCCATAAATATACGTAATTGTTTAATTAATTATACGTGTTTAATAAATGAATTATTAATTTTATGTGTAGTCCAAGCTTGCTCCAAAACTTTTTAAATTTCATATGAAATAAAATGTTATTAATTCACAACGAAACAGAATGAATTTCGAATTATACAAATTTCATGTAATTAAAAAATGTTTTTGGTATACATTCCTCTGTTTATCTTTTATAATGATATTTGTAAATGATCATCTGTTATAGGTCAGAGTAGCCATATTTGGACCGCCTTTTTAATTGGACCGTTGCCATTCAGCCTTTAATCACAGCAAGAGACTCCATCTACTGCAGAAATCCTACTCATCAGAATGACGTCACTCATGATTAGAAGAAGCAGCCGCCTACGACGTGCTGTTTTCAGACAATTTAAAAAAACCTAAAGTTAGCTGTTTTTATCTATTTTTTTTCTACTAAACGTAAGTGAATATTTTAAAACTAAGGTAAGTTGCTATGTTTTCATATACATATATGAATTTATCTATTTATTGCGCATATTTTTCACGCAGATTTGTTTGATTTCTTTTTTGTTCTGAGTCTTGAAATTAATTGATTTAAAAAATGGCGCAGTTGCCGTAATTGGGCCAATTTAAGCTGCTTAAATTGGACCAGATATGGAATCATAAATTTGAAAAGTAAGTAATGAATTTCGAGGACGGTACGCTTTGTACACCTTTTTTTTATAATGGTTTACTATCTCCATGCAATTTTTTTTTATATCTGGATTATTTTTTTTATACAGTTTAGGCCTATATAAACATAAAAATATTTTTACATGTTTATGCAATAATTTTTTTTTGCAATTTGTTTTATCTTGTATGTATTTGTATTTATTTTCTTTGAATTCTTTATTCCTACGGCGGCGTATTTGGTTTACAGAGTTGAATTCAAACATTTTCCTCCAGGAGGATATTTGCGATTTTGTGAGGAAGGGTTGACTTTTTTACAGTTCTGGAGGGTGGAATTACACTTTTTTGCCATTAAAACCCATAAAACCTCAAACCTTGCGGGGGGAGGGGGCTGAATTCAACACTGTTTGAATATATAATGTTTGCGTATGATTAATCGTAGCGTGTTTTTCAATAGAGCTTATTTTTTAAACACTTTTTAATATAATGTTAAAAATGTTGAAAAAGGCACAGACAAACTGTCTGGAAGAAAAACTCCCGTGACAGCAAAAGCTGTTAAAGATATAAGAAACAAAAAGGAGAGAGTAAGTTGTGAAGAAATTCATCTGCAAGAAGATTGCTGCTACAAATCTTCCAAAAGCCAAAAAATCATTAGAAATGTTATATCTTTCGCTAAATTTAGTTAAATAAAAGTACAGAGGGAGCCAAAAACTGCTCTGTTAACATCTTCGCCATATAAAGTAAACCTTGAAATGAAAAAACACACAAAAAAAAAGACAAAAAGGAAGCTATCACAGCAAAAAAGCAATTAGAACATCAAGTTCTAAAAAATAGGCGTAATGCAATTAGCAAGGAAATGATGGAAGGGTAGAACTACAATCACAATGTAAAGAAAACTTCTGTTGCAAAAAAGTCTAATAATTCAGAATCTAAAAATAAAAATCTAGATAGTGATGACTGCTTTTGCCAAATACTGTTCCATGTTGTGTGCGCTGAGAAAAAAAATCAATAACCGAAATTCATCTGTAAGCTTGGCATCACTCCTTTCATGATATTCTAGTAACTGGAAATTAGTTCCATAATTTCCAATCTTAATTACTGATAACTTTCATTTATATTTTGAATGCATTTTGATTTAAAACAATTATTCTTATTTTCAGATATTTGATTGCATTATATTTGATTGCTGTTATTTTGTTTGATTGTTTCAGTAAACGCTAACTTTGCTTTTAATAAAATTAGTTATATTGCCTAGTCATTAAAACAACCTGATTTTATTTGGTCCAATTTAGGAGACTGGAGGTCCAACTTAGGCGACTAGTTGCCGAATTTGGACCACTTTTGACAAATTTTTCAAATTAAAATAAAATATAAGATTTTCAAAAAGAAAATAATCTAAAGATTTATTTAGTTAGTAGATGAATGAATTGAAAACGTGTAGTGATGTTTTGCAGATATTCCAAAAATTAAGTGAGTTACACCTGAAAATAAGCGAAGTGGTCCAAATTCAGCTACTCTCCCCTACTAGAACTTTCTCAAAGAGTATTCAATACATTTCTGCGGTTTCAAACTAATAATTTTCTATTATTGTTAAGTCTGCAGCTTTTACTCAGCACATGAAAAGCGTCTTCAAATGTTAGTCATATAAGCATTAGTTGCTTTATAATTTTCATTCACGTCTTGAATAAATCATGACTGATAATTATAAATGCTGAAGTTCATAGCAATTAATAAAGAGTGTCGCATTTGAGCCGATACAGCTCAAATCAAGGAGTAATGCTCAAGATTTCCGAAGGAAGAAAAGAGATTTTTTAGAATACAGATAGTTTCGGTCGAGTTTCTGTACGTCGAAATTTCCGCAGCAATTCGCAGTAAACGAATTTTCGGCGAAACTCCGACTTTTGGCTAAAAACTAAACCAAAAACAAATGTTCGTTTTATCTCTAATATTAATATGTAGCAGAGATGATATATCACCAGTAAAATTTCCATTAGTGCACGATGGTTATTTTTCGCTATTCTCGCAAAATTTTTATTACTCACTAATATTTATAGATGTAAAAAATCGCTTCAAACTCATAAAACTGAACGTTTGTGAATAATATTTTAAGAGTAAAAGCATTTGTTTTTTAAAACATTTAGTAGACACAAAAAAATGGCATGTAGGATGCAACTTGTGTAAAGAGCAGAATAATAAATTTAATGCGTGTTTTACTTTTATCTGACATAAGCATTTAGCTCACAGCTGACATAAATGTCACATGCAATATCACATTTTTTGTTGAAAGATGTCGTTATCAGGAATAGAAGGATTTTTTTTTTTTTCATTTCATAAACAGTTAAGTGTTTCTTGATATTTCTGCAACGTCATGATAAGAATTCTTTGAGTGTATTCCCGTACGTAACAAAATAAAAACGTAAAAATAAAAAAAAAATCTTTATAAATGTCTTCAGAGTAAGGCAAAAGAAGAAAAAATGTTTATTTAAATGGAAACACTTGACAGTTTACAACGACCTATTTTCTTTAATGCATATATATATATATATATATATATATAACCATTGTATAATCTTACAATTCATCATCATTTTTTTAATTAAAAATTAAAAATCCTAAATATTTGAAATATTTTGTAAAACAATTTAAAAAATGAAAAAATACCTGAAATAATAAATTATTGTCAGCATCACCAAATCCTTTTCACGAAATATATGATCTCGAAATTGAAAATTCATTAATTCAAAAAGAAAGACTACAAAATAAGCTTAAAATGGGAGAACAATTATGAATAATATATATATATCGAAATCCATATTCTCCTTTTTACTTTCTTCTATCTTCAATAGAAGAAAGTATTGTAATCGAAATTTTTTTCGACTTCCGGTTTTCGACAGATTTACATGTTTTAGGGGTCAGAGATCCCCAAAAACATGTTTATAGAAAATGTCTGTCTGTCCGTGTGTCCGTGTGTCCGTCTGTCCGTGTGTCTCTCGCCATTGTACCATCAAAAAGTGTATGAAGTTATGCATAGAATTGAACCAAATTTTTATGTTAAGTTTTTGGCTATGGCAAGCAGATCCTCCTTGAATTTGGAAAAAAATCGCCGGTAGGGGGCGCTGTAATAGTGAGTTTTGTGCGATTTTGAATATTGTACCACCCAATAGTATATGAAGTTATGCATAGAACTGAACCAAATTCTTATTTTAAGTTTTTGGATATGGCAGGTAGGTCCTCCCTGAATTTGGAAAAAATTCGCCGGTAGGGGGTTCTGTAACAGTGATTTTTGTGCGATTTTGAATATTGTACCATCCAAAATTATATGAAGTTATGCATAGAATTCAACCAAATTTTTATTTTAAGTTTTTGGTTATGGCAGGTAGGTCCTCCCCGAATTTGGAAAAAAATCACCGGTAGGGGGCGCTGTAACAGCGATTTTTGTGCGATTTTGAATATTGTACCATCCAAAAGTATATGAAGTTATGCATAGAATTGAACCAAATTTTTATTTTAAGTTTTTGGATGTGGCAGGTAGGTCCTGCGTGAATTTGGAAAAAATTCGCCGGTAGAGGGCGCTGTAACAACGATTTTTGTGCGATTTTGAATATTGTACCATCCAAAAGTGTATGAAGTTATGCATAGAATTGAACCAAGTTTTTATTTTAAGTTTTTGGTTATGGCAGGTAGGTCCTCCCCGAATTTGGAAAAAAATCACCGGTAGGGGGCGCTGTAACAGCGATTTTTGTGCGATTTTGAATATTGTACCATCCAAAAGTATATGAAGTTATACATAGAATTGAACCAAATTTTTATTTTAAGTTTTTGGATATGTCAGGTAGGTCCTCCCCGAATTTGGAAAAAATCACCGGTAGGGGGCGCTGTAACAGCGATTTTTGTGCGATTTTGAATATTGTACCATCCAAAAGTGTATGAAGTTATGCATAGAATTGAACCAAGTTTTTATTTTAAGTTTTTGGTTATGGCAGGTAGGTCCTCTCCGAATTTGGAAAAAAATCACCGGTAGGGGGCGCTGTAACAGCGATTTTTGTGCGATTTTGAATATTGTACCATCCAAAAGTATATGAAGTTATACATAGAATTGAACCAAATTTTTATTTTAAGTTTTTGGATATGTCAGGTAGGTCCTGCGTGAATTTGAAAAAAATTCGCCGGTAGAGGGCGCTGTAACAACGATTTTTGTGCGATTTTGAATATTGTACCATCAAAAAGTGTATGAAGTTATGCATAGAATTGAACCAAATTTTTATTTTAAGATTCTGGATATGGCAGGTAGGTCCTGCGTGAATTTGGAAAAAATTCGCCGGTAGAGGGCGCTGTAACAACGATTTTTGTGCGATTTTGAATATTGTACCATCAAAAAGTGTATGAAGTTATGCATAGAATTGAACCAAGTTTTTGTTTTAAGTTTTTGGATATGGCAGGTTGGTCTTCCCTGAATTTGGAAAAAATTCGCCTGTAGGGGGTGCTGCCATAGCGATTTTTGTGCGATTTTGAATATTGTACTATCCAAAAGTGTATGAAGTTAAGCATAGAATTGAACCAAATTTTTATTTTAAGTTTTTGGCTTTGGCAGGCAGATCCTCCCTCAATTTGGAAAACATTCCCCGGTAGGGGGCGCTGTAAGAGCGATTTTGAATATTGTACCATCCAAAAGTGTATGAAGTTATGCATGGAATTGAACCAAATTTTTATTTTAGGTTTATGTCTATGACAAGCAGCACCTCCCTGAATTTGGAAAAAAATTGCCACTAGGGGGTGCTGTAATAGCGATTTTGCATATTGTACCATCGAAAAGTGTATGAAGTTATGCATAGAATTGAACCAAATTTTTATTTTAAGTTCTTGGCTATGGCAAGCAGGTCCTTCCTTAATTTTGAAAAAAATTGAGGGTAGGGGGCATTGTAATAGCGATTTTTGTGCCATTTTGAATATTATACCATCGAAAAGTGTATGAAGTTATGCAGAGAATTGAGCCAATTTTTTTGCGTTTTTTTTTGTTCATGGCATGAAGGTCCTTCCTGAATTTGGAAAAATTCCGTTTGAAGTGTGCGCTATAATTACGATGTCTGTACCATTTTCTTTATTGTACAATCGAAAATTGTATAAAATTATGCATACAAATTGAACCAAATTTTTTGTGCATGTTTTTGGCTTTGGCCAACAGGTCCTCCTTGAATTTGGAAATATCGCGCGGTAATGGGGCTCTGTGATGGCGATTTTTGTATACTTTTCTAGACTTTTCGTAGCTCTATTGTCCATCGGCGGCTCGTGCAAAGGCGGGAACTCACTTCCTGCTAAGCCAGATATTCACAAATATCTGAATACAACAGAATAAGGAAAAACTATTAATTTTAACAAATATCATGACATAGATTAACTCGTTTTTAGTTTATTTAATTGACTGAAGCAGAAATTTAAGATGAAAATCAAAGTTGGTATAGTAATGAATTAATAATATTGAAGTATTAACATGTGTAACTAGTTTTTGAAATATTAAGATGTATAAGATAGAAGAAAGTTTTGGGATTGGCACATCCAACTATTTTTCTTCATTATTAATTCTTGTTATATAGTGCAAGCGACTTTATTTTATACATAGCAGCTTGTTTATTGTGTTTTTGGTATCCATTCAGTGTGTTTGGAGACATTGTATTGTTGTAAATTCATTCATACTATCACAATTATTGATGGTGGTCTGTAATGTTTAATTAATGGTTATATATATATATATAAATCATGTATTATTTATTATTAATATAATAATATATTATTATTAATTATTAATATAACAATATATTATTATTTGTTATTAATATAAATCATGCATTTTTGTTAAATATCTAGAAATATACATAAGGAATTAACCTGAAACTGCAGGTGTGTAAACAGTATAGTATAGATCATATATTTCCGCGAAGATTTTTTTCCCGAAACCGCATAGGGGACCGCCAGCAAATCGAAACAGAACGAATATCTTTTGGATAACCCTGTAAAAACTATTTTAGCAAAAGCGTTCAAACTCGAGATTATTAAAAAGTGGTTTATTGTAATATACTGTGTTCATTTTTATGAAGATAGCATGTATACTCGTAGAGAAAGTAAGGTTTTTATAAAAACAGCCCCAAATTTCGCCAAGTTTTTTGCTTATAATTTGCAGAGTTCTTAATATAAAAAAAAAGTTCTTTTTAGAAAATATGCCAAGCAGCATTGTACACAACACCCTGTAATCAGAATTAAAAAAAAAATTGGATGAAAAATGAGCAGGTTTACTAAAACATGATTCACTGAGCATGCGCGGATGCAATCAAATGCGAAGTATAATGTAATCAAATGCTATCAAATGCTACGTATAAAGAGAAACTTTTGTGAAAGTCTCAAAATCATATTCATGAAAATTCTGAAAATTATAGTCGATAGAATAAGCTCGAAATCCGTTGCTCCCAAAAAGAAGAAAAAATATGAGGGATTGTATCAAATATATGTTGATTAGTGCCAAGATAGCGTACACAATATTACACGTACTACTATATTTTGATGCATCCCTCATCTTTTTGCTTCCTTTTGGACACAACGGATTTCGAGTTTATTCTATCGACGATAATTTTCAGAATTTTCAAGCTATGATTTTGAAACTTTCACAAAAGTTGCTCTATATACTTAGCTAATACATTTTGCACATTATATTTTGATTGCATTCGCGCATGAGTAGTGAAACAGTTTTTAGTAAACCTGCTCATATTTTCATCCATTTTTTATTATTTTTAATTGTGATTGCAGAGTATTGTGTACAATGTTATTTGTCATACTGTCTGAAAATAACTTTTTTTTTATATTAATAATTCTGCAAATTAAAATTTAAAAAAACTTGGCGAAATTTGGGTCTGTTTTTATAAAAACCTTAATTTATCTACGAGTATACATGCTGTCCTCATAAAAATGAAACAGTGTATTGCAATAAGCTACGAATTAATAATCTCGAGTTTGAACGCTTTTGCTACATTAGTTTTTACAGGGTTATTCAAAAGATATTCGTTCTTTTTCAATTTGTTGACGGTCCCCTGTGAAGTTTCGGGAAAAAAATCTTCGCGGAAATATATGACCTATACTATACTGTTTACACACCTGCAGTTTCAGGTTAATTCCTCGTGTATTATTGTAGATATGTAACAAAACGTCTAAAATTGCAAGTGACCGGTCACCTTTGGCCATATAGTATATGCATCCATAAAACCATTATAAACCAATGCAAATAATCATCTACAAAAGTGAATATAAAAATTGTAATAATAACATTATGTTTTTAGCAAATTAAGAATTATACACTCACGCACATATATATAAGATGTCCCTAAACACTTTGTACATACGTTAGGGGATAATAGAACACAACTAGACAATCACAAATCATCATACAATCCATTGTCGGAACGCAAGTCGTAAAAAGATAGAATGCGAAACATACTGTGACACAAAATGAGGGGAAAGAAGATAGACATAGATGGAATGAAATGAAACCGATAATATGAAGAAAAACATTTTGTTCAGCAAAATGAAAGCAAACAACACGTACGTCCCCCATTACAGTTACTGCTCAAAATTGCGACACCGCCAAAAGTAACGCAGGCTTCACACCGTCGGTGGAGTGACCGCCGTACATTCGTGAAAACATGAGGCATATCTCGCATGGTTTCAGTAGTTACGGATATCCGGGCAACAAGGTCTTCAACGGAATCTATTGGACTATCATCGTAGATGAGGCTCTTCATGTGACCCCAGAATGAAATGTCCAGACATGACAAATCGGATGAGCGGGCCGGCCAGTTGATTGGTACAGCCTTTGGGCTTCCCTTGCATTTCCGTCTGTCGCTCCATACATGTAATGTATCTCGGCCTTCTCCTGATTTGAGTACGTATCCATCTCATCGATGATCCATAGAGCGAATGAAGACAGTTGCGGTAAACAGCCTTTGTATTGCGGTTGCTGGGAGGCACCCTCTAGAGCTTTACGGCTTGCATCCCCACTCATGGATTGTATGATAATTTGTGCCTGTCCAGTTATTTTATATCACCCCTAACACATTTACCATGAGTTTAGTGACACCCTGCATATATATATATATATATATAATTAAAATGAAATCATAAATGCAATTATATTAGAATGTATTTAATTAGAAAGACAGTTCAAAAGATAAAAACAGTAAATAATAATACAAGGCTATACCGAATTAATAGGAGGTAGAAAATAAGTAAAATGATTTAGAAGGAGGCGGAGAGGAGCGATGTAGATTTAGAAAACTCTACATTAATTAATGGCAAAGTAAATATATTTGGATTTCAAGTGAATAAGATAGCAATAACGGCACATAAACAAGAAGACAGAACACGTTGAAGATTAAATATAAATAATACATAAATACTGCACAAATCCTGGTATAAATTTATATATTAAGAGAATTAAAATAAAAGATTAAAAAAAAATTCAATGGTTAAAACTAATCTGTAATAATTACCAAGCAAAAGTTACCTTTTATTTAATTTATTTACCTGTTATGTATTAAACAAATCACGTGAAGTAAATATACACTGATAAAATTCTACATCAAACTATTCAGTCATTCAACCATTTTTGTAGAAAACGGATACATAACCGTAATTTATCTTCGTTCTGACCAATGAGGATTCATTTATCAATGAATATGTTAAAATCGCATTCAAGTAATCGGTATTTAAAAAATTACTGAACACTGAATAGTTTACTACGTAGTTTTAACTGTGTTTACATATCAAAAGGAAAACATAAACTATATTATTTTAGAATAAACTTACATGTTTCAGAGATGAAATATAATCTTAACAAAATTTCCATTAGTATGTGATAGTTATATTTCCCTATTCTCTAATATTTTTTATTACCCACTAATATTGAGTGAAAGAAAAAATCGCTTCACAGTCATAAAGCTCTAATTGCTTGCGAAATAATATTTTAAAAGTAAAAGCATTTGTTTTTTAAAAACATTTAGTAAGGATAAAAAATGTCATGTGAGATGCAGCTTGTGTAAAAAGCAGAATAATAAATATAATGCGTGTCTTACCTTTATCTGACACAGCATTTAGCTCACAACTAAAATAAATGCCATATGCAATAGCACATGTTTTTCTTGAAACATGTCGTTATCATGAATGGAAGGATTTTTTTCATTCCATAAACTAAGTGTTTCTTGATATTTCTGCAACGTTATGATAAGAGTTTTTTTTTTTTTGAAAAAGTATTCACGTATTTAAAGGAATGCAAACAATTTAATGTAATAAAAAAGCGTTATAAATGTCTTCAAACTAAGAATTAAAAAAAAAAATGTTTATTTAAATTGAAGACTTGACAATCTACAATCTATATATATATGTATATATATATAGGGTATTTCAAAATAGTGATTATGAATTTTCAGGAGAGATAGGGTACACCGAGACGATTGGAAATATCATAGCATAGGTCGAAAACGCTTTCCTGGCGCGGTGGTGACGACAAAAAACACAAGAAAGGAACAACACGAACAGGGTGATAAAACATGTTTATCATTCTTTGTATTATAAAAAAAGCTGGGACAATGCTGGGCATGCTGAGGAACTTATTGCACTCACGTGGCAGCTGCTGAGGAAGTCCGGGACTCGCCAGATATTTTCGACAACATTAGATCTTTCATGTATTGGAGATGTGCGGCTTACATCACGGTCCAGGGTCGTAATTTAGAACACCTTTTTTAATGATGATCGTTTCCTCCTTTTTTGTTCTAATTTCTTAGTTTTTTGCCATACTAAGAATAATAAACATGTTTTCTGACTCTGTTCATGTTCTTCCTTTCTTGCGTTTCGTGTCGTCACTACCGCTCCAAGAAAGTGTTTCTAACCATGAATTGCTATGTTATTTCCGATCTTCTAGACGTACTTTATCTCTTCTGAAAATTCGTAACCGCTGTGCTCAAACACCCTGTATATATGTAACAATCACATATCATTAAATATTTCACATATTGGCACCTAATAAATGGCTATATTATTCTCCCTTGAATTAATCCTTATTGAATATTGATTTATAGTTTACCTTTTAATTTTTTTTTTATCTTTTTAAATTTTAATTAAAATTTTCTTCTATATTTACTGAATTTTAATTTTAAGCTATTACCTACATTCTTCATTCTATTATGAAACACATTTTAGCTATATTAATTATTGTTTATTACTACATTATCTCTCTATCTTCATATCTCTGTATTTATTTCTATTTTTTAAAAGAATTATTTCATTTGCAAATCTCCTTTCCATTTACTGATAGACGGCAGCACCAGTATTTTGTTTTCTCTTTTTAACGATAGATGGCTGCTCTATTTTTATTATTAGTCACTATTTGCTGCGTTACAGCTTATTGCTTTTCCTCATGGACCAAAATATTTCATCTTTCTTTATCATTTGCATGTTTTATTTTCTTGTGAGTTATGTATATTACTTTTGTTGGTTTCATTTATCTTAGTTATATTAAAATTTATTTTTTGGATATGTTATGTAAAATAATTAATTTTTGGATTAATTATTTGGGAATTTACGGTATGTTACAAGTTTCTAAATATTGTGAATTTAGGCGTAATGCCGACACTATTCGACGAAATAACATATCCTTACTATGAATTAAGCTTACAGAGCCCCTCTGACGAATACGGCTATTCATAGTTTCTTAATTTTAGCGTTTCTAATTTTCCTTATTCATTTGAATTCTCTGTCTTTCCAATTTATTTTTACATTTCCGGTTTAATTTTAATTGTATGTATATATAAATGCAAGATGTTATTATATGTATCTTAAAAACCTTATATAAGTAGAAGTTGATGGATGGCTTTTTTTAGTGTTTTATGAATAAATTTGAGGCTTTATGAAGCTACTCACGTAAACATAAATGTGCCTATAATAAGAATTAAATACGAAATTTTTAAATATCTGATAAACTTCTATATATGTTTCAGAGATGTAATATTATAAGCATATTTTTTATTAATATACGGTGTATTTTTCTAATCTCTAAGATTTATTTATTATTCAGTAATATTAAATGGTTTAAAACTAAGACCAGTCATACAAGTAAATGCATTTAAAGAGCCTTTAACAAACCTTTGCTTTTGAAAATATCAGTCAGAAAAAAGTCATTTTAAATCTAGTAAAATGCAGAAAGATAAAATTAATGTGTAATTTACTTTTATTTTACATAAGCAATTAACTCACAAATAAAATAAATATAATATGTAATATAACATTTGTTTTCTAAAAAGATGTAGTAATTAATGATATGTTTAATTTGTTATTTCATAAATATTTAATTGCTTTTTGAGGTTCCTGACACATTATGAAAGACAAATTCTGTATGCATTCACTTATAAAAAGGAATGTAAATATCGTAATAGGATAAAACAGTCTTTATGAATGCTATCAAGAGGATGATTTTTTAAAAATTTTGATGATATTTAATTGTGACTTAAGTTTACTCTCATTAATAATAACATAAAACATTCTACATGTTGGCAAGTATTATTATCGTAAACTCTAATTTTGTTTAATGAAATGTACCACAATCCATATAAAAACAAATTAAGATGTTCCTATATTGGATGGGGTGCAAGCAGTCTAGTAAATCCCGTACAGCACGCAAAATGGGAAGCATGGAGTAAATCTTTAGAGTATCAAACTGTACTTCAGGTAAAAAAGCACCATGAGCCATACAAAAACAAATTAAGATGTTCCTATATTGGATGGGGTGTGCGCAGTCTAGCGAATCCCATACAGCACGCAAAATGGGAAGCATGGAGTAAATTTTTAGTGTCTCAAACTGTACTTCAGGTAAAAAAGTACCATGAGCCATACAAAAATAAATTAACCCTCCGAGCGTTTTGCAAAAGGGTAAAATTGTAATGTTGTTTTCTTTGCATTTTGTTTTAAATGCTAAGAAAATAGGATTCTATCAACATTATAAAGAAAACTCAATTACAAATATTAATGTAATCCTTGAGAGTATTAATCATTCTTCAATGTATTTAAAATTCATTAAATCTATACAATTAAATTATCTTAAATATTGCTTGTATTGCTGTGAAACCTGGAGCTTAGTGAACGGAATATTACGCCCCAAACACTTAGAGGGTTAAGATGTTCCTATATTGGAAGGGGTGCACGCAGTCTAGTGAATCCCATACAGCACGCAAAATGGGAAGCATGGAGTAAATTTTTAGTGTCTCAAACTGTACTTCAGGTAAAAAAGTACCATGAGCCATACAAAAACAAATCAAGATGTTCCTATATTTGAAGGGGTGCGCGCAGTCTAGTGAATCCCATACAGCACGCAAAATGGGAAGCATTGAGTAAATTGTTAGTGTCCCAAACTGTACTTCAGGTAAAAAAGTACCATGAGCCATACACCGCCTAGGTCCGTGCGGCGTTTTCCAGATAGATTTGTAATTAACTTTTAAAGACACCTGAGGCATATTGAAAGATCCACTTAATGCAAACTAGTCCCGAATCTCATAATATTTATTTAATTCATTCTAACTAAATTAGTCTGTTTTTAACAATTTGACGTTTATTGCTTTTATACTGCTACTAGTCATTGCATTACACAAATTTATCATTAAAAGTTGCTATCTAGGCTTTAAAAGCCGAACGTATATAGTGCACGCCGCCCCTGACATTATGTATGTCCAAACCGTCGGTGTATTTAAGGGTTAATATCTTGATTAATTACCGTCGATTTATTTCGAAAATCATAATAAACAAAGCTTTTATGCTACTTCTACGATACGTACCTCCAGCGAACCTCAACACCTTTTCTGAATGCCTGCAAATCGAAATTTGTGCGTAATGGAAAAATGCGCTTTTCTCAAAAACTATATGACCTAGGGTAAACGCTATAATTTTCCTGCAAGGTTTAAATTAATGTCTACTATTTTTCATAATTTTAGTTTCAATAGATTAGGAAATAGAGGCAGTGAGGAACATATTTTTGCACTAAATGTTTGACAATTTCTCTGAAAATATATTATGTAAAAGTAAAAGAAATATATTTTTGAATTCAGCGTTACGATAGTTTTCACACGATACCCTACTCGATATACAAAGAAAATATTTTTTTCCAAGTAAATTAGCTCTTTTCCATTTTTTCTAACTATATTTGTAAATGTCTAATAATCTGTAAATATGTGGCTCAATAGTCTTTTATTACTTCCCCAATTTTAACTTTCCACGTGCCATAGTTTACGAGTAAAATGACTGTGACAGACAGATACAGGAGTGATCTTATAATGATTGCGTTTTTATTTTTTTAAGTACGGAACCCTAAAAAGTATCACAAGACTTACAAAATGAAACTAAGCTGTAGTATATTGACAGGGCTGCACGCAGTCTAATGAGTAAGCATGCCGGACACGAAGCATGGACCAATGTTAGTGGGTTAGAATCTACTACGATATAAACGGTCTTATTGTACAACATTTTCGTTGTTTTTCTTGTACAAAAACGATAAGTCTACTCACTTCTAGTCCTCTCTAGAGCCATCACTGGTATAGAAATACGGTCATGACAATCTCACTGTTTACAGATTCCATATCCTTCATTCTGACAAGAATTATTTGAAAGATTTTTGAATTAGATGAAATGATCCCTGTTTGTTTTCAATGGAGACAATAATATAATATTACCGATACATAAACTATTTTGCAGGGCATAATTTAAATATGACTTGGATAAAAATCGTCGGTATCTCATTTACAACAATGAAAATGATCATCGTCATCGAAATTAATCAATACATAGAGATATCGAAAAACTTTTAAGAAATATTATTAATACAATTCCGAAAATAATGAAAATATTTTGGATACATATTTCCAGGGCATCATAAAATTTAGTAATTTAAGAAAGATTAAATGTTCTATATTTATTGTATAATGCAATAATTAAAGATTATACTTTTGAAAATAGCGTACAATTTATTTATAATTAATTTATTGATTTTATTTTTTAACTTGAATTATACCTCTCGCCTTCATGTAATTCTATGACAGATTTGCATTCCACATTTTACCCTACAATCTTTTTAAAAAGTGGTAACTATATAATATAAAAAAAAATTCATCAGTTAAAAAGAAACAAGTACAGTAGAATCTCTTTTATCCGAAACTCTTTTAACCGCAACTCTCGGTTAAATAATATATATATATATATTTTTTTTTTTTTTTTTTTTTTTTTTTTTACTATCACATTCTTTGTGTGTAAAATCCATTTTGAATTTAAACTATCATATTACTTGTGTGCAAGCGGTCCTTTCCGAACCACGAGTACATATAAATATTTTCGATCCCCTTTCTTAGTATTCCTTTGAATTTAAGTTGAGCTCCCGGAAGTTACGGAGTAGAACGAACAAAACGAACAAATTAGCAATTCTGAAGCTTTTGAATGTTTTGCAAAAGGTTTGGCTGGTTTGGAGCAGCAGTAAGACTGATTCCGGTGAACTAATAATATTTAAAAACTTCGTGATAGAAATTCAAAGCAAAGACAATCGAAACTGCGACAAACAATACATTGTTTCAAAACCTTGTGAAAAATGTAAAAGGTATTTAATTTCAAAATTAAAATTCAGGTAATTTATCCTTGTTTCTATTTTAATAGTTCTTTATCTTTATTAAGAACTTGTTACCATAATAATAAATAGCGTATATATTTCTACTGAATCTTAATATTGAAGCATTCTCGATTATCCGAAAATTTCGATTTTCCGAAAGATGGTCGGTCCCAATCTCTTCAGATAATCCAGGTTCTACTGTATTAACTATTCCATGCTATTTTTAAACTTGAAGTTCTCTTAATTTATAAAGAAAATATAAAATTGACAATTTTGATGAAATTGTAAATATTGCGGATTTTTATATAAAATAGTTACTCTTATCTGTTTTTAAAATTTATTATTTTGTAATACATTGTGCTATTACGATAAAATTTCAAACACAATAAATATAGACACAGTCTTGAGTATGATAGAAGTCTATAAAGAGAAAAGCTCCTATTTTAAATCTAAAGAGAAATGGAAGTCTTTAAGTCTCCAGGCGTTTTAAGACTTTCTTATATTTCTATTTCCATGCTCATAAAAAATAAAATACTTTTTTGTTGTTCGATGCTAAAACATTTCTTATATTTCTTCATAAAACTATTACATTCACATTAAATTTTCTTAAAATATTTATTGTGTTGTCAATTAAAAAATAATTTAGCCAAAGGAAATATTTTAGTCAAACTCTTACAATATTTAAAGCTATAAGTAAGTAATACAGCAGACAAATTTTTATCCGGCAGTCAGTTATACGGAAAAACTAGTTACGCAGCTACCACCATTATTTCATCCCTATTCCGGAGAGTGTCAGATATTCGGTATCTATTGTTCCAAAATGTGTATCAAATATGCTTGATATTAAACTTAAAAAATATATTACAACTCATTAGACATACAAGTAAAAATTACATAAATACATTTAATACAATTAAAAAGCAAACGTTTCGAGCTAAATTTTAGCCCCTCATCAGTGCAATAAATAACATTCAAATGACAGAAAACTGTATATCATGTTTACAGTTAAAAATTACTAGCAGTTAAAATTAAATAAAGTATAAAAATTTCAAAACAATGCCGAGTATTCAGGAGGAAGTGCACATGATTCATTTATCGGCGACGTTTGCTTACGAGTGAACACACCTTCCAGAAAAACACTACTTTTAATATTATTGCAACCGGATCTGATAACTTTCATATTTGCGAAATCTGGGATATGGTCGGTATATATCCCAGACTCGAATATACTCCCTAATCGACCATATCACAGATTTCGCAAATATGAAAGTTATCTGATCCGGTTGCAATAATATTAAAATTAGAGTTTTTCTGGAAGGTGTGTTCACTCCTAAGCAAACGTCGCCGATAAATGAATCATATGCACTTCCTCCTGAATACTCAGCATTGTTTGAAATTTTTATACTTTATTTAATTTTTACTGCTAGTAATTTTTAACTGTAAACATGATATATAATTTTCTGTCATTTGAATGTTTTGTTGCACTGATGAGGGGCTAAAATTTAGCTCGAAACGTTTGCTTTTTAATTGTATTAAATGTATTTATGTAATTTTACTTGTATGTCTGATGAATTGTAATATATATTTTTTATTTTTAACTCGTATATCAGACGTTAAACAATGTGTATTTATTTTAATGCTCGATATTGTTCTCCCAGGTATTTAACGATTTCGATTTTTCGACATATATCTCGAACTATAAATGTCAAATAATCAGGAGCCTACTGCATACAGGAATAATTTATTTCCTTATTCTTCACTTGCAACGTGCCTTACAACTACACGGTAAAAAAAAAGTGTACTGCAAGCAAAAGTTTATTGAACAGTCAGTCGTACAGAAAAATCGGTCAACCAAATACCACCATTATCTCAACTCATTATCATTTATCTCATTATCTAGTCCAGAAAGTGTCAGATATACGGGAATCTATTGATCCAAAATGGCTATGAAAATACAACTGATGTTCACCCAGTTAACCAATCATTTCAGTTATCCGACATATATCTCGAACTATAAATGTCAAATAATCGTAGTCTACTGTATATACAAATAATATTTTTGCTTTTTCTTTATTTACGTTCTTTACTTGCGACGTACCTTACAATGTGAAAAAAGACAACTGTTAGTTTCTTAATCTAGAAAATTATTATATATCGATATATACAAAAATAAACAATAGCGTCTTTCCAATTACTGTTTGTTTTCTGAAAGCAAAACCTTCCGTCCTTTTGCGCATGCGTCAGGTCTGCTTTGATTTTATCAGAATTGGGATAAGTGGTGTTTGTTTAGCTACGGTTGGCTATGTGCCAACTTTAGTGACAACGTACAAATGAAGACTGATTTAGAACTTCCGCAAAATACACATCTCAACGTAATACCCCTTTGGATAGTAGAATCGTCTCGGAGTTTTACGGGCCGCTTTCGAAAACGAACATTAGGCACAATTTCGAAAAGCATTCTTTACCTTTAGGAACTAATATATTTTCGAGATTTAAAATGCATTTAAACAAAAAAAAATATTTTCATCCCAATGTTTTTTGGAAACATTTTTGAGTCGTTTTTATAATGCATTAATCATGTTTTCTCAACAAAAAATATCAGTTTTTCCTTTCATGATAATTCTCAAAAACAGTTTCATTCTGAATAAACATTTTTACAAATAAACCTGATGAATTTTCAGCATTAAATTTCATAATAAAATTAATATAATTGTGTTACTCTTGCAAAAAATTGAATTATGAAGCCAAAAACGTTTAAATAAAACCTGACAGTATCCTAAAAACTGTTATTTTGGTATGAGAAATTGGATTAGCACACTTGAAAAATTACTCGGAAAAGATTCCGAAAATCCGTCGTAAAAAATGATACTGTTTTTACGACGTTATAAATGCTCATTTAAATATCGTAAATATATTAGTTTCATATGTTTTTAAAGATAATGTACCGATTTCGAAATCGTGGGAATAGGTTATTGTGTGCTTTCGTTCATTGTTATATTGTATTTATGTAGATTAATAAAATAATTATTCTGTTACTTTGCATACAATGTAATCACAATAGTTACACTGAAGACAAATGGCAATAAAATCGTTGCAAACAACGATGCGAAAAAACAATTTTGATTGCTTATATTATAATTGTTTTATATATGACTTCTCTTAGTCATAGTAAAAAATTCAGACCAATGATTTCTGAGTGATTTTCAGAGGAAAATTGTAAAAATTTTATTCATCGCAACTGTTACAAGTTACATGCAGCAGTAGATGGGACCTGTTACACAATACATCTTTTGACAGATATTGATTTAGATGCTGCATTATAAGCATTATTCACAAACGATGGATTTAAATGTCATAATTTTTGAATAATTTCCATGTAACAAGCAGAGTTTCAATGAAAGTTATAAAACATGTATAGTTTCTGAGAACGGGCTCTGTGACGGACAGACAGACAGACAAAGGAGTGAGACGAATAGGGTTTCGTCAGATGAACGAAACCCTAATACTAGAGAACAGGAATTCTGCTTTTTCAGAATTTAGTGTAGCCCCGGCATTCCCATAACTTCATTTTCTTCTGGTGGACTGGTGGCTTCTATTAATATGAAATAGCCATTATAAATGAAGCGTTAAAAAATAATTATGGCCATTTTTTTTTCCATTCTGACCAGAAAATCAGAATTCTAACGTTTTACGGCAGCTCTTTCATCTTCACCTAACGCTTCATTTATAACGGCTGTTTCATAATAATAGAAGCCACCAGTCCATCAGAAGAAAATTACTCGGTTAAGCGTGACTCGGATAATCAGGACTCTACTGTAAAACATATTTCAGTTTTAAGACTTAAAGCACACGCTTTTATTTTATGTAAAATGACGTCATTTACATTAATATAGAAACTTAAAATTAAATATAGTTTATAATAACTCCCTGTTTTATCATAAATCCTTCATTTATATTTTTCTCAAAGTAGCAAGTATTTTAATTAATTTTTTTTCAATTTAATTTTTTTTTTATTATTTTTTTTTCATTTTATGAGAAAATGGCAACAAAAAGATATAATTGCTATTTTTCAGCAATTATTTCTTTACTTTCTACAGAAATGGCGTACTTGAGTTGCCAAAATGAAACAAATGTTGCTAAAAACCACAAAAAAAAAATAATATTTCAAAAACAGATAGAGGTGCAGTTTTCAAACAAATTCCATTAAAAAGTACTTTTTTTCCCCAATACGATGGTATAAAAACTGAAAATGTGCGATGTTTAGAAATAAAAAAAAATGCTATAGATCATTTAATTGTACAATGATACATCTACTTTGTTTATTGCTAGCGTCTGTAAGCTAACGCTATTTTTTGGACACAAAATAAGCTGGGAGAAAGAAATAGCATACCGTACCGGGGCTAATACACAAACAGAACTTCGAACTTCCCGCAAAATTGTATTAAAATTGATTATTGCTCTTGCTGATTAGAACTGACTTAATGTCATTTGTAAACAGCGCCATCAATGCGACTCACTCTGTATTAATGATTAGCTTTTCATTAGTTTCTTTTTTTGTTTGTTTGTTTATTTTAAGAAACAATTATTCTTTATATGTTTTAACTATATTAAAAAGATAATTTATTTTTTAAAAAGCTTTAAAAAACGGACATGTTTTTCTATATATGAATATGTTTTCATTAATTTTCATGGATTCTTGAATTTCACATTCTCTTCATGTTTGGTTATTAATTTATTTATTTTTTTTTAATATTATAATCCATCTTCTCACATACCTATCAATATATCTGCATAAATATTGCCTGAAGAATGATGTATTATAGTAACAAACAAGTAAATAAACCCGAAAACAAAATACTTCCTTCGCTGCTACTATTTATTCAGAGTAAATACTTTAGCAAAAGATGTCAGACACACTTTCAGATATTTTCCCCTCTCTATATATCCTTATAATCGAAAAATCGGTGGAAAGAAAAATTTTAGAACACGTTTCTTTAGACATCTGTCGTATCCAATGCTTCCGCAAATAAATAGAATGCATGGAATATATATTTCGATTTCAATTTTCGAATATACTTGTCAGTTATATCTAAAAAAGAAACGTTTTCTTTTAAATGCCTTGCTACAGATATTGTTTATAACTAAAAACAGTTCTTCACGTCTTTAGAAATACTCTTTCATGAATTTTTAAAGAATTATAACTTTTATAAATACATGGAAATAGTTGCTATAAAAAATGTGTAAAAGTAGAATTGTTCTGTTTTACTGCATATATACAGGATCAGGATCACTCTGCTAGGGAGCTAAATAAAATGACATAGGCATGAACCCCTGACAAACTACTGCATATATACAGGGAGATTTAAAAAAAAGTTTATAAAATGATATGGCAAATGAGGTATATATCAAGGATGAAAATTTACACAGGTACATAGTGCCGCAAACTTCTTATTTGGTCACAAATACAGAGAGTTTCATCCTAACCCAATTTGGGTTTACTGTAATAACTTTCAGAAAACTGAAGTATATTATAATAAAACATTTAACAAACATTTTCGCCGTTGTTGGAAATGTGATAACACCAAACAAAAGTGGTAGAAATTTGAATTATACGCGCCAGCCGTATGCACTTTACGCCCACATTTTGAACTGTCATTATCAATCCATACGTTATCATCGATTGCTTGAGAAACATGTTTTTCTAGATCTTTACGCGATGTTATCACATGTCACACAAAACAAGGCACACATTGGTGCATTTTCATTACAATGTTTTTATTTTTCCCGAAATTATTACCGTTAATCCGGGTTCAGTTAGGATGAAACTGTATGTACGACTAAATAAGTGGTTTGCGACCCTGTGCTCCCATGTGATTTTTTATTCTTGCTGTATGCCTGATTTGCCATCTCATTTCGTAAACGTTTTTTTGAATCACCCTGTATATATATATATAGTAAAGCGAGGAGAGTCTGCGCACCTTTCAAAGAAATAATAATAAAAAATCTAAATATTAATATTTTGCTAAACTATGCATGAATAATTTTGACTTCATTTGTTTTTTATGCATTTCCATTGTTATTTTGTTGTTATACTGTAAATTAATAGAACAGCAGTAATAAAACCAAGAAAACTATTTTGCGCAATTTCTCCTTACAGGGTAGGAGAGAACGCGCACATGGGTAGGAGAGATTGCGCACATAGGTAGAAGAGATTGTTATTAATAATAACTACAATTAAATTGTTAACAATAATAATTACACTTAATTGACATTTTGTGAGTAAATATTTTTGTATTAGGAGTGAATATTTCAACCAAATGTTTAAATAATAAATAAAAGAAATAATTTTAACAACAGTTAAAATTTTTAATTTAAAAAGATTAAAATATCAGAAAAAGCAAGCCTTACTAAGATTACAAAAAAACATTCACCTAGTAGATAACATGTTTAACTTGAAAATTACTTCATTTCGATTTCCACAGTTTCATTGTATTTTGTTTGCTAACTGAAGTCGTCGTCGTCCACAATCGATGCACTTATTATTGTAAAACGTGCATCTTTCGTGCAATCACCTGCAACAAGCAATATATTGAATCCAGTCAGTTGTCGAAATTGTCTCCTGGTACAATTCCTGATACTCAGTGCACTCATCCTCATTGACATTCGTTTTTTTTCCCCCTTGAGTTTTTTTATCCCACTTTTTGTAAAAGCACCTTACCTTCGGCCTTTTTTTTTTTTTTTTTTTTTTTTTTTTTTTTTTTTTGTAGCGGCATCTTTCTTAAATCTTTTTTCATATATATTTTGTGGATCAGTAACATTAGTTGCACTCTGTTTCCTTTTGATTTGGATGGCATTACACTACTTGGAATGGGTGAAAGCTTATCCAAAACATTGTATTAGAAAATTTATTTTAGTTAACAAAATTAATTTATTGGCAAATTAACTGTTCATAAATCAAAAAATATACATAAATAATTAATTAAATAATTAACAAATATATTATTAATTTATTAACAAAAATAATTACATGAAATTAATTTAATAATAACTGTATTATTAATTTATTAATAAAAATTTTATCTGAAAAAATATTTTTTTGCAAATTAATTTTTTTGCCAAATTTAGTTTTGATACTTATGTGTTTATCCGAAATTATTTCAAAATTGACTCATTGATATGTTCTACACGTCATTTGCAATTCATACAAATTTATCAGTAATCTGAGTAATCTCTCCTAGCACTTAAACTTAAGGGGAAATGCGCCATCTCTACTAAGTAGCAGATGCGCAAACTCTCCTATTTTGGTAGGAGAGATTGCGCGGCCTTTTATTTAAATATGACCACTTCTAAAATGAATTGTTGGTGTTCGCATACTTAGTCCAGGTTAGTAGTTTATAAAAAATAGTTTAAGTTCAAAATATTTTGTATTACTGACGTTCTATAAAAATTCTGACGAACAGTTATGAAAATTCAAGCACTTACTTTGGAAAACAAAAACAAAATAGCACTGTTGTATCCAAGACGCTTGGAACAATCAGTATGCAAATTCATGCAGACACTGCACTAATGCTACTGTACAACTACCTGGAGTCGCTGCTCGCGCACTCATCTCCTTCCCGTCGAATCTATTTGTGCGCAATCTCTCCTACCGCGCGAACTCTCCTCGCTTTACTATATATATATACATATATATATATATAGTATATAAAACAGGGGGGATTTCGTTGGAAGAATATAAAGCATTAAACGATTCTATTAAGGATTTACAGAGTAATTTCGTTATAACATATATTGATAAGGCAAATACAAATTTTGCTATTATTTGTAAAGAGCTATACTGTAATCAATTAAGACAATGTTATAACAATACACATAATTATAGGTTGTTAAATACCAGTGTAAAAGAGACAGAAAGTAGAATTGTTGCTTTTTATAAAAGGTTAAAATACACACAACGTAGTAAGGAATTGCCTTATATGGTTTTGATTCCTAAATTTCATAAGGACCCCATTGCCTTTCGTACAATTACTGGTGGTTTTGGCACTTATTTGGAAGTAGCTAATAAAAAGTTTTTGGAGATTTTGCAGAGTTTATTTGAAGCGGCATTAAAACAAAATTACACATGTATTATAAAAAATAGTTTTGAGTTACTTAATAGATTGAAAGGTTTGAGTAATATTAAAGGTCTATATGTTTATGATTTTGAAGATTTATATAATAGTATTGATTTAAATGACCTTAAAAAAAATATTTGAATTTTTTAAGAGGTACAATATTTTGGGTAAAAATTCGGATCATTTGACAAATTTATTTAATTTCGTAGTTGATGAAAATTATTTATTCGATGGTAAGCATGTGTTTCAGCAGATAAGGGGTATACCTATGGGGGGTAGTTGCAGTTCGGTACTTGCAGATATTTATTTATTTTTATACGAGGTTAAAGAGACTACGGATAAGGATTTTTTAAGTTTCAGATATATTGATGATGTATTGTTGGTAAGGATTAACGATTCCAATAGCGATTTAAATTTAGACTACTATCCCCAAGGTTTGACATTAAAAAAAACTTCATATGACGAAAAGCATGTAAATTATTTGGATCTCACTATCGACATTGGGAGGGGTGGATTACGGACTTGCATTTATGATAAGAGAAAGGATTACAACTTTGAAACTATTAAGATATGAAATTTTAATTCCAATGTACATATTTCCATTTTCAGAAATATCATTATCAATAGTTTAATAAGGATAGCAAAGTTAAATTCTAATCATAATAGTATAATAAATGACATTATAAATCTCTATCAAGATGCAATGGTTCAGAATTTTCCTATTAGTTTGTTAAGTAGTTTGGCAAACAATTTCGCCAAGGATAAAGATTACCGTGATGCTTTACTTTTGGCGATTAAAAACATCGCCAAATAATCGTAGGCTTTATAAGGAGCTCTGTCTGGATGTGTCGTTCTTTTTGAATTGGGTTGCTGCTTTGGATGGACAGTTTTAAAGTGTTCTTTTCGAATTCGGTTACTGCTTTGGATGGCCAGTTTTAAAGTTTTCTTTGGCCAGTATGGTCTCGACAGATATGGGGGAAGTTTCATGAGTAATTGCCGGTATAACCCAGCATGCAAGTCTTTAGCCTTGCAATCTGTCTCCATTGAATGTTTTCTTTTCGTTCATGGTTTTGTTAGTAAGTTTTTTCCATGGTTATTTTGTTAATTTTCTCTATGTAGTTCAGTAGTTTTGGGATTGGATGTGTAGTGTGTGTTTTTTGGTATTATATATACATATATATATATATATCCAGGCTATATACTTGCTAATTACCAAAATTTCTCTGAATTTCTATTTCTTTTGTAATAAGCCTTTTATTTTATGTTTTCTTGAAACATTTTAATTATTATATTTTCCATCTAATCTCAAAACTAAGTAGTATATATCACATCTGACTTTCAGTCATAAATCACATGCCATTTATACTAAATCCTGTGCGACTAAAAAACCACAAGGCTGTAAGTTTATATACTCATAGATTCATACCCTCTATAGCTATTGAATATCGGCAAATTTAACGAATTAAATTAGATTACTTTTTGAACATCCGCCTAACAATTGATGATTTTAAACTTAATTCATAATTATTTTGTTAAACTATGTTTAATTTACTAATAACGAGAGAAAAATAACGTTACTAATAACGAGACTAATAACGTTATATGTATTAGCAATAATAAACTAAGAATAATCGTATGCGAGGCTTAAAAACAATTTTTTTCATAATCATCATGAAAAGAACTTTATGTAAATAACTGTCCCGTGAATGGCTGATAAAAATATGTACCCATTCGTCCCTAGCGCTCTAAATTTTGCACTTTACAAAAATGCCTAAAAAATCGACTTAAATATAGCATTTCACAAAAAAAATGCGTATTTTAAAGGAATCTACAAGCTAAGATTATGACTTATTTATTTGGATCCTCGGTAGAAAAAACACAAATAAACTTACTTTTTTTCAATTCGGCATCTTGAAAATGAAAAATCTACAAACTCCGAAAAAAGCCTTCATTTAAGCAAATAAATATTCATCTTATATTGTCATTTCTCGGTAAAAGTTAAAGACATTTATAGACAATTACTTCAAACAATTTACAAGTTGTAAAAAAGAAGAAAATTATAAAAATTTATTAAAATTCGAAGCATTCCAAAAATGGGACGCTAGGCATAAATGGGTTAAATTCAACCTTTATTTTCATGTTTTGTTACTTAAAATTTCTCTTATTTTGACATATATGGTAATGTGTTTTAATAATAAGTATGATTTAAAGACTAAAACGTCTACTACGGTATAAATGCCAAGTTTTTTATTGCCTAAACTTAAAACTAAAATCTTACTGCTTAACATTTATTGAATTGAAGTACAATTGCTATCATTATTAAAAAGACAAGTCATATAGACCATCCTTTCTTCTTCTCACGCTCAATCTATAGCTACATGCCCCCCCCCCAAAAAAAAAAAAAAAAAAAATCCGAACTGTTTTTTAAATCTATCACGGCATTTAAATTCTCTGAGGTTAGTCCCGCAGTGAAAACTCCCCTACAGAGTGAAAATCCCATCTCCACATCGCACCTGTTCACACCTTTCAGCAAGAGATGCGAAAAAGTTACGTCACTCTTGTGACGTTTCATCTCGCCTAAAATATGGAGAAGAAAATGCAAATCTACAACATATTCAACATTCACCATTAGTGCATGGTGTATGTCGACATTTGCCGCTGTATGTCAGAAATAAGGATATTTAGCAAATATTTCCGACATACACAAAGGGACTATGTGAATGTTGACATTCACCGGTGAAAGTTGACATTCTCCAGATTTCGGTGTTTCACAGTAACATATATATGTATATATATTATATATAACTCTAATGAGAAATTGACGACAGTAAATATAATATTATTACAATCAATATATCCATTTTTCTACAAAAGAAGAAGTAATCCGATTTTCACCATATTGAGGAAATACCGTTAAAAATTTTAACAAAAATAATAATATTTTAAAATCTATTTCGTTATAGGCTTATCTACAAATCAACAGCTAGCTCAATCTCTGTTTATAAAATAATATATGACATCGGTGCTTTAAATACTCAGGAGAAATGGCGAATGAAAGCGACTTGTATTTTAAATGTACACAATATTTGCAAATAAATACAAGTGACTAATTAACTATAAATTTTTATTGAATTTTCATAGTTTTTGTATAAACTGTTATTTCCATATTAAAGCTTTTTTTTTAAATAATGAGTCTTGAGCGTGTTTTTTTAAGTAAAATAAAATAAAATGAGTGTTATTTTTAAACATGTATTCTAGAAATATAATGTAAAAAAAAATCTAAAAAAAAATAATTTTGTTTTATAAGGTTTGCATCAGGTCTCAAAAACTCACCCAAAATCTGTTTATTTCGTTAACTATTTCTAACCTTACGAACTAAGAAGAAAAAATCATCTAACCGAACCATATCAAGACACACTAAAATGATTAATACATATATCTTGCTTGCTTTTAGAATAAAAAGATAGTTTAGAAGGGAAAAAATGTAAGATTGCAGCGACATGCACTTTAGTTGTAATCTAACTGTCGAAGACAGATAAAGGTAGAACATGCATTGATTCGCTTTCCCAGAATATGTCTAAATTAAATTTCGGATAGCATTTATCTCAGTGAATCTTTCTGAAGATTATGTATGTAGATCTTTTTATTCAGCAATAGGAATACAATAGTGATTAAATTTAATATTCAGAAATGGATTAATAAAATTACTGAACAAACTATGATAGTTAAAGCCATGATGTTTACAGTTGTTTATGATAATGATAGACTCTAAGAATTTTACAACCGTTCATTATTACATTGAAATTTAATACTATCCTAAGAAATAATTTTATAAACTTTTTACATTCGCAAAATTATTAATTTGTAAGTTGATATGGTACAATGTCAAATCAAAGCTGAATAATTGTTCGTTTTTCATTGAAAGATTTTTTTTTCTTTTAATGAGGCAAAAACATGAAATACAAGCATTGATATTAAAAATTGATTCAATAAACATATAGCGCACAGAAATGTTTTAAAATGATTTTTTTTTCGCTATGAACTTTAAAAAAGCCCAAATTCCAGTTACACAATTAAAATGAAAGTGACGCATAAGAACAAAGCGATGTAAAAAAATAAATGGAACTGCAGTTAATATTTATTTTCTCTACTTAAGTTCAATTCAAGGGACAGCTACTTCTACTTTCAACTCTATTAGGTAGATTTCGTATGAAATACTACCTATTGGGATCGTTCCCATGTTGGAATTTCTGAAAAAAATTTGCAGATTTACACCGATCATGACCCCTAGAACCCAAAACCACCCTCAGTAAAAAACTCTATCTATCTATCTATCTATCTATCTACCTATATCACTTTCTTCTGGACACGATACCTTTCGTAATTCTGCACCAATCTCTTCCAAACTCATGGATAAAATCAATGGCCATAAAATCTCGGTCAAGCGCGTTAATGGGTAAAATCGGACCAAGGGGATGGAAATAGGGAGGGGTTTTGTGAAAACAGAAAACCCCCCGTAACTTCTTAATTTTTGTACATATCAAATCAGTTTAAAGTTTTTATTACTTCTAAAAATAGGGCCAAAAATTTATGCATCACAGATTTTTGATAAAGTTAAAAATGGGATCAAGGGGCGCAAAAAATAGGGTTTTGGGAGAAAAAAATTCATAACTTCGTCAATTCTCAAGATATCAAATCCAATTAATTTTATTATAAATCTTCTTAACATTATCTACAACTTGTATAGTCACAAGTTTTTGATAGGACCAATTCGTACCGCAAAAAAATTAAGAACGAAAATAAAAAGGGGGTTTGAAGAAGAAAAAAATCCATAACTTCGTGAATTCTCACGATATCAAATCCAATTAATTCTATTATAAATTTCCTTAACATTATCTACAACTTTTATACTCACAAGTTTTTGATAGGACCAATTCGTACCGCAAAAATAATTAAAACCAAAAACAAAAAAGGGATTCAAGAAGAAACAAATTCATAACTCCGTCAATTCAAAAGATATAAAATCCCCATGAATTTATAATATATCTTCTTAATATTGTCTACAACATCTATATAGACAAGTTTTGGATAGGACCATTTCTTACAGCAAAAACAAATTAAAAATAGGTAGCGGTTGAAGAAAAAAAATCATCTTAGTAAGGGTGTATTCAAATCCAAACTACTTATTTTCTGACTCATTTTACAATTCATTTGTGGTCTCAAAGGTTTCCAATTGGTACGTTTTCTTACTCAGAAACTATATAATGTACCGTAATGGTCGATTTTTTGATAGAGGCAGAATATATTTTTTAAAATGCTGTTAAAAAGGGCATTTTGAACCGAATTTACCGAAGCGGATTGTGTTGGAAAAATCATTGTATTAAGGATGCACTCAAATCCAAGCTGCTTATTTTCTGACACATTTTTATATTCATTTTTGCTCTCAAACGCATTTAATTGGTATATTTGCTTATTCAGAAACTATATGAAGTACCGTAATGATCGATGTTTTGATAGAGGCAGAATATATTTCAAAAAATGATGTCGAAGTGGGCATTTTGAACGGAATTTCCCGAAGCGATTGTGTTAGAAACAAAAAATATTGTCCTTCTGAGAAAATAATTGTTTATATATCAATATTTAATTAATTGAACAAAAAATAAAAGCACAGATTGCTTAGAATTCTCTTCAAAAATCACGTCAGCAAGTTTCTTTCTTTTTTTTTCTTTCTTTTTCTTTTTTTTTTTTAATTAAATTGAATGTGGAATTAAGCCAGAAAATTTCGAGTTGTTGAGCATGGAAAAGTATTTTTTTGAATACCGCCCTAACATGATTCTGATAAAACCAGCTATTATAAAAAATGAAATAAAAACTCGTCAAAAGCGGCCAGATAAAGTTATTAAAGTGGATTTATCTCTAATCATGATTTAGTTTTTGTTTGTGAAATTAGTATATTTGACTTCAAAATCAACCTCTGCCTGTAAGCCGAGCCGGCAGGGATTTTTTTATTATTGGCTCTCTCATTTCAAAACAAAGTGACGTACATATTTATATAAATAAACAGCAATTGCTTATTAAAATTATGTCTGATGATGGGATTGGGAAATACAGCACGAAAGCACTAAGAAGTTTTAAATAAAATGTATATTTTTAACTTGTATCATTTCTTTTATTATTTTAGTCGCCTTTTAAGTAAAACTGTGATATTTTACAAGTTCATATTGTATATTTTATAGTTGAATCAAGGTAAAAATTTTGCGTTTCGTCTAATGATATTATTTTAATTTTTTTTCATTATGATTTTTATTAAATCAAATAATTGTTCTCATGATTTATTTTTTGCTGGGAATATTCTTTACTTTATCGATTAAACAGGACCAATTTTCTAACCTAACCATATCAAGAAACACTAAAATGATTAAGACGTAAAACCTTTCTTGCTTTTAGGCTAACAAGGTCGTTCAGTAGAAGAAAATATAATATTACGGCGACATGCACTTTAGTTCTAAGCTAAGTGTTGACGTAAGATGAAAGTAGAAAATGCACTAAATTTCTGTCGCGGAATTCATCTAAATTAGATTACGGATAACATTTATCCCGGTGATCCTTGGATTTTTTCTTTCGTATTTAGTAATATGAGTAATTCAGTACTAATATAAATATTTGAATAAAGTTTATATTTATACATGGGATAAGAAAAACATTTAATAAACTATCATAGTTATCACCGGTAATTTCAACTGGTTATGACATTGATAAATTTAAGAAATAAAATAAACACTACTTTTAATTTAGACATAGGTGCGTTTAAATTGATGATAAATTAATATCAGAATTCAATGTAAAAGAAATTTTCATTTTTTATTTCTTTTTTTGTACATACTTGAACTTAATTTTGATGAATTTTAATCTTTAATATTAGTAATAATTTAATTACACAGAAACATAATTTGAAGAACAAATTAAAAAAAACAAAATTTATTTCCTACATTGTTTAAGCCCGAGAAGGGACATATATTAAGTTATTTCATTCAATTAGTTCTACATTTAATGTTACATTTTTGTAACAAATTAGTTAAGCCAATTGAAGATTAAAAAATGAAAATAAAATTCATACAATATGATACTTAAAACATCCTAAAAACTTAGATTCCGTTCAAATGAAATCGAAATAAATCTTAGACTTCTTCCATTTTTAATTGAAAATATTTGTATTGCAGATTTAGTATTATGTTTATGAAAATTGTGCATAAAATGATAAGATGCATGCAAAATACAAAACTTCAAAAAAAGTCTAAGATTTATTTCTTTTTCATTTAAACTGAATCTAAGTTTTTAGGATGTTTTAAGTATCATATTGTATGAATTTTATTTTTATTTTTTAATCTTCAATTGGCTTATCTAATTTGTTACAAAAATGTAACATTAAATGTAGAACTAATTGAATGAAATAACTTAATATCTGTCCCTTCTCGGGCTTAAACAATGTAGGAAATAAATTTTGTTTTTGTAATTTGTTCTTCAAATTATGTTTTTGTTTAATATGTCGAGTTTTTTAATGATTACAGCACTCAGACGAACGCATTTCAAAATTAATACAGAGTATCATCATCAGGCTTTGATGTATGCGGTATTGCATCACAATGTGGGATTCAGTTTACCAATGTGTAGTTCAAAATGTTTCACCACTGTAGTAATGCAGGTTGCTGTAGTTTGGACAAAAACTTTCAATCTGAATGTAAAAAATCTATAATCAAAACATACAAAATTAACTTCACTTAAATTTAGATAACCTATTTCCCACTCAGGAAAGCTATGAATGTAAATGTAAATTCTGTTGAATCCTTACTGCTAATATTTAACAATATTATAGCTCTAATACAGTAAAAAATAAAAAATAAATAAAAGTTTTATTTGAATTTTCAAACATTATTCTCTCCCAAAGGGTGATGTAAACACATCAGAAAATTATTACCCAAGTTTAACTTGGGGTATAAATAGTTCTCATCTCAAAGGAAAAAAAAAAAAAAAAAAAAAAAAAAAAAAAAAAAAAAAAAACATTTTAAAATTTAATTTATGTGATCCCCCACTAAGTTCGCTACCTGCGTAAAAATAGCTATCCATTAGAAACTTTTTACTAAAATATAAACTTGAAGAAAGCAAAAACGTATTCTGAAAATATCCTTTATATTTCCACTATGACGCCATATTCACCTTTTTAAGTTTTGAAAAAAAAAACTATTTCAATTAAAATTTTTCACGTGGGAATCTTTCTACTAAAATCAAATAAATTATTATTACGCCTTTTGAAATTTTTGCAACAATGAAGAAAAAATGTTACATTTTCTATTAAATATGTCCGTTGATTCTCAATGAAAAAAGTGAAATTTGGAATTATTAAGAAAAATATTTGAATAATATACAAAAAGATTGGCCCTTGTTTCTCTCTGGGTTATAATTCACCCATATGCAAAGGTATTTCGCCATTCGTTTTGATCCTGACGTCAGGCAAACGTTTTTAAACTTTAAATTTATAATATTATTAGAATTAGTAAAGAATAAAAAATGAGTGGCATCAGGGACAAAAAGGTGGGAAGAAAAAATGAAAAAGTTATCATCCCCATAGGCTTTTCTATGTTAAATTAACATTGAGAAGTGACACTGGAAATAAATAAGTATTGCGCTGCCGCGCAATACTTAAATAATAATCATTTCTAGAACTAATAAAAAAATTCAATAAATTATATTAGTTAAAAATCTGCACATTTCATTCAGTCATTTTTATCGCATTTTTAATTTAGACATAGGTGCGATTTAATTGTTAATAAATTAACAGTACAGTTTAATGTAAAATAAATTTTCATTTTTATTTCTTTTTTCGCTGAAACTTGAACTTGATTTTGATGAATTTTACTATTTAATATTAGTAATAATTTACTAATAATCATTTTTAAAAGTAATGAAATAATTCAATAAACTATATTAGTTAAAACTTTACACATTTCATTTACTTAAGATAATCGTACACTTTTGTGTTTGACTAGTTTTTTTTAGATAATTTTATTTTGATTATTCGAATTCATAATTTTCAAATAAATTAGAATTTTTATACTGCCATTGTTTATTTTTTATTATTCTTCGAATCAATGTCAAATATATATATACTATTTATTGCTGATTGTGAATAGTTAAAAGGGAAGAAAGAAGTATAATTTTGATGTTGTTTTACAGAATAATTTTTATTTAATCAAATTATCCTCATGTCATAGAAGTAACTAAAGACAACATTCAAAATACCAACTAAATTCATAGAAGAAAGTATAAATGTACACTGTTAAACATTTTGCAGCATTCTGGCAGGTCATTTGACCGTTTTCTGAAAAAAACGGTTTCATAACCATAATTTAACTATATTCTGACCATAAAATGGCCAATAATATGGTCAGAATAGTATTAAATTATGGTTGTGTAACCGTTTTCGGAAAAAACAGTCAAATGACCTGCCAGAATGTTGCAAATTTTTAACAGTGTATACTTTTGATGAAATTTTTTAAATAATTAGCATTTCCCTCACTTTTTGGACAATAATGCTTGAAGTATTGCTTTTTTCCACCAAAAATAAAGTAAAACAAGCATTATTATTAAAAAAAATTATTACACTATTTATAAAATAATAAAAGAAAAAATAAAATGATTTAATTTAATATAATTTGTAAAAAACATAACAAAAGTGCACATAATTTTTTTAATCATTTACTTGTTAACTCAAGCTTACTGTTAAATAAATGAAGATTAAGAGGAATAAACCAAACCATAAAACGAAACACTAAAATAAGAAAATCCTAAAATAAAATAAAATAAAATAAAAGGAAAAATCTGGTTTTTAGTATAACAAAAATGTTTAATGTTTAAGAGTAATATTATTGTGAGATGCGCTTTAGATGTAAGCTAAGTATACAGACATAAGCCCAGACTAAGCACAGACATACAGCCATATATTAAGTTGTTTTATAGAAATTTGTTTAAATTATGTTTTGAATAACAATTATCTTCAGGACTCGTGACAAAAGCTCTTTTTATTTTTTTATTTTTGTCTTTATTAAAATTTAAAAAAATCCATGCTTTTTTTTTTATTTTTTTATTCGTGCATGAATTAGTAAAAGTCTTAAAAAAATATGATAGTTTAAGAACCTCGTTTGCATATGGTAATTCTACAAATTAAAAAAAAAAAAAAAAAAAAAAAAAAAAAAAAAAAAAAAAAAACAATCACGTATCCACCAAAAAAACTTTAGTCGCCAGTAAAAAACATTACCTCTTCCTCCCTCTCCGTTAGTTAGTTTTTTAACCGTATTTTTAATTTAGACATAAGTGCGAAAAACTATGCCTGAAAGAGAGGAGAAAAATGTCACCTCTTCATCCAGAAAAAAAGACAAACAAAAATGAATTTATACTATTGAAACCATATAGAATAGCTACATCAGCCGGGTGACCTGATTTTATATGATACGACATTTTTTGACCAAAATATTTAAGAAAAGAAATGTAAAGTGAGAAAAAAAGAAAGTTGCGATGATGGAAGCAAAGTTAAAAAGGTGTTCTAAAACCATTTTTGCCAGATAAAATATTATGGTCGACAGAGACGACTAAGTCGATCTCCGGTTGTAGCTCTGGTTGTAATAATTTAAGTTTTCAGCATTTCGATATTTTCTTTCAGATTTTCGCTGTGATAATTACATTTATTATTTTTTGAGAAATAAATGTATTATAAAATACTGTTGATTGGCCCGACGTTGCCTGGGCCAATCAACTTTTTCAAATGAACCGTAAATTGTTAAAACCTCGAATCACATTAAAATATTCAAAAATCAAATTTCTTAAAATGAACTTGTGAGATTGATCCCAGCTGCAATCGGCAGTATAAACTAAACTGCTAAGCAGTGCGTTTCAAACAAATCTCTTTCCGATTGAACCTCCGCACGTGTCCCCCTGCTTACGGTATCGTTTGGCAGGAGAACATATGAAGATAATCGTAAGCTCAAATTCCGTTAAAATCGGGACCATGGAAACCGAAATAAGAATGCGCTCCCTGCCGCTGGAAAGTGAAATTGAAAACTGTAAGTTTATAGAAAATGAAGTTTAATGAGCGATGTTTAATGGCACATAGAACCTGAGGTTAGAATGCACACCCTAGCAGTGGTAAGTGAAAATAAAAATTTTAAGACAATGGAAAACGAAGTTTAATGTGCCAAATTCCGTTGAAACCAGTCCTTTAGAACCTAAATTAAGAATGCTCGACAGGCCCTGGTTGATATAACTAAAAATGTAAGGAAATGGAAAACCAAGTTGAATTATCCAAACACAGTTGAAATCGTGCCCATAGAGCCCGAGATAAGAAAGTGCCCCATGGCGGAGGAAGATGCAGTAGAAACTGTAAGAGAATCGTAAGCTAATTAATGGAATTCAATTAATGAAATTCCGTTGAAATCGGACCAATAGAACTCGAGAAAAGAATGCGCTATTAATGTTCGAAAATGGTGGTGACTGACGTCTATATTTAGGAAAATTTAATTTTAAAATTTAAATAAAGTGGTAAAAAAACTTATGGAGAAACTCTTAACTCACATCAAGAGTTTTTTGCCTCAGAATGCACTAATAATCTTCGATTAATTGACAAAATCCTTTGAAATTATGTTTTTATATTTTGACAACGTTTTGTAAATAACATCCTTTCATGTCCCAAATTATATAGGTCGTCTGCTTATCTGCTAAAACAGATCTCTTTTTAGTTTAGTTTATAATGAATGCTTGCCCCTGTTTGGTTCTTTCTCCCAATTTCGGTACAGTTGCTGTCAGTTTTTTTTTTTTTTTTTCAAAATTAAGAAAATTTTCAGACTTATTTTTACAAAATTGATATTCGGGTAAAAATATAAATATACATTTGCAATGAAATTTTCAAATCGATATCTTGATTCGTTTTCGTAAATTTAGTCAATCAGTGAAAATTATTTCACTGATTCTTATTGTGCCATTATTTTTCCTTTTCACCTGGAAATCAAGTCCAGCAGATGTGTCATTCTTTTGCCTTCACATTTTTTGGTCTAAAATACTGAAAAAGGATTATTTTCATTAATGTAGAAAAATCGCCTCGAAATGTGAAAAAGCGGTAAATATCGCATAAAAATTAAATTGAAAAAAGTGTAATCAAGAAATGTAAATTTCGGCTTCAAGATGCAAAACTACACATATAAATGTACATTCCTACAAAATGTTGCAGCCCTATGTACAGCGGTCTCTTCAAAACACTGTCGACAGACACACACACACACAAACTTCTTCCCTTATTATTATACATTTACATTTTGAAAAAGCTATGTTTTTAACAGTTAAAAGTTTTGTTCCATTTCTTTGAAAGCCTTTCTGAAAAAAATAACGAGTAATATATCATAAAAATTAGCGCAACACTAAAAAGGGTCATTTTACTAATTACTCAAGCAGTATCATAAATAAATATATATATTAGGTTATTTTTTACACCCCATTATACTGTTTACGTATTATGAATTAAGTTTTAATTTTCATATTTAAATAAAGTAAAACATTCATTATTATTAAATATTGACACAATAAAGAAAAAATATAAGAAGAATATAGAAAATGTCTTTAGCTATTTTTATTTTATTAACTTAAACAAATGTGCTCACAGTTAATTTAATTTAATTTATTTGTTATTTCATTTAATTTATTTGTTTTTGCTCTAACTATTCTTAAACATTTCCATTAAACAGGGAAGTCATCTAACCAAACCACATCAAGAAACATTAAGATGATTACGACATAAAAAATTCCTTACATTCAGACTAATAAGAATCTTCAATAGAAAAAATGTAATATTAAGGCGACAGGCATTTTAGTTGTAAACTAAGTGTCGACGTATAATGAAGGTAGAATATTCACTAAATTGCTTTCGCAGAATTTGTCTAAATTAGATTTCGGATAGCATTTATGTCGGTGATTCTTGAAGGAAATTCGCAGCTTTATTTCTTTGTCTTCTGTTATATGAATAACATTTTGATTAAATTATGTATTTATCCATGTAATAATAAAACTATTCAATAAACTATCATAATTGTTATCAGTCTTTGTAACTGGTTATGTTAATGTTGCATTTCAGTAGTTGTATAACCGATTTAGCTTCATAATTTAATTTTAAGAGAATTCTTCGATTTTATTGTGTTTTCCCTAGTTTAATGAATAAAATTTTTGTTGAAATACAATATTTATGCATTAAGTAATAGAACGATTCGTTGAACTACATTAGGGAAAATTTTACTTATTGCATCTAATTTTGATAATGAAACATTTCTGCGTTTGACTAAACTTGCTGTATTTTTACTTTGATCATTCAATCATTTAATTTTCAGAGAAATTAACACTTTAGTAAAAATCCTTATTTTTTAATTGGTATGTATACACACTGCCGTAATCTTTTTTTAAATAATTTTGAAATCAATAGAGTTTTCCTATCAGATGCTATGCGTGAAACTTTTTTACAATTATAAAAAAAAAAGAAAAAAAAACTTCTTAAAAAAACACAAAATGAATATATTTCGGTTCGAACAAGAAATTCCTTTATAAAATAAGCTTAAAATAAACAAACATGAAAATAAGCTTGAAACAAACATGGAAAAACGTTTAATAAGTTAAACAATTTCAAATAAAAATTCTGGTGTAATATCTCTATCTCTCTCTCTATATATATATATATGTCAATTGTCTGTGGGTAAAGACAGATTTTTCTCCATGAACACCTACTGCCAGCCACACGCGGCTGTAGGTTAGATAGCCCTTGGTCTCGTGATGTCAGTAAGGCAATTTGGTCGCTGTTGATAGAAGTGGGGGATTACAGAGACATTCAAAAGACTTCCATTACATTACGGCCTGTGGGGAAAAATCGTTTGAGATAGTTTTTAATTTTTATGTCTATATATAAAAGGCCCGGGCCAAACTACTGAGCCTAGCAGCATGAAAATTGGGGGAAAGAGGAAGAGCACTAAGGATGGATTTTTGAAAATCCCTCCCCCTAAAGGTGTTAAGAGGAAGGGGGTCGAAAAATTTAGAGCATGTGGCCTAGGGTGGTCACAAGAAATCAATTTTCGAATTTTTTCGGGGGGACCCCCCAAAAAGTTGCCAATTGACTAGAAAATGAGATTGGCTAAGTTTCAGCTCATTTGGATAATATTAACCCGTGCCTCATTGAGGTTTAAGTTCGAAAAAAACGTGATTTTTCGCAAAAAAAAATGCTGTTTTTCCTTCATGAAATGAATACAATTGAACCTAGAAACATAATGCTGGTCTCATTTTATAAAAAAAAGTTTTGCTTTGAAGAACCACACACCATTTTTTTTTCTAAAAATGTATAGATTTAAAAATATGTGCATTTTTCAGGACCTGACTTCACCTGAATCCTAAAAATTGACTTTTTATGAAAAAGCGAAAAAAAAATTTGTAACATTCCATTTCATCTGCTTTCCACCTTTTGTTTTTTCTTTTCTTCGTTTTGTGAAGACCAATAAAGTGTTTGATTTAAAAAAAAATTCCAAAGAAAAGGAAAAAAAATCGAATTTTAAACTGAAAGAATTTTTTTTAAAAAGGGAGAGCAAAGGAAGTATAGAAATGAGAGCAAATAATGCTCAATTGCATTTTATTATTAAAGTTGTGTTACAAGAAAGGAGGCATAATAAAGAAAATAAATTATTTTACCTTACAACTGTCACGTTAACCCTTTTCGACACATAAAAATTCTGTTCGTAAAAGGATGAAATGATTGTTATGATGAATTAATGATGAATTTACAAATGACTTTTTTAGAAAATAAAAACACATTACTTTAACCTTTCATTGTAAAAGCAAAATTTTATTAAAATATTCTTCGTGCTGTTTGTAAGTTTGGAATTAAAATCAGGTGGTCCCGGCGTGGGACACTGCGCAGGAAGGGATTTAAGTGGTAATGGTTTAGTTAAGGTGGCTTATGTTGACTTTTTTACCAAAGTATTATCTAAAAATGAAAATGCAACTTGATCCGAGTTCAGATACCAAAGGCGATTTGTCATTTTAGTAAGTGCTTTGTCTGTAATCTATTTATCAAATTTTCTGTAGTGAACAAGTGATTTCATTATTTGCAGGTCTTGAATTGGGGGCTAAAGTGGCAGTGGAAGTATTGAAGCACGCTTTTACATAAATATTGATTAAAAATAAGAAAAGATCTCTGATACCTTCTTTTTCTAAATGTGTTATTGAAAGATGATCCCTGAAACAATATATTTTGAGAGAATGAATGGCCTGTGCCGCCATCCATCTGACATGATTAAAAGCGCCAGGTGCTCCGAAAAAAAGTCTTTTGCTGGAAGGAGTTCTATAAAAATTAAACAAAGTTGGATAAACTCTTTATAATCATCCCTGAGCTGTTAATTTTTAAAAGTTCCTGTAAGAAAATTTGAAATTTCATCTGAATTAACTACTTATACCTAGTATTTCATCTTCAATAGCATTTGTATACTTACTCTGGTTTAATTTAGACCACCCAATCAGAATTGGCTTTTTTTTAATATCTGGCTGAGGGCCATTGATTATGCCCATTTTACAATCAAGAACAGCTTTTAGGAAAATTTCTAAATCATGGTGGCGGCATGGTAAATACAGAAGACTTCTCCTTTAACAATTGCTATAGAAAAATGCAGGTTCCTCTGAGGCGACCTGTGTTTACTGCAGTTGTATCAAAAAATATTGCCTGGATTTTACCAACTTCCTCCCACTCTTCAAATGCTGAAAATACAGCTTTTGCCTGAATTATTCCGATACTATTTTCAAGTTGAGGAACTCGTAGTAACTGTTCTTCATCCCCACAACTAATTAAAACTTTTATCCACTCTACATTTCCTTTATTCAAAAAATGGTGAAGCAGTTTTCCACCCCATTGAACAACAGTTCTCTTTAAACGGGAATTTTAAAATCTGTTTTTGATGAGCTCAGTTTTTTGTTTACGAAACAGTTATTTGCAGAGTCGATGTCTGTGGTTAGCTAGTGAATGTATTCTAAGTCCGATGAGACATGTGGCCAATTTAAAAAATCTTACATTTCTGCCATCATATCAAGAGGGGGAAGGGGTTTTACGGAATGTTTCGTCAATTCTAAAAATAGATAACAATAACAGATAACAAAAACAGCCTTGTAATAAAAAGAGAAATTCAGAGGTTCAACTGCAATACAAATCGAGAAGCTCTTTCTTACTAGACACAGAACTAGATAACTAATAATCAATTATAATTCGTGAAATAATTTTAAAGTTACAAAAATTGCTCACTTATTTTTACCTATTAATAAAAATAATACAAAAAAATTTATCAAAAGTAATGAAATTTTTAATTTGTCTTTCAAAAAGGCAGAGTTTGAGGGTATGGTTCACTAGCTGTCCTGTAAAATATTAAATGTTCATTAAATATAAGTTTACATGAGAGTAAAAGTTCAAGGCAACAACAGTTTCTATGAAATAAAACAAGAATCAGGTTTCTAAGACATATTTTTCACGTAAAGAAAGAAAAACGACAATTTTTTGCCAAAAATTGCAAATTTTCTAGAATTCAACCTCGACGAGGCACGGGTTAATGTTATTTATTTGAGCTGAAACTTTGCCAATATCATTTTCTAACGAATTGGCAACTTTTAGGAGTGTCCCCCCGAAGAAAACGTTAAAAAAAAAATTTCCCCATGTTGCTTGTGACCACCCTAATGAGGCCATATCTCAGCGGCCGTTTTAGTTAGGAGCGTGAAATTACAGAAAATAAATCTACTAAAAAAATAATTAAGCACGTATTTTAGCGGTTTTAGAACCCCCCCCCCCCCAAAAAAAAAAAGTACGTTAAAAGGAGGGTCTAAAATTTTAGAACATTTGCCATATCTCACCAACCGTTTGAGGTAGGAGTGTGAAATTCCAGAAAATAAATCTACTAAAAAAATATTAAACACGAGTTTCAGCGTTTTTAGAAATTCACCCTCAAGGGTGTTAAAAGGGGGTGTTGAAACTTTTAGGACATTTGGCCATATCTCAGCAGCCGTTTTAGGTAGAAGCATGAAATTCAAGATAAAAAACATACTAAAAAATATGTAAACACATTTCACCTTTGCTAGATATATTTCGTTTGATTCAAGGTTTTTTTTAGAGAAACCGACCAGCGAAGCATGCGAAGTCCGCTAGTAATTTTATAAAGCTTGGGTAAAATTTTCGGCCTTTATAGTGTTAAGACTTGAAAATAATGTTTTGTTCTTTCAAACTGAAAAAAAACAGCAGAACAAGCTTTATTATAAAACATTGATTATTCAATAAACATGAATAGGAAATAGGGAATCGAAAACAGAATTATTTATTATGATTTTCATTAACTTATTCAAAAGTTATCATTATTTGTGTAGTACTTTAACTATTTTTCTGCATATTGATTAAGAAGAAAAAGTCATATAAATAATCCATATAAAAAAAACAATAAAATGATTATGGGAAAAGTACTTCCTTGCTTTTAGGATAAAAATATGCTTAAAAGAAAAATAACATAGCGACAGGCACATTAGTTCTAAACTAAGTGTAGACGTAAGATGAAGGTACATTATGCACTAAATTGCTTTCCTTCAATTTGTCTAAATTAGATTTCGTATAGATTATCTTGGTGATTTTTTTAACCCTTTTTGCAGTTTTATTTTTTTGTCTTAAGTAATATGAATAATATTTTGATTAAATTTATTATATTTATTCGTGGAATAATAAAACTATTCAATATGTTATTACAAATATCTAAATGCAAACTGGCGAAGATAATAATGGATTTCAGCAGTTGTCTAACAATGCTAGCTTTATATTTTATTTTTCAATTTAATATATTTTTGAAAAATGAGTAATTCAGAAATAAGCCTTTAAATTCTTTTGCGCCTTTTTAGGCATTTTTCATTTTATTTTTGACATTTATTTTGTTTTCCAGTTTGACTATTTCATTTGTAGTACGTAATTTAGAAATTACAATTTCCAAACTGAAATTTTTTAGGGTTCGACTTTAAGTTTCACTATTTTTCAAGTTTAAGGAGATTAAAGTTTGATTGCTGTTGCATTAAATGTTTGTTTATATGGAAAACATAGTAATATGAGAGACTAATTGGTGTAATACAGAAATAAAAGCCATGTACATGTACAATCCTGGTAATATGGTAGAACACATGCTAAGTGTTTCAAAGTTACGTAATAAAATCTCGAAATTATCGAAATTATATGAAAATTAATCTTTCACCATAACGTTCTTTCTCCTTAAATATATGTATTAACCTATATTTCTGAATACAGAAGGTTTTCTCACTTGAATTACGAAAAATCTTTTCACATAAGACATCTGTAGTTATAAGGGGGTAAGTAAAAGGGCATTTTCTCTTCATTGGTACAACTTTAGCTACTTGTATCAGATTTGTTTTGCTAAAAATGTATTAATATTATAATTTTGAATAAGCATTTTAATTAATGAAGTTTTAATATACAGAAATAATAGACTGAAAATGTGTTATAATGATCGGTCACATACCAAAGAAAGAAGCATGATAGAATTACGAACAAGTAAATAGTACCGGAAAAGTTGAGAAGAAACCTATTCCAAGGATTTTCCAGTTTTAGATCAAAGTGTTAATACTAGAGATATATGAGTATTGCCTTAAAACTATCTCTATATTATTATTTTTATTTATTTGGCTATAAATACTCTGTATAAAATACAAATTGCTAATAAGTTCAATTTCTAATTACTCCGAAATTTTGATGAAATATTCTTATTTATTATTAATAAAATATCCTTATTTATTATTAATTTATAAATTATTTTAAGTTTAAACTAAAAAATGAATTAAAATATAGCAGGATTGTTGAAATAATTAATTTTTATAACCTTCCTATTATACCAACTGTTGATATCATAGAATCTCGACAGATTTTCTCGCCAAGCAAAACAAACAACAATGCGGTGAACCGTAAATGAAACGAATTTTCGCCAAATGATGCCAAACGATTTTACAAAAATATTTTAGTACTGTGTCCAGTTAATATTTTGAGTACTGACAAAAATGCTATTTTGAGACATCTATACCTCGAGTTGTAATTATCATAGAAACAAAATTCTTATTTCTGTTGAATGGTACGTGTCACGTGATTAAGGATATAAAAGTAAAGTGAAAGCCCACGAATAGGTTTTTAGTAAATGCGATTTTAAAAGCGCTGTATTTTGTACTTTTAAAGTTCTCGTTCAGACCAAAATCTGTACAGCAATGTGTAAATATCGAATTTTCACGCGGTTTACTGTATTTGGATTTTTTTTATGAGTAGTTCAAACCTTTGAAAGTTGAGCGTAAAAATATTAATTAATTTTCGATTTATATGAGTTTTAAATAATTCTTTCCTATACTTAACATAGAGCAAAAACATATTAATTGCCCTAACTCTAATTGAAATGATCGTATACACATGATATTGAAATATGTTACTACACTCGACGCAGTAAGCTTCACAATGTAAAACAGAATTCTAGCATTTACGGTTCGTTTAGAAGGTCACTCAAAAGAGCTTTAGATAGGGTTAAGAATTGTGTAATTATCCAATTTTGAATCAAGATACTACATTTGAATTGTTTTAATGATTAGTTCAAATCTTTAATGTTTCGCGTAAATATATTATTTAGTTTTTGATTTTTATGAGTTTTAAGTAATTGATTCCTAAACTTAATATAGAGCAAAAATATATTAAAGGCATAACACTTCTCAAAATGGTAGGATATTCATGATATTAAGATATGTTACAACAGTCGACCCTCATAAGATTCCTATACTAAAACAGAATTGTAGCATTTAAGTTTCGTTTACAGGGTCATTCAAAAGATTTTGATAGGGTTAGAGTAATTTGTAATTATCGGATTTTTGCGCGATTTACTGCATTTTATTTGCTTTAATAAGCAATTCACATCTTGACAGTTTCATATAAAAATGTCAATTAGTTTTTGATTTACACCTGTTTAAAGTACTGTATTTCTATACTCAACATAGAGGGAAAAATACCAAATTGCCTAACTTTTTTCAAACTCATTATATACACACGATATTGAGATATGTTACTGCATTCTACCCAATTAAACTCTCTATTGTAAGTCGGCATTGAAGCATTTACGGTTCGTTTACAGGGTCGCTTAAAAGTTCATGATTTCGTTACAAAAGATTTACAGAGTGACATGTATTTTAATGAATTTATACTATTTCAATCTGTATAAAGTTTTATTATGTTAACCTTTAACTGATGTCACGCGGTCTCCCAGACCCTGCAACTACCAGCTGTAAACACTTTTACAGCTTTTTACTTTTCTGTACTGAAGTTAAATAATATGAATAAAATACTTTTTTCGTGCAATTTAATTTACATGCTCCTAAGAGAAGTACAACGATATTGTTAGGGCAAAATTTAAGTAAATTCAACCATTTGAGTTATTTTTTTTTATTAATTTTATTCGAGGGGTCTGAGAGACTGGATCACATCAGTTGTATGACAAATTTTAGTCACATTAGTTAAAGGTTAATTGAAAAAAATTTTTGAATTAAGTTTGTTCATCTGACAGCTGAACGATCGAAGTTTCCCCTTTATGAAAGGTGTTTCTATTTTCCCATTTATTGAAGATGCTTCTAGATTTCAACACACACCCTTTTAAAATTTTAATACTATAGAGATTTTTGGACACAAAATTTAAACAACAATTGAATGAAATTTTATTTTACACGAAGTCGCAATGCTTTTTGACAGAAGTACTACACACAATAATCATCGTGAAATGTCCTGCTGATATTCGAGGAGAAACTAGATTACAGAAACAGACTAGAGGGTCTCGATTATGGAAAGATTCTAGGTAAATACTGACTACGAAGAAACCACAAAGCATGCTCAAAAATATAATGTAAGCTTTTTATTTCATCACAGAGTACAGTAGTCAGGAAAACAATTCGATTGAACTTTAGGAATAATGTTTATCATAGCGAAATAAGTGGGTAAATGTTCTCTTCCATATTGCTTTCATACTAAAATGCTTCAACGTTAGACGAAAGATTCGGTATTCCATTCATTATAAACTTTATTGGTGTTAAACAAATGCATATAAACAAATACTTGTACTTTGGTTAGAGTTTGTTATACTGTAATAATTGGAATAATGATTTCTTCCATTTTATTTTGAATTACGCATGTCCGACAAATTATATTCTATGTATTTATTTTACTCTTAAACTGATTAAGATTTTTAAACATTCATACAGGCTTTAAATGTATTTTATTTACATGTACTGTCTTTCTACATGCACATATACTCAAATATTACTTTTAACATTCCAAACTTTGCAATTTATTCAATTTCAGCCATTTTCAAACATTCATCAAGGTGTTGTATTAAGAAACTTTTGATTCATTATTTACAATCCTTTTAAATCAAATAAATTTTTGTCAGTGTTATTGGAAGTTTTTGTTAATTTTTCATTTAAAATGAATAATAAGAAATAAAAAAGGTATGAAATTAATCAACTCTGTTATTTTGGTCTTGTTATTTAAATAGTGATATCAATATGACATGAATAGCTTTTAGTTCATTATTAATCAGATTGTACTGCTATTTAAAAAATTACAAATATGGCAGAAATTGGGGGGGAAAACATTTCATAACGATGAATTATCGATTTCCAGACTTTTATGGAAATGAATTATTATTTATCGGAGGTATTATCCGAAAAGGATGAGAAAATATGTGAAAGGCATACTATTCAATATGTCCTGTCACTCACGTTAAAAACGCCAGGTGTGACTTCCTCTGTAAACACATCATCATAATACACAGTTTAACTCCAGTGAACACTGCCAACTCGGATGCCACATTCGAAAGCAGGACAGCGCGGGCAATATTACCACCAAAGGCTTGGCTGACCTAACATTCTCTAACTCCTACACTCTAACAAAAATCACTTCATGGTCAGTCTCGGATAATCATAGTGGCTCCGATCACAAATACATGCACTTTACCTTACAAACAACACCACTCTACATCCAACGCAGACGCTTTAGCACAACCAGAGGCAATCTTTGCAAATTCAACGGTGTCATCAACTCTCATAAGCAGTCCCTTAAGGAGTTTTTGAGAGGATTTGACAGTACAGAGAAACTTCACGAATTCACAACAAATTTAATAGAAACCATGTACCAAGCAGCGAAGGCCTCATTTAGATTGAAAACTGTGCAAAGATCATAGACGTTCTCATTCTGGGACAAAGAAGTTAGCAAATTCGGTAATCAGCTGAGGGCGCTAAGGTGCAAGTTTAAATCACTACGCAAGCTGGATCCAAACTCCCCAGAAAAAAAAAGCGAACCGCACACGTCACGCAGCATTGCATAAATGTGTAGACCTAACGGCGAGAAGGAAAGCATAGAAGCGCTTCTACAGCAGCAAAGATAATTCTTTCGGCACTGACCAAAAATTCTTTACCAGCAAATTCTTCACTCCAGATTAAGTACGCCTTGAATGCCTTCCAAAAGAAAGAGCATGACAAAAGAACCAACAATTCCTCATACAGACACTTTTTGGCCCCACGGCACACCCATTCACGGACAACACAGATATCCGGTTTTCAGCGCCGGATGACAAGCCCTTTACAAAGGCTGTCGTTAAAAACGGCACTCTACACGCTAGATGAGAAGAAAGCCCAGGAACGAAGCTATAGACTTCAAAATCCTCAAGGTTACACACAAAACCATGCCACAGATATTCACACGCTGGGCTAACCTCTGCCTCACACATACATATTTCACACTCGTTTTACGACAGGGCGAGGTCGTCTACTTTGTGCAGCAAGGGAAATCACCGTCTGAGCTTCAATCCTACAGACCTATATGTCTCCTCCCTACCCTACGAAAGCTGGTCGTGAAACTCCTGGTTTTATGGCTTGCGTACCTCCTAGAAACATATAACCTATTCCATTCACACCAATTTGAGTTCAGAGAAGGACATTCATGCGGACTCGCACTAAACACAATTATCTCTACTTGTACGAAAGTATAGCCCAGGGCAATCTCACCTGTCTGGTCTCACTTGACATCCAGGGCGATTTCAACAATGTGGAATGGTGCAATATTTTCCTACAATTACTATACCTGAACTGTCCGGGGAACATAGCTAGCCTCATTGACTCGTACCTCTTACAAAGGAGCATCCTAATTAATTGCGTCGAATGCACCTCGACCCACCGGTTGCAGAAGGGATTTCCCCAGGTCTCTTGCCTAGGGCTAATTCTCTGGCTGTTCATAGCTAATGTGCTACTAACAGAATTGAACCGGTAGGGCTTTGTACTGTACGCCTTTGCCGATGACTTTAGTTTCATCTTCTCTAGACATACGCGCAAAGATCTAGAGGAACGGTTTGCCAAGGGCCTTCAAATCTTCTGCCAGATCCTAGGAACACTCCATCTCACACTGTCACCATGTAAATCACAGGCACTTCTCTTCAGTAAGCCACGCAAACTTGACCCTAAACGTCCACCAGCCATGAGAATCTACAATACAAGCATCCACCACGTTCAACATCTTAAAATTTTAGCATAACAAAAGGCAATAACCGCAACTGGATCCCACATATCAATAACATAAGACTTACATTAACTGCATACCACAATAATTCACTCAAACTGCATCTAAAGTTGGGAGGTATAGACAACACTACACTTAAATATTGGTACCTAACAAAAACAGAACGCATAATTTTACCTGGAGTATGTATCTGGGGAGGAGGGCTCACACAACAAGCTATTATGAAACTAGTATCAATACAAAGAATTTTCCTTCTACAAATTTCTTGGGAATACAAAACAGTATCAATAAATGCACTGCAAGTACTCACAGGCATTTTACCCATCACACTACAATTAAGGTACGAACAAGACAAATCATCTATCTTACAACTTAAAAATAATATAATAGCGCACGCTGTCTTCCCCAATACAGACATACAATTCAATTATTTGAAAACAACGTTTAAATACACAATAAAATAAATTGATTTGATCAGACGTATACGTTTCGTGAGTACTAGGACTCACATTCTCAGTGTAAAAAACTTTAAAAACAATATCTCCCCAACTACATGTACGGTGAAAAACCCAAATGTCAAAACATAATACCAAAAGACCATCAAGTTCCAACAGCCAATGAAATTAATGCGGAAGTGAAGTGTCGTGCCACAACAAATCCACACAGAAAGTTGAGATGTATGGTGTACTAGATAAATCATTAACCAAGGAGTCTTTAAAATTATGGATAGGAACAGCCTCAAAAAAGTCTAAATCCAGAGGAGTAATGCATTTCTTGATAATGGTAGCTGAGTCAAAATTAAAATAATGTCCTTCCCCCCAGCAATGAGAGGCGATAGGGAATGTCTGTAATTCTTTTTTCTTTACATAGTTTCTGTGATCATTGACTCTTTAACGGAGTTTTCGTTTAGTTTCTCCAATATAGGACAAACCACATTGACATTGAATGTTGTAAACGCCCCAATAATTATGAAGAGGAATTTGATCCTTAAGTTGCGAAAAAGCTAATTTATTAACTGGTTTAAAAACCACATTAAAATCATAATGTCTTAAGATATTAGCCATCTTAAAGCTAATGCTATTATAAAATGGTAAAATGATAAGGTTAAAAATGGAAACCGCAGTAACAGGAGAATCAATATTATTAACATATTTATTAAGACTATGAGAAATTAAATTATTGATATTTGATAAACTAAAACCTCGATCAATATTATTGATCGAGGTTTTAGTTCGTATACGTCTGATCAAATCAACTTATTTTATTGTGTGTTTAAACGTTGTTTTCAAATAATTTATATTTCCACACAAGTTCTGTACTTACTATACAATTCAATGTCAGGGGCTGGCAATTTCACCCAGCAGAAGAGTCATCATACTTACACGTGAACATTGAGCGCAACAGCTACACGTCTGCGCAAAGTCTCACGCTTTTCATTGGTGGCTTTGTAACCAAGACTAGCTCTCTGTGCAACGGAAGGAACGGCGAAGGTACATTAGTGGGTCTCCATACTGGATGATAATAACATCGTCTGTCAAGCGGAACTAACTGTACGCTATACTCAACGCATTAGAATGGATTGAAGCAAACCCAGATAGAAGTATTCCCATTTTCAGCGACAGTCTCTCCGATCTGCTGGCTATATATGCACACAGAACAAAACACGCTCTTGTGCAACAAATCAAGCTAAAACTAAAATCACTCATTCACCGTACCTCGCTGGGTCATGTCTCTGCTCATAAAGGTAGCTTTGGAAACGAGCTAGCTGATGATCTAGCGAAACAAGCTACACCAAAACCTATCATAGACACACATCTTCCAGTGCTTCAATCATATGTCAAGCGGATCGTGAGATACAGGATTCGGACATCATGGCAGGAGTACTGGGACACATCAACAAAGGGCAGGCACGCACCCAAAGTCATTCCTAAACTTTCCCTTCAATTTTACAACCTCACGCTGTAGACGACCAAATTTCTGACGGGCCATGACCCCTTCAAGACCTAGAAAGATTATTCAAATGCGCCTCTTCCAACCTGTGTGAGTGCGGCGATGTGGACACGGCATGCCATGCCTACTTCCACTGTGAAATCACGTGACACTGGCACTTAAAACGCTTTGCATATCCACCAGAAGGCTGGCTCCATAATACATACTTACATGCACCCTCCCACTAAACAAACTAAAATGCATCCATAAACACCTTTTATTAATCCCAGTAATAACTACGTAGCCTGGGCCAGCAACATATTCAGCTGCCCCTTGCGGCGCGGAAGTTTTGTACCTCGGCATTCTTCCACCCCTTGTCGCATAGGGTATGTGCTTTCAGGCAGAAAGAATCTTGATTTGTTAATTTCTCCACTATATTCTCTCATCTGCCCTCTGTCGCATTAGGTTCTTTTGCACCTGCCCCTATCAATGTAATTTATGGAAATACCGCCCATTACGTCGCAATTCTGACGGCTTCAGCTCTGGCTGAAAACTGTTTTTCTTAAGACCTTCATAAAGGCGACCGAGAGGGACACTATGCTCTACAGACTTGGTTTGCTTGTCTGAGTAGTCCCAACTAGGCGGTCAAAAAATGAATACAGAACTGCACAAATAAATTGTATATTTTTCCGACCATTCACGGTAATATCAGAAATTGGGTTTTCAGTGTATTATGTGTTTTCCAAATTGTTCTTTTTGACATCATATTTCACCTTAGTAAACATATAAGTTTTGTTATGGTATTCCGAATGTGTTGGAAAGTGTTTCACAATCTACGCCGTACGCATGAATTTTCGTTCTTGTTTAATTTTACAAAATTTATGAAGTTTATTTTAGCAATAATAACGAAAAGTCCTTTAATGATAAATAAAATTTTGGCATGAAAAAGGAACTCAGTATCACCCCCTGTTGAGAATTAAATGAAAATGTTTTATTAAATGTTGTGTTGTAATATCGCAACAATAAACAAACTCGTCATTTAAAGCCCATTGTATTGATTTTGGGGCATGTTTCATATATGCACGCGGAGATACAAAGGGTGAAGATTTAGTAAATTTAGTAAATTTACCTCGTAATAACACATGTAATGTCAGATGAACCATAAAAATTTAGCTGCACATTTAGAGATTGTCAGGTTGTTTGTACAATTTGCCAAGAAAGAAATGAAGATTGTGCATGCAGCAACGTATTTTAAAGATTCTTTTAAACCGATTTAAAATAGAATTGTTGGTGCTCATTTGTTTATTTTATTTTATATTTCATTCTACATCCATCCTCGATCTTTATTTATTTATAATAATAATGAATTTAATACATCATGGGCATGCTGTTAAAATCTATCTTTAACATCTGAAAAAATACGTACCCTTCGATCATTATTATAACATTACCTGCTTGATTTGAAATGTCTTATATGTGACTTTACATTAAATTCCAATTTGTAAAAATAAGAGGCCTATAAACAAGTGTTTCAAAAATCAAAACTTTAGTAGCCAATTCTCAGAATTTGCTGTGAAATTTTCCAGATATTAAAAGAAAAATAAATATTTACATATAATACGCTTTATGATTAAATATTTGTATTCTATGCAGCAAAATGTCTAACTCTATAATCTGTTTAACAAAATATGTTTTATGAATGCATTTGATTATGAGCTTCCAAATATCACTCAATGTTTTAAAGTTAAATATGAAAGATGTTATTTTTAAAGAAGTATATTTCTGTAATTTTTCATAAGATGTAATGTTTTAAATGAAGTGGTTAAAACTATGAATTGAAATGAAATAAAATTGAATGTAAAACTATTATAGCGTATTGAAATCTTTCCGTAAATTGATGTTGTGTTAATTTTTCATCTGAATATATTTATTATGTACTCGTATTGATTGCATTAATACTCTTATTGATGAATTAAAATATTCCTATACTAAATATATGCTATGGAAAATTAAGTATATGTATTTATAAAGTATTTTTAATAAAAATATGATATATATAATATTTTTAGAGAAATTTATTTATAAGTGAGGGTTTTTTTTTTCCTGTTGATATCTTTGAATAAGTAACCATAGAATTTACATCAATTTATAGGAATCTTGTTGAACGCACATTATAAGTTTAAAAAACTATTTAAAACTTTCAAGTAAAATTATATTTTTTTAATTTTGAAAATAAATTATTAAATTATTATTTTATAACACAACATAACAGTTTTTACTACAATACTATTTATCTCATTATTTATATTGATTCTATTTCAATCTATGATCTTCGGACTTATTTATTGACACACACTGGATAGCTTTTAATTATGACTATTAATCTGAACAGCTAAATATTTTAAACAATACATTTTTAAAAATTATAATCTACTCATCATTGTTCAACAAAAAAGAACAAAATTCTTCTTTAAATATTTTTCAATAAAATTATTTAACACAGGTCCATAGCAAAAAATAAAAAGAGCTTTATAGGTTCAATTTCATTATTAAATTGCTAAAAAATCGACTAATATACGCGACATTGTTATATCTAATCATTTTTTTAGTTTATCAATAAAAAGTTTTACAAAAAATGAATTATTCTTTTTTTTTTTCAAATCATGAATACTTAATGAAGACGAAATATTCTTCAATAATTACTTTTTTTAATCTGAGGCGAAACATAATTATCGGGTATTAAATCGGAATTTGGTAAGTAAAAAGCAAAGAGTTTACATATGAATTTACATATGATAATAAAAGGATTTTCATTTTCTATCTTTGATTTTCTTTTTTTACTTTTATGTAAGAATGGATTTATCATGCTTAAATTTTTTTATTATAAAATTAATATTACGTAAACAGAAATATTTGGTGAGTATTTTTTAAGTTTTTTTTTAATTACACTTACGCATACGTACGTATATATTTTTGAAAAATCACGTTTCTCCTCTTAACACGTTCACGCCGGCGCAGTGGGTCACACTCAACTGTCACAGAGTTGTCAAGTCTCCGGCTTTTTGCGCACCACTGTTATTTTAGAGAAAATGTTGTTCCTTTAAATCGCCCAATTGTTCTAATTAAATAAAAGAACATTTTCTGAATTAAAATACTGGTATCCAAAAAGCCAGAGACTTGGCAGCTCTGAGACAGTCGAGTGTGACCCACCGCGCCGGCGTGAACGTGTTAAAGCATAATAAAAGGTAAAATAAAACACGACAGAAAAACGCGGAATCGTGTATAGAATATGAAACATTTTTTAACATAAAAACATTCTTATGAAATATTGACTTTAATGATCGCAGATTTGCTGGTACTAATTCCACCGATATAAATACCTCAAATGTCAGTGAAGTATCGGAAATTGCAGGCAATTTTTATCGAATTTACCCAGCCACCTCATATTGTTCAATTCAATTTTAAGCATTACTTTGTTGAGACACTCTCGTGTCTTCGTGAGTGACAACCAAACATTTTTAGGTTTGTTCCTAAGTGGATAAATACGTAGCACCTATAGGCATCGTCAGTCCGTCTGTTTAACAGTCTGTCCATCCGTCCGCATATAACAGTGTAAAAACTAGCCAACCCAATGGTTTGAAATTTAATATATATAATCGTAGCAGAGATGTTGTCCAGTAATTTAAAATTTTATGAAAATCAAATCAAAACTTAAAAAAATATTAATAAAAGTTTTCTTCATTCTAATAAATCATATTATACGTAATCTTTTCAACGATACCCCATGATAGGTAATGATTTTAGGTGTTCACGGTGATTACGTCTTATTTAAGATGGAGTCATGTTATTCCGTATCACTGATTTTAATACATATAATCGTAATAAATTTTGTATTCATGTATTTTTGAATAAGTGTGCAACAGCTGTTGCACCAAGATCTCAATATTTATAAAACTAGTTACAGTACGAACGAACCTCATTTACCACGTTGGACGTACAATACCCGACTTTTTAATATTGTATCTTCAATCTGTTTTACAGATTTAATTTTTGGAATTACAAAAAATAACAAATTTTCAAAAATGTTCCCGAGATTGTCCGGTATTATATTTGTTATCTCCATAAATATGGAGTTATGTTTTAAATATTATAAAGTTATTAAAGTGTACATCAAATATTTGCAACTCACAGATCTAAAATTATACAATTTCTTTTGTGTGCCCCTGGAAACACACCCTGAAAACCAATTTAAAGAGAAACGTGATGTAATGTGCCTCCATAACATATATAAAGTTACCTAGCATATTTACTAAAGTTACAGAGCGGACAGACAGACAGATTATCTGAAGTCACAACCATTTTTCATCTATGAATAAAAAAGTTAGAAAATGAAAGAGACTAGTACAGATAAGAAATGTATACTATTGAAAGAAGAATTAAATTCACTTAGTTAAAAATCAGGCCTCAAATTTCTATTCTAACATTATTTCAATGTATAATTTATAGCTAGGTTGGAATTATTGAAAATTCATAAGAATCGTGCACTTTGTGACAAGTCTTTGAAATTCGGGATAGTATTAGATATGGTCTTAAGGTTTTAGGAAGCCATCGCAAACAACTTGTGCGCACCCCTGGTGGCCTGTTTGCTAGAAATCCAATATGGCTGCCATCTGTACAGGTATTTTTTAATAGATAGGCTTCTGTTAGACACAGAATCTTGAAATATATGAATAATACATGTATAATATAATACCAATATAGAATATGATCTTTAAAATAATATAATAATATATGTAGACTGCATTTACAAGTACTTTATGTTGTCCAAGGCCCCACTGCATTCTTTCGTTGCCTAGCCTACAAAGCGCCATCCAGAAGCGATTGGTGACTGCAGTTCCGCCCAGCGCATGCGTGATAGAGATAACCTTCGGAACGACAGACGCTCATTGCCAGCGGGGAAAAACTAGAACTGAAGTGAGTAGAACGATGTTTGGATGGAATCAGAGAATATTCTGTTTTTTCCCGCGTGAAGTAGAATGTGGAAATGATGATGGCTGTTATTATTTTTAAAGATGACTGACGACAAGTTTTACATAGTAAGTGTATGTATGTAAATAATCAGCAATATAATCATTTAACCAGAAAGTGTCTGTTATTTTTGTGTTAAAGAAGTATTTTTATCGTGTTAGCGAATCATCCTCCCTATATATAATGGGGTAGATTTTGTGAAGATGCGTAGTTTTTGACTTAATTGTTTTAAAAATCGCCTGTTGTAGACTCTTATGTATGATTTAAAAACTTATTTCAATTTACAGATGTTATCGAAAGCATCGAAAATTTTGTTTTTGTAAACACTTGCATTTCGGCATCTTGCCCATATGGGTAAAATGACCAACTATCTAGGGGTAAGATGCCTTATGGGGTTTCAATGAAAACAATAATTTTTGTGAAGCAGTATAAAACATAATGGGACGAATAAAAGTAACTTTAACATTTTAGACATACTAAAGTAGTTAACTTACTTAATATTAGGAAATTACAAAAATATGAATGTAGTAAACGTTGGAAATATAATAAAAGAACAGACTAATATTTATCTGTTATACTAATATTTATGTTATGTTAATATATTTGTTTGTGTAATATTTATTTAATATATTATGTTCTACTTTACATTTAAAAGAATCATGGTTCTTAAGTATGCCGGCAGTTATTCATATTATAAAACCATTGCTTGCCGCAGTTTTCGGAGAATATATAAATATGCACCTACTGCCATTTATAGAAAGCAAAATGACGCCTAACATCACAAGAGTAGATGCAGTCTGAGACTCATATCACGATGGTAGTCTCAAATCACAAACCCGGGACAAACGAGGTGATACTTCAGGATATCGAACTAGAGTGACTGCAAAAATACCTATACCTAAGGTTTCAGCATGGCAGAAATTTTTATCAAACTCCAAGAATAAACAAGACTTATTTAACTCCTCAGCGAGGAATTGGCTGAACTTACCACTGGTGCTTGGTAGCAGACACCAGAATGATGTTGCACTTGCAACACGCAGCAGAGCAAAAACATAACAAAGTGTACCTCATCACAGTGGACACAGACGTGGTTGTTCTGGCCATATATCACTTCAAGCGATTGAATATGTCAGAGTTACGGGTGTTGCTTTGGATCTGGAAAGACCTTTAAAGAGATTTTAATCCATCACATCTGTCAACAGCTTGGAACTGAACGCTCTGAAGCTATCTCTTTTTTCATGCATTTACGGGGTGTGTTGTAAGATCGATATTTGTCGATGTTTGGAATAGATAAAAAGACGGCATGGAATACATGGGCTCCTTTTCCTGAGGCCACTGACACGTTAATTGACATAACAAATACATACAATTATTTCACGTTACAATCACAGCACATGTCTCATCTTGAACGTTTTACAGTTCTGATGTGCAGCAAAAACTGTGGGGCAGATTCAGTAATTGATGCAAGGAAACTGGTGTTTACCCAAAGCCTAACGTCTCTTGAATCTATACGACCATCACAATGTGCTTTATTTCAGCATACAAAACGAGCTCTGCCCATTACCGCATTCAATTGGAAGATGTCGTTGTCCAAATCATCTGATATTCCTGATTATAGTAAATGGGGTTGGGAATAGAATGATAGAACCAAAGTATGGGTACCCAACAGGACTGATCTTTCACATCCAAGCCATGGATGTTCATTGTTACTGAATTGTGGTTGTTTAGTCTCATGCACAGACAGATGTAAAATGTATCGAGCCGGGATTCGCTGCACCTCATTATGCAAGTGTCAAGAAGGCTGTACAAACAACACACATAATACATGAAGTAACAAGTATATATCATTTGAAAAGCTGTAACTTATGTCAAATACTATCATATTTGTGTCAACCATTCATGTCTTTTCTTATTTTGTAATTAATAAATTACACCGAATTAATAAAAAATTTGCTTCTTTACCTTGAAATTTTACTATGTAATCAGATACGGTATAACCTTGAAATTGATTTCGAAACATAAATTAGACCTGAGAAACGGATTCCTCGTATTCTAGAACATATAAAAAGTGGTATTACTTAAGGTTTTGTGTCTAATAGAAGCACATCTATTAAAAATACCGATACAGATGGGGCCATATTGGATTTCTAACAACAAGCCACCAGAGGGGCCGCACATGTTGTTTGTGATGATTTTCTAAAATCTTAAGACCATTCCTAAGACTACACTAAATTTCAAAGGCTTGTCACAAAGTGCACGATTCCCTCATAAAATTCCCCCACGCTATTATACGATATTTATATCAAATCAGATTTAGATTCTTGGGGGTTTTAGAATTCCATATTATTAAAATATATGTTTTTATAGTACTAATTCTTTGTTTCCACATAAAAAATTAGTACAGACTTTTGCTAAAGCGTTAATTCGAAGTTTTGGCTTATGGAAACACCAGCTAACTTATAGAGTTACAAAAAAATGACACTTTCTGAGATGTTTTCGTAATGATTCTATATGTTCAGAATAGAACATGAAATGCCTTGAAGGATATTATCTAAAGAGCTTGATAAAGGTATGTTGAGCAATTTGCATTATCGTCTTTCGCACCCTGTTTGAACCATATACTCTAAATATATCATATATGTCTAACAGGTTCGTTTAATGCTATATTAAAACGACATTTCGAATGGACTCCAACCTCGTTGATCTTGAAAATATCACTTTTCTTTATAATTACATAACGCCTTCATATCTTCAATACAATTTATTTATTGTTAAATCATATAGTATTAATATTTGGGTTTGTTTGCAATAAAATATTCTGTTAGAAAAGATTCCTGGATAATACAATGTTTTTTTTTTTTTTAATGCTACAAAAACGAAACCAAATTCACCAAGCTAGTTAGCAAGCTGCGTGCATAGACATAAAATAGGTTGCCTTCACTAAAAAAAATTAGTTCACAAAATTGAATAAAATGTATTCAGATTAATATACGTCACATACGAAAAATACCTCCGATCGAAATGTACTAACACATATACTCATTTTTGATTCCATGAACGTGTTCAAATATGTTATGTACCGGCCCACCCCCTCAGAAGTCACTCAACTACATATTAAAGTATAAATATAGGGACATTTATTTACCGATCAAAATTATTAACAAGGAACGTTTTGTAAATAAGTGCAAGTAGTAAGTCAAAATTACGTCCATTTCTAATCATATCATAATATTAAAATATTTATTTGCTTAAAATTATTAGGGAGGGAAAAATCAAAAATCATTATATAGGTATAACCCAACGGAAATTCAATATCAAATGTAAAGAACATATAGCGGATATAAAATACAATAGAGGTAATCCTGCTTTATCCCGGCTAAATCAAACAGAGAATTTTAACGAGAGTAAAATCATCTACACGTCTAATTTTTATTTACAATTATTCATAAAAATGTCCATTGAAATTTATTTAAGAGGTTCAGGAGTTTGCAACGATACATTATCTTTTCGTATCCCGAATTTATGGGTTGAATGGTTGAATAAATTACGGCATCGCGACATAGAGGGAACACGAGCAATCGCAAAAATATTGGGCGCGTTACATGATTATTTGTTTATTTTCGATGATTTTTCCATTTTTCATTATGCATTTGTAATTTTCTATTATACATTCTGACTGCGACTCAGAAAATGAGTTGAAACATGTAAATAAAGATTTTTTAATTTACTTTTAATGTGTTTTTATAACGTCTTTTAAGCAAATAAATATTTTAATATTATGATAAGGAACATTTTGTTGATTATTTATTAAACAAAAATTGCAACGTTAATATTAAAATTTAATCAAATATTTTTAAGATCAAACAAATTGTGATTAATCCTAAATCAAATATTTTTATGACAAGAGCCTTTTTTCAAGCATTTGTAAATTGTATACTGTGTAGAATTTAATATTTCCATTAGTGAACACATTTTATTCCTCCATGAATAAAATGAACCCTTACGTTTCGTTTGGGCTTGTGTGTGTGCTTGTTTGCTGTGATGTTTCAGAATTGAGAAAATATCTGTTCATTTTTCATCAAAGATACTGAATTTGATTTGAGTACAACGATTTACTCAATTTCAATCCAACAGTATTTGAGTCATAAGGATTTCTACTTTATAAAAATGCAATGTAGAGCAATTCAGAGTATTGGATCGAAAAATCCTAAAAAAATATCTACGCTTATGAAAAATTGTTACATATAAACACACAGGTAGATTTAAGAATTTCAGATATAAATTCAAAATGATTTTCTATGATATTTCAAGAAAATTACAGACTTTAATATTACATGTCTATTACGCTTTAAGTAAAATGACAATGGTGGAATTTATATTAAATAGTTGAGTTTTTAACCGTGATTTCGCTGAGTTTAAAATGCGATTTTCCTGACTTTAAACTGCGAATTTTGCTGCGTTTAATCTCATGTTCTAAAACCTAACTTTTGTGCGAAGCAAAATACATTATTTTTTTTATTATCATTATGTGATCGCCTTTACCCGCAGACGAGAACTGATATAACTCTCTTCCGTTGTTTTTTCGACGAGTTTGTATCGACTATAGAATCTGTGTGCACTTTCAAGTTTGATAATGTTTCCGCATGATTTGCAGAATATTTAATGTTTTATGTTTACTGCTTTGTAAATAATTCATTTTAAATATTTTAATTAAACCATCTTATAGGGTTTCATGTCCATCATGTTCTTCTATTTCACCTTTATGAAATGATAGATTGTAATGTTAATTAGTGTATACACATAGCACGTAATAGTAAAACACATAATGCTAAACACAACAGAGAAGCGATTAATATTTTTATTATTATTATTTCAACCTACTATGCATAGTCTTGCTAACCTGTGCATTTCTCTGCACTTCTTTACCTGCTCGTTTCATCAAAATCATAATTAATTTTCTCATGAACTGTCTAACATGTTCAATTTCAATTATAGAAATGTGATTTTAATTAGAAAATTTAATTTTTTAAGGTTTTTCTTTTAAATTTAGGTTATGATTTTAAGTTTAAAAAAAAAGTCTATCTGCTAATCATTCTAACTTTTTTTTAAATGAAACAGAATTTCTGTATATTATATTGGGGTATTTAAATGTCACATGTTATTATTTCAGAAAATAATGTTACGAGTACTCATATAGAAGAAGTTTACTATAGGTTTTAAACAGTTTCTCAAAATAACTTAAGAATTAGATTTTAAAAAAATAATCAACTTCTTACGTCCAACATTTTTACCCATAATAATTATTCACGTATAAGTCCATAAAGGAATAATTATTAATTAAGCTTTATAATTGCTGTTTTTAAAAATATTATAAAAATATATAAATTTGACATATTTAACTTTTTTAATTAGATCAGTATTAGTAATTCTTTTTCAATCTTGTGCAATATTATATAATTTATAATTTAAAAGAATGTATTAATATATTATATTCAAATTCAATCTCTTGTTTAAATAATTGAGAATAATGTTTTCCTGAAAAGCATAACTCGAAAATTGATGAAAATTCACAAATAGAAGAAAACTCCAGAAAGTTCTTAAAGAAGAAGTATTTATAAAAATTGAACCTCCGGCTATTCCGATTTTTTTCCATTAAGCATTAATTATTAAGTCAGTTGTTTTTTTTAGTTTACATCCGAAAAAACTCCTTTTCAATCAATTTTTATTCAACTTTTAAAGGAACGGATTTACTAAATGCGGAATTATTTATTTTAAGTTTTTCCAATTTTATATCTCACATAATAATACTTAGAAGTTATTTTACTCAAAAAAATATATATATATCGGATTAGTTAAAAACAAGTTGGAAATTCTATGTCAAACGTGGCAAATGAGGTGCGCTCGTACTAAAACTAGTTTTATAAATATTAAGATCTTGGTGCAATAGCTGTTGCACTCTCATGCAAAAATGCATAAATAAAAAAAATATTATGATTATATATATTAAATTCAGTAATACGGAAATAATAGGACTCTATCTTAAATATGAAGTAATAACCTTGGCAACCTAGAATCATTACCTATTATGGGATATCATTAGATTAATTATGTACGATAGGATTAAATAGAATGAAGAAACATTTTAGAAATATCTTTTTAAGTTTTGATTCGATTTTCATAAAATTTGAAATTACTTGGCAAACTTCTACATCAAGTATTTTTTATTAAATTTCAAACCACTCGGTAGGGTAGTTTTTGCGCTGTTATATGTAAACAGACGAACGTACAAACAGGCGGACCGATCAGACGATGACTATAGGTACTAGGTACTTGCATAATTACGAACGCACCTAAAAATCGCATTTGTGGTAAGCAATTCCATTTTAAAATTAACATGCTGTAATTATCAATACTCTGGTACTAAATAATCGAATGAATTAAACAGACAATTTATTTAAAATTCAGAAAATTTACATTTAAAGAAAGTGTAAACCATTTCATGTCTTCTATGTACAGTTCTAAAAAAAAAAAAAAAAAAAAAAAAGGTATCACCAGCAACTATTTCCATCTATTCCAACTATCGGTAGAAAATGAATTTTGTTGCAATCAGTCATAAGAAAAACTGACGTGTGTTTGTCATTTTTAATTTTTCTTCAAAAGAAATAGTCATATTAAAGCGCTAAACGTCCGGAATTTCTTTTCTTTTCATATAATTTTTTGTATCAAAGCTGGCGGAACTAAACTTTCAAATTTTTGTTGATTGTCTTCCTGAGCAATGGTAAAGTATTATTAATCCCTCGTACTGATATTCTTCACAACCCTTATTTTACAAATGAGTAAAACGTACTTTAATTGGAATAATGTTATGAAATAATGGAAATATGGAAATGGAATTATGGAATAATGTAATAAAAATTGGAATAATGCAAATTTTGTTTTGATAAAAAATATCTCTATTTTGCATTTCTTTCATGTTGTAGAATATTTTATCAAGAGACAAATGACTACTCTGTTGTATTATTTTCCTTTTTCTTGTATATATATGTATATGTATATATATATGTTATAGAGTAATACACATATACACATACATATGTGCGCGTATATATATGAGGCATTCACACAAAATTTAAACTTTCAGGAATAAAAATCGGTGAAATTAAACTCATTAAAATAACATTTTAAACTTATAGATGAATCCCTTAATAATTCAAACTAAAGAAAAAATTGGTCAGCTGCGAAGATTATTTTATTTAACTAAGTTTTAAGTTAAACTTGTGAATTTAATTTCCCTTACCGTTTTACCTGACTACCTTTTTATTTTCTTCTAAATTTTTACTTATAATAAATTTCCATAGTACCCACAGAACATTCAAGTAAGAAGTAATAACAGTGTATTATTTTTAATACAAAATTTTGCTATAACATTGTCTTAAAGGGATGTTAAAGGAGGGACGGTACTGAAAAAAAAAGTGGACGATAAGGAAAAAAAGACACGTAAGGGGAAAAAAAGGGGATGGTAAGGCCGGGACGATAAGGAAAAATTACCACCTATTTTTAGGCAAATCATTTTAAGATTAAGTGATAGCCACAATGTTCATTGATTTTTAGAAACAGTTATTTACATTGAATTAAATAACAAAATATATAGTAATTTACCTCAAAAAGTGCAGGAATAAACCTCGAGGACGGTAAGACCACCAATTATGCCAAGATGGTTAAATTGATATTTAAATGTTGATTTAAATTCTGTAGCAAATTTCCTGTCAATGAACTTTAGCCATTTTTTTGTCTAGCATATTTCTGCATGAGGAAAAAGTTGAAAAAATTTGCTGCTGCATCTGAAATGATTTTCTGTATCAAACTAAGACAATTAATAAAAAGGTTCATAATTAAAAAAAATTAAACATTTATCCACCATTTTCAATTTATACTTTTCTGAAATTTTTATTTGTTATTGCAAACTTTAATAGGAAATTATTATGTTGATCAAATTCTGAATTTTGCACTTTTTTTGTTTTAAAATAGAAAATTATTGTAGAGGTGAATCATTTTTAAATAGGCTTATTATTCATCCACTATTCAAAATTTAAATTTGAACTTCATAAAACATATACACCAGAAAGTATTCAAATTTTCTTTTAGGCCATTTATGATGATGAATTTCAGTTTCGAGTAATTCGTCTTTATATACAAAAAATATTATTAATCTAACATCTTTAAATGCAATTTTAATGCATAAACAGCTAAGAATATTTTTCTGAAAAACTGACTACCAATGGAAGGAATTTTAAACGAAATATGACTCATAGGAAAAAATAACTTGCAGCTATATTCGCACATTTTCATTTAGAATGTTATTAATTGACTTGATCTTTTATCAATATAAAAATATATTCCTCCTTAAATGAAATTTTGTATTGAATTTTAAAATGAATAGGTTTCATCAAATATTGCATTACTGATTTTAACATTTTCTGTTTTTTATATTACACAGTTATACAGACATATATTTTTATATTTAAATGAAATCAGTACATTAAAATACACTTTACATTCGTATAACGTAATTTAATTCCAAAATAACGTTTTATAATTTTGAAAGCCCTTATGCATCAAAGTTGAATGATATGTAGAATAAAAAATTAGATAAATAAACAATTAATTGACTAAACATTTAGAAAACCAAACTATTAAATGGCAAACAGTATACTGAATAAAAGTGAAATGATGTGCTAAACTACATCGCGGAAAATAAAATATAGCCGACTCCATATATTGAACGTTTTCTATTTAGAGTAAAATAAAAATATGCAGTGTGTCCAAAAAGTCCCTGATACATTTTAAAATTTAATAGAAAATCAAGTAATTGTCGCACAGGTATGCGTTTTAGTCTAAAATCTCACGATGAAAAGTTTTCCTTAAGAGAATTAAAAACTTTGTTCCAAACTTCGATGAAAGATGGCGCCACTTGTCCGTATGTTTGTTTGAAACATGCGTTTTTATCTTATTTTCAGATTTGTTTCGGTGTGGTTTCGAAGTACCAACCTACGCAATTGGCGTTATCGCTGGAAGTCGTCATTTCTGAATCACGGTGCCAATTTTATTTATTTATTTATTTATTTATTTATTTAAGAAAAAAAAACGGATGTTTGAAAATTAATATACGGACAAGTGGTGCCATCTATGACCGAAGTTAAGAACTAATTATTTTCAGTGGCTTGAATAAAACTTTTCATCGTGAGAAGAACTTTAGTCCAAACAGCACTCTTGTACAGCAATTACTTAATTTTATATTGAATTTTAAACTGCGTCATAGACTTTTGTTACACAATGTATATGATCCATTATACTAAAAATTTCCTTTTATAAATGAAATTATTAATTATTCCAATAAATCTATATCATCAAATACAAGTTTATTTATTTAAAATTCTAATTTTTATTTTATAAACTAAGAATCACATTTGTTATTCTATATAAATGTAATCAGCATGTTGCAAAAGATTTACCTGTATGTATCGCAATTTAATTTATAAATTATTATTTTAACACATTTAAAGAAATTATTTTAAAAGGTAAATTGGATTAAATACATGATTATTTTAATTAGAATAAATGCATTTTTAGAAGTCATAATTAATAAAATGTTTCCTGAGCATAATTTTTTTATAATAATGAAACACGAATCACTATCATATAAATTTTACTTCTTTATAAGATGTTAATCGTTCATATTCTATAGGAAATATTATTTGGAAATTCAGTTATTTTATTTTCTTATGTTATCGTTGGAATGTTTTATATAAGGTATGTAACACATATTAATGGTATACTTGAATTTCAAATTCGAAAGATACAAAATATTTTTATATATATATTTGCATAAAAATACTTTTATGATTAATTTTAGAAAATAAAACTTGAAAATGAACATTTTTAAGCAGGTTGCATTTTTTTTTTGTGTGTGAAATATCAGTAAATAACAGTTTCAGAAACGCCCATTTAAAACACCCATCGACAGACTACGTTGAACTCGGCAGCTGTGAAATTATTCTTCCTGCGAAGGGTTATAATTATTATTTTTTAATATGAATATTTTTCTGTCATGGAAAATGTTATCATGTAAAAATATGCAAAATTATATTTTAGTAAGGGAATTGTATTGTACACTTATAAAGGTCAGTTACTTTTTCGTTTTTTCATTTGACAAAGGATTTATGCAGTAATGTATTCTGTAATGTTTTCATTTTTTTTTTTTTCTTAAAAGGCAGTAAAAGTCTCGGGACATTATTTGCCAAAAAAAATTTTTGAGAAAATATTTCTATTAAGAATGATTTTGAAAATGGCGCATTTTAAGCGATGAAATGTACATTAATCTAAATAAATGTATTTTATCCCTTAGCTTACTTTGTTTCATTATAAGTGATTATCATACATATTTTTAAATCAGTAAGGTGTTGTAAAAAGTTTATTATGTCATTAGAAACAAATTCAGATGCTGAATAATATTAGAAAATATCCTTATAGTAATTCATGAAATTCATAATTTCAATTTTCTAAAACATATCTACTAATCTCAGGTTGATTCATTTAACCTCCTATTATAGGGCAATTCCATCGTAACGGGCTTAACATTTTATTATCGAATTTTGTTTTCAAATCTATGTGGAAAATTTACTAATAAAGCTAGAACAAATTTTAATAATTTAAAATATTTCTTACTAAGGACTTAATACCATAATACCTGCAGATTATTTCAATCTCTCTTTTAGTCCCAAACATTGCAATTCAAAATTCTGTAACTGACGTAACATAAAATATACAAACATTTTCTCTGCCTTTATTGAAGTGTAAAAATTATTAAAACTATCCCGTTAAAAAAAGTGATTTGATGTTCTCAACATCACTAAGTAATGACAAATTATAACAGTAATTTGTTTAATAAATTTCTGAATAATAAAAAAGAAAAAAATGGCATTTACACGTGTAACTGACGTAACTTTTATTGTGTAACTGACGTAACATTATGACTTTACAAAGACAATAATGGTACTTAACTTACTTTGTTAACAGTAATTTACAATGCCTTTTTATTAGGATTTTATTATAGAATATAAAAATATCAAGTTTTCCAATCATATCCTTAAATTAAATATTTTATAAATTTTATTACCCCCTCCAAAAATGATAATTATCTGTGGAATTGCCTTATACTAAATAATATATTTTTTTATGTTATTTAAATACTAGAAGCAAAATGGGTGTACTTATATCTTATATAAAAATATTTTTGTTGGATATTCGTGAGTATATGATGCATGCCAAAATCTGGACACTTCAAATATTACAGAAAGATCAGTCTGTATAATAAATCTGTCTTATACAGACAGACAAAACAAATAAAATCGCAATAATGAACCATATGGATTATATTGCAAAAATGGAAACATGCATCGCACACCACTTGGCAAGGATCCGAACAACCAAATCCAGAGTAAAACTGAAGCTTTAATCAATAGAGGATACTGGCCACCAATAATGAAAAGCAAATTGAGAGTAAATAACACCTCCACCACTCCAAGGCTATTTGGGAGACTAAAGGACCATAAAAATAATTTTCCTTTAAGGCCGACAGTTGGAAAATGTGCAGGCCCAACATATTTCCTTGAAAAAGCATTTGTTCCTTTTCTGAACCTTTTTCTACCACCGTCTAACCATAGTTTAACGTCAACCACTGATTTCATTAACCGGATTAAAGATTTGAAGCTTAATAAAGAGAGTCTTTTAGCAAGTTTTGACATCATTTCACTTTTCCCATCAATCGACGTTGACGAAGTAAAATTAATCATTAATAACTTTATTGATAACGAGCCATCATTAAACTCAGAAATGAAGACCACCGTAAAATCTGGGCATAACCTAGTAACTGGAAATAATATTTTCATTTTTATTAAAAGGATTTATAAGCAGACTAAAGGAGCACCAATGGGTTTCCCCATCTCAAGTATTTTAGCCGAATTCAAATTACGTCCATTAGAAGAAAGAATTTTGGCAGACAGCGTTTTAACTCCGTCAGTATGGTATCGTTATGTGGACGACATTTTCATAGTATGGGATCATGGCTTATCTGAATTGTACGCATTTCTTAACAGAATAAATAATATGGACTCTAACATAAAATTTACCATCGAAATAGAAAATAATACCGAGTTATCATTTCTTGACGTAATGCTAATTAAAGATTTATCAAACTTAACAATTGAGCGCACAGTCTACAGAAAAGTAAATAAGTCTAACAGCACCATTTCTTTTGAAAGTACATCTCCTTTTAACTACAAACTTGCTCCTTTCAACTTTTATGTAAGACGAGCTTTTAGTGTTTGCTATATTAATCCCCTTGAAAATGAATTAAATACCATTAGAAACATTGGAGTTGAGAATGGTTTCTCAATACGCATTATTGATAAGCTAATCAACTCACAGAAGAACCATATGAAAATACCAAAAACTCCACTGTGTAATATGAGATATTGCAAGTTGAAATACGTACCAGGACTTTTCGAAAAACTCAGACATGCACTTTTTCGCTTTGACGTAAACTTAATCGCCACTCCTCCAGCAAAACTGAAAAATCTAATTTGTGCCAAAATAGACCCGATCCCGGGAGATGAAATTTCTAGAGTATATATAATTCCACTCCACTGAAAACAGAAAATATTTATCTGGAATACATAGGAATGACTTCACGTAAATTTAAAGTCCGTATTAAAGAACATTTGAGCGATTTAAAGTATAACCGACCTGCAACAGCCCTGTCAAGCTGAACCAGAAGCAGACTATACAAGTTAATTTCGAAGACGCAAAAATTATATATCCCTCAAAGGATTATCATGATTTAATCATCCGCGAATCAATAGAAATTATTACTAAAGAAAATACTGTTTGCAATGACGTTTTATCCTACAACATACCCAGAATTTGGCTCAGTTTATTTAAATAATCATAAAACGAGTAATATTCCACTTCCCTATATCCATGTTTTATTTATTAATGTTTTCCGGATCTAAAAATTAACTTCAACCTTCACTCCTTTCGTCACCATCTACGTGAATTTTGATAATTAGACGCCAACAACAATTGTATTTCTTATATTCCTCAGACGAAGACTATGTTTTTTATAGTTGAAAGTACTGAGGTATTAAAATAATTTAACACCTTTTTAGTATTCTGTCATCTTTTAAGTAGTTTTGCATATAGTGTAAGTTTAACTTTTTAAATATGAATTAAGCATTTCTATGTATTTATTTACTGATGTCTTTTTAATGTTGCTTACTTCTTGTTTTCGCATCGGAAGAAGGAGTGTGACACCAGACATTTTGGTTAAAATAAAAACATTAAAAATGTGTAGATTAAATTTGGAAGTTATTTTGAAATTAATGTATTTTGTGTTCATAAAGTAAAGATAGGATTTAAAACCTTATATGTTAAATTCCATTTCAAATTCCAAAATACTACTGTTTTCAATTGCTCTTTCATATTAATATTATTACTGCTGTATATTAATTGCTTCTTGTTGTGAACCTTAATTTTATTTCTTACAAAATAAGTGCACGAATCATTTTATACTTATACTCACAAATGTTACAAAAACACATAGTTAAAGTTTAAAAATAAAATTTGAAATATGAAATGTAGTGCTTTGTCTCTGAACAGAAAGTATCTATTTATGTAATATAGCGTGACATATGACAAGGGGGGGGGGGGGAGGAGATATAGTGAAGTGTGACACTTTGAGACAAAAGGGGGTAGGGGTGTCGAAATATTGAAAAAATGTGTGAAATCATTTATGGACAGCCCCAAAGGGAATTTTTGATAACATTTGCTTGTCATTTTTTATTTATATCTCGATATCGATTAATTACAATATATCAAAATTATGACTCTCAGGTTCACTAGGAGAGTTTTTGTGACTATCTTCAAACACGTTTTCAGCCTCGTACGTGCCGTAGATTTGTCTAATCATTGCACACACGTAAATGCACAAACAGAGAGCAAAACTTTCTTTTATTAGTACAGATAGATTGGTTACGTTAAACTGAATGCTACCGAGAAAGCTCTTAAATTTTAATATATTTTCTAAAGCTTTAAAAGATGTTTTATATACTGTTTTATATCCAGCCCTCAATTTCCAACATTTCTGTTCTAAATGTTATACATATATATATATATATTTTTTTTAAGTTGTATTAAATTATTATTATTAGTATTATTATCACAGTATTTATGGTTTGAGTCATCTGGTAGACTTATATCATAATTTTTAGTTAACTAATATTGTTTATTTGCAATAAATATATTAAGAAAAAATTATCTATTTACAGATTATTTTCCCGTATGTTGATCAATAAGTTGATGTAGGTAAATTTGCAAGAGGAACACACCCATTAATCGGGTCCAGGTGCTCAAATGCTTTAAGAAGGTCCAATTTGAAACATTTTTTCGCATTTTCAATAGTTTTTTATAGATTACATTATACTCACAATGGGATTTAAAATACTAGTGGTTCAGATGTACGTGTCTTGCACTGAGGTGGCAGTGACGCCGCCCGTGTGTTAAAAACTCTAATTAAATTAGTCTTTATTTTATCAATTTTATGTTTAATACTTCTATACTACTAATGGACATTGAATTAGATATCACAAGGATATCATTAAGTGTTAATAGGTATTAAAATGCATTGTTACATATATCCCCATCTGTGTTTTATTTTATTTTATCAAACTGTCCCGTCCCTGCCTTGAAAGATTACCCGGCAATTCAATTACACGATTATCACGTGTAGTCGCGTGTAGTGTTGCACGAACAAAATAAGGTGAAAACTGCTAATCGTGATAAGAATATACCGATTGGTCAGTATCTACTTTATATTAATACAATACATTTCAGAGTGGAAGGCATCGCGTAAAGTCGTGGGAATTCAAGATGGCGGCTGTTATTCAAAATGCCGTTATTTTCTGAAGTTTCTTACTATCCATCATGTAAATGTGGGTTTCAGGTCAATTTCGATATTTTTAACGTCAAAAATTTCATTTTAACACTTTCCGTCATAGTTGAATGAATTTATGAACTCAGTTTGTCTGTTTGTTTGTCTGCCTGTCTGCTTGCCATTCCATGCGCCAACTCGCTCAAATATCGCTACTCGCTAAAATTCACTCAGATTGCCATGTAATTTATATATGTTATTGAACTTTTCAATATCATGTTCCGAATAAAAATTGAATTGTAAAGCGTTGAAAGTCCGTTTACAGGGCCACGAAAAGAATTCCATTACGTTATTGTCTATTATTCCGGGTGCTACGGTTGAGAAAACTGCAAATCGTGAGAAGAATCTACCGATTGATGAGTATCCACTTTATATTAATACAATCCATATAAGAGGGGGAGGCATCGCGTAATGTCGTAGGATTTCAAGATGGCGGCTGTGATTCAAAATGGCGTCATTTTCTGGAATACTTGCAATTTCCATACTATTTATCGTATAAAAGTCAGTTTGAGGTAAAATTCTATGGTTTTAAGGTTAAAAATGTCATTTATAACACTTTCCAACATTGTTGGTATTGTTGTATTTATGAATCCTGTTTATGTGGCCACCTGTGCGCTAATTGGCTTAAATATATCCAGATATCCATGTAATTTAAATATTTTGTTTATATATGTAATTTAAATATGACATTATCATTACATTATAATCTGTGGGAGAAAATCATTTTCAATGTGTTTTAATGGCGTTAAACTCTTTGAAGCATATTGAAATTGATATGCATCAGTGATTTCCAGTACAATATATTTGCTGTAAAATATGATGTGCATAGCATTTATCGTTCATTTACAGGGCTCAAAAAAGAAAACGGCTACAGTACTGTTTATAACATATGTGCTTTTTACTTTCTTCTGTCTTTACAATATTAAAATATTGGATTCCTAAAAATTTTTGACTTCCGGTTTTAGACGGATTTACGCGTTTTAGAGCCAGACATCCTAAAAAACTTGTTTATACAAAATATCTGTTTGTCCGTGTGTCGTCATTGTACCACCGAAAAGGGTATGAAGTTATGCATAAAATTGAACCAAATTTTTTGAGAATATTTTTGGCTATAGACAGAAGGTCCTCCTTCAGTTTATAAATTTTCCGCCGGAAGGGGGTGCTGTGATAGCGATTTTTCTATAATTTTCTCAATTTTTCGTAGTTGTATTATCTATCGGCGGTTCGTGCAGCGAAGGAACTCTTTTCCTGCTAAGCCGGCTATTTGCAAAAAGCTGATAACAACAGAATAAGAAAATACTAATAATTTTAACAAATATCATCATATAGATTAACTCGTTTTTAATCCGTTTAATTGACTGAAGCAGACATTTAAGATGAAAATCGAAGTTGGTATAGTATTGAAGTAATAATATTGAAATATTAACATCTGCAAATGCTTTTTGAAATATTAAGATGTATGGAATAGAAGAAAGTTTTGGGATTAGCACATCCAACTAGTTTAATTATAGTATGCGTTTTCAAATTTTTCTAGGTATGAAAAAATTGTAAACTGTTATTTTTACTAGTAAAGTTTATTTTCTTAGGTCGAAGTGCAGCTTATAAATATACAATGTAATTATGATGATTATTCACCACCATTCGATGTGATCTAAAATTTCATCTTATATTTCACTTTCTTAATTTTGCGGTTCCTGAATGTACCTGAAGAGTCTTTAACGTACAGACGTTAAATCTGTGAATTAAAGTGACGCCATTTTTAATAACAGCTGCTATCTTGAATTCATACGAATTTACGCGATGCCTCCGCCTCTCATATGGATTGTAGTAATATAAAGTAGATACTCACCAATCGGTATATTCTTCTCACAATTTGACGTTTTCTTTACCTTAGCACCCGGACTAATGGACAATAACGTAATGGAATCCTTTTGAGTGCCCTGTGAACGGACTATAAAAGCTATACAATTCAATTTTCATTCGGAACATGTTATTGGAAACTTCAATAACATATATAAATTACATGAAAATCTGAGTGAATTTAAGCGAGTAGCGATGTTTAAACGAGTTAGAGCATGGAATGGCAAGTAGACAGACAGACAAACAAACAGACAAATTGTATTAGATGTAAATTTCAACTGGGCGAAAAATGTCCGGACCAGGATTCGAACCCTGGACCTCCTGGCTTAAGCCGCCAGTGATCTGCCATCTGAGCTATCCCGGACGATTCTGGTCGAACTCTTTCACCCAGCTAACCTTGATGATTACAGCATCTGGTCTGAAACCTGGTTCAGCTCAACAGAATAAATCTCAGGTAATGGAACTCCAGAAATCGCTGGATACGAAATTACACTAGATTAATATTAACACAATTATTCTAATTGGTAAACAAATCATATTAGATGTAAATTTCAACTGGGCGAAAAATGTCCGGACCAGGATTCGAACCCGGGACCTCCTGGCTGAAGCCGCCAGTGCTCTGCCATCTCAGCTATCCCGGACGATTCTGGTCGAACTCTTTCACCCAGCTAACCTTGATGATTACAGCATCTGGTCTGAAACCTGGTTCAGCTCAACAGAATAAATCTCAGGTAATGGAACTCCAGAAATCGCTGGATACGAAATTACACTAGATTAATATTAACACAATTATTCTAATTGGTAAACAAATCATATTAGATGTAAGTTTCAACTGGGCGAAAAATGTCCGGACCAGAATTCGAACCCGGGTACCCCTGATGATAACCCCTGATGATAACCCTTGTAATCATCAAGGTTAGCTGGGTGAAAGAGTTCGACCAGAATCGTCCGGGATAGCTCAGATGGCAGAGCACTGGCGGCTTCAGCCAGGAGGTCCCGGGTTCGAATCCTGGTCCGGACATTTTTCGCCCAGTTGAAATTTACATCTAATATGATTTGTTTACCAATTAGAATAATTGTGTTAATATTAATCTAGTGTAATTTCGTATCCAGCGATTTCTGGAGTTCCATTACCTGGGATTTATTCTGTTGAGCTGAACCAGGTTTCAGACCAGATGCTGTAATCATCAAGGTTAGCTGGGTGAAAGAGTTCGACCAGAATCGTCCGGGATAGCTCAGATGGCAGAGCACTGGCGGCTTCAGCCAGGAGGTCCCAGGTTCGAATCCTGGTCCGGACATTTTTCGCCCAGTTGAAATTTACATCTTATATGATTTGTTTACCAATTAGAATAATTGTGTTAATATTAATCTAGACAAATTGTATTCATAAACTCATTCACTATGACAGAAAGTGTTAAAAACAAAATTTTTTGACGTTAAAAACATTGAAATTGACCTGAAACACACATTTACATGATGGATAGTAAGAAAATTCAGAAAATAACGCCATTTTGAAAAATAGCCGCCATCTTGAATTCTTACGAATTTACGCGATGCATCCCCCTCTTATATCGATTGTATTAATATAAAGTAGATATTCACCAATCGGTATATTCTGCTCAAGATTTACAGTTTTCTCTACCGTAGCACACAAACTAATAGACAATAACATGGTGGAATTCTTTTGAGGGTCCTGTAAACGGACTATAAAAGCTATACACTTCAATTTTTATTCGGAACATGTTATTGTAAACTTTAATAACATATATAAATTACAAGAAAATCTGAGCGAATTTAAGCGAGTAGCAATATTTAAGCGAGTTGGACCATGGGATGGCAAGCAGACAAACAGACAAATAAACAGACAAGCTGAATTCATAAACTCATTCAACTATGGCAAAAAATGTAAAAAAAGAAATTTTTGACGTTAAAAACTTTGAAATCGACCTGAAACACACATTTATATGATGGATAGTAAGAAAATGACGCCATTTTGAATAACAGCGACCATATTGAATTACCAAGACTTTATGCCATGCCCCCCCCCCCACACACCTCCTGCTGAAATGAATTGTATTAATATAAAGTAGATACTCACCAATCGGTATATTCTTATCACGATTTGAAGTTTTCTCAACCGTAGCACCCGGACTAGATTTTACAGACACAAATTAGCCATCCCTTTTTCAAATAAAATAAACATCTTTTAAACCCATACTTTCAAAAATACAGATAAATATTTAATCTATTTTTTTTCATCCACTAGAGATGGTTAGTGTTTTTGATTGCGTACAATAATGCTTAAATCAATATTAAAGAAATATTTCTACATCTTTTTCAAAGGTATTTCTAATTAAAAAAAAAAAAAAATTCTCAGAAAATATAAATCAGTATAATTCAAAGGATTTGCTAAAGAAAAAGAAAATACAGCCTTTAGCTATTACCGCATGTTTTCTTTTAAAGTATTAATTATTAAGTTAGTCTTTCCTTTATTCACAAAAAATTCCATTTTGTGAATTAACTTTACATTAAATATTCAAAGAAATGGGTTTCATCTAGTAGTGCGGTATTGATTTTAACAATTCCCTTTTTTATGACTTATAATAATGTATAATAGTATTAAATTTAATCAGAAGATTGAAAATATTTTTCTGTGCTTTTTAAAAATAATATTAAAAAAATAACATTTTTGAATTTTTTAAAAACACTTCTGCTCAAAATTGAGTAACGTTGAATATACAATTTTATTAAACTGCAATAAAATGAATTTATTATGAAGTACGTATGGAATATTATGTTTGCTATATACACACTTGGTCCGTACAATGTATGTCAAATTTATTATGAAATATATGTCAGCACTTATTAACTTCTTAAACTATTCAATATTTTTATGTAGAATATAGAGTAAAACTAAAAATGTACACTGAAATTCCATTTAATTAGAAATAAACTGTGCCACAGATACAAAAGTAGTGTTGTTCCTTCATTCCTATGCATGCGCGGATGCTCCATTATGATATAAGTAGAATTTAATAAACAGGGAACTAAGATAACAGTTAATTGTTACATCATGAGAAAAACGCGAGATTAAGAAGCATTAATGGGAGACTAATTGTTAGTAATTCTCATATTGGTCATTCAAATTACAAAAAGAGCTCGATAACGCGGTTTTCTATTTTCACATCATCAGGAATGTAAGTGAATACACGGATATTGGCAGATGATTAAATAGTTGTTTTAACTACAAATTATAATCTTGATTGAATGATTTTCAACTGCAATATATGCAGCTAGCGAACGTAAACCGTAGCCCAGTTATAATCCAATTGAATGATGGGTTCGTACACGTGCAATATATGGTCAGGCCGTGTAGTGATTATTCCCAGCGATTCGGCATCAAGTATAAAACATGCACCAGAGTTCTAGTTTTAAATGAACACTGCCAGATTGAATGTCTTGCATTGGCCAGAGAACAATGAGAGTGGAAAATTAAGGATTAGACACAAGTATTATGGAAGGATCAGTCTCCAATATAAATGCGTCACACTGGTGTTATGTTAAAAATATGGCGTCAGATTCACGAAACCCTAAAGCATGCCAGATTGGAAGGTAATGGCAGTTCAGCATTTTAACAGGATGTTAACGGGAATGTTTACGGGATGTTAAACATTTTTTCTTGGAGATATTTGAAACCTATGGTAACTATACAAAGCACCCTCTATTTTTCTAAATACTTAGAGTTTAACCTAGAAATTAATTTTTCCACTTTCTGCCATCCGGGTAGAAATAGGGTTTCAACCAGAGTAACTGATCTGCAAAGGTCCCGCATTAAATCACCTGGTTCGTGGACCAAGGTTCCAGTCAGTTTATTCCACTGAATTTTCTTAAAAATAGCCATGCAGAAGATCTTCCAACAACATTAGGATATTCATAAAAAGAGTTGAAAGCACATCATCCCCAACCAGTACCTTAAACTGATTTATGAGAGACATATCTTTGGAATATTTCGACTTCGAAGCATTTCGATATATGTTGTTGAAATCGTGTCTCGTCATATGGATGTTTTTATCAGCGCCAGGAAAGCATAAATGTGTTTTCAGTCAGGTGTATCTCCCTCAGTGGCCTCTCAGTGTATTAAATAATACAAGTGTTATACAATTCTTACAAATATGGACCATAATAAACTGATAGAAACAGCATCGGAAACGCGTTTGGATAATTGTGTGTGCAAATCTGAACATACCATTATATCGCCATGTACGCTTAAACTGAGTAGCACATGATAAAACCGTAGTTGATACGAAGACTTTGAAAACAAAAATGCTTCTAGAATCTACCCATGCGAGCGTAATATTTGCGACGAGTGATCTAATTTACGTAGTGTTTAAGGAAAAACAATTACCCTAAGTTCCTACAGCGCACGATGGGTGATTTACCGATTCTAGCTGTCCGAAAAGATTTTTGGCGTCAATATAGTCGTATCGCCATGAAATTAAAATAGTTATTGATATCCACTATTGAATGTTAGGTATTGCAAAATGTAGTGTATATCAGTCATAATTGCGTTACAGGCATATTCAAAAGTATTTCATTACATTACGGCCTATGGGGAAACATATTTTCCGTTGGTTTTTAATGGTGTTTCATAATTTCAAACACTTTGAAATTTATATACCTATATATGAAGTACACTACAAGATGATTGCTATAGACTATGGTATGGGTAGCATTTATCGATCATTTACAGAGACACTAAAAAGAATTATGTTACATTACGGTCTATAGAGAAAAAAATTGTTGTGTATTTTGTTCATGTTACACTATTTCAAAAGTATTTAAATTGATATATATCTCCGAGGTGCTCTATAAGATGCTTACTATTGAATATGATGTGCCATTAATCTTTCATATACAAGGGCACTCAAAGTAAATGAGTTATATTTTTCTCTGTATGAACAATAATTGATGGAAGTGCGTTTTCAGTTGTGGAACAACTTTTTAAATTATAAAAATTGCATACAATTTAGTGTGTATAAATTCTATAAATCATATACAGGGCTGCACAAAACATCTGAAGTACATTTCAGTTTACTGACGGAAATTGCTGACGAGGAATTTCCAACTATGTGCTATGCGTTCTCGAACTGTTCTAAATTTTAGCATATTGTGAATTATATGATAAATCTACAGTTCATTTACAGGGATGTACAAAATTTTCAGCTTTTTTTTTCGACTTTGGTTGAAATTGTGTTTTCAATAGTCTGATATGTTTTACAAATTGTTACTTAAACATCATTTTTCACGTTATTAATCTATGAAGTTTTATTGTAGTACTCCGAATGCGTTTAAAACGTTTCATAAACTGATTGACGCATGATTTTACGTACTTCTAGATACATTTAATGATACTTTCTTAAAGATATGGAAGCTAAAGTGATAAAACTAATTTTCTATTATTATAACAAATCCTAAAATTTATTTTTCTAAAATTTAAGATACGGTGTAAACATCTGACAGCTGTTGTATATTTATCTGCTGTTTATCTCTGCAGAGAGGAACCTTATGTAAAAAATAGGAATCATAAGTTCATCATGAAGAAAATGCCTACATTATGAATTCATTGTATCAAATCTGAATTTGGAGAATTTGTCTGGATCAATTTTCTAACCACTTGAAAATTACAGCCAAGTAATACATTTTAAACAATTTTGTCTTGAGATATCTGCATATACTGTTAAAAATTTGCAGAATTTTGTCCAGCCATTTGACCGTTTTTATTGAAATCGGTTATACAACCGTAATTTAACACTATTCTGACCATATTATCGGTCCTTTTATGGCCAGAATATCGTTAAATTACGGTTATGAAACCGTTTTTTTCAAAAAACGGTCGAATGACTGGACAGAATGCTGTAAATTTTTAACAGTGTAATAACTGGCAATTTTTTCCAAATTTGGTCACAAATTTAAACATTTCGCTCTTGCAAAATTTCATGTGCTCTTCATTGTAATTTTCCACTGTAAGCAAAATATTTTCAACCAAATTCACATTTCTGTTAAATTTTTGAATGGTTTTGCCGTTGCGTAATGGTGCAAAAGTTTATCTATGGTGACTGACTTAAATTCTGCTGTCTTTGATTAAAAAAAAAAAAAAAAAAAAAAATGGTACTTGAACTAAAATTTCAAAAAAAATTATTTAGACTTAATAAGCTAAAAACAATTCTAAAAACTGGAAAGGCACCTACTGGCAGACAAATTAAATTGGAACGAAAATGTAATAATCTAAACCATTTAATCATATTAAAAATTGAGATTAATAGTGCTTTATCATATAACTTTCTACATGAAAACTGAAAAAAAAATGTAAAAAAATACAGAGTTTTTTGCGACATTAAATATGAAATAACAGCTGATATGTGCAAACTTTGTGCACATAAATCCGGAAATATAAAGTCCATATTTTGTTTGGAAGCGTCCATATTCGAGCAGTATATTTTATTCTGCTTCAAGTAACAGATTAAAGAACTATATTGAAATTGATTGATTCATTCCCAACTAAGAAGCACAACTTTGCTCTAATCTATAGACCATACAATTATATTCATATTAAAATTAATAGTAGTAATCGCCTTAACTATTGGGCCATTACAGGTAAAAAAATAAATTATGCTGAGATAAACTTTTAAAAATCGACTGTTGGCCAGCTAGAAACGGTAAATCACCCACCGTTCAGTGACCTGATATGACGTTACTGTAAAGACAAATCGTCAACAATAGACACAGTCACATGCATGATTTAAAAATGTGGAACGATTATTTCTTCACATTAAGACTCTCGGGAGATCGTCATTTCGTAACTTCGTGGTAAATCACCATAACTCGTCAGGAATTGGGATCTAACGACTACTCTATTACGTGACAATCACTCATTGTGCATGACAACTCACATTTTTGTCATAGCGCTTTCATATGTTGTACAAATTAATGTTTTAAACAGACATCGTACAATAAATTTATCATATGCTAGAAAGCAATATATATGTATATGTATATATATATACCTTGTTGTAAATAATGTTAAAGTAGTTACACGAAAAGGTACTCCTAAACCTCTTAAACTTCGTTTAGGCAACATAAAAGTTATTCGTTACAAGATATTATTTAAATATACAAAAAATATTTCATAAGGAACATATGTTTTCTGTGATGTCAACATTGCTTCTAGTATAAATGCATTTCTTCTGTTTACAAGAATTCAGCATATAATGTCAAATGTTACTGGCTCAATATTTAAAATGGAAATTCGAGAAATCCAGCTTTGCAGCACACAAATAAATTAGCATAATCGTGTATCAAGCTAGCGAAATTTAAAATTTAGATTCGTGAAATGTTGTTAGAAATTACTTTTTCCCTGTACGAATTGGGAATTAGGTTCTGAATTAAAGTTTATTTCTTCGTAATATATCGGGAAAAGCAAATATTTTAAATATTTAATTGCTATGTTTTAGAGAATTTTTTAAATAAAAAAAATAGTTTAGCATTTGTTTCCACAGAAAATATTTGTTAAAGTATTTTTAATGGAAGTTTTCCTTTCTTTGTATGAATTCTAAAACAGATTTTATACCGTTCATATTAAATCAGTGGTAGTAAATATTTTAAATGGTTTATTAGTTAAAAATTAAAGAAATTCCAGTTAATTTTTACTAAGGAGATTAGAATATATAGAGAATAAAACAATAATTAGAAAAAATAAATAAAAAATGTAGTTTATTGGAAATTTGTTTTTATATCTACGATTTGCGAAATACATTCTGAAACATATTTTTTATCTTTCATAACGATGTGATGATAACGATATTTTAAATATCTTAGTTGCTAAGTTTTAGAAATTGTCTTAAAGTAAGTTTTTTATTTTTTTTTTATTCATTCTAAACAGTTTAGAACTGATCTTTTAGAAAATTACTATATGAAGTAATTTTAATGAAATATATCCTGACAAAAAATTTTCTCCCTTTAAATGATTTACAAGACAGATTTATGACCCATAAAAGATAATCGCTGGCAGTCAAACAACTTTTTAGGAGTCCATGGAAACTTTAATTTTCTGTATAAAAAGAATTTGCAAAGAATGCGTTACGAAAAAACATATTTTGCAATTAAGAAATTATTTTTTTATGCTTTATTCATTCAAAAAAATATATTTAAATAACAGTAATTTTAAGAAATAAAATAGTAAAAAGTATTTTTTCACCTCTTAAGAAATAATAATTATCTCAAAAAATTTAAGCTCGAAGCGATAATTATGTAAGTTAATAAATATGATTGCTAATGATCTTATGTGATTTTTATAATTGCATCTTTAGTCTATTAAAAGTTTTTTTTTTTTTTTTTTTTTTTTGTAATTTTTGTTTTTAAAATTTTTAAACCAATTGCATGAATTGAGAAAATTTTATTTTATATCAATTTAAATTTATTGCATTAATGAACTTACAGTTCTTAAGTATTAATTTAAGATGAAAATGAGAGTTATTTTGATTTTAAGATTTCTTTTTATGAATTGTCATTTTCTAAATTAAAAATCACTTTACGATTTAAAAGGAAACATTTTTTATCTGTAAAGTAGTCTTTCATTTTTTCACAAAAAGCATATATTTTACGATGAAATATGTTTTTATCAGGGCTGCAGAGTCGGTGGGAAAAAATGGATGACTCCGACTCCGGCTCTTTCGCTCAAAAATGGATACGACTCCGAATCCGACTCCTCAGCCCTGGTTTTTATGCAGGCATAAGTAAAGAAAAAGAAGATGAAAACTTTTTAAGAGTTACTCTTTATATTAATTGGCTAATTCTGAATTAAATGAAAAGCACTGTTTGTTATTTATTTAATTTATAAAAGCGTAATATGGATAGATTATCCAAAAAAATGAATCATTCTTCACAACAAATAACCAAATAATATTGCTGCTGTATTAAGTTTTATCAACACTTTCTAACATAGTTCAAAATTATTTATACTCAGTTTGTCTGTCTGTCATCTGTCTATCCCTGTTCTAAATCTCGAAAATATTCTTAGATTGCTAGAAAAAATGTATATGTTATTGAGGTTTAGTACATAAAATAAATATTCGCCACTAAAAATGATGTGTTTAGCATTTATAGTTCGTTTATAGATAAGAATTCCGTTACATTATGAAAATAATCGTTTTCAGTGAATTTTATTGATATTATGATACTTAAAACATAATGAAATCACTGAAGCTCACTGTAATATGTTTCCTGTAAACATAGAATATATTTAACGGATTAGGGGACAGTCTGTTAAAAAAAGATTATTATAATAATCTTTTTTAAATCCAATAATTATTGGATGGTGTTTTTTTTTTTTCTAATTTGGTTGTATAGATATCTCATTTTACTGTGTAAATGAAAAGAAATTTCTTTTAAGAATTCAGTTATTGTTGGAAAGTGCATCATGATCTATACTTGATGAATGATGTTGCGCTCTTTTTAAATTAAAATAACTTAAATTTTGATATGAGAACAATTATTTCCAAGATAAATTATTTTTTAAAATTAAATACGAATAAGAAAATCTCGGCCATAACTGAAATTCTATATAATGTGTAAGGAACAGACGACGAAGCAGGTAACTGATCTTAGTGAAAAATGAAAAAAAAAAAAAAAAAAAAGGTAAAGGGACATCGATATAAGAGAGCGACAAAAGTTTTGAAGTATTGCAGAAAATAACTGATATTGTTATAATCAAGTCTGCGGAGACGATGGGGACAACGTAGCCCTGCTTGTAAAATGGACGACTCCGACTCCGGGAATTTTAACATATCCGACTCCGACTCTACAGCCCTGGTTATTACTATTCTTAAGAACTATTGAAGCCATTTCAATATATTTTATTTTTTTCCGTTTTATAATTCGGTCTATTTTGAGTGCTTTCAATCGTTCCGCTTAATCCATGGATAAAGGTATTTTTATGTGCGCTGCTTTCCATCGTAACTGACAGGTATTATTGTAATCTTAATGCGGAAGTATACCAATAAGATGCTTTCTAAAATCGAAAGCACTTTAAATTTTTTTCCTTATCTAAAATTCCTTTTTTTAAAAAAGGGGAGTTGCTCAAAATAACACCAAGATGCAGCCATAATAACTTTATAGTTATAGCGATTCCCATTTTAGTGAATGCATTTCTGTAAATGTTATAAAATATTTGAATAAAAGAAAATTCAGTTACATTTCTATGCTAGTATATTTTGATATATTGTTTTAAGTACGAAATTTTTATTTACCGGCACTGCATAATTTGCTCCCCTTGTGATTATTTAAATATTGGTTGAAATTCAACGGAGCTTATAAAGACAGCGCCCATGAGCCCTGGGGATCAGCGCATCCGTAATACCGAAGTCTTTAATTTCTCCTGTTCCACCATATGCAATCTATTGCGTTCTTTCATAGCAAAGACAATATATATGTGACATCGCCTCGCACGCATAGGAACATACTATATCTCACCAAACAATGGTTTTTAAATGCGACGATGAATGCAAGGATTTGCCGTTTCTACTCAAGTTCGTGTAATGTTTACTCCATGCTTTTTGTTCGTGTTTGTAAATTATCCCTACTGATCAACATAATAGCTCCAAAAGGTGTTTAATCTGCACTGAAGCTCACAAAAAGCATGTCGAGCACTTATTTATTTTTAACGAATATTTAAATATTAGATGGGACCCTCGGACTTAGCTAAGAAATCTGTGGCGAATGGTATTTCCTGAAAATTCCCCAAATCTGTAAAACTATAGCAAATAACACCTTGTGATATTATACTAATTCCAAATGTTAAAAGGTGTAATATAAAACTTTAAAACAGTAAAAATACGTTTATTTCAACTGTTGACAAGTTTCGAATCATCCTGAGTCATTTTCAAAAACAAATAAATAAAGCCATTCTAAATTTGCACGGTCTATAGCACGCCATCATTCAGTTTTTCATGTATTCTTTCATATTAAGCACGTTACATTTTTATTTTATATGGATGTTTATTTTAGTTTATTTTCATACTCATTGAGTAGCTCGAGCCATATTTTTAGTAGGTGAAATGATGCTGCATCGAAACATATTGAGTTTTTGCGCGTTACAATCTCTATGGTTCCTCTTATAATTGATGGATAGTATAGACTCATATACTTACAGACTTATAAAACGGAGCATATCGCTGATATTAAATGTAATAGAAAAACCACAGCCCTTGCAAGATTTTATCAAGAAGAAACCATGCAAGTAAATATTAATAAAAGTAAAATATTTTTCCCTTCCAGTCTAAACTGTCCTCCCATTATAAGAGAAACCATAGAGATTGTAACGCGCAAAAACTCAATATGTAACGATGCAGCATCATTTCACCTGCCAAAAATATGGCTCAAGCTACTCAATGAGTATGAAAATAAAATAAAATAAACATCCATGTAAAATAAAAATATAACGCGCTTAATATGAATGAATACGTGGAAAACTGTAAGAGGGCTTGTCATAGACCGTGCAAATTTAGAATAGCTTTATTTATTTATTTTTGAAAATGACACGGAAGGGAGTCGAAACAATTCAACAGTCAAAATAAACGTATTTTTAAGCTCTATTTTACACATTTTAGCATTTGAAATTAATATATTCCCCAATTCTTATTTTAATCTTTTTTTTATATTAGATTTTATTTTATATAAAGAAATATAGATATAGTCATAGTATTTATCTATATATTTTTTGCTGAACAAGAAATTGCTTTAAATTTCGTAAATGATGTACACTGTAAAAAATATAATGCCACTTTTCCGGTAGGAATCGGAAAAATAGTTGCCCTTATCGTACCGGAATAATCTCCAACCCAGCTCAGAATAAAATCCGTAAAATACCATTTTACTGACTATTACCTTATTTTTACGGATTTTATTCCGAGCTGGGTCGGAAATTATTCCGGTACGATAAGGGCAACTATTTTTCCCGATTCCTACCGCAAAACTGGAAGTATTTTTTTATAGTGTATGAAATATAAATATTCTATTGGAGGAGACAGATGTGGGGGCGAATAGCAATGCGGTATTTATTACTGCAGAAAATCAGAGCTCCAGCATATTTTTCGCTAGAAATTAAGTCCTGTTTACCGGTTGTTACACAGGATGGTTTCTGACTTGTGTATCTCTATTTCATGAGTAGCCATGTTGGCATTTTTAAATGAAAAAAAAATCTACGATTAAATATATTACGAAGCTTACTATTCGAAAATTGTGGCTATAAAATTCAAGAACAGTATGTAACTACCCTGTAAATATCAATTGTATGATTTAAAAAGAATATACGTACAAACAAATAAACGTTTAATTGATCTGAATTGAAAAACGCAGATAATTGCAGTCAAATGAACATTTGTAAAAAGGCAGATAAAATAAAATAAAAAATTATATTTACGATTCGGTTCTTCTTAGCCCTTTTGAGACGAGCGTCAAATACACTTCTTTCAATAAAGTTACTACAATTTCTGCAAATGGTTGTATTGATTTCAATTAATCTCTAAATGTTTTCAGTAGCTAAGAGTAAAATTAGAGTTCAAAACTACTGGTGATAGAATTCAAAGATTTTGAACACAATATATGGCAAGTATGTTAGTCTCAAAGTTGTTAAATCTGCTTATAACTTAAAGATCGTTTTCATTATAAAAACGAGATACCTATGCTTTTCAAAAATTGTTATTTCATATATTTTTTCCATTTTACACGTTATTTTTTTCAACGCTAATTGGTTTCATATTCAACTTAAGAATAAATTTATGTCATAGATCTCACAAATTTTTGTAAAATGTTTACCGTTAAAATGTTATAAAACACTTTAAAAAATTATAATTGATTCCTCTATTTATGTGCGTTGTTTTGTAAATTTCTCCTAAGCTTTCTCTTTTTGAAACCCTCTTATTAACATATATATTACTCTACGTTTTCATCATTTATTCTTATTTCAATTTCTACTATTAGTTCACACTCTCCCTATATTTATTTATTTATTTATTTATTTATTTATTTATATATCTTGTTCAAATTTTCAATTGTTAATAAAATATTTATTATTCATCCTATCAAGTTGAAATAACTTTTTTTAAACTTGTACTGGATGACAATTAATGTTAATGCAGTTTTTTCAAATATTAATTCATTAATTAAATTTAATTAATTAATTTTAATTTTACATGGGAGACAAAATGGCGGCCATTGGTTATTGAAACTATTTTTTTTTAATTAATTTAAACTTATCATTTCGGCGATGTTTTAAATAATATACATAGTGTTTTTCTTATGACCCCGATTTAACGTTTTCCCGCTTTTATCGACGTTTTTGAGCAGCCCCGTGAGAATCGTTAAATCGGGGTTCCACTGTAAATATATATATATATATATATATATATATATATATATATATAACCATTAATTAAACATAACCTGCCACCATCAAAAACCGTAAAATTATGAATTAAAGCTGTAAGTATAAAAAAAAAATACATTTAATTTATTATAAGAATTATTATGGAAGAAAAATAAGAAAGTGGACACCGACAAATAATGGAAAAGCTTATATATTGAATTACGTTGTCAAGGGCACAGAATTCAATGATATAAGCAAAATGGTTGTTTTCTGTGAGAAAAAATAAGCTAAAGCTAAAAATTATTTTCCCCTGTGCCCAAACAACCATTAAAATCAAGTGAATTGATTAAAAATTAAAACAGAATAGAAACAAATAATATGAAATGGAAAAATCAATAAAACCTATTTAAATATTTATAGGATATAAAATAGAAATAATAAACACCATACCGATTAATATTTCAGTATTTATATATATATATATATATATATATATATATATGTATGTATGTATGTATGTATATATAAAATCTTGTTTATTATACAGTTGTAATCTTCTAGCTGAGTGAATAAGTGGTGCAGGACTCGAACCAGGAACTTCTTTATTATAGTTTATTTGTTTAAGAGCTAATGTGTAACAGTATAGCTATTTTTTAAGTCAAATCATGATTTGTATTTTTCGATATCATACCCTGTGTTATGTTTGTAGTAGCCTGCTGGTATTACTTTTGCTACGAGTGTCTGTGTTATCCTAATAAGATTTTATACGTATCGCAGCCATATTTCTGCGAATGAAGGCTAATGCGAGTTTTACCGTGCTGAACAAACTAGATGATCGTATTAACATTTTTTATAACCCACTTCAAGAATTTCATTGGTTTCCAAGATAATTTCAACTAACTTAACTTGTGTACCATTAAAGGATCTTGAAGGATGCTTAATGATTCATTGTGGATTTTATCACGATAACAAAGGCATTTTTATCCCCTTGAGGGCGGTGGTATAAAAGATATACCACCTAATGTAAACAAGATTCTCACCAGAAAATTTTAACTATTTTTTATATTTTTAACTTTGGAGGAAAATCATTGAAAAATTGCTTTTTCCTTATTTAAAAATAAAATTTTTCGATTATTCCGCTGAAAATTAAATATTTAGAGACATTTTTGCTTGCCCCTCAAGGGGTAATAAGTGGTGTAACAATATCAGAATCACAAAAAAAATCCGATGAGTAATTAGTCTATGTCGAAGCAGCAGAAGTTCAGATCCGCGAAAAAATGTTTTATATATGATTCTAATTTCTTTAGATTCCAACTTTGCAAGACATCGCTAGTGACTATACAGAGTGTCCACGTGTAACCTGACCGACCTTTATTTTCGCAACCGTTGGTCCTAGATGAATAACTTTCAATTACAAAAGTGCTCAAAATCAGGTGCAGAGTTAAGATAAAAAGAATTTGAAGCGAAAAATCAATTTACTGAAGAATTGCAGAATCTAAATTTTTTATACAGTCCCCCGGTCCTATAAGTTACATTTAGTAAAATTTTCCTGTTACACTAACAAGATAGGCAAAAAAAGTGCCGTTATTATACGATTAAAATTGTCCGAGTAATAGCTGTTTAAAGTTGGAGCATATTTTTTGCTGCAAATTAAGGGTCATTCACAAATTTAGTAAAATAGAATTTCGTCAGATATATTAAAGAAATGGTTGAGAGTAAAAATAGCATTGCAATATAAATTTGAAATCTTTAATCATTTTGACATATTACTGCAAAATATATAATTTGTACTGAACATATAAGAGGATAAAAATAACAGATTTTTTGTTAAATAAAAGGAGGAAAAACAACAGCCTCAATTCTTTATAAAATGATACATATTTTAAAATGCTGTTAGACTACACTGTCGTTCAAATTTTGGGTTGTGCCATGCTTTTTAGCTTTTGAAAATTGATTCTCATGTATTTTTAGCACTGAATCCGAAAATGACCTTCATTTTAAACCATCACGTCAGGATTTTTCTCAAATCGTAAATTTCAAAGTTAAACAGCTCAAAGTTAAAACTGATCCCTCCTCCCTTCCCAACCTCATCGGCCCCCTGAGCTGTTTAGCTGTAAGAAACCCAGCATAAGCCAAAAAAATGAATAAATTATTGAATTAAATAAAATTAAACTAATTTAAAAAGTCGTGCATCTGTTTTATAGTATCAGATTTTTCGCTATTTTTTTACCTTGAAATTTACGATTTGCGAAAAATCCTGACATGATGGTTAAAAGTGAAGGTAATTTTTTTTTATTAAGCGTTAAAAAATGCATAAAACGTAATTATAAAATTTAAAAAACACAACCAACGCATGTTTATGTTATCTAATCTAAAACTCTTTCTTAAACTTGTTGACGGTAATGTATACGATTTTTTTTTTTTGTGTTATCCTCTAATATAAGTACGTATAAGATGGTAAGTGTCGAAAATCATAACAATATTACATTGTCATCGGAATTAAGTCAGTATGTAAAATTTAACTTTGATCGGACACTTGAAAGTGAGTTAAAGTTCGAGTACAAATTTTAAACCGTAAAGACGACCGTTGCAAGTTAAATAAAACCTTATGAAAATAACATAATTTTTGTTAATAGAAATTATAGCTTCAAATCCTTACAAAATAAAACATATGTTAAAATACAATTATTTTAATTAATCTGAAACTTAACTAATAAAAGTTAACTCAATTATAATAGTTTTGTACGATTTCTTTCAAAGCACAGATACCTTGAAATAAGTTTAAGTACTTTATATACGGCCGCCGAAAGCATTGGCGAAATCACCTGCTTTGAGATGCAAAAAATTGGTATAAATCATGCATTTCAAAGTTTCATAACTCGATCAATTTTAATGTTATGGATGGGACTTTTTTTTGTCTTACTTGTTAGTGTCACAGTAAATGTTTACTAAATATCACTTATAGAACCGGGGGACCGTATAAAAATTTAAATTTCGTAATTTTTTGATAAATGTTTTTCTTGACCCAAATTGCTTTAAAAATAATCGTATATCTTATTTAAGCCATTTTTGTAATTAGAAGTATACATCTAGAACCGACGGTTGTGAAAATAAAGGTCGGTCAGGTTATACGTGGACACACTGTATAACTTGAATAGTAATATCGTATCTATTATACCATACTGCCAAAGAGATACCATATCATTTATTGGTATAATATGAAGATTAATTATTTCAATAATCCTGCTATATTTCATTTCAATTCATTTTATTATTAACACTTAAAATAATTTATAAATTAATAATCACTAAGAATATTTTATCAAAAATTTCGTAGTGAATAGAAATTGAATTTTATAACAAATCGTCTTTTATATAAAATATTTATAGACAAAGACATAAAAAATAGTAATATAGAGATATTTTAAAAGAAATAATCATGTATCTCTAGCGTTAATACCTTGATGTAAAGCTTGAAAATCCTTGGTATAACTTTTTTTTTTCTCATCTTTTCCAGATACCATTGACTGTTTTGATTTTCTATCATGTTTCTTCCTGTAGTGTATGACCAGTCATTATAACACAGTTTTAGTTTATTCTTTCTGTATAATAAAACTTCACTAATTAAAATATCTATTCAAAAGTATAACATTACTACGTTTTTAGCAAAACAAAACTGATACAAGCAGCAAAAGTTGTATCAATGAAGACAAAATGCCTGTACCCCCCCCCCCCCCCCCTCTTACTCTCTTATAGTTGAAGTGTTTCATGTGAATCAATTTCTCGTAATTCAAATGATAAAGATTTCTGGATTCAGAAGTATAGGTTCATAAATATATTTAAAGAGAAAAAAATGTTATGGTGAAAGACTCATTTATCTATAACTTCGATTGTTTCGAGATTTTATTACGTAACTTGAAAACACATACCATGTGTTCTTCCATATTATAAGAATTATAAATGCTTTTTATTTCAGAGTTACAAAAACTTGTATTTCCTGTTACAGTGAAACCTCCTTGAATGGCCACCTGTGCACAGCGAAAACCTCCGAATACCGGCCATATATTTATGGAACTAAATAAGTTCCATAGCATTAACATTAGTACGAACCTCTAAATAAGGAATTCTGAACACAGGCACTCAAAAGTCACGAGGAAAAAAATTACAGCTCCTGGTACAATTTCATATTTATTTGCAAACCGAAATGTGAATCAGATCAAACAAAATTTACTTGATATGTGAACAAACAGAAAATGAAGACATTAATGATAATGGGAAATTTTACATAATATTCTTAGAACGGCAGGCATAACTAACATAAAGGCCAGCTTGTTTGTATCTCTGGTAAAACATTTGGCAGTTACTGCCATATTTGATTCCATACAGCAAATAGTGGAAGATAGAACAGGGGAAAAGGGAATAGATAATACAATCATCCAAAATTTACAGTATTAACACATATACAGAATATTTGAAGAACCTTCGTGAAATCCAAAATTTCTCATTAAATCATAATGATGATGAGTTGTATAGTAAATCAAGTCATATTATTTTTGTTTGGAGAAAGACATTTGCAGCAAAAAAAAAAAAAAAAAAAAAAAAAAAAGCAACTGGGAATCACTGATTTTCATATTACACTAAAACAATGATGATTAATTAAAATGACTGTGTGTATTTCTATTTAAATTTATGTAATTTTTATTTTTTTTAATGAAACCTCTGAATAACACCCACCTCTGAAGAGCGGTCACTTTTAACCGGTCCCACGAGTAATCGTTATTCAGAGGTTACACTGTACTATGAACTGCAGTTTGTAAACACTAATTCCTGAATTACGTACTTCAAATGATACAATTAATCTGAAATAATATGTTGAAAACAAAACCAAAATTTCCTAAAAAGTTCATAATGGCTTATTTCTAAATTTCTCTTTTTTCAAAAATATATTAAATTGAAAAATAAAATATAAAGCAAGCATTATTAGACATCTGCTGAAGTTCATTATTATCTTAACAAGTTTGTGTTTTGATACTTACAATAACATAATTAATACTTTTATTATTCCATGAACAGATATGTAAAATTTAATCAAAATATTATACATATTACTGAAGGAAATAAATAAAACTACAAAAACGCCTTTAAGAATTACCAAGATAACTGCTATCCGAAATCTAATTTAGAGAAATTGAGGGAAAGCAATTTAGTGCATATTGTACCTTCGTCTAACGCCAACACTTAGTTCAAAATTAATGTGACCGTTGCTATAATTTTTTTAAAGTAATTTTTTTATCCTTAAAAAAAAGATCTTTTTTTCCGATAATCATTTTATTATTTTTTATATCGTTTAGTTCTACTTAATCGATAAGCTGAAAAATAGTTAAAGTAATACTCAAATAATGATAACGTTTGTGTGACTTAATAAAATCATAATAAATATATTTTTGGCTTCCTATTTTTAAATCATATTATATTTATTGAATCACCAGTGTTTAATAATAAAGCTTGTTCTAATGTTATTTTTAATATGAAAAAAAAAAAACTCAACTTCACGTCTTAATATCTAAAACTTAAAGATTTATTTTTTTCTTTTGATAATTAGACAAAAAATTCACACAAATCATCTGAAAAAAAATCTCTATTTATAATCTGTATTTGGAAATTGTTTAAAAAAATGTAGGCAACATAAATACATACTAATTTAAAAATATAACTAATTACTGAAGTAATAATTTCTCTGAAAATTATAAGATTGAATGATGAAAATAAAAAAAGCAACAAATTTAGCCAAACTCAGAAATGTAGCATTATCAAAAGTAGCTGCAATATGTAAAGTTTTTACTATATTCTTAGTTCTATTACTTGAATAAATATTGTATTTCAACAAAAATATTTTCATTAAATAAGGAAAAACGCAGTGAAATTGAAGAATTCTCCTAAGGGGTAATGTAAGCTAAATTTAACCAAAATATCCATTTTTAATTTTTTATATCATTAAATAGTTTAAACTTTTATCTTTTCAACTATGTATACCACATGTTTATATTAAAAAAAGTGTTGAATTTTTGCATTCTTTCTAAGAGCACTTCACAGCAGTGGGCTACTTTTTTAAAATTCAGATTTCTTGATTGGCGCCACTTTTCTGAAGTGGTAAAATTTCCATTGTTTTCGCCCTAATTACTATGTTATTAAATAAGGCGATTTTTTTCTATTTCGGAAAAGTGGTGTCAATCAAGAAATCAGAATTTTAAAAAAGTAATCACTGGCAACACTGCTTAACGGCTTTGACTTTTTCTCAAAACTTCGATTTTTCATCGTTTGTGTTCCTTATTTTCATTATCTATTAAACTTAAGAACTCAGATTTTTATAAATGCTTATATTATGTTACAGTGAATACTTTAACACAGGGATTTAATGATTTGTTGAGAATTATTTATTTTAGGCAGTGAAATCTTACCAAAAATACTAATTTAAAAATATCTTTCAATAAATAATTAATAATTAATTTTCAGTTTCTCTTAGAAAGAGAATGGTCCGTTAAAACACGTAAAACATGTTATTCAAACTACTCTAAAAAATCTAGACCTCTATCTTTCACCATTTCTGAGAAAAAGGTACATAAAGTTGGTGCATTTTACCATGGCCGAGATAGAGCTTACCCAGTCCCTTAAAATCGAATTAGGAATCTAAATTGGTTATTCAACTACTGAAATGCAAGATTAACATAACCAGTTTCAAAGACTGATAATAGTTAAGTTGGTTTATTGAATAGTTTTATTATCTCATGGATGAATATAAAATTTAATCAAAATATTATTCATATAACCGAAGACAAAGAAATAAAGCTGCAATTTTCCTTCAAAAATCACCGACGTAAATGCTACCCGAAATCTAATTTCGACAAATTCTGGGAAATCAATTTAATGAATATACTACCTTCATTATACGTCAACATTTAGTTTGCGACTAAAATGCCTGTCGCCTTAATATTAAATTTTTTCTATTGAAGATTCTTATTATTCTGAAAGTAAGGTCGTTTTTTATGTCGTAATCATCGTAATGTTTCTTGATGTGGTTTAGTTAGATGACTTCCCTCCTTAATCGAAATGTTTAAGATAGTTACAGCAAAAATAAATAAAGTTAAATAAACTATGAGCACATTTGCTTAAGTTAATAAAATAAGAATAACGAAACATGTTTTCAAGTCTTCTATTGTTTATTGAACCAATACTTAAAAATGCTTGTTTTACTTTAATTAAATATGAAAAGCAAACACTTAATTCATATTACGTAAATAGTATAATGAGGTGTAATAAATAATGTATTATATTTATTTATTTATAATTCCGTTTGAGTAATTAGAAAAATTACCCTTTTTAGTGTTACGCTAATTTCTACGATATATTACTAGTTATTTTGTCAGAAGGATAAAATGCTTTTAAAGAAATGGAACAAAAATTTTATGTGTTAAAAACATAATATTCTTAACTTAAATTTATAATAATAAGGAAAGAAGTTTGTGTGTGTGTGATTTTGTCTGTCGACAGCGTTATGAAGAGTCCGCTGCACGTAGAGGAACAAAATTGGGTAGATAAATATCTCTATATGTGTAGTTTTGCACCTCAAAGTCCGATTATGGATTTTTTTATTAGAGTTTTGGAAATTTATTTTTGTGCGATTTTTTTTTTTTTTTTTTTTTTTTTTTTTTTTTTTTTTTTTTTGCGTTTTGAAGCGGATTTCTACATTAATAAAATTAATCCGGTTTCTATATATTAGAACAATATAGTAAATTTTTTCCTCTTTTCAATCACGTTTATTTCATAAAGACAGCCTGTAATTAATCCAAATGTTAATTTAAAAAATCATCAAAAAAATAATTTATTTTTCTGAAACGACAAAAGAATGGCCCAGCTACTGGACTTCATTTTCCGAGTGAAAATGAATGATAATGACAATTCATTAGTTTGTTAAAATAAAGAAAATTGTTAAAGATTTCGATTTGAAAATTTCATTGCAAATGTAGAGTTTTTTTTTTTTTTTTTTTTTTTTTTTTTTGTAAAAATGGGTCTGTAATTTTTCTTAATTTTTGCAAAAAAAACTGTCGGCGACGGTACTAAAAATTGAAGAAATAACCAGACATTCATTAAAAATTAAACTAAAAAGATATCTGTTCCCGCAGATACATTTACATGTACTTAAAATTAATTTTTTATTTCGTATTATAGCGTAAACGAGAAAAATTGGGGAATGACTGTAATTAGTTGGCAGTTTCATATTTTTCTATAACGCTATCTTCTTGGTTCAGGAAAAATGCAAACATATGTAGATTGTAGGTGTAGCTACATTCATAATGTGATGCATTTATATTTTGTATTTCTCGTGCACCAACATTATAGCGTTACTAGGGGGCTCTGCCCCCTGCAAGCTACGCTCGCCAACCCCCGTTCAGACACTGTAGAATCTAAAAGCACGCTAATCTGATTGGTTTTAAAAAGATTAGAGAAAATTGAATTATAATGAAAAAACCCGTAGCGATCTCCCTGTAAACAGGTTTCCATTCAATTCCCTTTGATTGCAAAAATTTAAGGTAGAATCAGTTGCTGTTAAGACATCCAATGGTTGTTTTCGTGTTTGGTTAAAGAAGATTTACATAATACAATTTACTACAATTACTAAAATTTGCTGCTTTAACCCCTTCAAGGGCGGTGGTTCCTTTTTGGACCACTTAATTTTAATTCTTAAATGCCACATTAGAATCAGAATATTGAGATGAAAATTTGCCTTTTATTAAGTAAGTGAACGAAATCATTTTTGTATTTCGAAATTTGTTTGTAAATTCTGGTGCCATTCACTGATTTCAAGATTTTACGAATAGAAGTGCCTTGTCTGTGAAAGGGTTAAACGCATATTAATGTATTTATTATTTTAAAGTTTCCTTTCCCTTTCAATATTCACGTGTAAATACAATTTTCAGGACATAATTTTCAATATTTTCCTACCTTTAACACGTACTCATTTAATAGTAATTTTAAAGTTTTTTTTTTTTTTTGTCTGTTTTAAATAGTCACGTGAAAATAAATTTTTAATCGTTAGGATATATTATTCTTTGCGCTGTTTTTTAAAATTGAAAACAATCTCTACAATAATAGCCTAAGTCATGTGACTATCATCAACAGCTCCAGGCTCCTTCGCTTTTTATATTCCAGGCGGCCATTTTGGTACTTTAATGTTAGCCAGCCACATGTGTGATAAGTCGCCGAATATTATTCTATCCCCATTATTTCGTTTATATTATAATAATCCAAGTCATGTAACTGCCATAAACAACAGGCTGATTCCTTCGCTTTTCATAAGAAAGGATTCCATTTTGATTAAAGAATCCAAATTATTTTTTCGAATAAAACTACATAAAAGTTGCCATGATCACAAAGAATTCCTGGTACTTTTATGTTAGCCGTGTGAAAATCTCGCCAATAGCTTTTTTTTAACTCGCCAGTTAGCATTTTTTTATTTTTCGAGTGGTAAATTAAAACGGTGCTGTTTGGTTATCCCATCTACCAAAAATCTGTCGCCAAACTATAAGATTAAATGCCAATAAGGGTTGATCGTAAATGTCACATTCACTTGACTTTAAGGAAGTTACACATGTTCACGCCATCAAGTGATTTTTATTTCGACGTTTTAATTGTATTTTTATTAATGTTATACTAATTTATTTGTTCTTTTGTTACTTAAAATAAAAAAATATGTCAATTTGTATAATTTGGCTATTTATATAATTTGGCGAAATTGGTCGACGGGAGAAGTAATAACATTACAACGTTGCATTGAAGTGGAAATTAAATCTCATGATTTGTTGCATTGTCACATACGCACCGGGTATGGCGTGATTTTTTTTACGACAATTTGGCGAAAACCTCGTTTTCAAATACCTGTTACATATGTATTTTTAAATTATTTTCTGTTATATTTAAAATGAAAGAACAATAAATAAAAAAAAAATAATTAATTAATAACTATACAACAAAACAATTTATAACATTTTTTGTAAATAAAAAGAAAATAAATTCAAATGAACATTTATTAATAAATAAGCAACAATAGCCGGGTTACCATGTCAGGCAAAATAACGCCCTTTTGGCGCCAATTAGGTACCCCGTTGCGTATATGACATATGTGTCTAATATTTTTCGTTTCGTTTCGTTTAAAAAAAAGAATGAAGTAAAAGCCATTTATTTTAAAGGTTTCAATTTTAAATGAAAGTTTTGTATTAAATAAAATGATAATGAAATACAAATTGAATTCTGAATAAAAGTAACATGATGCATTTCTTAGCATACATTTAAGGGAGGATAAACTGGTCGCCAAATTAATTTAAAATAACCTTTTCTAAAATATGAAAAAAAATATCTGTTATGATTAAAATTTGAGTTGCCATCATTAGAAAAAAAGTATTTAAAATTACAAAAAAATTAATATTTCGAAAACTAATTCTAATTTTAAAATTCTAATACCAGTTTTGAGATCTGTGGACCAGTACGGATTTTTGGTGTTAATTTCATCGCAAAGTATTCCATATTTTAGGAGAAATCACCGTGAAACGTAATTAGTTGTTTAATCAGTCGTTTCATAGAATCGTTACATAAATTCGTTTCAATTCGATTCATTAGGATTTTATATATATAGGGTAGATAAAAAATGAATGAAACGAATAAAGAAATAAAAATAGAATAATTGAAATATAGACAAAAATAAAACAAATACTAGTAACCAATTATCCCCGTTTACACTATATTTATTTTTAGCTCACTATTTTATACAGATTTCAATTCTGCAAGCAAAAATGTATATATATATATATATGTGTGTGTGTGTGTGTAGCTATAAACAATCAAGTAGGTAACTGAAAAAAATCCAGAAAATACTAAGATAAACGGATGTTAAATTAAAGATGTAATATAAATGAAAAATAATAAAGAAATTTAAGGGGGTCTGGGACACAAACATCTTCAAATTTTCTAAAAAATATTTATTGTATTAAAACTTTCCCTGTTTTTTTAGAGCTTTAAATGACATTTAAATCATGTTTCTATCTTAATTAGAACAGAAATATAAATTATTTCGTTTTTGTTTTTATTTTTGTTTTCAAAATCTAGCTTACAAGCAAGGGTTCTTATAGAAACGACTTTTGTGAAAATGTGTTTTCTTCATGATGGGTTTTTTCACTATTTCCCGTATTTAAATTTTTATAAGTCAAGAACCGTTAAAGAACTTTGTTCAAACTTGGAATATGTCTTTTTTAATTGTTTTACTTTAATTTTAATTCAGCAAATTAAAAAAAAATATATTTAATTTTGAAATTATTATTTTTTAAGTTACATCATTTTTTTCATTTAAATATTTTTCTTTTTTGAAATTAATACATTTAAAAATACTAAATCAAAATTAAAACTCATATATTTCTGTTTATTTAAATGAAAAATGTGAAATTCTACAAATAATATTTCCAGTTATAACGATTTTAGATTACTCTACTTTTTTAATAAATCTTAAATTTTAATTAAAAAAATATGAGAAGTTTTATTATGTGATTTTGCTACAAATGATATGGTTAACAATCACAAAAAATTCAAATTTTTTATTCAATAAACAAAAATTATTTAAAAATTTATCCCGAATCCCCTTAAGAGCAATAATACTTGTGTTTTTTCTTTGTGAATGACAAGTTTTTCTACAATAAACAAAAACGAAGGATCGTTCATTATGCATACATTATGAAATACTCTCCAAATCTATGAGAATATTCTTAAGATATTTTATTTTCACGCACAATGATATCTAAATAAATTATTTAAAACGATCGCATAATACAGTAAACATCCGTTTTAAGCAAATGTTCTCCATAGCCGTTAACGCGTGCCTATTCTTTTGTGGAGCCTTGTATATGATGTAGAGAGTTAATACACGTCACATAATACATAATTTTTTTTTAAAATATACTACTAGTACTATACTACTAGTACTATACTACTAAATATATACTAGTTTTTTTAAAAATATACTACAGATGAATACGCACGTCCATAATTTAATTCTCATACCTAGTCCTCTAACCAAATTCGTTTCAATCTCAGCAAACGTATGATAAATTCGACGCACTACCATGATCTATTGAAGTCATGTTAAAATGTACCCAGTAATGATTATGAATTTCATACTTTTTCAAGTATGGTAATATTAAAATATTTTGGAAAGAATTAGTCTCTATATGTCATAACGTAATGCAATTATTTTGTGTGCTTGTGTAAAGAAACTATAAAATACATTATTTTTCTATATTCTGTGGAGAAAATTCGAAGTCCAATTCAGTAAAACATGTCATTTTCAATACATATGAACTATCCAAACATTAGTATAAGTCACAGCAAACAATATTTCCCCTTAGACCATAATATAAGGAATTATTTTGGGCCACCTTTGTATAGTAACTATACCAGCAACACACTTCACTTTCAATAGCGAACGTACTATAGTAAACAGCAATAAAATATGTAAATAGCGTGGTAATAAAGGTGTATTTACGAGAGATAGATCGCGGACATACACACAGGTAGCAGACGGTGGACAAAAAAACCGAGGTCATAAACACTTTTCAACTACGTTAAACAGTGTGAAAAATAAGTGCCATATTCTGCAATATCAATGAACATTAGAAGATTTTTTTATTTCCTGTTTTACAAATCTAAAATTTATTTCAAGCTATTGTTAGATATTTGCAAATCAGGCCTCATGTCAGATTTACATTATATCTTTTAAACATTATCATCATCAGTCGTGATGTCGCCTGTAGGAGATACAAACAACGGTCTTTAAATTAGTTGAAATTCTTCTAGAATTGTTAAAGTTACATCTAGATCTTTTTAATAATTGCGTGCATATCATAAGAATTGATTTATAGACTGATACATCTTTGGAGCTATTTTACACCTATTTTAAACTGTTTTTTCTAGTCTCACGTAATATTTGTCTCAGGACTAACAATGTTATACTGTACAGAAACATTTCTGAGTATATAACATTTCTGAGTCTGAAACATATAGAGTTTAATATGCATCCAAACTAATTTTATATCGTTATATAATTATTTTCTATGCACTAACTTTATAAACACTTAAACTGTGTGATTAAAAAAATGACAGATATAAATCCTGAAAGAGAAAAAAAAAAAACGTTTGAATAAACATTCCACAAAATCTAAGACAAACAACTTTGATTAAAAAACATTCAATAAAAAGAAAGAGCAAAAAATATTTACGACTCAATTCTCCCTATCTTAAGTAATTACTTTGGAAATTTAATGTAAACAACATAGTTACAAACGCATTCCAATTTAATTCATTGAAGTATTTTAATTTCTTTGACAGTTTTCTTCAGTTTAAATTAACTGGAATTTGAAATACTCATTGATCTTTCTTTAACTATGCATATTTTGTGTCGAAACTCTTGAATATTCATTGCGGACTGTTTTATTATTCACAGAAGCGCACTAAAGATTACAGTTCGGTAAGTTAAAATTTGATAGGTTTAGACAATGAAACAAATAAAACATTAGAATAAAATATATAGAAGATCCAAAACAAACTATAATATTGATTTTAAGATTTGAAATAGAGAAGAATAAAAAAATATTTAATATTCTAATCTCGCTCTGTTAGAAAATCATTTTATTTTAGGAGATATATATATTACAATATAAGCAAATCGTAAGTATGTCTGTGTGTGTATGTAAATTTTATATAAAAATGGCTCTAACGATTTTGACTAAATTTTGAAGTTTTGGGGTAAGGGAAGACTATTGGACTAGGCCACATGTACGAAAATATTCGATTAGTGGACCATTTTGAGGTCATTACTGGTCAATGCATTTCAATGGAATGAAGGTTAATAGAGTTATTAAGTTGTTGAACAAATGGCAATAAAAAAGTTGTCAACATCGTGCCAAATTTGACGGCGTTTGGCGAAATACTAGGGAGAGTGGCGAGATTTGGCAGGAAAATAGACTTTCAAGACTACCAATTACAAACACATGCTTGGCGCCAAATTAAAGATTGCCGACAATTTTGGGGATATTTGGCGACATTTTTGTGACATTTGGTGAAAAAATTGGTTTTCAGAATCTGAAGGAACTTTCTATAAACTTCCAATAGAAGTCGAGATACATGATTAAACCAATTTTTATAGTAATAATACAGCAGAAATTTATTGTTACATAGAATTGAACACGAAGATGATTTTAACCGAGCTACGTTCGGTCATCTCCGGTGGTGAAGGGATAAATGTGCATTCACGCATATTTAAACTGATTATAATATATTTATTTTTTATGGAGTAATTTTAAAATTATTTCAGTTTTACAAAAAAAAAAAAAAGATAGATAATGAAACGGCAGTGTTCGAAGGAAAACGAATTCTGATTCAAGTGTGAAAAAAAAAAGAAGCTTACAAAGAAAACATCTACATTATCATAATTTATAATAATATAATTTGACCATATAAATAAATGAATAATACAAAAAAATACATTTAAACATAGTTAAAATGTGTTGTATTAAAAATTTTTAACTTCATGTACCGAGGGATTACAAGTAAATAAAATATGTGGAATGAAACAACCATCGCTATTTTTATCTGTTTCTTGATACTTCTTAACAAGAGGTATCAACAGAGGAATATGTCGTTCCATGCTTATTCTTCAACGTTAATTATATCTACAGCTCCAATTCAAAAAATTAGAACAATTCATTTCATTTGTATTTAGAATTGCATTTAGCTTTATTTCAGTGTATTTCAGTTGAAAAAGAACAACGGTTGATGCTTTAATAAATTTGCATGTTAGTAAAACAAAAAATTACAAAATGTAAAAGGTTAAATTTTGAGTGAATATTGTATTTTTTAAAAAATATTTTTATTATTTAAAATATCTGAATACTAAAATAGGTGGTTCAAAAAATTAGAGTACTTATGAATTTTCTTGATTCGTTAAGAAGGTTTCATAAATTAAGCATAAAATTAGCTTCTGTAAAACTTCTTCTGAAGTTATAAAAACGCTTTGCATTACCATTGCTTTCATTTTGTGTAAAACATGGGTCGTTCGTCCGACATAACGGAGTTTACATCGAATTATTTATTTGCATAAAGAAGGTCGTAATCAGCAACATACCGCCAGTTACTTAAAATGTTCTCAACCAAATGTTAGTAGAGCTAGAAAGCAGTATTTTAACGATGGACATTTTGAAAACAAGCATTTGAATAGAGGCCGAAAGCCAAAAACTATTCAGAGAGATAAAAGAAAGTAAAATAGTCTAAAACACCATTTTAGAAGTGTAAGATATTTGCATCGAAAGTGAAAAGAACACGGTTTTGATGTGAGTAAATGTACAACACCAAGACGTCTCCATAAATTTGGATTTCAATCTCGTGTACCAAAGATAAAGGCCCTCATGACTATTAAATAGAAAAGGGAGAGAGTAAAGTGGTACAAAAAAGGCTTTTATGGGGCCTTAAAAATATATTGTTTAGTGATGGGATTGTGTTTTGTGTAACATATGGTGATCAAGGTGTTCGTGTATGACGAATGAAGCAAGAAGCATATGACATGAAAATAGCCATGAAACGATTAGTGAAATTTGCACTTAGTGTAATGGTATGTGCTTGCATGACTGCAGATGGACCTGGAAGGCTATGTTTCTTTAACGAAAGGATTAATTCTGCGGTATATCAAAAAATCCTTGAGTATTTCATGATACCATCGTTGAAAGATCTGTGTGGTGACAATTTTATTTTCCATCATGATTTAGCACTTTCACACAGGTCAGTGTCCACAAGAACAGGCTTAGCCAACAAAAATTAACTTTACTCGGCCGGCTAATTCGCCTGATTTAAATAAAATAGAGAATTTGTGGGGAATAATGAAGAAAACACTGCAAGATATTCTGTCAAAAAAAAAAAAAAGAAAAAAAAAAGTTGAGCCTTTTTCCTGAATAAAGTCAACGTAGTCATGTCTGGACAGAAAACATCGTGAACCACTTATAGCTAGCTTAGCAAAACTAGTCCGTGCTGTTAAAAAATTTAAAGGTGCTGCTACAAAATATTAAAAAGTAAATATTTTTCCTTTCTTTTCAAAACACGCATTATTTGCAATGAATTGTTTTAATATTTTGAACCACGTAAATGGTTATTCTAATAGTTTGATTTTTCCCAAGTGTGAATAATTATTTAAATTTTTGTATTATTTCATTTAATTTTTATGCTAAAAGATTCTACAAACTATGTAGATCCTTACAATATTAAGTTTTATCCTGTATTATTTTTTGTATAAAGCGACACATAAAAAACTTTTTTTCGCAATTCCTTTTTTTATTATTAATCTGATTTTTTGACTTGGAGCTGTAAATCTATTCTAAATAAAACTTAGTTTTAAATTCTAAATTAGCTATTTTTTATATTGTTGAAATCGATATCTATGATGGAATCTTCGTTGGGTCTGACTATCGCAGTAGTAGAGTTATCTATTTTATATGTGTTTTTCTGTTCGTAAATTCCTTCTGTAATTTCGCGGGACATATCCCCTCCCTCATGGACATAATTAATCTTATAATTTCCTCCTTTTTCGATGATTTACATTTTCTCATACGTTTTAAATTTGATCTATTTGCGTATTTAAGGTAAACTTCTTTGATCCAGGTTTAAACTTCACATATAATCTGCTCATAAATGACATTCTATTTGTGCTAACTTATGAAATTTCTGTGTTTTTTACAAATAAATTGTCTTACAATCGTTTTTTGAAATTAATTACGTTCACTACAATTTTTTCTGATAAATTGATTTCTTTATTTAAAAGTATTTCATTTGAATAGATTTTAAAAGCTCTGAAGCTATAAGTATTAATTACAGCTATTTATATGCGAATCGTTAATACGTTTTATCTTCTTATTGAACATTGATCTCCATAATTCGATGTGGAGAATTGTAGCTAATATTTTACTTTTAAATCTAAAATACATATGGTTTGTTTTACCGAAAATTTATTATAAGAATCGAAACTGTAAATCTTTATGAAATATTAATTTTATAATTATATAATTTAAATAGTTTTTATTCTCATAAAAAAGACACGATCCACATACCTTACCAAAAGTTTAGTTATCATATAAGATAATGTTAATTTTTAGTTTTAAGAATCTTTGTTTCCATTCTATCACTGAGTTTGAAACGGGGAATACTGCTGAAACACCTTTGATTTGTTTATAACCTTGGTTAGTAAATCTAAAGAATCTCAGATAAATGCAGATTATTTAACCTTTTTAAGTGTTGTACATATTATATTCATCATAAAAAACAGCAATTATATTGTTAATTATATAAATTATTTCAGCATTATCAATAGAAGAATATAAATTCATTTCATTGAAACTTACCATAAAATCATGAATATAAATAATAAGGAAACTAACTTTATCGTAAATTATAAAAAAAAGGTGTTTCCTCTATCATTATGTTCTACTGGTTAACATGCACCGAAGAAAATACAACAATGTAAAAAAAATAGTTTCATCCGTATTTCTGCCATTGTAAAATCTTGATTTAATATGAAAACCAATGGACGCAGTTAGAGGTTTTTCGCGATTTCCCAAAATTTTATTTTCTGGATAAGGCGAATTTTGAAACTCACGTTCTTAAATCATCGTCTGGTATTTCTATCTATTAACTTCATCAGTTTATTAGTAAACTGATAAGTTGAGGTAATTGCCAAATTTAAGTCAACGTATCGTTAAAACTATAAATATATATAGATATAGTGCTTGCTACAAAGTGTTGATTTTTCGTAATGCGGTACTCGCAACATTCAATTGTGAAAAATGTAGCACGTTACACTACAAAATACTGAAAAAATACGACTACAGTTTTTCTATTTGTAGCGCGTTACGTCCAACTCTGGCCCTCTCATTTTCTTTCTAATCTTTTTATTATTCTTCTTTTTCAAAATGTAAAATACACGTTATTTCGCATAGGTTTGCTGTCAGATGGACAATTTCTACTTTTTATCTACGAACCGCTTCACTGAAACTTACCGATCACTAAATTACATGTTAAGGGGTCTCAGGACTCTTAAGGGTCTCAGGACTCTTAAAGCTTTAAAATTTTCGAAATTTTAATTTTTTTAGACGTTAAACTCCTATCTTTTCTGAACATTTTGATGTAATTTTTTCCTTGAAATTCCTATTAGAACTGAATTTATGGCTTTTACATTTATACACGTTCAATAGCTGAAGCGTCATTTCGGAAACTTTGAAGCCATTTTTCTCCAAATGACGTTTTTGGGCATAACGCGCACGATATATCAAAAACTTATGAATATTTTTTCATGAAATTTTCAAAACATATTTTTCATGTTAGTCTGTATAAACTGAACCTAAAATTTCCTTTTTATTGTTCAAAACAATATTTTTTAGGTGATTATACTGTTGAAATTTTCTTAATTTTGCATTAGCTAAATAAAACTATGTATTAAAAATATAAAAAAACTTTAAATACAAATTTATTTAGGTTCAGGGTAATTATTACAATCTGAAGTATAAGTAGGTACCAAAATTTTCATTCTAGTTGCAACACTTATCTTGTAATAGTGCGCGTAAGCTGTTATGCCAATTTTTTGCTCGAAAAACGTCTAACAGTTTGGAGCCCCCTGTAAATGCTAATTCTGCATCTTAAAATTTTTTAAATACATGAAATGAAAGAACATACTTATATATTATATTCCGATTAAAATTGTGTCTTAAAATCAAATACATTTTAAGATATTAAATGTTCAATATGGTCTTTTTTTTCTTTTTTTCCAATTTTAAGAGTCCTGAGACCCCTTAAAGCTTCAAAACTTTCGAAATTTCAATTTGTTTAGATATTAAACTCTTATCTTTTCTGAAAATTTGGATGTCATTTTCCCCTTGAAAATCCCATCAAAGCAGAAGTTATGGCTTCTAGAATTATACCTGCCCAATAGCTGAAGCGGTGTTTCAGAAACTTCGAAGTCATTTTTCTCTAAATGACGTTTTTGGTCTTAACGCAAACGATATCTCCAAAAAAAATTTCAAGAAATTTTCAAAACGTATGTTTCATTCTAGTTTGTATAAACGGAATGTAAAATGTACTTTTTAATGTTCAAAAAATTATTTTTAGGTGATTATACTGTTGAAAATTTCAAAATTTTGCATTAGCTAAACACAACATCGTATTAAAAATTTAAAAATGCTTTAATTGCAAATTTATTTAGATTCAGGTACATTATTGCAATCTTAAGTATAAGTAGCCACCAAAATTTTCATTCTAGTTTCAAAATGTATTCTATAATCCTGCGAGTAAGCTGTTATATCTATTTTCTGCTCGTCAGATCTCTGATAGTTTGGAGCCCCCTATAATGCTAATTCTAAATCTTGCAATTTTTTAAATGCACGAAATAAAAGAACATACTTATACCTTTCATTCCAATTAAAATTGTGTTTTAAAATCATATACATTTTAAGATATTAAATGTTGAAAATCGTCTTTTTAGTTTTTGCTTTTTTCCATATTTAAGATTCCTAAATATATGTGCAAACTTAAAATTTCGATTACTCATATATATATCCTAATATTATTGTCGAATTACGACCAGGGAGTAGATGTGAGATTCCAACGATCTGCGTTTCTAAAAAGTTGTCTCTTTAAATTTCAAGTTTTTAAAAATCATCTATAAACTTTGAAATTTTATTATCTTCTTTAAACTACTTAAAATTTAAGGAGACAATAAAAAAAAAAAAAAAAAAAAAAAAAAAAAACTCACCTAGTTGGCATTTGACGTGTTATTTATTACGAGTAGTTTAAGTGTTTAAAATTACAAGAAAATATAAATTAAAAATAAAACGCAGCATAAGTTTAAACTAAAATTCCGAAACATGATTTAAAATCACATTAACAGATCTAACTGAAAATTCAAGGATATCTAAAAAAGAATATCGACTGAAAAACGTGTAACGAGGGGAAAAAACGAATTATATTTACGACATATCTTTTTCTACATGTGTATGTGTGCGTGTCAAAGAACTATTTTTTGATTTGAATTTATACCGGAAAGTTACAATAGCATTTAGTTTTAATTTATTTAAGTATTTTTTTTTAATTGAAACAACATTTTCTATGTTTTGAAAAGAATAAAATTAAAAATAAAAATGTTTATTGTTTTTTCTTTAATTTTCCATTTTTAGATTACACGTAATGAATATTCAAGATTTTCAAGATGATCAATTTTTAGGCCCCATGTTTTTAACACGTTTTCTGAACAAATCAAGAATTTGTATTGTATGCATTTTAATCAAAATTTACATAATAAAAGCTTAATTTAAGTTGTCATTTTTTTCCAATATATTCTCCTGATTTCATTTGAAAAAATGTTTCTTGGAGGAATTTCCATTAAGAGATATCATAACCATAGATTACTATGTACTTTCTGAAATTTTAATCACTTTCCAACAATACTGCAAAATGTTTATAAAGTCGGTTTTTCTGCCTTTCAGTCCGACTGTCCACTCTCGTATATATTCTAGAATTGTCATGTTACATGTGTAAGTTATTAAAGTTTAATGCAGAATGTTATGTACTGAAAATGAAGTGTGTAGCCTTTTGTAAATCGTTTACATGAACATGCAAAAGATTTACGTTACATTATGGTCTATGGGAAAAATCATTTGTGGTGCATATTATCCATGTTATGATATTTGAAATAGAGTAAGTTTCATATGAATCTCAGAGGTGCACCACAAGATGCATTCTGAGGTGAAAAAAATAAGTAGCATTTATAGTTCGTTTGCAGGGAAGTAGAAAAGAACTCCATTACATTTTGCTCTATGGGGAAAATCGTTTGCATATATTAATTATATTATTATTAAATATATTATATACATAACATATCATTAATTATATTATGATGCTTCAAACATATTAAATCTGAAACGAAGAACTGAGGTGCGCTACAACATGTTTTTGGCAAAGATGTCATATAGGCACCGGTTTGGCGCGGTTTTATTGTACGTCAATTTGCCAAACACCTCGTTTATGAATACCAGTTACATATACCGTGCTATATTAGTACGTTATTTTTTTTTTTCAGTATGAAAATAAAATAAAGTGATAAACGGAAATTTTTCTATTACTTTAAAAAGGAAATAACAATAAATAAACGATAGTTTAAATTATAACTAATAGAACAGAACAATTTATATAATTTTTTAAAAAATATATAAACAACAGCTCAAACAATAAATAAACAGTTATAAACATAAATATCACGATAAATATCAATATATTTAATAAAACGATCTGAACTACTAAGTTGCTATACCAAGCAAACCACGCAAATGTTGCCAATATACCACGTCAAGCAAAATAACGCCATTTTGGTGCCAATTACATAAATTGTTCCTGGTGCGTATATGACACATGTGCCATGTTTTATATAGATTATGAGGTGTATACCATATATCGTTCATTTACAGAGTCAGACAAAAAAAATTCCGTTATGGGACTGACTATTACCGATAATTGCTGGAAATGCGTTATCCTGTGTGCTATGCATTTTTAGTGTACTACGTGGTGTGTATGAAATATATGGTTCTTATACAGCGCTGCACAATCGATTTCATGCATCACGTATGGACAGCAGTTGCTGAAAATGCAATTTTGATGCGTTTTTTGTTTTTTAAATTGCTGCAATTTATGGTATACGAAAATGAAATTTCTAAACAATATGCTGTAGCAATTAGAAAATGTTTCATAATAAACATCTGAGGAAATATTTTTCTCTCTTGTTAATTTTAGATTAAACAATAACATTTTACATTTTACTAGAAAAGAAATTCCCGTATCATAAAATACTTAAATTTTAAGTACAAAAGAAATATAACCTAAAATCAAGGAATCTGATTAGATAATATCCAGAACTATACAATTCAAAATTATTTTTTGTAGAACTAGGGGGCTCTGCCCCCTACGAGCTACGCTCGCCAACCCCTGTTCAGGCACACCAAAATCCAAAAAGCACGCTAATTTGATCGGCTTTAAAAATATTGAATTAAAATTTAAAAAAACAGTAGCGATCTCTCTGTAAACGGGTTTTCATTCGTTTTTCTTGGATTGGGGATTTTTAAGACCAAATCTGCTGCTGTTAAGAGATACAATGGTGGTTTTCGTATTTAATTAAAAAAATAGTTAAACATTTGAAAATAAGCTAATGTAAAATGAATTAAGTAAACAGCGTCATTGTCTCCCGGTATTTTTTAACAGCACTATAAGATAGTTCTTTTAAATAATTCATTTTAAATGTATCATTTTAAATCTGACGTAATTTACACCAAAGTTTTATTTTTCTTATTAATATTCACGTGAAAATACTTTTGTTGTTAGAAGGAAATATTATTTGCGCTGTCTTCGAATTCACGATAATAGTTGAAAAGATTATCTCAAAATATCTCGCGCAAATATATTTTTCAATTTAAATTGTTTTGCTATATTTTTTTTTCCATTTTAAATATGACGTAATTTCCTCAAATTACAAGTTTTAACGCATAATAATGATTTTTTTTTATTTTAAGATTTTGTTTCTCTTTTAAAATTCAAGTGCAAAAATATGGTTCGTCGCAGATGTCATATACGCCCCATACTGACGCAAATTTTTTCTGACGCTAATTTCATATACGCAACGGGCACTTAACTGGTGCTAAAAAACTGTTGTTATTTTGCTTGATATCGTAACCCGGATGGGTACAGATGTCATATTCGCCCCATATTGGCGCGATTTTTTTCGGTTTCCAATTTGGCGAAAACATCAACAGCATAAACAACATAATCCGGGTTACCACATCAAGCAAAATAACGACACTTTGGCGCGGAAAAAAATTGCGCCAAAATGCTCGTATATGACATCTGTGCCTATGGTTCTTATGACGTAATTTTCCTGCTTTTAACATGTAATCATTTAATTCTAATTTTAAAGTTTTTTTTCTGTTTGTAATAGTCACGTGTAAATAAATTTTTAATTTGAAGTAAACATTATTGTTTGCGCTGTTTATGCAATTGGCAACAGTTTAAATTAATAACATTTTCTAAAATTTGTAAAAAATATCTCTCGAAATCTGAAAATTTGAATTTAAAATTGAAATAAAACATCAAAAAATGAGTCAAATAAGAAAACTAAATGCAATCTGCACATCGGGAACTTATAACGTATAAAATGATCTAAAAATGATTAAATTCTCATGTAAAGTTTTTGCTCCAATAAAACTTTTTTAATGGAACGATTTTGTCCAACTTTAGCATTAAATATGTCTTAAAATAATTCTTCGATTTGAAAACTGTCTGCATCAGCGTATTTATCAAACATTTCTCTATAATACCACCGATTATTTTTGTATGCAACAGTTTTTTTAATATTAACGATGAAAGGCCATGCTTAAGCATTCAAATTGGATGTGGTCTACCCGGAATATCTACGCAGATGTTCATTGGTCCATTTCCAAATCAAAACTTTTTTTTATATATAGAAGGATAAACCGTACGTGCAGAAAATATGTTAAAGTTTTATACTATAATAGAGTTAATGAAACATTAAGTATTAATACAGAAAGATATTTAAAATCAAGACATGTATCTTTACAACCATGAACATAAACAAATAAAAATGTTTTATAGAAATATATTGATTATATATATATATATATATATAATCCAAGTCTCTGTGTGTCCCTCATGATTCCGGTAGGACCACCTCATTGAAATGAGTAATTGTTGAAAAATACTAATGCAGGGTTAACACAGTAGCGCCAAATGTTGGCCAACTTGGCGATAGCTGGCTGATTTGGCGAAATTCCCATTTAAAACCATTAATCTTTCATAAAGGAGGTCACCAAAATTTAATTTAAACTCCGCTCTTTTAAGATATTTTTTCAAAATCTATGGGTGAGAATTTAAAGTACATCTTTACATCTTCCTCCCGATGCTACTAATAAAATAACCGCCAATAGACGACGCTGTACTTTATGAGTTCTTAATTGCGCGATTTTAATGTGCTTTAGGTACTTTTCGAGTATAGGTGCCTTGGCGAAAAAGGAAATTTGGCAACATATTTTCCGGGAACCTATCCACTGTTTCATTTTATATACACACGCATTTTTTTTCGATATTTATACAATTTATTTAACATAAAACAGCCGTTTCTCTAATTTTATGCAGAAACAGATGTAATTTGCACATAAAAACATGAATAAGACATATAAAGTACATATAAAGTAAACGTATAAAAAAAACAAAAACGCTCATCAAGTTTGTTTTTATAGCTGTTTATATGATTTGTCAACAAATCTCAATATTTTTCCGTTATACGGACACCATGCCAAAACATATGCTAATGCGCCAATTATTTCAAAATGCTAAAATATATTTGTAATTTTATGCCAGCAGTTTTAATATGAGTTTTATTTTAATGCTTTATTTTATAACAGTTATTTGTTCAATTATTTTAAGTATATATTTGTGATTTAATGAAATAGTTCGTAAAAGTCTGGAATTTTCAAATGCTATATTTTTTAAATGCTCACTTTAGTATCGACAATATTTTTTCTTTTATTTTTCAAATGCCTCAATTCACGTGATTTTCATTTTGCGCCAACTATTACGCTTGGCGACATGTGTATCCGTATAACGGAAAAGTACCCAAATCTCACTTTTTGATGCCCAAATTACACCAAGCTTTTTTTTAAAAACGCCAAAGCCCCTACAGTGGAAAAGTAGCAAACTGTCTATTATTTTGCGCTATCTGTGTTATAGTTTATACTATATGCAAGGTGAGTGGAGCGAAGAGTTTAAACATTAAATATTAAAGTTTCGGCACAGATGTCATATACGCCCCATGTTGGCGCGATTTGTTTCTGACGCCAATGTCATATACACAACGGGTACTTAACTGGGTACAGATGTCATATTCGCCCCATATTGGCGCGATTTTTTTCGGTTGCTAATTTGGCGAAAACATCAACAGCATAAAAACATAATCCGGGTTACCACATCAAGCAAAATAACGACACTTTGGCGCAAGTTAAGTTCCTGTTGCCTATATGATATTGGCGACAGAAAAAAATCGCGCCAATATGGGGCGAATATGACATCTGTTCCTTTAACTGTCGCTAAAGTGTCGTTATTTTGCCTGATATGGTAACCCGGATGTTTTTGTTTATGCTGTTGATGTTTTCGCAAAATTGGCGTCGGAAAAAATCGCTCCAATATGGGTATATGTGACAACTGTGCCAAAGTTTCTATAAAGCAGTATAAGACTAAAAAATTAAGAATAAAATAAATGCAAATTAAGACTAAAGAAGAAAGAAAAATCACGCGTTAAGCATAGAATATGAAACACTTTCCAACATATCCTGAATGCTTTAACAAAACTTCGTTATTTAGAGAAATAAGGTAAATAAGGAAACTAAGTAAACGTTTTAGAAAACGCATAAAAAATTTAAAAATTGATTTCTGCAGTTACCGTCCATAGCCAATAGTACCGTTATTACATGCCACTATTTAGCTAAAATTTAATTTAAAATACTCTTAAAGCTACTGAAATCACATTTCCAGATATTATCATCCATATACGGTTATGTATCCAATTCTTTGCGTGACCCTGTATATCATTTTATCTATATTCTACAAACATTTCTTAGTAAACTAAATGCAGTTCAGCGTAAAACTGCATAATTCCTTTAAAAACCACCTTTAAGCAATTTATTCTCATACTCAGTAACCCTTACAAATTCTTTTGTGTAGCCCTGCATATGAACTGTAGCATTTATACACACGGTATAGTTTGCATAACTGTAGTGAAACATAAAAGCGCATATCATAACTAAAAATGCATTTCTAGCAATCATTGCTTATGTACAATACTTCGGAGTAAAGTTTCTTGGCAAGAAAGAAGTTAGCCAACGTATTTTCTGACAACCTATTTACTGTTTCATACTCACAAGCAATTTTTTGCATATGTATACAATTTATTTAACGTAAAATAAAGCTATTTACCCATTTTTATAAGGAGACAGAAGTAATTTTTGCACAGATGCCATATACGCATCGGGGTAGGCGTGATTTTTCTCTGACGCCAATTCGGCAGAAATCTCGCTTTCGAATGCGAATTACTTATATATTTTTAAATTATTTGCTATCATTTTGAAAAGGAAATAACTATAAATAAATAACAGTTTGAATAATAACTATAGAACAAAACAGTTTACATAATTTAAAAACAGAAAATAAAAGTAAATAAACAATTTATTAATAAATAAAAAACAATAGCTGGGTTACCATAGCAGGCAAAATAACACCATTTTAGCGCCAGTCAGGTATCCCGGTTCATATCTGAAATCTGTGCCGTAATTTGTATATAAAAAAATTATATATATTTACAAACGATTTTTTATGTATATAAGTGCATATATAAACAAAAATAAAAGTTCATTAGATTTGTTTTCATAGCTGTTTATATATTTTGGCAACATATCTCACTTTCTGATGCCCGAATTACGCCAAGCTTTTTTTAAAAATGCGCTATAATGGAAAAGTACCTGAATAAATAATTAACAGAAATAACCAATTATACAAACTAAAACTTTTTATTTAGAGATCAAAGCATTGTTTTTAATTTCGATTAAAAATACATAACTTTATCCTTGGATAACTTTAGTATCAATCCTTGGATAACTTTAGTAGAAATTACGTTCGCGGCTTAATATCTCATTCCATAAGCCTAAACAAACACAAGTGATTCAGTCATCGTGAACCGTAAAAAATATTAAATCATTGAGGTAATCATTCACAAAGTAAGTTCTCCAACAATCAACGGACAATATTCTAGTGACGTCATAGTAGGTAAAATGGTGGCGGTATCATTTGTTTGTGGTTTGAAATCACAAAGATTTAATTTTGCAAAGTCTCTTAGTTACATTATTTTATTGCCATCTTTATGAGCTCAGAACTAAACCATATTTTTTCATTATTTAGTTGTTAAAGACGCAAAAAAATTATAAATGTGCATGATTTGAAAATTTTAAATAATTTTCTTTCTTAATACTAAAAAATAACATCGGGAAGTAACAGCGAGTTTAAGTTAAATAAGTTTAGCTGTTTAATTCTGTTGTAATATTCAAAATAACTGTATTTATTAGATTTCAGTAAACAACAACAGGGCCCGATTAAACTTTGAAGTTAGAGGAATTACAATGTCATTTCAGGACCTTTCTTTTGGAGAAGCTTTTCAAAATTCCACATATACATGGAAACTCTTCAGTGTTAGAAATATTATTCCTAGGACTGGCATAACATGAGAACTGCCTGCAATTTTACACAAGTTTTTGAAAACTACTTTATATCAGAAATTTTAGTAAAAACTGGTTACTTTTTTGTTATAGAGGTTCACACTATTAGAATTATGACAAGTTGCAGCCAATTTCGCCAAAGTCGTAACCAAGATCGTGAAGCACACGCACATAATACCATGTAATACCATTTGATGAAATCGTATACGATAATTTAATAGTTTTTGCCTTACTTCAAGTGTGTAATTTATTTATTTTTATGGCTTAACAATCTAAATTGTCCAATATATGAATTTAAAAAAAATGTAAACAAAGATTGAATAGACATGACCGCAAAGAGCCTCAAATCTGCATAACACTTGGAACCAAACTGTGCAGATTAGTGGTCTTCTACTGTACACAGTTTTTCATAAATGTGTTTCGTTCTGAAAATGTGTTATTTTCATCTATCACTGCGGAACAAACGAGAAAATTCATATTCTTGCACATGAGTTGTATATATGTTTATATTTAAATTTCCGTCATTTTTGACGGGCTACCTTTCTAGTATATAATAAAGATGGAATCACAAATATTTGTTATACATATATTATACATTTAAGATTTGTTTTACTGAATTATTTTATTAGAATTTTTATCACTCAGAAAAAATAATTAAGTAGATTTAAAATATTAAAACCTAGTGCTACATATACTTGAATATATTGTTTTAAATAGAATAATATTTAAGGTATTTTAAGATCCTGTTCTTTTTCCAATATTTTACCATAAAGTTTCAAATAATTTTTTTATTTATGATCTTAAGAAGCATGTAATTTAAATTGCCACTCAAAATGCATTTTTGATAAATATGAAGATATTAAGGGGACACAGGAATTGTAATTAAAATAAATTAAGGGGAAACTTTGAATTTGTCGAAAAAATCAAAAACATCGTCTTTTTTCAAAGTACCAAAACACAAATAATCTGCAATTAATATATTTTTTCCACTTTCTTCCTAAAGTGTATATTATTAACTATATTATCAAGAAAAGTAAATGCTGTATAACCAAATTAATATTTAACTTTTAAATTAAAATAATCATCTCAGTAACGCGTGAATTAAATCATTAAGTGATGCGCGCATGACAAAATTCTAAATTATGCATATAGAAAACAATTTTTAAACAAAATATAATCATAACACACCTACTTCTAAATTAAAACCAAACTACACGCAAAAAGTGTTTTTTTTTTTAATTTAATTTTAGCACAAAAATAATATATATATATATATATATATATATATATATATATAAAATTTCAAATCTCTTTTTCTAGTTTTTTTAACTGCAAAAATATAAGTAATCAAAATATGTGAATTGTTTTAGTTTTATTATGTAGACTATAAAGAAAGGCATATTTGGTTAATTTTTTTAATCTGTAGCTTACATAGTTTGAAAGTAATAGTGCGCGCAAGCTCCAAATTTACTAATCTGTAAACCAGGTTTTAAATTTTCAATATCTACAGATTTTCGACTATACTGACCGTCTAGAAATGATTATAACTCAAGAAATAATGCAGATTTTTCAATGAGGTATTTGCTTATTGTTGAAAAAATTTAAACATTTCAAAACAAAATAAAAATCGAAAACTGATTTTTTGAAATTTTAAAGGTACTGTGCCCCCTTACTAAAGCTAACACTTTTTAACATTTATTATTTTTTTACTTATTAAAAAAGAGATAAACAACTTTTTTTTAAATTCAACATTGAAATTCTTTCAGATTTACTAATAAAATAGCACCACTCATTTAAGATTACAAACGTTAATATGGCTGAAAGTTACTACTCTCTTATCCTGTTATAAATCACTATAAATAATATCTACTGTGTAATATCTAGATAATGATATCCAGGCTAAAATTTCAAAAGCCTACCATGAAATGATTTTAAATTTTGTCAAACTGGCGAAAAATGACACTCTTTTCGACTACATGTTTTTCACATAAGCTCAACTTACAGTATGTAAAATACGCCAGATGTGCGTAGTTACATTTTAATAGAAAAACTATGTAAAAAAAAAAGTAGAGAAAATTTTAAAAAGTAAATGTCATCATATTTTAATGAACTTATAATTTAACGCTAAATTAGTTTTACATGCTGTGTCTGGTTAAAAAAAGATGCTTCTTCTCATTTTTTTTTTACAGGAAAGATAATGTTCATTTAATTAGGTCCCTTGGTACTAGAGTATATGTTTTTATGATGTTTTTGTATTTTTATTTCTTCAAGGATATTTCAAAGCATATGTTTTATGGAAAACACTGTTATTTATTATTCATTTAATTAGTATTCCATTTTCGCAAAAAAAGCATATTTTTAAAATTTATACCCGTCGCATTTTTTCTCATGAATAATAACTACGTTTTTAGAGTAAACTCCCTTAACAATAAACAATACACCTATGTTCAGTTTACTGTGGACAAAAAAGTATGTATATATTAGCATTTTTCATTTAGGTGCGAAAGAGAGTATAAATATTTCTTTATTTTTAAATTACATTCTGACTGAATACACAAAATGTTAATTTCATGCATTCATGTGTGTCGTTCCATATTTATTGGATTGCATAATGAGAAAAACTCGGTATAAAGAGGAGGAGACACATAGTGCAGTGTCTGCTGGTTGCCATGATGTAGTTGCAAGATGGTATTGTTGCTTGTTTAGATCGTAATAGGTCATGGGGCATTGTGGTAAACTTCCAACAGCAAAATCGAATACAAATGCTTGCCCTATTTATCAGAGAAATAAGACGCTTAAATAAGCCAAAATTCTATTCGATGCTTCTATTCGATTTTACTGTTGGAAGTTTGCCCCGAAGGTAAAATTTACTGACATTGTTTATGGCAAAACCGCAGGGCCTGTCTACATGTGTGATAAAAGACCACCATTAAAAACGAATAGATATTTTTTTGCCTGAATTATGACAGGAAGTTTGCATGAAAGGAGCTAAAATAAGGAGAAATTTTTATTCAAATTTACTGGTTGAACCTTGGTCCGGTGGATTTCTCGGGCTTGCGGAACCGGTTGCAGTAAAAGCTCAACCATTTTAACCCTCTCGCTGCATAATTGTTTTATCAAAATAGATTTAAAAATTGCGTACTTAATTCCCTCGCAACGAGCGTCTTTTAAGAATTTTTATTCTTTTGCCACCGGTTTTTCAAAACAAAAATTTTTGTCTGATTTATCGCGAAAATGCTCCGATTTTAAGGCAAAATTTACAATAAAAAGTAACTGGTGGGAATGATCAAGGCGGGTTAATTAGACGGAGAAAATGCATCCCCGATGAAATCTCGGGTTGCGCAAATTTTGCTACTTTTACGTTGCCCGAGAAACTCTCAGGTTGCGCAGCGAGGGTGTTAAGGAATACTTCTTTATTCGTAATTCCGTGGGATATAGATTTTACATACTTACGTCCAGCATCTTATGACATATATGCATACATTAATTTACAAAGCATACAACAGAAATTTAAAATAATTTACAAATGAAAGTAACTGAGATTAATAAGAGATCTTCCGTAATCCTCACGCAGGCAAAATTTAAAAGAAAAAATGTATTAGGTTTATGGAAAAAATTGGTAATGCGTGAAATGAACAACATCCAGAAATGAATCACCAAGAATATTTCAAGCTTATTACAAAAATGGTGCAACATCTTTTTAATAGAGTCAAAACACTGTTTTAAAGAGTAGTGTCGTGAAGGAAATTTTCACCTTGTTATTAATTAACTTTATGATATACTTATAACTACTTAAAAGGTGACACAAACATATAAAAATATTGTTTAATGCATTTATATAAGCAAATATTATTTAATGCGTAATGGAAAAAAGATGACTGATTTCAGTTAGTCATCTTTTTTCCATTTGAAAAGGAACGCGTGTGTGTTCGAAGGATCTCAGTGTTGCATTAAATAATATTTTTATATGTTTGTGTCACATTTTAAGTAGTTATAAGTATATTATAATGTTTGCAAGATCTTTTTTTCATAATCAGTGGTATAATCAGATAGTAACATCAATCAGTATCGATCAGTAACACTAATCAGTAATATCATCATAAATAATACATTATTTTCCAAGCCATTTAAAAGAAATAAGCAACTTCGTCCCTTAAAAAGTTTCTTAAAAATAGGAAGAATTTAATATAGGATTCTGCACGATGCTTTACATTAATTGTTTTATTTATATTAATAATCCGCAGAAAATTATTTGAATGTTATAACTAATACTTTTCTGTTAATAATGAATTTTCCATCGATTGTCACTTTTGCATCAAAGAAATATTTTGCAATTATATAATAATCTAACGGGATAGTTATTATATATCAGATTAACAGCGCTTATCACTTTGAGTTAAAAGAAATATAGATTTGTTCATAACGAAAGCGGTTATAACCAGTTAACTGCCTTTTTAATCATATTTGTCTAATTGGATTCTTAACCAGTACTCACTCCATTGCAACATGAATCCTGCTTTAAAGGACTCTATCGCCATCTATCTTTAGCAGTATAAACTAAGTGGAAAAACATTACGTGCAAAACAGTAATGGAGCAAGACAAATTAATATAGCATGTCCGGGGCATAGAAAATCTATAGTTATCACAATTGACGTTCATTCAGTGCGTGTGGATATACTTTAAATGGATAAAAAAAAAACCTGTCTGTTCTCTTTTCTGTAGAAAAGAGCCTAAAACAATGTACAATATTAAAGTAGTGAATTATCATATATTTCACATATCATAATATTCAATAATTTCAAGCGTATTTTCATTGCTGAAAAGTAGTTGAATAATTAATTAAAAAAACAATGTACAATATTTTAAATTTTTATCCAGAAAGCAGAATGGTTGATACATTAGCTCTAAATTTTAAATTATCCTCATGCCGTATGCTTCATTTTTGTTACCTAATCTTTATGCAAATATAATCATTTAACTACTTATTTGATTACATACATACATGTTGTATACTTAAATCCACCTTTCATACATACATTTTATATTCTTGCATGTAAAAACTTTCATATAAGTCCCGACAAGAATAAAAACACAATTTTTTGCAAACGAAATTAACGATAACTAACAAAGAAAGTTATCGTAACTCAATTTATAAAGACGATGCAAAATTTTATAGCTTTTATTTTTATTTTAGGTGGACGCCAAAATCAATTAAACGTATCATCATCCTAGTACGACTATGTGTTTTATTATTCGGCCATGAAACTATATATTTTTTAATTGTTTTCATTTCCCTTTGTATATATATATAAATTTTCTTATTAAAAATTCAACAAGAAAATGCAGAAAAAAACTATGGTAGGGGAACATGTGATATGTAGCGATCGAGGGGTTTGATTTTACCACTCACTGTTCTGTCCGAAACCCACTGCCACTTATACATATTTTATACACATTTTTTTTCCGCAGCCTGTTTTTTCACAGTTTTTTCAGCATTTGCTTGTTGGATTTTTAACCTTTTAAAAGCATATTCTTTTTTCTTGCTCCGTGTTCGCCAGTTCAGACTGAATAAATCGTTTTACTAGTTTATATGTATATATATATATATATATATATATGTATATATATATATATATAAAGGGGCTACATAAATGAAAAGATACTTTTCTGGCTATTAATTGTATGGAATAAATTTGTCGCTTTATAATCAGTTTTTGGGAAATCAAAACAATTAATGGACATGTTCTTCTATGGGCGATTTACTGTGGATATAATCAGTCTATGTTTTTACTGATCCAGTGAGTTTCGCATTTAAGAGTGCATTGAATATCAAACCGCTTATTTTCTGATTCATTTTTAAATTCATTTCTGCTCCCAAACGCATCCAATTGGCAGGTTGGCTTATTCATAAACAATATAATATCACGTTCGATTTTTTTTTTTTTTTATAAAAGCTGAAGATATTTTTAAAAATGCTGTCAAAGTGGGCATTTTGAACCCGATTTCCGGAAGCAATGGTGCTGGAAACGAGAAAAAACGGTCGTACTGAGAAAATAATTGTTTGTAAATGAAGTTCTAATTAATTGAAGTTCTAATTAATTGAAGTTCTAATTAATTGAATGAAAAATATAAACCCATGTAGCTTACAAATCTCCTCAAAAATCACGTCAGCAAGTTTCATGTTTTTACTTTTAAAAATTAGTCTGAAAAGGTGTCGAGTTGTTGAGCGTGGAAAAATATTTTTTTAATACCGCCTAACAGGCCCCGTTTCCTCCCAAAGAAATGGTTTAAGGGGGCACAGGACCTTTAAACATTCAAAAAATCTGTTTTCGGCTTTTGTTTTATTCTGAATTATTAAAAAATACTGAACATTATGCAAATAACCTCATTCAAAAATATGCATTATTTTTTTATTATAATCATTTATAGACGGTGAGTATAATTCAAGGTCCGTAGATATCGAAACATTAAAACGCGTTTTCTCAGATTAGTAATTTTCGAGTTTGTGCGTACAGTTGCTTTTAAACTATGTAAGCTACAGTTAAAAAAAAAAAAAAAAATAAAAAAAAAAAAAAAAAAAAAAAACTAAATATGCGTTTCTTTATAGTCTTCATACTAAAACAAACAAAAACAAAATCCCATATTTTGGTTATTTATTTTTTTGCACTTGAAAAACTTGAATTTTTTTATTTAATTCTTTTTTTTTGTGCTAAAAATAAACTTTAAACAAAATTTTTTTTATACATTTTGGTTTTATTTCAAAATTAGATGTGTTAGGATTCTATTTTGTTCGAAAATTGTTTTCTATATGCAAAATCTAGAGTTTTATCATGCTCGCAGCACTTAATGATTTTTATTCACGCGTTAGTTTGATGAATATTTAAATTTAAAATTTAAATATTAATTTTGTATATACAGCATTTATATTTCTGGATAAGGTAGTTAAAAATATATAATTTAGGCAGAAATGGGAAAAAATATCTTTAATTGCATATTTTTTGTGTTTTGGTACTTTGAAAAAGACGATGTTTTTTATCTTTTCGACAAACTCAAAGGTCCTGTGCTGCTTAAATCTACGTGCTACAAATTTAGTACAAATGTAATGTACAAAATAAAAGCTTTTTAAAGCTCATATTATACATAATTTAACACATGTATGCTGCGTTAAAGAGTGACTTTCTGCACAATGCTCTATTTTCTACCGCAAGATGCAAAAATACCTGCTACATACAGTATAGCCTCTTTTATCCGAAACTCTTTTAACCGAAACTATCGGTTAACCGAAATCCACTTTTAATGCTTTTTTAAATATCACATTCCATGTGTGCAAAATCAATTTTCAAAGCTTTTCTTTCTTTTTTTTTTTTTTTTTCTTTTTTTGTAACTATCATATTTCTTGTGTGCAAGCTGTCTATTCCGAACTACGAGTACATATAAATATTTTCGATTCCCTTTCCTTTGAATTTAAATTGAGCTCCCGTAAGCTGCGGAGTGGAACGAAGAAAACGAACAAATCAGGAATTCTGAAGCTTTTGAATGTTTTGCAAAAGGTTTGGCATGGCTGGAGCAGCAGAAAGACTGTGATATCCGTAAACTAATAATATTAAAAAACTCCGTGATTGAGTTTCAAAGCAAAAGCAATCGAAACTGCAACAAACAAAACATTGTTTCAAACCCTTGTGAAATATGTAAAAGGTACTTAATTTCAAAATTAAAATTCAAGTAATTTATTCTTGTTTCTATTTTGTTATTGCTTTAGTTTTATTCAGCACTTGTTACCATAATAAGAAATATCGCATATATTTCTCCTTAATCTCAAAATTGAAACATTCTCGATTTTCCAAAAGATGGTCGGTCCCAATTACTTCGGATAATTGAAATTCTACTGTATTTAGCACACAAGTAATGTACAGAGTGGTTATAATAAAACTTTCCCTATAAACAGCATCCTACAGCGCAAGCGGGTGAACGGAATTCAACGAAATTCGGTCTAAAGACTATACACGAGATGCGCTCACGAAACTTAAAAAAAAAAAAAATAGTTTGAAAATGTCCTCCAGGGGACGCCTTTTCCAGAAAAAACATTAAATTTAACACAATAAACGACCAAAACGGATCAGAAAATAGTCAATAAATGTTAATATTGTTTATGGATTCTGTTTTGGTCGTTTATGTTTGTGTTAAATTTAATGTTTTTCTGGAAAAGGCGCCCTCTGGTGGATATTTTGGAACTTTTTTTTTTTTTTGAATTTGCGTGAGCGCATTTCGTCTATAGTCTATTTACCAAATTTCGTTGTATTCTGTTTATCGTTTACGCTACAGCATGCTGTTTATAGGGGAAGTTACCCACACTGTACAAAACTAATACATAGCTTTTTACAAAATTATACTGCGGTAAATGAGAAATGTATGTAGAAATAATGTTTTGAGTACATGGTATGCTGAACATTGCATATATTATGAAATAAATTCTGATTTAATTAGTGAAAAGTTCAATGCAGTGCTGGAAAATTGGCGCAGAGGTGGAGCCTATTGACACCACTAAATTATAGTAGTATTTTGCCTCTTATATAATGATCAAATTTCTGAGTTTTTATTAAACTGAATAATACCATAAAAATTTAGTGGTGTCAATAGGCTCCACCTCTGCGCCAATTTTCCAGCACTGTTCAATGCCCATTAAATCATAGATATATTCCCAAACTTTCATGCTGTATTAACGTGACCATATTTGTACGAGTATATACTTTTTTCATGCAATGATCTAAATATTAGAAAAGTTAAATTTTGACTGACTTGTAGAGAATATAAATTTTCAAATAAAAATTGGCATATAGTAAGGATTATAAATATACCATACACATTTTCTCACCATTTTATGTTGTTTTAAACTGAGAATCTGTGCACAAATATTTATAAACAAATAATATACACGAGCATTAAAAATCCAGTCTTGTTACAAATAATAAATAATACAATATTTTTATAAATAGATTCTGGTTGAATTGGACAAAAACATATTTTATGTTTAATTATTATGAACTTTCTAAAAGTAAAAACACGTTAAATAATAGATTTTTTTTTAAATAAATTAAAGTCATTAATTGAAATAAAATATCTAAAGCACGTAATTTATTCAGTTTTAAATAAGCAGCAAAACAACAATTTCAAACATTGAGTTAATATTATTATTATTATTATTTTAAGACGCATTATACAATTCTCATCATTATATTTTTTTCAATAATGGATTATCAAAAATATATGAAAGTAAATTCGCAAATTTATATATTTAGTATGGCAACATTAACCCAATTTTAAAGGATATTAAATGTTAAAGAGCTTAATTTTTTCAAATATTCCGATTGAAATATACAATATTTACCCTATTGTTTTTATAATGTCAACATAACACATAAATTTTATAAATAATGTAATGCTATCACAGAATTATATCAATTAATATGGTGATGGATCCAATTTATTTTTATTTGATGATATATTTCGTTACGATATCGTTTAGGGTAATTCCGGGATTTATGCCGCACATTTTTTTGAATTTATGTATAAAGTCCCATGGTCGACATAAAATTTAAAAAAAAATCACGCTGTTTATTTGTTAAATATACAACGCGTGTACTGCGAAAAAATAATTCAAAACAAATTATTAATATTAAAAAAAAAAAAAAAAAAAAATTCTAAAGCATTACGCTGCAGCACGTCACCCGTACATTCAGGCTGAGACGCCGCACTTGTGCGGTAGTTATGCCGCGCTTGTAATAAGAACATAAAGAAATTATAAATAAAAATATAAAAAAATATTCATTTCTGGACTATAATTAACGATGTAATAACAAAATGAAACTAAATGAGTACAATGAAACCTATTAGTAGATTCAAATTAATAATTGTTGCCTACTTTCACTATTAAAATTATCGATTTTTTTTTAATGTTAAATTTTAATTGTTATTTCAGCAAAAACGTAACATCAATGTATTAGAAAGGGAAAAGAAAAAAAGTAAAAATGTGTTTACATAATTTATTTGTTAAACCTTACGGGACCGGTGGCTTTAACACAAAGTTTATTCGGTTGGTACCACTTTTTTAAAAGATGTTACCTTTACTTAAATCATCATGAAAATGCTCTAATTAAACAAAGCAAATATTACTTTTCTTTTTTTACTGGTGCCAGAAACAAATTTTGTAAGCTCTTTATGAAGGTGCTTATATGCACCTATAGTCCCGAGTGGGTTAAGAGACCTGTTTTTTTCGACTACAATCTACAGAAAAACTGTCGAAAAAGTACACTCTTTATGTAATTACATTTAAACACATGATGCAACGAAGCCAATTACACTTCCTCTTTTTTGGAGTAGTTTGCAAAGAACGTCTACGTTACGCGTAATCCAATTTTTCATTATTATTATCTTGACTTGCATCTTACTTGCACTTCTTACTTTTTATTTTCCCCCCTTTTCTCCTTTGGTTTTAGTAAACTTGATAACATGCCTAACATGATTTGTCTGTTCAAAAAGAAATGGAAAAGTTAATAACACTTAATCAACCCGCGCAAAAGAAACTGCGGCATGTATCACATTTTGCATGGTGCAGACGTCGGCCATCACAGTTACCTGCCATCGCTAAGAGGAATGGCGTAACCATACACACAGTACTCTATACAAACGCTACACTTAGTTTTGATTTCGAAATCATGCATGCATTTAGTAATTAGTGTATGAAAAGTTTTTAAACATAACCTGTTTAAAAGTTTAGACAGTGAAATCATGCACTTACGTCAAATTAAGGATTGTACTTCTACAAAAAAACATAAAAATTGGATTCACGCTATACACTGGTTAAAATAATCTCATTGCGTACCTATGTTGTGCGTTTGACGACCATCTATCGATAATTAGAAGAAATACAAGGGGTGCGGCATCTATCCCGTATGCGGCGACCCTCCCGGAGTTACCCTAATTATATTTCTCAACACATATTTTTGTAAACGCTTTTAAATATTTTTAAAACCATACCATACTTTGGCGTAGTTTAAAGGTGAATTTGATTTTGTTTTAAAATTATTTAAGGCGAAGCTAAATATTTTTGGAATACGTTAACAACTGTCATTATACATTTCATAATATATTCATAAAGCTGTGCTTCACCTAATATATTTTAAGTTTCTAAAAGTCTTATAATGCATAATTTATTGTTCCAACAAGCGGGGATAACCGAGCGGTGCTCGTTCAAAAATTGATTTGTGTTCAGCTCGAGATAATATTCTCATTGTATCATTCTCTCTGTATTACTGCTATAAAGCCTGTTGTTTTATAACCGTATTATTTACAAAACAATCAATATGAAAATTATGTAGTACATGCTTCTCAATTTTTAAATATCTGCGCATTCACAACGAAAGGACATTAATCCAAATTACATTTTTAGCTCAAATCTGATTGGTTTAACCATGTATCTCGAGTCCTATTAAGAATTTCAAAAAAATTCTTTAACATTCGGAATGCCTCCTTTTTCGACAAATACAGCCAAATTTGGCAATGTGTCTTGCATTTGCCACCGGGTATGTGTTTTGGCATTCGATGTATTGAAAGTCGATTTTTCGGCCAAATATCGCCAACTTCGCCGTTTCGTGTCCCTGACCCGTAGTGACCTAAATTGACCCACTAATTAAATCTGCTCGAACATGTGACTCATCTCAATGGTCTGGTAATAAAAAAAACGGTTGGATATAAAATTTAGTCAAAGTCATTTAAGCCGTTTTTTAAATAAAATTTACAAAAATTAGTCAAAATCGTTGTAGCCGTTGATTTAGATAAAATTGGCTTGACCCATAGTGACCCAAATATGACCCATTAATCGAAATGTCTGGAATATGTAACATAGCCCAATAGTTTTCTCGTGCTCAAAAACGGTGGGATATAAAAGCTAGTCAAAATCGATTGCTCCGTTTTTAAGCTTTACTCTGACCCATTATGAACCAAAATGACCGACTAATCGAATTTTTGCAAACACGTGACTTAGCCCAATGGTCTTCCTGTGCCCGAAAATGGTAAAATACAAAATTTAGTCAAAAACATTCGAGCCGTTTATAAGATAAAATTTACATACACATACACACACACACAATTTTTGCTCGTATTCTAATATAAGATATTATGAACTTTCCTAATTTTTCAAAGACTTCAGTTAAAAGTGTATATTATTTAATACTTTTAGATTATTGTGTTAAACCATTATTCAGCAATCCTCATTTTTTCATCAATCTGGTACCAGCGCGAGATTTTATTTGTGTATGTAGAAAAGCAGCGAAATCAACTAAAAACTATGCGAAGAATTTTTTTTTTAAATATAAAGAAAAATTCTTTTAATGTCTTAGTTTTCCGTTGTCGTAGCTTTCAGCGCAATTGTCAGCACATTATGATACTATGCTATTAGAATACTACTATGTTCTTGAATAAATGTTGTTAATCTATATATCTTATTTACAGTTATTACTATTATTTAATTAATTATTATCATATGGGGAATTTTTAATTAACATGTAGCATAAAATTTTTATTCATATGTGTAAAGAATTAGTACATTCTGCTGACAAAATGGGAAAATAAATTTTGAAATTTTCCTTTATATAAGTCCTGTTTTTCCACAGTTATAGCTTGTAACTCATTTCTAAGCTCACCTTAATGTTTTAAAAATGTATACGACTGTTTGAGCAAAAATTCTTGATCTAATTGTCGAAATGTCAGTTGAGGATCATTTTGGAGACAAGAAAAATTCTTAGGTATTGTCTGTCTGACTTTTCCGCAATAACTGAGGCAAAAATCAATCGATTAGATTGAAATTTGGTGTCTATATTGGTGAGGTATTCGAAATAAATTGTATATTTTTCGATATGTTAGTATGATTCGTTAAAAAAATAAGGAATACTTTTCTTCATGTCGTGGTGCGTTTAATGATAATTCAAGCGATTTTGAAGTTTTAATTTTTTTTTCTATTCATTCTGAAGAAAATCGCGCACTTATATAATTTAATTTAATATTGTATCACGGATGCTAAATGTTTTGGTATGCAAGGTCTTAAACTAATCCGATCGGTTTGCAACTTTGTCAATACATTTTATAGACATTTGAAATTAACTGTGTACGATTTTGTCGTATTTCCTGCATTTATTCTAAAATTTCATAACATAACAGTTTATCACTTTTAAAAAATTGCCATCATACAAAATGCCTTTATTATTTATTCTTTCTCTTTTAGTATTTGTCTAGCAACTGTATTTAATAGCGTATAAAATATATTAACAAAAGTCTGATTACGGAAGATTAATCAGAAGATTTACTTTAGGGAAAAAAAAGGGTTATTTAATTTTACGCATTCGGGTCCTAAGACAATGTTGGCGTCAAACGTAATCGATCCTCGGAAGAAAAAGGTTTAAATTGAATTTGAATGTTATTAAAAGGGTGTCACAAAATTAACTTTATAGCGTGAAATCACCGTTGCTAAAATATCAAATTGTAGTGATTTGATTATGGATTGTTATCCGTTAGATCTAGGTGTCTCTATCTCTGTGTATGTACTGCATTTGAAATGCAAGTAGATACCTTGGAGCATAACTACCGAAATGAGGGGTAATAAGTTTTTTTCAAACTGGAAAGTGACATAAATTTTAAATGTCTCCACATCAGATAATGTGTTGCTTTTGAAATGAAAGTGTAGCAAATTTTGTAGCAAAATTACCAATGTGATTCAAATAAGAAGGTTTGTTAAGTTATATGGTGGAAAGCTAAAGTCCATTACCACAATAATATACGAAATACGCTGTATTTGGAGAATGCTTAGTAAACATCTGAGTATGAACAAACTGGTTGGAAGGCAGGGAAATTTAAATTACAAAATTTCATTTTAAAAAAATATGTTCTTGGATGATTTTAGTATGGTTCCTCCATAGATATAAATTAGGATGTATTTACACAACAACTCTCTTTTAAAAGTTCAACAGCTACTTATTAATTGGACAATAAGTGAATACATTGAGAAAAAATTCCTGTACAAAAAAATGCAATAAATCCAAAATAAATCCAAATCAAATCCCAATAAATCCAAAGTGTGAATCGAACACGAAGACGCATTATAATAAGGAAATTGAACAATTATAGAAGATTTAAAAAAATAATATTATCGAGAAAATGGGTGCAGAGACCATCTGAAAAAAGTATTTTGCATTATTGTAAAATTAATTACAATAATAAGCAGGTCACGAAAATTATTGTATGAAATAGTGTTTAAAATTTAACACTAATTAACAGTTCTTAAATAAATTAACATTTGTATTCACTGAATCTTTGACAAATGTCATGTATTCATAAATATTTGTTACTAAAAATAATTAAATTGTCGATTATAGTATACCAGATATTTTGTGAAGCGCAACTAACATAAAAATGTAACTTGCCCAGATGACTTTGAGGTCTCCGATCTTCAGCTTTATTAGTTTTATAAAAATATAGTAATGTATATAACAATCAATAATTAATTTTTAATAAATAATTTATTTAAAATATATTTAAAAACAGTATATCGAAATTTATATATATTAGCTTGGCAAATTGATATGGGAAATTTAAGGTGACAAAAATTTAATATTAGAATCTAAATAATAACAATGCTTAATATTTTTATTTCATATCAAATATTAAAAATGTTTAAAAATTATTTTAAAAATATAATACTTATAATACTTCAAAACGAAAAGTAAAAATAAAAAACGAAATATTCTATAATATATAATTGACGTTGTAGTAAAATTGTGCGTATTGCCGAATTTAATTTTAACATTAAATTTAATGTTCAAAATGCCTTTAAACTCTGACAAATTTTCCTGAATCCTTACTCCAATAAAAGTTTGTATATACCAACTACAATTATACGCATTTAAATTCCATGCACCACAACAGCATAAATACAACATAACATTTTCTAATAAGCAACTTTTGTGATATATGTACACAGTTCACATAGTGCTAAGTAAAAATTTCTAAATAAACACATAAAAAATGTCAAAATGTCCTGCATACTTTTTCTATTGAGTGCAAACGAATGTATCCAGCAAATGCAATAATAATTTAAATTCCATGTATCAGAAAAACATATTGCTGAAAAAATACATATATAATGTATTATAAACAGAACAATTTTTGATATATTTACAGTGTGCATATTTTTAAATACAAAATTAAAATGAATTGTAGAAAAAAAATATGGAAATTTATGTATGTTTTTTTTTTTCAGTAGTTGAAATGTAGTTGTCTAGCAACCACGATCATAATTATTACGATTGCATTTTTCATAATAACTTGTTTTTGAATAAAATACAGAACAAAGTATTATAAGCAGAACATTATATATATATATTGAGTGTGTGTGCTTTAAACACAAAGTTCTAAATAAATCCTAAAAAAATTATTTATATTTTCTTCACCCCATTTTCAATAGTACAATTGTATGTGAGTAGCGTCTACGGTAATAACTATTTAAATGTCAGAGGATGCATTCCATATTGTATTTTTACAAAACGCTTTTATATTGTACTGGTTTCTAAAAGAGTATATTAAATAATTTATAAGATAAGTTAAAAAAATTTCGAAAATAAAAATAAAACATATGAAATGTGTATAAAATATATTTATTCGTATAAACACAATGTTATCTGATATGCAAAACTGTATAATTTTAGCAAGTATTTCAAATAGATTATCTCATAATTTGACTATTTTTGAATGTTTTAATCAACTTACATAAGTATTTAAATGTCGTAAATGATATGTTGATCAAATCGATAGAACAGTGCAGCAATTCTGTAATTAAAAAACCTATATCAACAAATCCGAAAATATTTTATTATTACAATATGCCAGAAAAAAAAATATATATTTGAAAAATAATATGTAATTGTTCGTTAATTTAGAATGGCATTTTTTTGTCTTTTTACTCACTTCTTTTTAACTAAAATGTCAAATGTCGGTATAAACTTCTGATATAAAAAAAGTTTATTTAATATATAAATATTAATCATTGTCCTGTAACAGTCGTTAACAGGTAAAGGTGTCAAAAGAAAATCAGGATAAAAAAAAACGAACAGAATTAATTTATTAATTATTACCTTGAATGGCGGTGGTATTATTGGCGGAATATATTATTTATATCACTCAATTTTCATCGACATTTGCATGGACGTATTTGAATAAAATTTTCCGTTATAAATTACGTAAAAAATAAGATTTGAGTATTTATACATGAAATTTTTTTAATATACTCGTGTGAATTCATCTCAGCAGCAGCAAAATAACTTGAGATGGTTAAAATAAAGTAAATATAAGATGATTATAATTTTACGTAGCTCTATGATACAATATATTAATAAAGAATTGAATTAATGATGTTTAAGAAATTATCGATGGTGAATCTGAGACAGTTTTAATTATCGGTTTGTTAATCGTAAAATTTCGTGTGGTTTGTTGTTTGAAATAATGTTTATCTCAAAGTACTCCATGTATATTGCGTTTCTAATCAAACTGTATGAAAGTAGTTGTATTAGACATTGTTCAAGAACCATTTTATATTAGCTAAGATAAGGTTTTTTCCAAATATCAGTAAAATCTAAGAGTTGATTAAATATATAATGGAAAATCGATTTAATTAAAATGTCAAGAAAAAATATAAATCTAATAAAGTGAACTTTGTTTTTAAAGCAATGTATAGAAAAGGGCACAAACATAATCGGGGGGGGGGGTGATATTTTCGGAAATAAGCACACCAATTAGCTTTCAATCTTGTTAATTAGACGAGTAATTTTTAAACAAACAGCTTTAGGTCAAATAAACAGTTAATGTTTATTCAACGTTTTGTAACTATCACTATTATAAGATATGGAACTCGCAGAATTAAATTTTATAAATATATAACAAATTTCACTTTTATCAGAATTCCATAACTACCAAACTTTTGATTTTTTCAAGCAACACAAATCGATAGCAGAGACATTATTTAAAGAAATGTGTCCCGTTAAAAAAAAATTTCATTTTCCTTCATTTTATAAAATTTACTGTTGAATTTAAATTTATAAACTAAAGCGAATAGTTGGCAGTTGGGGAAATAATATCAATAAAGCTCACTATATTTTGTCAAATAACATAACTACACCTACCTTTACATGAAGCTGCTCCAAACAGCGACAGCATAATCCCTAGTATAGTAAAATGTAGGTGAGTTTTCCTTCTTATATCGGCAGATATCATTGCTATCAGTCTTAAAAATAACTATCAAAAAAGAACCACTGTTAATAATCCACTGAGATGATTTTATCGCCCATATCACATTTTATAATGTTTAATCATAACATTAATATGTCAGATAGTTATGAAATATGCAATGAATTTGTTTTATTCAGTGCATTTTAGTCATATGAAAAAAGAAGTATATGTCAAATCTTATACAGTCTGGAAACATGAATATATGTCATGTTTAGAGAAACGTTTTTTCTATTTTCTGAATGCTTTTATTGGAATCAGACAAGAATTTAAAAATGTTTGACATTTATTCAAATATGAGGGCCTATACCATACTGGAATATGAAACCAAGTCTTTAAAGCAGTATTAAAATGTTTAACTACGGAGTAATGAAATTATTAAATATTTCAATTGATAGATAACACTTTAATTATTATTTATTATTTCTTACTTCTAAATTTCGTCTCTAAATCTATCTCTAAATTAGATATTTAAAAAAAAATTCTAAAACCATGAGAATTTTCGGTTAACAAGTATATAAAATATCGCAAAAAGCAGATTTTTCATTTTCATTTTAGCTTAATTTCCGTTACTTCTTGCGGTAGAGTCATATTATATTTTTAATTGGGTTCACATTAAAAGTTGTATGTGGCACATTTCCTTAATAAAAATGCAAAAGATGCAGAATAGGCATTTTCAAAATACTTTTCTCATTATACATAGCATACATAGCAATTATTTAGCTCATTACTTAACTTCGCACTAATAAATTTCTCATTTATATACACACTTAATCCGATCAAAAACTTTTTTAAACTCTTCTTCTCAATCACATAAACGGCCTCCAAGGAAAACTGTCTAACAACAATTTATAACACTGAATGAAACCAGTAAACGTGTTTGACGATTGGAGAATATCAGAAAAGCTTCGCGGAAGTGAATTCTCTCCCTTATATATAGTTCGTGACCTACCAGCCTTCTGCTGCTTGCCAGAGATTCACTCGGGCTTAGGGGAGAATGGGGCGCATGCGCCCCAGCACTTGCTCCTCGTGAATATGGACCTAAGCAGAGTGTGAGGAGACGATGATATGGTGGAAAAAATTGACTCTTAAAGCTTCCTATGATCAGTGCGGCTCCTTTGTTCAAAGATATTTTTCTTTGTCAATTCTTAATTTTTTGTCATTTTTCTCATTTGATATCTGGAAGCGTTTATACTTTTTCTCGATAGTCGCGTGAATGAATAAAAGGTGATTTTGGAAAAGGAACTGACGGTTTGATAAATTATGAGATTTTTATATTTTTTCTTTAAAATAAAGCGTTTATTTAGAATCTCACATTTTTTAAAAATGAAAAGTATTTTAAATGTAAAAATATATATTAAGAATTTATAATAATTTCATAAATTTAAAGCGACATAAACTTTAAAAATAATAATTATATGGGTAGAGTTATCTTAAAGATTTTAATATTTAGTCTGATTCCTTTCTTCAGTTACATGTATTTTTTTTTCATTATTTTTTTAATAATTTTTACCATTTGCTAGATAAAAGGAACACGCTTATAAAATTTTGAGATTTTGTTGTAATATGTAATTTGGAAATGTTTTTGTATTTTGAAACATACATTTCAAAATTAAAGTGAATTTCTTAGGCGTAAAATTGTGACAAGCATTATAATTTTTTATATTAAAAGGAAACGTACTTTTATTTATTATGATTATTTTAAAAGTTAATATATTCACTGCGGCCACATAGTTCAACGATATTTTTCTTTGTCAATTCTTAATTTTTTGTAATTTTTCTCATTTGATATCTGGAAGCGTTTATATTTTTTCTCGATAGTCGCGTGAATGAATAAAAGGTGATTTTGGAAAAGGAACTGATGGTTTGATAAATTATGAGATTTTTATATTTTTTCTTTAAAATAAAGCATTTATTTAGAATATAACATTTTTTAAAAATGAAAAGTATTTTAAATGTAAATATATATATATTAAGAATTTGTAATAATTCATAAATTTAAAGCGACATAAAGATTTTTTAAATAATAATATAGTTATTGTTATCTTAAATATTTTATTGTTTAGCCTGATTTCTTTCCTCAGTTACAGATATTTTTTCTTAGTTTTGTATAATTTTTAATATTATATGGTTTGTATTCTTTTTCCTGAATAGCCAGTTAAATTATTAAAATGAGAGTGTTTTAAAGGAAGACGCTTTTATAAATTTGAGATTTCTGTTGTATTATGTAATACGGAAATGTTGGTGTTTTTTTAAACATACATTTCAGAATTAAAGTGTGTTTTTTAGACGTAAAATTATGACAAACATTATAACTTTTTTACGTTAAAAAGAAATCTACTTTATCTTTTTATGGCTATTTTAAAAGTTCAAATGTTCACTGCGGCCACTTTTTTCAGAGATATTTGTATATATCAGTCCTTATTTTTTATAATTTTCCTCATTTGACATCCGGGAGCGTTTATATTTTTTCGCGATAGTCGCACGAATGATTAAAAGTTGATTTTGGAACAAAGAACTGACGATTTTATAAATTATGATATTTTTATATTTTTAGGGTTTCGTTCAGAGGAGTAAGACGAAACCCTATTCGTCTCACTCCTCTGTCTGTCTGTCCGTTGTCTGTCTGTCACAGAGCCCATTCTCAGAAACTATATATGTTGGAGACTTGAAATTCTGCATACTTATAGCTGGACACCTGAGATCAAACGACAAATCATAAAATTTTGAAAAAGTCGTAATTAACGGATGTTATTAATTAAAAACTCCCAATTTTACGTCTCATTAACGAAGAAACGGTATAAAATGAATCCAGATACGAACGGACTCTTCATTTCTCCTCTGGGTTGCCACACATCTGCGCTTCGAAATTGCAGGTTTGCCAGAGCGCTCTTTAAGCAAAAAAGTGTACTGGACATTTTTAAATCGACTTGTATCTCAGAAAGTTTTTGAGCGAGAAATTTTTAACTTACACAGACATACGCAGAAAAATATCTACTTTCATTTGGTATATAGATCGTTTCTCTACAATGCATATAAGTTAAAAAATCCTCTAAAAATCGATCGATAAAAATTTAATTTTTTTCCATTACCAAAGCAGGTGTCCATAGATTTGATTTCCGAGGCCTGCCGTAATTTTTTTTCTCCAGACAAACGGCGCTGGGTCACGTGGTTCTCATAGTAGGATATTTTAATACGAAATTTAAACTTTTGAAATATTAAATTTTTAGATTAAATTTTCAGACAACTTGGCGCGAATTTCTTCGCTGATTTCATTGATGCCATTTCTAACTCCTATGTTAATTACAAGCTGAGATATTAATTATTATTTAATTAATTGGTTTTATATCTATCAAATACGTATTGTATTAAAAATACGCTAATGAAGGCACGTGATTTCAAGAACCGCGATTTCATTTAAATTAGGAAATGAAGGCAATCTGTTTGAAACTCTAAGATAGTTAGTTCATAACACATAAGAAAAGTTTAAATAAAGATTGGCGCGTGAAATTTTCTGGTAAAGGGGAGGTGGGGCGCTAATTTCACTAACTGGTTTATTTCTATTATATAGTTATTTTAAAAGGCAGTCACGTGATGTTTCATTGCAGTATTCTTCTGAAAGGTGTCCGATTTTTAAAAATACAGCATAAATGTTACTTATGCCAGATAAAAATTTCAGAAGTATTGATACCACCATTTTCGAATAGTAATTTCAACAAAAATATTAAATTCTTGGTTAAGACCGCCCCCCCCGACAGTGCGCTCCCTGGTGGTGGAATGCGAAACTAAATGACCGCGATTTCATTTTAATTAGGAATTCCAACAAAGCGATCTGTTTGAAACTTTAAGATAATTTATAACAAATACTAAACGATTATAAAAAAGAATGGCGAGTCACATTCCGGTTGTGGTGGGGGGGAGGTAAGTGTAAGGGGCGCGAACAAAATTACGCAGCATAACAGGGCTTTTTGTACTGTTTTGCGTGCGGTTTTTTGATTGCGTGATGAGATAACTATATTACTAATTCAATATCAAAAATTTTATAAGTGTTCATACCACTATTTTCGAATAGTAATTTAAGAAAATATCTTAAATTCTTGGATAAGACCGCCACCCCTTCGACAGTTACGTTCAGATACACTTTTGTTAAGAATAGAGTGCGCTCCCTCGTGTTGAAATGTGAAATTAACAGACCGCGATTCCATTTAAAGTAGGAAATATAACAAGGCGATATGTTTGAAACTTTAAGATAACTTATAACACATAAGAAAAAGTTTATAAAAAATGGCGCGTGAAATTTCTGGCAGGTGGGGGTAGTAGGAGGGGCGAAATATTTCTTTTTTTTTTTACCTTTGGGTTTCATACCGTTTAAGGTAAGGTTTTTTGACGGAGTCCTCGGATACATGCTAATTATTAAATATAAATATGTCAAAAGTTAAGTTACCACTATTTCCGAATAGTAATTTCATCAAATATCTTAAATTCTTGCTGAAGACCGCCACCCCCTCGGGTAACATATCTACTGTTAGGTTGTGTAAAGGAGTTTCGTTCACATACGCTTTTGTTAAGAATTGAGTGCGCTCCCTGGTGGTGGAATCTGGAACTAATAGATCGCGATTTCATTTAAAATAGGAAATATAACAATGCGATCTGTTTTAAACTTTAAGATACTTTATAACACATGATAAAAAATTATAAAGAAGAATGGCGCGTCGCATTTCGAGGGGGGGGGTTGAAGGAGGTGCGCGAACAAAATTAGGAAATATACCTGGACGATATGTTTGAAACTTTAATACAGCTTATAAAACATAACAAATTTTTTAAAAACAAGGCCGCGTCAAAAATCATGGTGACCATCTGTCCACTCCCCCCCCTCCCCGCAAATGGGGCACTTTTCTAAATTTGGCAGATACCCGTCATGTGATATATTGTAGCATTTCGGGGGGGGGGGGGGAGGGTTACGAACAAAGTTAGGAAATATAACAAGACGAATATGTTTGAAACTTTAAGATAGTTTAGGATGGGTTTGCCAAAATTTAGAAGGCATTCCATGGCGCTAAATATATTGAACGTTTTGAAAGAAAGTGTTTTTAAATGAATATTAAACGAAACCCTCTGTGCGATCGCGAAATCACACTTACCCACTTGTTTCTTTAAATTAAAGTGTTTTTGAAATCTTACCTGTTTTAAAAATGAAAACTATTTTAAATGTAAAAATATATATTAAAAAAATATATTATTTTTGTAAATTTAAAGGGACATAATGTTCTTTTAATAATATTGCTATGGTTTTCTTAAATATTTTAGTGTTTAGTGTGATTCCTCTCTTTGGTGACATTGTTTTTATATTTTTTCTTAATTTTTATAATTTTTATCATTTGTTGCATGGGAGTCTGTATACTTTTTCCTGAATAGCCGGTTAAATCAATAAAACGAGATTTTTTGTAAAGGACGACGCTTTTATAAATTTGACATTTTATTGTATTATATAACATAGAAATGTTACTGTATTTTGAAATGTACATTTAAAAAAAGTGTATTTCTATTTAAAGTGTATTTGTTAGACGTAAAATTTTGACAAACATTATAACTTTTTATGTTATACGGAAATGTACTTTTATTTTTTATGACTATTTTAAAGGTTCAAATGCTCAGTGCAGCAACTTTGTTCAAAGATATTTTCCTTTATCAATTCTTAAATTTTTGTCATTTTTCTCATTTGACAGCTGGAAGAGTTTACATTTTTTCTCGATAGTCACGCGAAAGAATAAAAGGTGATTTTGGAAAAGGAACTGACGATTAGATAAAAAGTTTCTGTATGTAAAATAAGTATCATGAATTTATGATATTTTCATATAGTTTAAAGAGACATAAAGTTATATTTCTAATAATAATATAAGGACGTAAGTTTTAAAACTCGCCTTATCCAAAGATTATCCTTATATTATAGTTTTCTCTATCAATCTATTCTATTGGTGAACCTGCATCGAAAAAACACTGCAGTCTGAAAAAAAAACTAGGTTTTTCGTGTATTTCTGGCATTGAAAAATCTTGGTTTACAATGAAAACCAATGGACGCATTCAGAGGTTATTCGCGACTTCCCCAAAATTGATTTTCTGGATAAGATGAGTTTTGAAACACAAGCCCTTATATGCTTATGGTTATCTTAAAGAATATAATGTCTGCTGTGAGTGATTTTCTAAAAAAATTCAATTTTAAGTTATTTCGATTTTTTTATGTTTGATATCTGGTTGGCGAGCGTAGCTCGTAGGGGGCCGAGCCCCCTAGTTAACTTATATTAACGTATACGACCCTTTACGACCCTTTAAAATCTTTTAAAAATCGATTTTTTGTTTTTTAACTCATTTGACCAATAATGTTTTTCTGAGCAATTTGCCACAAACCGCATCAAAATATTCGTAAAATTGCTCTCGTTATAGTAAAAAATTTAAATTAGCCTTGGTCTGTTTCAAGCGAAACATTTATGTTTAAATTGATATTTCTCAAAATCTTTTTTTTTTTTTTTTTTTTTTTGTGCAAACGATAACTCCAAATGCATTAAAGGTGAGGATTCGAAACTTTATAGTTATCTTTATTAGATTATTTTCTTCAAATCGAACAAAAATCTAAGAAATTTAACAAAAAGTTTTGAAATTATGGGTATTCGAGTGACAAAAATTATTAAAATTTTCATATTTACATTTTGAAAATAAAAAAATCTTTAGACATTTTTTGTTTATTCATTATATTTAAGGCCATTTTATTTTTGTAATATTCTTAAACTTATATTAAAAGTTTCAAAGTTCTAGAGGGAATAGATATTTTTAAATCATGCGCGCAAGCTATATACATTATCATGAATTTAAACAAGTGGGTAAGTGTGATCATAGATCGCACAGAGGGTTTCGTTTAATATTCCTTCCAAAACACTTTATCCTTTTGAAAAATCTGTTAGTTCCACATTTCGCAACCAGGGCGCACTCTGTTCTAAACAAACCTCTATCCGAAAGAAACTCCGTTTTACATACTATCCGTATATATATTAGTCGAAGGGATTGGATCCATAGCACACGAGATAAGTTGGCGCCCCTGGCGGTAAAAAGTGAAACTAAAATATGTAAGGCTATGGTGCATAATATGAAAGAATGTTCAAAAGGATTTCGGCAAAAGTTGGAAAAGTGCTCCCGGGGTGAAAAGGGCGGAGGTTAAAAAAATTGCTTAAAGTATACAAGTTAGAGCCCGGAGGCGTAAATAATATAAGACTTTTTGAAAATTTTATGATTTGTCGTGTGGTCTGAGGTATTCAGCTATACGTATGCAAAAATTCATGTCTCCAACTTAATTAGGGGCTCTCTTAGAAAGAATAGCTTAAAATACATATGTGGTAGCTCAAAGGGTTGAACGTAAGACTTTTTCAAGATTTTACGATTTGTCGCCTGGCTTCAGGTGTTCTGCTATAAGTATACAAAATTTCAAATCTCCAATTTAATAAGGGGCTCAGTTAGAAAGAATTGCTTAAAATACGCATGTGGGAGCCCAAAGGGTTAAATGTACGACTTTTTCAAATTTTTATGATTTGTCGCATGATGGTGTTCAGCTATAAGTATGCAAAATTTCACGCCTCCAACCTCATTAGGGGCTCACTTGGAAAGAATTGTTTAAAATACACATGTGGGAGCCCGAAGGGTTAAATGTATGAATTTTGAAAATTTTATGACTTGTCGTTTGATGCGAGGTGCTCAGCTATAATTATGCAAAATTTAACGCCTCCAACCTAATTAGGTGCTCACTTAGAAAGAATTGTTTAAAATACACATGTTGGAGTCCAAAGGGTTAAATGTACGACTTTTTCAAAATTTTATGGTTTGTCATTTGATGTGAGGTGTTCAGCTATAAGTATGCGAAATTTCACGCATCCAATCTAATTAGTTGCTGACTTAGAAAGAATTGTTTAAAATACACATGTGGGCACCCAAAGGGTTAAATTTACAACTTTTTGAAAATTTTATGATTTGTCGTTTGATGTGTGGTACTCAGCTATAAGTATGCAAAATTTCACTCCTCCAACCTAATTAGGGGCTCACTTAGAAAGAATTGTTTAAAATACACATGTTGGAGCCCAAAGGGTTAAATATGCGACTTTTTCAAAATTTTATGATTTGTTGTGTGATGTGTGGTGTTCATCTATAAGTATGCAAAATTTGAAGTCTCCAACATGTATAATTTCTGAGAACGAGCTCTGTGACAGACAGACAGACGGACAGACAGAGGAGCGAGACGTATAGGGTTTCGTCAGATGAACGAAACCCTAAAAATCATGCATTAAAGAATAATTATTATCAATTAATTATACAGAGTTTAATGCAAATTATATATTATATTGCTTGGAGAATATATTATAGTATTAACAAAAAAAAAAAAAAAAAAAAAAAAAAAAAAAAACTGAGGTGATTAGTGCAAAAATGAGTGCATGGGACCACTTTAAATGTTTGTCTCCGAAACCAAATTTTTCATCTGGTGAAAGGGTCGTATGTCTCATTAATAAATTTCAAAACTTTATTTGAACATAATATTGATACTTTTCAAATAAAAATGCTTTTTCGTGTCGTTAGTGGGCAATCTAAAATAACATATTAATATAAAATATTAACTTCTCTTTTATTCTGTAATCCAGGAGGTCGGATTGGATCCCCTAGTAATATAGACCGGTAGGTGGTTGCAGAGACCCATGGAATAAGGAATAGAAGATCAATCTTTTTGATCATGGAAGCACATCATATATTTTGTGTTGTTATGTATTTCATCTTTCGTGACAAATATCTCTTAACTCACTTATGCATGCTTCCTTAACAGTTACGATTCGTTCTCTAATGCGGAATTTTTTTTAAATCCTATTAAGTAATCTTTTCTAATTGGGCTCACTGCCAATTGTTGTATTTTAACTGATACGACTGGGTACAAGTGAAATGGCTCTTTTGAAATCCTTTGACAATATCTGTATTTGCATTAAACCATATTGATGCTAATATCTTTTTGTTTCACGTTAACCTTTTCAATAGACTCGATTACGGAAGAATAGAAGGTCTACCGATTCACTGCCATGATCCATTTGAAAATCTATCATTCTTCTCATCTGATCGTGTTGAAGAATTAGTCAATGTGGCATGGTTTTAAGATTTTAGCTAATTTTACTCGAAACCTGAAAACTAAAATGCGAGGAACCGGATTATAGAAGATTCATTCTAACGTACATATTGATTAACAGGTTACATATTATAGAATTATAATAATCATAAGAACTGGCAGTTTCAATGCTTTAATAGTTTCCGTAAATTCTCTTTATATAATACAGAAGTTTTAGCGGTGTAAAGGTTAACAACATAGTCACAGTAAGTATAATAACAGTACAATATAATATAATAACAATAGCAGAGGTTTTGGGCAGTGACGAAACTATTAGCACTTTGGAAATATTAGTACGTTATATCATTTAACTATTCAGATGATATGCGGAAAAATAAAAATAGACGGCTCGCATTAATAATTAACTCATTGAAAAATAGCCACTAGCGTCAAATATTCGCCAAGCTTGGCGACATTTAGCAAAGTTTCGCCAAATTTGGTAATATATCATGTCAATTCTCAAATTTGGCGACAAAAAATGTTTTGTTTATTCTGACGTCATAATGATGCATATGTATTATGTATTATACACATACCTATAATATGTATGATGCAAATGTATTACGTATTATATGCATATGTATAATATGTATGATGCATATGGATAAGTTCATTAACATCACTAAAACGCACTTAAAGGAATAGTGTTTCATAAATAGTAGGGATAATTACCAGATTGACCAGAGTTCTATTGAGATTAGAATACCGACATTTATAATAGACGTCTGTACACACCATCACCTCGTCGAGTTTACAGCTGAAATTTTAGGATTAGTTAAAACTAGATTAGCATATTTAAATGCAACTGGTCTGTTAAGTCATATCTTGGTAGAAACCATCTGAAGACCCAATTTTAGCGGTTAAGGGGGCTGGTCACTCACCTTCGGAATTCTCCTCCGTAATGTTAAGTCTATGGACTTTTGATGCATTCGTATATTTAAAATATATTCTCGATAAATTCATATTTTAACATCTTTTTTCTGTATATTCTTCCTAAAGGATGTCTATTTTTTTCTTAGTTTTCAAAATATTTGTAAAATCTATGCTGAATTTAATGTTTCATGTATTAAATACCGGCGAACTGTAAGTAAGATTTTAACACTTCATATAAAATTAAGTCTATACTTTAGAAATATTTTGAGAACTAAGGAAAAAAAGAGCCATCTTTTAGGAAGTGTACACAAAAATAGAAGTTAAAAATATTAATTTCCCGAGGAGATATTTTAAAAATAAAAATGCATCAAATGGCCATAGACTTTACATTAGTGAGGGGAAAATGGAAGTTGTGTGACCAGCCCCCTTAACTGATAGGTTTACTATTGTATTTTCCTGCATCCAAAAGTTTGGAAACATGCAGGAATGGGTGCAGGAAAACACAATGGAAAATCCACCAATTAACACGTAAAATCGGGTCTGTAGGTGGTTTCCACAAAGATATGACTTGGCAGACCAGTTACATTTCAATACGCTAATCGATATTTAACTAATCCAAAAATTTCAGCCGTCAACTCGATGAGGTGATGATCTGTGCAGATGCCTCCCGGTCTTTAATAAAATTTGTTTTAAGGAAGTAAAAGATAGAAAGATGGACAGATAAACTGAAAGATTTGCCTTATTAAGATTTTTGTAAAAGCATATAAAAATTCATTCAGCTTGAAATCATGTAACACCTTTATAACTCAGGCTAATTTTCTGTAATCGGGTTTTGGTGACCAACATATCTTATCTATAACTATAATATTTCTTTTACAGATTTAAAATTAACAATAAATTAACAGTAAATAGGCTAATAATACAATATAATAACATTAGCAGCGGACTTCGGACGCCGCATCTGTCGCACATCGTTAAAGATAGTTTATTAGTTACACATTTCATTTAATTAAAAGGAGATTTTTAAACTTTCATATGGAATTTGGATATTTTTCCACTATAGGGACCTTGGCATTTTTTAAAAATCTTGGCGCAATTCGGACTTCAGAAACTGAGATATGTTGCCAAATGATATAAACAACTACGAAAACAAACCTGATGAACTTTTATGTTATTTATATGTATTTATATACATATAAACCTTTTATTTATACATGTATAAAATATTATTTTTTCTATACAGAATATTTATGTTGGTATATAAAAATAAATAAACGGGTTCCTTACATTAAATAAATTGTATACATATGGAAAAAATTGCTTGTGTATACGACACAGTAAATAGGTTGCCAGAAAATACGTTATTATCAAATTTCTTTTCTCGTCAAGGCTATTTTCTGTATTTCGCCAAGGCTACTATATCGAATTGTGGTTATATTTTGTTAAATGTTTTATTGTTTTAATATCGTAAATATATCATAACCTATACTGATTAAAATTTTTAGGGATATTCATTTTTTCTATTTAACAAACATCTTTGGAAAAGCATATATATAAAATGTTATTCTGCTTGAAATCATGTGACCGCCTTCAAAGCTCTGTAATCGAGTTTTGGCGACCAACATTGGCACAATTGAATGCGTAGGAACTGTTTACGGCCAAATGACACCCCCTGTATGAAGGGTTTAGAGGCGGAAATTCTGTGTTTTCAGATTTTTCTGGTTAATTGTGCTACAAACCCCACTTACTTGTGAAATTTCATGATTCTACGACTTTTAGAAGTACCTTAGTTATTTGATGATGCGAAGTGAGTCAGTGACAAAAAAGCGCTTTTTCGGAAATTAATATTTCGTAAACTACTAAATACAGAAACATGAAATCGTGGAACCTTAGTTCAGTTTGACAAAATGAACATGTGTATAAAAGAAAAATTTCTATATCTCTCCCTAAAACGACGTTATGAGGGGGTGAAAAGTATGCCGAAATGGTTCAGGAAAATGTAGCTTACGGCTTGTGCGAACTTAGCGGACGCACTGCCGTGCTCCCAGATTACAGTAACCATTTTTTTCTTCTTCTTCTTTCATCAATTTAACGTCACAGTTAAAATTATATAGTTGTGATATTAAAGGCAGTGGCGGAAGCATTTATATACGTATAACAATATAATATGATATAGCATATATATTGATACAATATATTTTATAGATACAGTATATTTACATTATATTATATATATATAATTATCATTCAGGTGGACACATCAAACTACTATAAATAAAAATAATATATCATTTACTGCTAAAAGCAGCCAATTTGATGTTACGTATTTAATAAATGTATACAAAATTACTACTTTCTGTTTTACATTATTCATCGTTTTTAACAATCTCATGTATTTATTTAATATATTGGGTCCTTCGGAAAGTCGTGTCCGTTTGGAAAAATCAATTCATGCAAGAAAATTCTTCCCGGTAATTATTACACATTAGATTTCGGAATCAACGTCCTGTAATTAAATGATAGAATTTTCCGGTACAAATTGATTTTCACAAACGGACACGACTCTCCGAACAACCCAATACATTAAATTTTCATTTTGTACGCTATTGGCAATTGGCAAGGTAAGCCAAACTCGCGATTAACAACCACTTTTGGCGATCTATTTACCAGACCCACATAATACGTAAGTACAATGTATTTTTTACCGACTTCGAAAAAAGGAGGAGGTTATCAATTCGACGCGTATGTATGTTTTTTTTTTTTATGTATGTTCACTGATTGCTCCGGAACTTTTTGTCCGATTTATGTGATTTTGGTTTTAATTGAAAGAGGATACTCTCGAATTGGTACCACTTCCGTTTCATCGAAATTGGTTGAGTAGTTTTTTAGTAATTCAACAAAAACCAATAAAATAAAGGATTTTTCGCAAATTATCTTTCATTGTTGTAACCGGTTTTTCATTCATAAGCATAAAGCTATGTATTCATATGCGTTATCGCCAAGTTGTCGCCAGACTTGTCGCCATTTGGTGAAATATCGCCAAATTTGGCGACCAAAATAAGTTGTCATAAATGAAGCCAACTTGGCTGTAACTGACAAATTTGGCGATATTCCCATTCAAATTCACTAATGGATCTTCTCCAATATGTTTCTTCACAATTTGTAATCGGCAGTCATATTTACAATTCTCAATTGCCAACCATTATTTAAAATGCTAAATAATACAGAAGCAAACTAAATTAATACATGAAAACATCTGAATTGTATCAAGAAATGAGAACATGTAAATTTTAATCAGATTGCACGATAAAAGCAAAAAGTGCGCTTTTTACTTTGCAGTAGTTTTTGAAGTCGGTTTTATTTTTGGTAAAAAAGTTTATTTATTTTCCTATTTTAAAGGGACAAGGGACCTTCAAACTTATTTTTTTAATTGCACCTTAAATATTATTCAGGAGCACACTATATGAATTATGTCATATATTTATCAGACAAGAAATTAAAAGAAAAAAAATGGAGAAAAGTAAGGAATTTTCCTGAATATTTTAAGCGCTATCAAGAACTTACAAAATGTCCCAACCTCACTCCATATCAATTAAAATCCCCAATATTATTAATGCCAGTTTGGTGTACAGTCGTGGAAAAAAAAAAAGAAAACACCCCCTACTAACTCCTGAATAAATTACCATAGAAGAAAGCTATTGGCAGTGGCGTAGCTAAGGGGGGGGGAGGGGGCGGCCGCCCCGGGTGCCGAGGCCAAGGGACGCCAAATTGTGAGAGATTTAAACCGAAATTTTTTCACATATTTTGACAATAAAAAAGAATTGTTGATTTTGTGTGTGTGTGCGTGTCTGTTTGTGAATACTGTTCGTGCGTGTCTATTTCCTTTTGTAAGAATTTTGTTATATCCAAAAAATGAAGAAAGAAAAAGCTTCTGTAAATATTCCTAGGGATGACTCAACACACTTGGTACCTAAGATAATTATGTACCTTAACTGAGGCGCAAAAAGATTAAACAGGGGGCGCCAAATTGAGAGGAGGTTTAAACCAGAATTATTTCAAATAATTTGACAGCAAATAAGAATTGTTGACCTTTTCTTTTTTTGCGAGTGTCTGTGCGAATGTTTTGAAGAAATTAGGTGAAGGTGGGGGTGAGGAATGGAGAGCTATATAATTGTCAATCGCTGATGGAGGTTTCTAACCATCTAGCCTCCAGTTTATAAGTCAAAAGGCCTGTTTGCGACTTGAAGTAACATTTCTGGTATCAACAGAACACCTCTGAGATGGGTCCCTACTGCCTTCCGCAGCGTATACCGGGAGTGCTACCCACGCACTTCTATCCCCTAAAAACCTCTATTCAAATTTATTTATTTCTAAATTAATCTCCGGCATGGGTCCCCGCTGCACATGTCTCTGTATAGCAGGCGTGTTGGGCACGTGTTGGAAAATCTGAAGAGAATCGTAAGATGAGTTGAAAGAAAAAAAATTTTGCAGAAATAAGTCCCATGAAACCAGAGATAAAAATACCCCTTGGCGGTGGAAGGTACAACTAAAAACTGTAAGACAATCTAAAACCAAGTGGAATGAGTAAAACCATGTTGAAATCGAGTCTATAGAACCCGAGATAAGAATGCGCCACCAGCACTGGAGGTGGAACTAAAAACTACAAGAAAATCATAAGCTAAGTTGAATGAATCAATTCCCGCTGAAAACTGGCCCATAGAATCCGAGAAAAGAATGCGCCGTTAGTGTTCGATAATTGTTTGTAAAAGAAGTCTATATTTTGGAAAACATACTTTTAAAAGTAAACAAAGAGCAGAAACCTTTGTGGTCGAAGTTTTAACTCATATCACGGGACTCTTGCCACTGAACACACTAATAATCTTCGATTAAATTGATAAAATGCTTTTAAATTATGTTTTTAGAATTTGGCAACGTTTAATAATTAAGTCGATTTTTCACATGTCATATAATCTCTGATCCATCGATTTTCGGAAATTGAATGGAGGGGTCGGCTGGAAAAATATCTCTTTTTATTTCGGTTTTTTAATGAATGTTTGCCCTGTATGGTTACTACACTCCACAAAATTTCAGACTTCCACGTGCGGTAGATATTTCTAGCCATATCCATCCCACAAACACACAGATATTGGTTTTTATCCTGATTTTTGGGTTCTTCATATGAATATTTTTGTGTTATGAGGACTTCTGTGAACTAATGCAAAATGGATTTAACTGGATTTAACTGGAAAAACAATAAATAAAGTTATTATTTTTTTCTTTATTGGAAATTCTACATTCCGTGTCGATTAGTGATCGTAAGTTGTGGAGAAAATCTAATATTTTTCGTGGGTGTTATGTTGGCAATATTTTCCAGCAGGGGGCGTAGGTATCAATTTGAGAGAAAGATTTAGTTTAATTGGTTAATTAGCTCTTGATTGACATGTGATCAAGATCCGCAAAATTCCCGGAATTTGTGACGCACAAGGCTTTAACCACAAACGAAGGAGAATTGCCCAAACGTCAGCATTTTCAATCTGTTACTCTCTGAATTTAATGGTGAACGCAATAAATGCTGAGCTGGGAAACAAAGTTACAAGGGGTAAGACGGATTTTATAATATAAGATTTAAAGTTAGGAAAAAGAACTTAAATATTTTAATTCAAATTTTTGAAATTTAATTTTACTTTTGAATTTTTAAAGGATTTTAATTCTTATACTTTTCATCTCTATATACAGGGTGTTGATAATTAAACGACCCTATTTTAATGTTCTCTACAGACGAAAATATTGGTCAGAAAATTGTGAAATTTTGTGACAGACATAATAAAGGAATGGAAATTTGAGCGAAAAAAATTTTTAAGTTCAAAATTTCGCCCCCAGAGGGCTTTTTTTAGTGAATTACACATTTTAAAAGTTTTTACGCTTTATTTTCCGCGGATTAAATAAGAGAAATGTACAGACCGTCCCATAAAAAAAATAAAGCGTAAAAACTTTAAAAAATGAATTGTTTCCGAATTGAACGGACCGTACAAAGTCTGAAAAAAAATCCCTCTACAACAGTCGCCATTTTTTTCTCATTGCTCAGGCCTAGTATTCAGTAGGCGGTGGCTAAATGTGTAATTTATTAAAAAACGTCCTCTGGTGGCGAAATTTTGAACTAAATTTTCTTTTCGATCAAACAAATTCTTATTCCTTCTTTATGTCCGACAGAAAATTTCACAACTTTCTGAACAATAGTTTCGTATTTAGACAACTTTAAAGTAGGGTCGTTTATAGACGGACTATCTATAAATATCTGATAATTGTCATGCGAGTGCGCTCGTATTTATAAGCAGATTTATATGTGATTGAGCATATGTTAAGGGTTTATTAAGATCTCGACCAAATTCATTGGACATATTGATCCGCCATCCTGTTTCAAAATGGCGGCCCCTTAAAAATTTCAAACTAAATTTAAAATGTACGAAAAATTATAAATGTAAATTTATTTCTTACATAATCGTTAAGTCTTGATAGAAGGAATAAGAAAAATTTGTGGTTTCCACTCTATCTTAAAAAATGGTATAGCAATTTGAAATTCTTGGGTGCCTGCCTTTTTGAAACAGAAGATTTTTTTACATAATCGGGTAAATTTTAGGAGTTTTAGCAAATGTTTTTTTTTGGCAATTTATTTTCAATGCAGCTACACCCATATTATTAAAAAAAGTCATATCCGTGAACGTTCCACTAAGTTTTGCAAATTTCATAATGTGATATGTAAATATAGTGTGATTTTTTTTTTTTTTGGGGTGGGGGGGCGCAAAATTTCTGTCTGCCCCGGGCGCCAAAAAATGCAGCTACGCCACTGGTTACTGGCACCGAACGATTGGAAATAAAGCCTACTTTTAAATGATGTATATAAAATTTTCTGAGGGGCCATGTACTTCTTAAAACAAACCATAACTTTGTTTTTTTCAATAGCAGTACACAATTCTGACAGCATAAATGAATTCTACACCATTTAATTAGCCTAAAAACAAATTTTTATGCAATTCGTACCATAAGTTTCCGAGAAATTAATCATTTTGAAACGAGCGTATTTTAAGGACTGTAACCAAATTTAAGTTCCATACTCGATTGTTAACCGAGAGAACGATCAAGGCAACTTAAGCGTCACTCAAGCTGTCAATGAAATCTGCTAGATTACAGGACAGCAGAAGAAATTTCAAAATATCTAGTCAGTTCTATCATAGATGGCCCCTTAACCTATCATTTTGCCGTTTTTTAAGCATGATTTGAAAACTACTTGGAAGAAAAATGTGAAATTTTGGATCTCCATAAACCATGACATAATAAATCTAAATCCATCAAAAAAATTGTATGTTGCAATTTATAATTTTTTCGAATATTAATTTCATAATTCATAATTCATATCATAAAATTAAAAAAATTGCAAATTCAACTTATTTATGTTTAGGTATTTTAGTGTTATTGCTACACAAAAAATAGCACATTAGGAGCATAATTTCAGGAGATATAAATAAAAATATGGAAATGTAATTTAACATTAGAGGCACTAAATTTTGAATGTTTATAATTCAAATTTTGTTATTCAAATGACTTAAACTTTTATGTCTAGGTATAGTTTGAACAGAAGATTTAAAATATCTCTTTAAAATTGGGTATTGTCATTGAAAAAAATGAAGTTTGGATTCATTTTAATATGTAGATAGCCCCCTGAGCAAATCTTATATACATCATTTAAAAGTAGCCTTTATTTTCAATCGTTCGGCACAAGTCACTTTCGTCTACGATAATTTGTTGAGGAGTTAGTAAGGGGTTTTTACTTTTTTTTTTTCCACGACTGCACATACATAATTAAAACTATGCAAAGTTTCTTTTAAACTAAATATAATAGGAAAAGTTAAAGGTAGCTAAGTGAAGAAATAGGATGCAAAGAAGCTGAAATTTTCATAAAATTTCAGAAATATTTTTTTCCTTTATATTCAAATAGATAAAATTCGATGCACAGTTTTATTTGTATATGTAAACCAAACTGGCATAAAAATTATTGGGGATTTTAATTGATATGAAGTGAGGTTGTGTAATTTTGAAAGTTCTTGATAGCGCTTAAAATATCCAGGAAAATTCCTTATTTTACAGCATTTTTTTTCTTTGAATTTTGTGTGCGATAAATATATGCTATGATTCATATAGTTTGGCCTTGAATACTAATTAATGTGCAATTTATTGTGTAATTCCTATCATTTTATTCATATGGCATCGGGTAGCGTATATTTATTTTTATTTTTTGAATTGTCGCTTGAATGAATAAAAGATGATTTATTTGTGAAGGAAACTTCCGTTTGATAAATTTTAGATTTCGTTTTATTTATTTTTATTTTTTTTAATGAAGTGTGTATATATAAGCTTATACAGTTTATTGTGGTTTTGTACAGTTTATTGTGAAAATATATCTGAGAAACATACATGGTGAAAAATATAATAGTCATGCATTGCCATTTAATATATTAAAATGCAGCATGCTTCTTTTATTTAAATATTTATTATAATTCGGTTATGAATATCATAAAGTTTTCAATGTATGTTTTGGCTCTTTTATTCAAATATATTTTTCTCTATCAATTAGATTTTTTTAAATAGTTTTTCATATTTATGTTTGGACATGCTTTAACTTTCTAGTAAGCAGGTTAAATGAAAAATAGAATGTCTTCTTTTTCTAAAAATAAAGTGATTTTTTAAAAATAGTTCACATTATATTATTCACAAAAATATATATATTACGTATCAAAAAGAATATAAACAAACTGTTTTATCATAAACGAATATTTATTTTATAAAATAAGTTAATTATTTTAACACACACAAATACTTTTTTATGCATCTTAAAATTTCCAATGTACAGCTTAGGTCCAACATTCAAAAATTCTTTTCTCTGACGATTAGTAGGGGAGTAGCCATATTTGGACCGCCGCTTCAAATGGACCGTCGCCATTCTGCCATTAATTACAGAAAGAGACGCCATCTACCACTGAAATCCTACGCATCAAAATGACGTGATATATGTTAATTTACAATGTTAATGGGTGTTTTTTTTGCGTTTTTTTTTTCTGTGCACGATTGTACTTCTTTAAGTTTAGGAGCAAGTGTTAGTCACTTGGCACTAGCTCATTGCTATACGGAGGTAGATGTTTCCAATCATATGACGCGTTGTGATCCTGATTTTGATGAGCCATTTGTGGAATGGAGTTATGAATATAGAGGAGGAGACATATGGTGTATTGTCTAGCTATTGCGAGTGAAGTAACTGAGGAGGTTGTCACAAGATGGCGGCAGTTTCTGCTTACCAGCGGGGAGGGGGGAACTTCCCACCAGTAAAATTAAATATAATTTTTTTCTTATCTAAGTGTCTTATTCATGGAAATATTTTCATACACATATGGTAAAAACTGGTGTCAGTTATTGGTGTCAATTTCGCTGGTAAAAAAGTCAGTTTGAATCACCGGTTGTCACAGTATGGCGGAAACGTAGGGCTTGACTACCACAAAAATAAACTTCAACAAGTAAAAATGAAAATCTGTTTCTGCCGTTATTTATGACTACTGAAACTTTGTATTAATAAGGCCTTTAATTACGTAGAATATTTCTATATAAATTTACCGGTGGAAATTTTTACCGGAGGTAATCAGACCTTTGGAAAGCGTTTACAGTTAAAGCTTCACTATTTTAAGGATATGCCAGCTCCTCTTGAGTAATAGCTCCATGGTTTGTGGATAAGCGTTGTGACGAAGCAAAACCATCCCTCTACTGAGAATTCTACTCCTTTTGTTTTGGATTTCACTATGTATGTTACGACGTTAATGATTTCAAAACGGCAGTGATGCTCTGGTGAGCCTTTGACAATTTTTTCTGAGGATAGTATACAAAAAGCCGGTCGAACTATACCATAAGTGTCTTAATCTAGAATGAAATAATGCTGGAAGGTAATTCAAGCTTCCAAGTAAAAATAACGTTTGTTAAAAATTTATCTTGTGTCGTTTCATAAAATATCAAAATCAAACATCGTCAATCAAAGTCAAATATCAAAACGATATTTAGAAAAAAAATTCCTCGCATGTTTTTATGAAGTCTTTACAAACATGCGCTAAAAATATTGTTAAACATGTTACTAGTGTATTAGAATTATAGACTTGAATTTTTAAGAAATCTTTTTTTTTTTTTTTTTTTTTTTTTAATTCTAAATTGAATAGAAAAACCGAAAACGCATATTTGAAATAATTCTCTCTAAAATGGAATTCATTAAGAACATTGACAATTTTATATTGTAAGTTTGATGATAAAGAAGTATCATTTTGCGGTAAATAAAGAGAAGTGAAACAAAACCTATTAAACACAAATCAAACATTGAAATATGCATTGCACAGTCTTAGAAACAAAGTAAACAACCCTTACTAACTCTGCAACTAATTATATTAGAAAAAAAGTTACTGGTACCAATCGATTGGAAATAAAGTCTTCTTTTAAATAAAAAATATAAAATTTGCTTAGAGATCCGTCTACAAATCACAACCAGACCAAACACTATTTTTTTCAATTGCAACACCCAATTTTGACAATATATTTTAAATCTTTGGTTCAAACTATGCCTAGAAACGAAAATTTTACTCATTTGAATCATAAGTTTTTGTATTATAAACATTTAAATTTTAGAGCTTCTAATGTTAAATAACATTTTCATATTTTAATAATATCTCCTGTAATTTCAATCCTAACGGGATAATTTTGTGTGTGGTTATAATATTAAAAAACCCAAACATAAATACATTGAATTTGTAATTTAAAAAAGTTGCAATATGAATTCACAGACCTGCAAAAAAATACTTTTTGAAAATTGCATTAGTTTTGATAACTAATTTTTATGTTTTTGTAATTGCTGATTCCGAAAATGAAATCCATTTTTTTCTATCACGTAAGGATTTTTCACAAAATGCTTGCATATTTTTAAAGAAAAAGCTAAAATCACGAAATTTTGACATTTCATTTAAATTTCATTTATTAATAAATCCATATATATTACATTTATATCTGAGTTCAAGTAATAGTTAAGTATATGTAGAAGGTTACAAGCCTTTAAAGTAATGTTTTTCCTTTACATCAAAAGTCTTTTTGCCACTTTTCCTATTGTGAAAATTGCAAGGATTGTTTCGCGGCTTCGCCGCGAGAGCTAGTACCATCCAGCAGCAGTCGGTTATCATGCTGACATTCCATTTGCATTGATATCACCTCTCCATTTCATTTATATCCTAGTGAAATCTTCCACCTTGTTCCTCTCTAACTGCACCTAAATTTTCAGGAAAATGGTCTAGGTGTAAATCGAGAAAATGAACTTTTAAGCTCATATTACATCCTAAAATCTTGAAAATTTTTACTATCTCTTCTACAATAGAATTGTAGTTTGGGTCCTTTTTGTTGCCAAGAAAGCTAGTAATAACTAGTTTGAAAGATTTCCAGGTTTTTCTTTCGTTTGTTTTCATTTTATTCTAAAAATTTTCCTGTTTCATCATTTTCCTAATGTCTGGTCCTACAAACACACCTTTCTGCAGTTTTCATTCGGATAAACTCGAGAACTGCTCACAAAGGTATTTGAAACATTCACATTCTTTTGGTAAAGCATTGACAAATTGTTTCATAAGACCTAATTTTATATGATGCGGTGGAAGTAATACTTTTTTTGGATCTACAAGATTATTTCTTTACCATGTTCATGAGGTACAGGATGTATGGCAGATGGAATGCCAGGATAAAATATTTGCTTTTTGGTCTTTAAATTGAAACCTTTCCCATTACAAATACAAAAATAGCAATCATCACTTTGATTTTTAGGTTCTCTCCAAACCATTGGAATACCAAACCGAAAAGATTGCTTTTTACCTTGAAACCATTGCCTTAATTCTTCTACACAAATGCCACAAACTTTGTGTGGAGCCCAAGGCTTGTCTTCATCACCCAATTTCATGACAAAATAAGAGAAATACACTTTTTTTTTACAAAATCAGAAATGCTTCTTTGTTGTTTTTTCACTGTATAGTTACCGCAAATATAACATAAACTATTCGGTGAATTGGCACATCCTCTGGAAGCTATGTTCTCCAGTGTAGCAAAAACTAGATGTAAAAATTACTGCTATAATTTATAACTCACAGGTCGGAATAAAAACACATGTGCACCGTGGAGAGTAAAGAAAGACACTGATTCAGGAGTAGAGATAAGGTCAGTGAAGAGAGGGTGGTGAGCAGACACCTGCAAGCAGGAGTGATCCTATTTCAACTGGTTTCCTCTGTCTTGAATATTGTATTTAATAGGCAGTTTACCGATTAACAGAAATATTCTGTTTTGAAATATTTTCTTCTTTCTTTTTTATTAGTTTAATGCACCAAATTACTATTTTAAGACCATAAATTTAAAATAAAATAAATAATAATTTTTGGTCCGAAATATACTAAATTCATAAAAAAAAAAAAAAAAAAAAAAAAAAAAAAAAAAAAAAACAGGTTGCGGTTTATGATGAAACTGTACGTGATGGAATTTTTTCATTATTTTTCTAGTAATCAGCGTCCAAAAAACTACTTGCTATACCGGCACTTGCTATACCACTTGCTATACCGGAAATTTTTTCATCGCAGGTTTGTGATGTATTATGAAATTAATATCCGAAAAAATATGAATTGCAACCTATTTTTTTTATACATTTATATTTATTATGACCTGCTTTATACGAATTCTCAATTTCATTTTATTTTCAAGTAGTTCTCGAATTATCATTTAAAATGGCAAAATGAAGGTTTAAGGAACCGTCTATGATCTATAGAAAAGCATAATTTGTAAAAACATTTTTTACTCATTTCATTGAAATATTTGATCTGGTAATAGTCGAAACATATTAACGGCGTGAAATGGCCCTATTGGCAAGAAATAATACATTAATAGAAGTGGCATTAGTCATGATGTAGCCTTTCAACAATCGAGATGCTTAAAATAATTAATTTCTCGGAAAGTAATCGTGCGAATTTCATGCAAATTTGGATTTTGGCTAATTGAATGGTGTAGAACTTATTTATGGTGTCAAACTTGAGTATTGTTATTGAAAAAAAAGTTTGGGTTCGTTTTGATATGTAGATTGCCCTTAACCAAATTTTATATAGATTAATTAAAAGTAGACGTTATTTGCAATCGTTTGGTGCCAGTAACTTTCTTCTACAACAGTCTGTTGAGTTAGTAGGGGTGCTTATTTTTTCCCCACGACTGTACAAACAGAATTTTGTTTAGAAATAATTTTACATTTGTTGTAAAAGCTCTTTGTATATTTCTTTTAATGTCTTATGATGGCAATATTAGATGAAATAATATATATTAACTGCAAATTTTGTACATGAGGCTCCTCTGACGATTCTGGATCACATTTATAGTTTGTTTTTTTTATCTTTGTATTTTCACACTCTCGTTTAATAATTTTGTTCTAATATTTATTTTAATACGTAAGATTATATGTTAATGATATATATGTTACATTATTAGACCTAATTCCGCGATTTCCTTATCTTATTCTAAATTACTATTTTATTTTCACTAAATCCTTATCCTTAAATAATCTCTATCGTTAACTCTGTTTAATTTCCTTTAATTTAATGTCTCACTTGTCTTAATCGCTTAAATATTACGCTTTTAGTATTCTTAAATTAAATGTTCCATTTCCGCGCTTTTTTCATTCGAGAATATTCTTTTAGCTTCCATTTTTACTTTCCCGCGCATTTCTGAGGTTATCCTTTTTCCCTTCAAATTCATCCGCGTGCTCTGTCCGCACTCTTTATATGACAGACATTCTTAATTATTCATTGGTTGAGAGCGCGATCTACGTCATATTTGTATTCTTACACGTGAGGAACAAAAAGTTGATACTCGCTGTGTTTCAACAGAATTTGAAAGATTTGAGTCGATTTTCCAGTTTACATCCATCCCCTGGTCACCGTCCTTTTATTCGATTATATGGAACTTTGTTTAGACCTAATTACTACTACGGAGAGATGGTTAATAAATAATCTTGGTGGAAACTGCGCCATTTGAAAGATGTTCTAATAAAGTGCTGAGCTGATCTTATGTGTCGTTTCAATTCATTCTGGGGAAATTTCACGGAACGATGTATTCCATAGTCTTCACTCGACTACTGCAATTAACAAATTGTTATACTAATAAAACAGGTTCGAATTACTTGTTCTGACCACTTCTATTATTGATGTATGTGATCCACAACTACTATCGAGACAGCTAGCACTGCATTTTCAACATTGCACTACTGGTAACATAACAACCAGTTATTTCGTTCACTACTAAAGCCTTCCAATGTTAGAATAATCTAACAATTCTATTCTAAATCATAACACATATATATATATCCATATATAGATAAAAATATATGTATACATACATACACACATACATAAATATACATATCCATATATGTATAATTCCTTTGAAATAAAAAAATCCGAACAAGTTCTTTTAACTAAATCTGAACAAATCTGTAATTTAAACATAGCACGTATTCAATGTACGTGTAGAATACCTAACGTGAGAAAAATTGTTGAAAATCTAACATATTCGATCGATAAAATAACCCTAAATTAGAATCCAACTTAGAGATTGCAAATTGTAACATTCCTCACATTTATCACTAACCATTTTTTTAAACATGACGAAAAAACCTCACAATAACATTTCCGTATAAGGAAACAAAAACATATTTATAAACATATGGAGCCAGATAAAAATGAAATAAATATAATTTAAGTATAAATTGGAACAGCAAATGGAATATAGATATTACATGACGATATAAATGTAAGAAGCCAAAACGCGCACGTGGATGTCTAATTGTCAGTCGGCAGAACATCACATTTTGCAATATATATATATATAATATGTATATGTAGTTGATTTAATAAAATGAATTTGTTCGAACTTGGCAAGTTTCTCAAAAATTATATTTTTAATAATTTGGAGAAATACAAACATTATGAAAAAAGCGTAAAATATATTTAACCCAGACGAAAATTTATTTTCGACAAAAAAATTACACATGTTATTTTTAAAAATCATATAAATTATTACTAGAGAAAATATGTGTTTCTTTGCTAGGGTGAATTCGAGCTGAGAAATAAAGTTCCTAATAAGAATTATATCTATGCTGTATGTTAATATAAAACATCGTCGTCTTACAGCTCCACTATTTAACAACAATACATTTGTTTTATTGCAAACTATGTTAAAAGAATTCCTAAATGGTACAAAATATCGCATAATCTTTGTTCTTATTTTCAATCGAAAAAGCAAATTAAAATAAAACGGATTTTATTATGTAATCAAGATTCATATGCTACACAAAGTATGTTTTGAAATAATAAATCTAAATTCTAATTTTTATACTGAGTGATCTTCAATGATTTAGATTTGAGTCTGCGTTTTATACAACATAATATAACAATTTACATATTCGTTTCAAATATTAACCCTATTTGATTTCACATTTCATTTGAATGTAATAACGCAAATTTCTTTTCCGATAGTTAAATTAGATTGAATGATTCAAATTTTAAAATGTATGTTATAAGGAAAAACATAAAGTTCGTAAGATAAATTATATTCTGAATAGCAAAAGTAGAATCGTTTCAATCAAGAAAGAGTTTATAATCTCATTTCCATGAAGATAAAATCTGATCGCATTTTGAAATGAAAAAGAAAAGGATAATGCAAAAAAAAAAAAAAAAAAAAAAAAAAAAAATCTGTAATAAACACAGCTTTTTTAAATCAATACAAAAACTAAATTTAATCATGTATTTGCGGTACAAATTGCTACCAAGGACGATTAAATGAACAATAAAAAATCATTGAATTTAAACAAATTGAATATTCTTTCTGCTTAAAACATTCGTAATATGAAAACTTTTTAAATCGTCTTTGTTGTTGAGTGTAATTTATTTTTAAATTCTTATAGTAAGATAATCTATATATCCCTTTCAAAAGATAAGTCTTCAGTTTTATATATTAGCTAAACGTGATGCGGGAATCCGTTTTCAAATAGATAAATTAGATTTACAAATGTAAATTCAAAAATGTATATTCTCTATAAGAAAAGGTAAAGTTCGCATGATAAAATAGCAAAACATTTAAAAATTCAAGAAAGTGTTTATAATCCGGTTTCCGATGAATGCTGATCGGATATGAAACGAATGAACAATATGAAGAAAATGATGTTTTAATAAATGACACTTTAATTTGTTTTTAAATTCTTATAATAAGGCAACCTATATATCACTTTCAAAAGATATCTTCAATTTTATATATTAGTTAAACGTGATGAGGAAATACTTTTTCAAATAGGTAAATTAGATTTACTAATGCGGATGTATATACTCTATAAGAAAACCTAAAGTTCGTATGATAAAATATATCCTAAGCATAATAGTTAAAAATTCATGAACGTGTTTATAATCTGATTTCCTATAAATGCTGATCAGATTTGCAAATAGAAAGGAATGGCCTATATAAAGAAAATGATGCTTTAATAAAAGATATTTTAATAAAAAGTGAGCATTTAATTCTTTACGACGACCTAAATTTGAAGAAATACCTGTAGCAAATACTGGTTGAATATGCATTGGTAAATACATTGGAAGATTATTTTAGACTAGGAGTAATTTTTAAATATTTGTTTTCGAATAAAAGATTTGTATCGAAAAAAATGATTTCGCAATTGTTTGAATAAATGTCACTTTTGAATACTAGTAATTGATCGCTTTTTTTTAAATACATTTATGGCAATACTTTAATAACGTGCGTTCTATTTTAATTTGATGTAATATATAAGAAGTAAAGAATAAAAAAACCACCTAATTGACATATTCTTTTTAACTGCCAGAGTGTTTTGCATAAAATAAATACTTTTTAACTTTTAAATTACATTTATTTAAAAAAGTAGCTTACAATCTAACCTTTGTTTATATCAACGATATTCATTCTTTCAGAATCAAATTTTGTTTTACCATTTGGACCCCCGCCCCCCCCCCCCTCCCCCCCACACGGATGAATAACCACATAGCCATCTTCTATTAAATAGTTTGATTCATCTAATGAAGAAGGCTTAACTGGACAAAAAAGTTTCTTTTAGGTTTAAAAAATTAAATATACGTATTAAAATGTGAAAAGTTGTATTAGAATTTAATGAATATTCATTTACTATAAAGTTATTTTGTGTACCATCATATAACAATAGGCTGGGATTTTATTTTAAAGATGTTTCAAAAATGCCGTATTACGACAAGATTAAACAGACCTAACGACTTTCCAAGTATTTGATTTTATCATAGATGATTGGTTAGGGCATCTATCCCCTATTTAAAATTTAAAATTTAAACACTTGCTTGAAATTAAACAATTTTCATCCGCTTAAAGAGATTTAAGTGAATTTTACTCTTGTTTTATTTCTAAATCCTGAAACATAAATGAAGTAAATGTGTATACATGCTATTGTTACTATGTGCTGCTAATAACAAAAGAAACTTCTAAGTCAAAATAATATTCAAAGTAAAGATAATGTTTTGATTGTAAGTTTATATCGCAAAAGAAGAGGATTGTTTCTGGGCTTGCCAGCTAACTTCTATCTACTCAACTTCTAACATTCCGTCTCTTCACATATCTGATTTTGAATGTCCTGTTTTAGATGCGGTACCAGTAGCATTACAGCGCAAATTGCTGAATTTCTCCAATCTAGAAAGAAAAAAATATTTTCTCCAAAAACAACTCCGTATGTGACTTACATTTATTATTACAGATATTAAAATGAAGACCTGAATGTTTATGTCTAAATTTATTTTTTTACTCAATCATTATGGTTGGTAAAGATGTCAGACGAACTGCGAAATTTTCACATGCGTGAGAAAAGTTCCAGATAGGCAGTTGACGGGCTTAAATTGCGAGCGATATACACGTACAGTCATGGAAAAAAATTAAATACCCTACTAACTATGCAATAAATTATTGTAGCAAAAAGTTACTGAATCCAAACGATTGAAAATAAAGTCTATTTTTAAATAATGTGCGTAAAATTTTCTTATCAGTTCATTTATATATCAAAATGAACAGAAACATCTTTTTTTTTTCAATAACAATACCCAAATTTGACATCATAAATAAATTCAACACTCTTCAATTAGTATAAAAACAATTTTTTATGAAATTCGTACGATTAGTTTAAGAGAAATTAATTATTATAAAATGAGCCTGTTCTAGGAGCTGTATTCAAATTGAAGTTTGGTACTCGATTGTTTAAATGCTACAGCATAACTATGTGACTTGTATTAATATATTGTTTATTGCCAATATGACCATTACACGAGCTTAATATGTTCCCACTATTGCTAGCCGAAATGTTTCAATAAAACGAGTAAAATATGTTTTTTTTTTCAAATTATGTTTTTCTGTACATCATAGACGGCCCCTTAAATAATTATTTTTATGGTTTTTAATCATAATTCGAAAACTACTTGGAAGACAAATTTGTAGCTGAAAATTCGCGCAAAGTAGAACATAATAAATATAAATCTATTAGAAAAATTGTAGGTTGTGATTCATATTTTTAATTCGAAAATTAATTTCATAATTCATATTATACAATTTTTAAAACTACAAATTCAATGATTTTATGTTTGGGTATTTTAATATTATAACCACTCGAAAAATTACCACATTAGGATTATAATTTTAGGAGATATTAGTAAAAATATGAAACTCTAATTTAGCGTTAGTAGCTCTAAATTTTGAATGTTTATAATTCAAAAGCTTATCATCCAAATGTGTTGAAATTTCGTTTCTAGGCATAGTGTGAACTAAAGGTTTAAAAGATATTTTCAAAATTGAGTGTTGCTACTGACAACAAATTGTAAAGGTTTTCATTTTTATATGCACCCCAAAACTAATTTTATGTACATCTTTTAAAATTTGACTTTATTTCCGATCGTTTGGTACCAGTAACTTTCTTCTATAATTAGTTGCAGATTTAGTAGAGGGTGTTAAACCCCTTGAAGGGCATGTAAAAATGTCTCTAAATATTAATTTCTCACCGGAATAATCGAAAAATTTTATTTTTTAAATAAGAGCAATTTTTCAACGGTTATCCTCCAAAGTTAAAAATATAAAATTTAGTTAAAATTTTCTGTTGAGAATCTTGTTTAAATTAGGTGGGATATATTTTATCCCACTGCCCATCAAGGGGTTAAGACCCACGATTGTACCTATAGAACAGTGTTTCCCAACATTTTATTGCCCACGCCCCACCAAACAATTTGTAAAATCACTATGCCCCCCCCCTTTTAATATCTAAATTATGTCTCTTATTATTTTTTAAAATCTACTTTAATCACATGGACGAAGCGTATTAGAACTGTAAAAATAACTGTTCATTTAATTTTTTTTAAATTTATCAAAGAGGTCAATCTTCTGTCACAAATGTGTTTTTAACATAATTTTATAAATCCAATGAGATTATACATCTTCGCCTTTGTCCCAAAAAGAGTTTTGTTGTACTTTTACAACTTACCCCAACGTTAAAGATAAGTATTATACTATCAGATTTTTAGCTTCACAGAATATCTTGAAGAAAGTCTTACGTTAAAATTGATAGCATTCACACATTTTATAATTCATTTTTTTTAACTTATAAAGAGTTGGTGGAAAAGTTATGGAGACTAAATTTTCTTTCTATGGATAACACAATATAGAAGATTTTCAAGATACTCATCTTTATCAAATTAAAGTAGCTATCATTCTCCATCGCAACACATTTTTCTTTCCCAATACGGTTAGTTGTCTTCCATGTATTATCTGATATTAAAATTTAAAATGTGTATGTCATCATGTAAATATATTTACTGTGCAGGATCCCTGAACTAGAGCCATAGATATTTATTATCCACCCATTTCCTTTTCTAATTCTATTTAAGATTTATAAGTTTTATAAAGTAGGCAGTATCTCGTTCAGATATTTCATGTATTTTTTAGGTTAAATATGTTCAAGAAAGCCAAATGTATATATACTTTTAAGTAGTTCCCCCGTGTAAGAAAACCTTCGTGTGACATATAGCAGCGCATATAGAAGTAGAAGCTCATTTAATAAATAATTGAAAGCGTCAGAAAAGTTGTAAAATTTAGCTGAAAAAAAATTAACAATATTTAATACTGCAAAACGATGTCAAAATAATTTGAAAAAATTATTCGTATAATTATTCTGGGTTAAAATCTTTTTAAACCTTTTATTAGGAACGTTTTAAAAACCCAATAACAGAAACCGATTCTTTAAATTTTGCTTGTATTCTATTTATTTTTCGACTGCAACATAACATTAAAAAAATAAAAGACAAAAGAAACTGATAACGAATGATTGAGCAACAAATTTGTTCGAGCAACGATCGTTTGTGAACGGTATTCACAAGGACGATTAAATGTTCATTAAATTATTTTGTAAATTTATTTCGCCATTCAGAACTATAAGGTTAATTCCTATTTGTATATTCTTTTTTAATAATAATAGAGATAAATTTCAAAAAAATTATTTAAAAATCACAACAGTAATAGCAATTCGAACAATTTAAGTTATAATTCTCCTTCATGGAAGATGTATCGCACACAAATATCGATTACTTACCTTTTTGAATGAATACAATGAAACTAACACATTATAAACGTCTTTAAAGTTGAACATCCATGCTAAAGATATAATTAATTAGAGAATTAAACTCTTAATCTGCTTTTAAGATAACTGAGTTAGTTGCGTTAAAATTAATTAAATAAGGATTTTCCAAATACTTTATTTAAAATTAAAAAAAGGAATATACTGAGCAAAATTCTACGCTTTGAAAATTTGATTAAAAGCAAGTCATTTAAAGGAAGCGATCATGTTAATTTAAATTAAGAACTGTTTGAATATTTTTATTTTCATTTCTTAGTATTTGTAATTTCTGGAAATGAGTATTTCCTTTTTATAATTTTAGAAAACTATGAGAAATATACATTAAATACTATATTTTTGTAAGTGTAGGTGAAAGTTAATTTTTTCCCCAACACATAGAAAAATATCTAGGCCTTGATTCGAACCTTATATGTTGGCTATACAAGGCAGTACTGCATCATTGAGCTACAGAAATGATATGCAGCTTCATACAATACACTCACTTTCTAGTTTCATTGGATCTGCAACATGGCGGGATAACTGATGAAAATACGTTACGCATATGGAATTTCATTACTCCATAAATAATAATTATATATAGACTATGGGTTCTGTCCTCTACGAGCTACGCTCGCCAACGCCCGTTCAGAAACCAAAGATTCTAAAAACACGCCAATTTGATCGGTTGAAAAAAGATTACAGAAGATTGAATTATAGTTAAAATACCAGTTGTTATCTCACTTTAAGTGGGTTTCCATTGATTCCCCTTTGACTGTTAATCTTTAATCTGCTTTCGTAGTTGGTTAAATAAGATCAGTTAAACATTTGAAAATAAGCTAGTATATAATAAATTATTAAGTAAACAGTATCTTTGCCTCCCGGTATTTTTTACCAACGCTATAAATATATTGTTTTAAATAAGACATTTTAAATGTATCGTTTGAAATCTGACCTAATTTTCACCAAAGTTTTCATTATATTTTTAACATTCACATGAAAATATAATTATTTTTAGAAAGGAAATATTATTTTCTGTCTTAGAATTCGCAACATTAGTTAAAAACCATCTCGAAATATGAAATATGTGTCTCGAATAGATATATTTTTAATTTTAACTGTTTGTCAATATTATCCTTTGTCCATTTTCAATATGACATAATTTCTCTCGTTTACTGCTTTTAATGCATATTAATGAATTTATTATTTTCAATTTTTCTTTCTTTTTTAATATTCATTGTACATACATATTTTATAACGTAATTTTCAATGTTTTCCTGCTTTTAACATCTAATCATTTAATTCTAAAGTTTTTTTCTGTTTTTAATATCACGTGCAAATACATTTTTAATCGCAAGGAAATATTATTCTTTGTATTGTTTTTATAATTTTCAAAAATTTGAAATAATAACTTTTTTTTTAATTATGAAAAAGATATCTCTTGAAATGATGAAAATTTGATTAAAATAAATAAGAAATTTTTATTAATTTATTATTATTACGTATTACTATTTAATGAATTATTTTTTTCCAATTTTCCTGAAAAACATAATTTAATCACAATACTGTCTTCACTTTCGATTGAAATAAAAGATAATTTCAATTTCAATATGAAAATGACAAATTTTCCTTTTTCTCCCATTTTTCCTAAAAAAATGGAGTGATTTTGTTGCCATCATTATATAAATATATAACTAAAACAAATTAATATATCGAAAAATAATTCAAATTAATTCTAACCCTATTTTCTTATATACGCTGATCAATAAGGATAATTGGGGTTAATTTCACCGCCAAACATTCCATATTTTAGGAGTAGTAGCTGTGAAACATAATCAGTCATTTTGTACAATCGTTTCATAAATTCTTTTCATTAGGATTTTATATATATACGATAGATATGTAAGATTTCAACCTGAATTTCTATATCTTTGTGGGTGGGAGCTATGTTGGATATGAAACTAAATGACAAGTTCGTAAAACAATGATAATCGATTCTCTAATTTAAAGATGGCATATAATAATGCTATACATTAATTGTTACCATAAAACGAATGTTTATGTAAAACTTATAGCAAATACAAGTCAACAAGAAATCTCAAACTATTAACAGTTATGAACAATTTTAATGTATGAATGATACCAATATTGTACCAATAGTGGAATTCGCGTCTTATGCTGACTTCTAGTGAAATATCCGAGAAGCACATTTGATAGAGTCTTCGGTTTTGAATTTAAGCCTAGTTGGTAAAACGTTGAGCATTCTACTACCGATAAATGTCATAGGAATACATGGGATTCTATTTTATAGTGATGCTACGTATAAAAAATCTGATGTTCCCGCTGAAAGAACGACGAAGGCCATTTAAGATAGTTAAATTTAGAGGAAGGGAATTTGCCTCTAAGTCTTTTGCAGGGATCGAAATGGAAATATTCACCAACCTGATCCCTGTTTCAAAATTATTTATGACTAAAAAAATTTTGTTGAAAGTACAGACAAATTTATTTCTATCCATACAAAAACATTAAAAAAAAATCGTTTTAGATTCTAAATAATATTTTAAAAAGGTTACAGAGAGCACAATACGAGTACAGTGTCTTCGGTAAGGAATACTTTCAACTTCAGTATGCCAAACAATTAATATGATAAAGGTTGGATGTTTTGCTTGTCATATTTATTTCGTTGCTAAATAATAGTCATCTGCTTCGTGCGAACACAACGTACTACATCTCCACTTGAAGTTGTAACTATCGCAATTACTTCACAGCCGTGGATATTGGTGGTGGCTGCTCACAGTGATGTTGAGTGCATCACAGCGTGTTCTATCCATTTTTATAGGATGAATCCGAACCAGGGCATAAATATTAACGCTCTCACTGACAAGCCCGTGTTAATACGTTCACTAAGATCCAGGTTTCGCCCCATATAAACATTATTTAAACTAATATAATTTAATTTATTAATGGATTTTCAAATACACTGAACAACGAATAATACTCTCAAGGATTAAATTCATATTATTATTTAAGTTTTTTTTTCATATAATTTTGCAAAAAAAAAAAAAAAAAAAAAAAAAAAAGCATTAAAAAACGCAGAGAAAACGACATTACAATTTTGTCCTTTTGCAAGACTGTCAGAGGGCTGTTTTTCAGGAGCTGTAACAATATATTTTTTAATAATTACATGAACCGGGACGATACTAAGAATTATTTAATAAACAAGAACACTATTTATCCTTAATTTCACGAATCGGAATATTGTTCCGGTTTGTTCCGTTACATTTCAAGGCATTGATCTTTCATAAAATATTTTTTTTTGTTTTATCATTTGCTGTTAAATATTACACCAGAGCTCGCAGCGTTCCGAAAACTTTCACACTTTACAACCACAATTTTAAAACGATAATATTTATTGTAGAGATCTATTGTAGGTGTTACAGGAATCTGCCATGAAGATTTTTTATTTAAAATACTGGTAGCAAAATGTGAAAAATTAGGAACGCTGCGAGCCCTGTTTACACACCCCACTGTTAATTCTATGTTTACTGATATCATAATTTGTTTTTTTAGTTAAATCTGTGTTATGCTTCCTTTCCAGTTAACAACTCAGATTGGTATGCAACAATATAAGAACACCTCTTACAGAAATGGGGAATATGTGTATTGCACTCTAATATTTTGAGCATAACATGGATACTTAAAGAAATTTTAATTTATTAAGAACAAGTCTCTTAAGTTGAGTGAAACGTTTAATAATAATGCTTATACACTATTATTGTAACTTAATCACACTAATTAGTAAAGTTATCATATGAATTCAATTTTTTAAATAAAGCATTTTAAATAAAAGTATAGACAAATTAATTTCTATCCATGCTAAAACATTTTTAAAAATTCATTTAAGATTCCTAATAATATTTTTAAAAAGTTAGAGAGAGCACAATCCGCTGTATAGTGTCTCCAATAAGGAATGTTTTCATCTTAGTTATGCCAAAGAAATAAATTTATAAAGGTTGTATGCGTTGCTAGTCATATTTATTTAGTCACTAAATAATAGTCATCTGCTTCGTGTCGACACAACACACTACACCTCCACTTGAAGTTGGAACTATCACAATCACTTCATAGACGTGGTTATGGGTGGTGGCTGCTCATAGTGATGTTGAGTGCATCACAGCGCGTTCTATCATTTTTTTCTGATGGATCAAAACCGGAACGTAAATATTAATGCTTTCACTGACAAGCCCGTGTTAATATTTTCACCAAGCTCCAGGTGTCACTCATTATAAACATTATTTAAACTAATATAATTTTATTTATTAATTAGCAAACCCCGCGGCTTTGCTCGCGTAATAGTTCAAATATGCCAAGTGATATTTGCATGAATTTTTTTTATTAGAAGAACACTTTTTGAAATAATTCAAAAATTACAAATTAAGCCACAATTTGAATAAACTTCATTATAAAAGTGCAATAGACAGAAATAGGATTTTAATTAATAAGAAGAACTAAAACTAATTCCAATTAAATGATAATTTAGAAAGTATTTTGAGACTTTTATGCTCATTTTATACGCTCATTTCAGTATTCAATTGAAGTTTTAAATTTTTCAGAAATCATCTTAACACATTTACATCTTAAAATTAATCATCCAAGCTTCTTGTCTAACAGTCTACCACCTCTCTGGTGTTAGTTGCACCAACAAAAAATGTCGAAACAGAGTTGAAATAAAATGTCTAGAAAAATATTGAAACAGAGACTGTCACCATTAATTTGCGAACATTGACCTTCAAATCGGTTGGTATTTCCTAATATTCTATAGAAAACGGAATTTAGACGTTTTTAAAGGCTTTATTGTTGATCCTGCCAACAAGGTGGTAGTGACACCGACATAAAATGTAGCCTGTATAGGATCAGGGACTTGATTCGCAACCAATAACTTCTGTAATCGGTTTATTATTTCCTGAGATTATATAGAAATCGTAATTTAGGACACTTTTAGAATGCTTTTCGCTCCTTCCCTTCGTTTCACCCCTTTTTAATTTCGAATTTATTTTCGACTGTTCTGAGAGGACATTTATATTTTATAAGTAACTACCCTGCTATATTTAAAGTTTCTATCCATTACTGGCAGAAATCGCAATTTACAAAAGTTTTTCGCACCTGCAACACTCTAGGGTTTGTGGCACTGATACAAAATACAGTTTATGTTTGAGCAGGTTCTAGAGCCATCAATTTTCAACCATTATGTTTGAAATCGTTTTCGTATTTCATGCGGCTGCATAAAAATCGAACTTTAGAACGCTTTCCGCTCACTTCATCCTTTTAAATTTGGAATTTTTTTCGACAATTCTTAGAAAGCGTTTGCATCTTTCAAGTAATTACCATTCCCAATTTTAAATGTTAGACTCCCCCAGTACTACAAAAAACGCAATTTAGAACATTTTTTGCTCCTGTAACCCCCAGGTGGTAGTGACAAAAACGTAAAATATAGGCCATGTTGGAGTTGGGATTGTAACCATCAATTTGAAGACATTACTTCTGAAATCGTTTTATATATCCTGAGATTGCATAGAAATCACAATTTAGGAAGTTTTTTAGAACGCTTTTCGTACATTTTCTCCCCTTTTAAATTTCGATTTTCTAGGAAATGTTCTTAGAGATAATTTGTATCTAATAAAAACTGCCGTGCCTAATTTCAGGATTCTAGGCCCTCCAGTAACACAAAAATCGCAATTTAGAACGTTTTTTTGCTTCTGCAACCTCTAGGTGATAGTGACAGCGACATGAAATAGAGCCTATGTTGGAGCAAGGGACATCATCAATTTCCAACCATTACTTTTGAAACAGGTTGGGTACTTTCTGAGATTGCGTAGAAATCGCCATTTAGAACGTTTTTTAGAACTATATTTGCGTATTTTCACCCCTTTTAAATTTCAATTTTTTTAAGAAATGTTCTTAGAGATAATTTATATCTTATAAGTAACTACCATTCTAAATTCCATGTATCTGGGCCCTTCAGTAACTCAAAAATCGGAATTTAGGAAGTTTGTTTACTCCTGCACCCCCTTTAGGGGTAGTGGCACCGACATAAAATGTAGCGTACATTGGAGCAAGGGTTGTCACCATCATTTTGACACCATTATTTTTTAAATCGGTTTGGTACTTCTTGAGATTGCGTAAAAATCGCCATTTAGAACGTTTTTAGAACGCTTTTTGCGCATTTTCACCTCTTTTAAATTTCGATTTTTTTAAAGAAATGTTCTTAGATATAATTTATATCTAATAAGTAACTACCATGCCAAATTCTATATATCTGGATCATTCAGTAACACAAAAATCGCAATTTCGAACTTTTTTTGCTCCTGTACCCCCTTTAGGGGTAGTGGCACCGACATAAAATGTAGCCTATGTTGGAGCAAGGGTTGTCACCATCATTTTGACGCCATAATTTTTTTATCGGTTTAGTACTTCCTGAAATTGCGTAAAAATTGCCAGTTAGAACGTCTTTTAGACCGCTTTTCGTGCATTTTTACCCCTTTTTAATTTCGATTTTTTTAAAGAAATGCCCTTAGAGATCATTAGTATCTCATAAGTAACTACCATTCCAAATTTCATGTTTCTAGGCCTTTCAGTAACACAAGAATCGCATTTTTAGAACGTTTTTTCCTCCTGTACCCCCTTTAGAGCAGTGGCACGGACATAAGATATAGCCTATGTTCTAAGTTGGACTAACACCATCATTTTGATACCGTTACTTTTTTAATCGGTTCGGTAGTTCCAGAACTTACCTCCTACAAATAAAGAATGCTTATCTATTTATAATATAAGTATAGTTGGATTTTTAAGTACTCTGAACAAGGAATAGTACTCTCAAAGATTAAATTCAAATTCGCATTTAAGATTTTTTATATAATGTTGAAAGAATTATTTTAGTAGCATTTAAAAAATATACAGATAAAACGACATTACAATTTTGACCTTTTACATTACTGTCAGAAGGCTGTTTTTCAGGAGCAGCAACAATATATTTTTTTAATAATTACATGAACCGGAACGATACTTAACATTTTTCATAAACCGGAATTTTTTATTCTTATTTCACGAATCGGAATTTTGTTCCGGTTTGCTCCGTTGCATTTCAAGCCATTGATTTTTCATAAAATAAAGTTTTTGTTTTATCATTTACATTTTAAATATACACCAGGACTCGCAGCGTTCCTAGAACTTTCATACTTTATTATCACAATTTTAAAACAATAATATTCATTGTATAATTCTATTGTAGATATTAAAGGAATCTGCCATGAAGATTTTTTTTAAATAATGGTAGCAAATGTGAAAATTTTAGGAACGCTACGAGCCCTCTTTATACTCTTATCTCCACTGCTAATTCTACGAGGGTGGTTTAATAATTATTATCCTGAGTTTGTATAAAATATTTGTACTGCGATGGTTGATGTCGAATAGTGAAGCCTAATGTCTTAGATGCCTATATTCTCAATTCCAGAATCGTAGCTGGTATATTAACACACACACACACACACCAACACACACACACACACATATATATATATATATATATATATAACAGTAAAATATACCCATATATATATATATATATATAACATTAAAATACACACACACACACACACACATATATATATAACAGTAAAATTTTATATTTAGCCTGAACTAGCGTACCCCCTCAAGGAACAAGGAGAATATAACTGTTTGTAAAAAAATTAAATTTCAATAAAAACTCGGAAAAAACAGGCTGAGGCCTCCTCGGCAGTGGTTATATTTCAAAAGCAGCCGAGCATTCAAAAAATGTATATAAAATATGTATTAGTGGCAGTGGGTTTCGGCCAGAACGGTGAGTAGCAAAATCAAATGTTAAACATTCGATGGCTATGTATTAGTCCAAGAGCTGTTAAACATTTTAGGGAAGGTATTTGAGGCACCCTGAAAATTTGTGCAACACTTCTTTTGTAATGGCTGAATACAAAATCGAATGTCTGGCTGAAGGATCGTGGCCCAAAAACTGTGCCAGACACGTGTCAAGTGCCATTTTTTGACTACCCAACAAAAAGGTATTTGAGGTACGCTGAGATTGAGGCAGAATAATATTTATGCTTAGAAAAAAATATTTTGAAAATGACAGACACTTTAGTCGGCACAAAAACTGTGCCAGACACGTGTCAAGTGCCATTTTTTGACTACCCAACAAAAAGGTATTTGAGGTACGCTGAGATTGAGGCAGAATAATATTTATGCTTAGAAAAAAATATTTTGAAAATGACAGACACTTTAGTCGGCACAAAAACTGTGCCAGACACGTGTCAAGTGCCATTTTTTGACTACCCAAAAAAGGTATTTGAGGCACGCTGAGATTGAGGCAGAATAATATTTATGCTTAGAAAAAAATATTTTGAAAATGACAGACACTTTAGTCGGCACAAAAACTGTGCCAGACACGTGTCAAGTGCCATTTTTTGACTACCCCAAAAAGGTATTTGAGGCACGCTGAGATTGAGGCAGAATAATATTTATGCTTAGAAAAAAATATTTTGAAAATGACAGACACTTTAGTCGGCACAAAAACTGTGCCAGACACGTGTTAAGTGCCAAATGGCACTTGACACGTGTCTGGCACAGTTTTTGGGCCAGGATCCTTCAGCCAGACATTCGATTTTATATTCAGGCATTACAAAAGAAGTGTTGCACAAATTTTCAGGGTGCCTCAAGTACCTACTCAAAAATGTTCAACAGCTCCCCTACTATATCACATGTTCCCCCACTGGATCGTACGCCACATTATTAAATGAATGCCTCAACTGGAACATAGTAAAATATGCTAAAATTATGTTCGTTGAAAAAACCACACTTAACCAACTCAGCCAAGTTGCCACAACAAAAAATATAAAACATAAAACAAACTGAACAAGGCAGAATCCAACTTCCAAACAACCAATCCAAATTCATTCCAAGTCAGTTGCCAATCGACACAGCACATCATCATAAAACCGACCTTGAATGGGCTTTAGGAAATATGAGTCATTCACTGACGTCGAAAAGCAAACGATAAATAATGAAGAAAATCTGCAAAATCTGAATATTTTTTAATATAGATTACTTTTAAAATGAAATAATTCCCTTTTAAACAGGCGTTTATCTGTACAAATTCTAAAAATCGAAATACTTGATTGATAATGATATTAATGTTTGATATTACGTTTGTAATGATATTACGTTTGTAAATATTGGAGGACCGGTGAACAAGCTGATTAACATTAAATTGAAAACTATTACGTTTATTGTATATTGAAATATGTACTTTGTTACCTATTAAAATTATTTTTAAATCAAAGTAGCCAGCTACTCATCTACAGTTGCTAACTCATTTTTATTTTTTTATGAGTTTCAGTACAGTATTAATAAAGCTGGTGTCCAATTCCTCGCTTATAGATACACAGACGATTTAATCGCGTTAAACTTCAACAGTAATTTTAATGAAATTTCTCAAGACATTTATCCTGATTCCCTGACATTAATGAAAACAACTGTTGATGGTTTGGAGGCTGGCTACCTTCAAAATAATTTTAATAGGTAACAAAGTACATATCATGGAAGACGGTAGTATTCCGAGTGACACAGCCTTAAGCCTAAAATCGTATTGTAGAATTCGTAGATGGTGGAGCTCATATATACGGCTAACTCCATATCAAAGAAAACGCGAAAAGCCACCATTTAATAACTCAGCAGTTATAGGTCCTATTATTCTGATTTTTTAGAACAGTCTTATATCAGCAGTCTAATCATATTCTGAAATGTTTACATTTCTACGTGAAGTATATTTTGAGATCTAAATACCCATTTTTAAAGTGAAACCGATGGAGCGCGATGGAACAAATTCATAATGTCAAATTCTGGAAAACGGCTGGAACGATTTTCTTTAAATTATATAATATGAATCTGATTAAGATGCAATAAATAGCATTTTTCTTTTTTCTAGGAAAACTCGTTTTATTTTTGACATTTTCGTTTCCCGTTAATGCAACAGTCAACCATTCAGAAGTCAACCATCTCTCTGATGCTTTTCTCGTCTGTGATTAGTGAGTATGTGTGATGTCACTTCGTAAGTGGGAGGAGTCTTAATCCATCTGACCAATTAGTACAAAGTGTTGTGGTTTGAATAGGTAGATAATCAGAAACAAAATTTGCAAAGTCATTTTAGGTATTCTAGGTTACAGTTAAAAATCTGAATATAGGCAGCAAATCTTTTTTTAAATATTACAATTTTAAATATTAAAATATTAATTATTATGTGTTTTAAAATATTAAATATATTGAATCAAATTTCGATTCATATTATCTTTCTTTTTGATATGAAGAAATTTCACATTTCTGCTTTTTGTCGAAAAAATATTTAGATTCTGTATTAAAAATGGGGAAATTTTTTTAATTATATGTTTTCAGTATAACTGTTATTTATGATTTTTTTAATTATTATATTCGTTAATATCCGTAAACTAATATTTCCGATTGTTAAATAAAATTTAAATAACTACTTTTTCAGTAGACGCGACTCATATTTTGAATTTTATTTATTAATTGTAATTACCTGGAACTAAAGAAAGAAACTTAAATCGACATATTAAACTAGTATTTCACAAGAATAATTAAGTGAAGCACAAAAATAAAATAAAAAAAATGTTTATACTATTATCTTAACTAGTAAATCTGCAGATCAGGAGCCTCAACGTCAGCTCTACAATTCATTGTGTTTAGCACCCTTTGAGTAATATTAATCTTTCTACAAAAAACGAAATTTAAAGTTTTGAAATTACATAAACATTTATAAAACGAAAAAATATTTCGAAGGTTTCTGACATTAGAAGCGTTAAATTAAACCCCTTGTTATGTAATGGTATTCTGAAAATCTCATGAGCTACATATTCTGGTAATTTTTAGATAATAAAGTAGATTTCTTCAGGGGGGCAGAGCCCCCCTGAACCCCTTCGTAGTGTAATTTAATTTACATTTGTAATTATCAATTAATTGTGTTAATGTCCTTTAATAAATTCTACCAATAGACGGAAACGTACATGAATTCTTTTCTACAGCCCTGTATATTACGTGAAGATTTTTACGCGTCGTCTATAACATTTAAATTTAATGCAAACAAAAAACCCTCTTAAAACTGCTCATATCACATTTCTAAGGATTAGTATGCATAGTGTGCACCATATATCCAGTTTCTGCGGAGTCCTGTATATGGTTCTATTTAAATTCTGCAAACATTCGTTAGTATACTAAATGTAATTGGGCTAGGAAATACATAACTCAAAAAAAAAAAAAAAAAAAAAAAAAAACACTGAAGCAATTCGCGCTCATTTTCATTTATACTTACGAATTCATTTGTGTATCCCTGTACATGGTCTATACAATATTTAAGCACTACTTATTAAGCACAAATTTACTTAACGTTAAAACGCACACCATAATCGAAAATGCTCTTCAGCAATCATCCCTAATAGACCAGAACTGTATCCGAAATTTTTTATGTGACCCTATAAATGAACGATATATACGATACAAATCATATTCAAGCTTCTTGTAGTCAACCACAGTAATGTAATTTAATTTCATAATGTTTGAATTAGTGCAACACAATTAACACACTGACGACAGGCAATTTAATTAAATCTGGGTTTAAAAACAGTAGAAGCTCCTCCCTCTTCTGAAAGTGTCTCGGAAATTGGTTTCTGAGATATGTTTTTCATGTTTATGCAGCAGTAAATATCTTTCAATGTACGGATGTAATATATAATGTCTTACAATCTATAAAAAATATGGACAACACAATATAAATGTCTTTTCTGTAAGGTAGAAGTCACTCCCTTAGCCAATGATGTATTCTGAATAAAAACGAGAATTCTCGTTTCCCGTCGCTAATGTGTTAAAATAAGCTGTGAGGAGTTAGTTTTTTTCCCCCGTAGACCACATTTTAATCGACCACTTTTGTGTGACCCTGAAAAATACATATGCTTTGCACCCCATATACTACAAAAATGTTTCAAAAATACATATCAATTTTATTATTTTGTAACAGAGTAACATCATTAAAAAACGCCACAAAAGGATTTTCTTCAAAGATTGTAATATTCTGAATACTTTTGAGTTCCCTGTACGCATGCTGTAAGTTCTACACATAACATATTTTATAGTAACCAGGTTCTAGTGCACCTTAATAAAGTACATAAATTTCATTACGTTTAAAATTGTGTAACATTATTAAAATACACCGCAGACGATTTTTCCCAAAGACTATAATGAAACGGAATAGTTTTGAGTGCCCCTGTAATTAAGCTATGAATGCTACACTCTTCATTTTTAGCTCACAGGCTATCAAAGCCTGAGAGCTAATGTGCCCGCCCGCTCTGTATGTATGTATGTATGTATGTACGTACGTACGTATGTACGTAACGCGATAACTCTTGATAGAAACATCCGATTTGCTTCAAAATTTTTTCCTAGGTTCATTGTGATAAGGCGCTTCCCTGATTAGTTTTGGGAGTTCATTGGTTAAGGATAAAGGGGGAAACGGGGTTAGTCCACCCCCCTTAATTCAGATAAATGGGTTTTTCACGCAGAATCATTCGATTTGCCCCGAGTTTGGTATACCGGTTTATTATGTTAAGGAACTTCCCTGATTAGTTTTGGGAGTTCATTGGTTAAGGATAAAGGGGGAAAAACGGGGTTAGTCCACCCCCCTTAATTCAGATAAATGGGTTTTTCATGCAGAATCATTCGATTTGCTCCGTATTTGGTATACCGGTTTATTATGTTAAGGAACTTCCCTGATTAGTTTTGGGGGTTCATTGGTTAAGGATAAAGGGGGAAAAAGGGGGGGTTAGTCCACCCCTTTTTATTCAGATAAATGGGTTTTTCATGCAGAATGATTCGATTTGCTCCGAATTTTGTATACCGGTTAATTAGGTTAAGGAACTTCCCTGATTAGTTTTGGGGGTTCATTGGTTAAGAATAAAGGGGGGAAAGGGGGGCTAGTCCACCCCCTTAATTCAGATAAGTGGGTTTTTCATGCAGAATGATTCGATTTGCTCCGAATTTGGTATACCGGTTTATTAGGTTAAGGAACTTCCCTGATTAGTTTTGGGGGTTCATTGGTTAAGGATAAAGGGGGAAAAGGGAGGTTAGCCCGCCCCTCTTAAATTAGATAAATGGGTTTTTCATGCAGAATGATTCGATTTGCACCGAAGTTGGTATACCGGTTTATTATGTTAAGGAACTTCCCTGATTAGTTTTGTGGGTTCATTGGTTAAGGAAAAGGGGGAAGGGTGGCTAGTCCCCCCCTTAAGTTATATAAACGGTTTTTTCATGCAGAATTATTCGCTTTGCTCCAAATTTGGTATACCTGTTTTTTATGTTAAGGAGCTTCCCTGATTCGTTTTGGGGATTCATTGGTTAAGGATAAAGGGGGGGGGGGGCTAGTCCACCCCCTTAATTCAGTTAAATGGTTTTTTTTACAGGATTATTCGATTTGCTCCAAATTTGGTATACCGGTTTATTATGATAACTAGCTTCCCTGATTAGATTTGGAGGTTCACTGGTTAAGTATAAAGAGTGAAACGGGGGCTAATTCCCCTTCACTTATTTTTTTGAGGGGCATTATTCTTTAAAATAAGAGTATGATATACAATTAGTGTGAATAGCCTGTGAGCTCAATGCTATCAGTTTAGCTGGGCATTTTTTAAATTTTATTAATACCAAGCATACTTTGGCAAACCTCAATAACGTATATCAATTACACGTAATCCCGACTATATTTACGCGAGTTAGAGCACGTAGAGAAACACGGCAATCGACAGATAGAAAAACTGAAGTCATAAATAGTTTTCATCCATGTTGGAAAGTGTTAAAAAGGATTTACATGCCTTTAACTGTACTTTTTTTTTCACTTATAGCATGGTTAAACATTAGTTTAAACATCCTAATTCATGCGATAGCAATAACATATTAAAAGTCGCCCAAAATATGTATATCTGGAGATCTATAAATCTACTGGAAAATAATTCATTATCGTGCCCACTGTTAATTGCATAAATTGCATCGATTTGGCGCGATAAAATATTTTTTGTGATAGCCTTTTAATAGTACCTGCAACAAAATTAACGTAATTTACTAACTTCATTCATATTTGACGCAATGATAGGCTATGAATAACAGTCGCTAGGCAACGAAGAAAAGGAAAAAAAAAAGAAATATGTATCATATAAAACAAGAACATTAATTTAAAAATTCTTTATATTATTGAAATACATGTATAAATGTCCTCAAAACATTATACACGTAAATAAAAAAATCTGATAGATATATTGATAAAACTTCAATATAATAGGAAAAATTTAAAACCCTTATTTGGAATTTTAGTATCCATAATTTGACATTTAAATCCATTAATCAAACGTGCCATTTTCTTTCAACAAATGGAAATTTGAAAATCGTCTGACTTGCCGTAGAAAAGCATTATAAAGAAAAATAAAATCTTCCATATTTTCCGAACGAATGAACCAAATTTAACCAAAAACTATACAGCTACGTCCGGGTATCTCACGAATATGCCCAATTAATTTCAAGCTGATCGGGTGCTTTTTGCGGCAGTTATCGCGGAACAGACAGACAGACAGACAGACAAACGGAAACCAAAACTTTTCGTGTCTCCACAGTAAGCCTTCACTGACGTTTCGGCAACTAGTAAATCTACAGATCAGGAACCTCAACGTCAGCTCTGCAAGTCATTGTTTTTAGACTCACTTTGGTAATATTCAGTTTCCTGCAAACCGCAATTTAAAGTTTTCAAATTATGTAATTATTTATAAGAATAAAAAATACGAAGTTTTCAGACATTAGAAGCATTAAATTAAAAATGTTATGGAAGGATATTTCGAAATTTTCATGAGCTGTTAATTCTGGTATATTTTTTAAATAATAAAGTAGATTTCTCCAGGGGGGCTGCGCTCCCCTGAACCCTCCGTGGTCTTATTAATTTACATACGTAACTTTTTATTGATTGCGCTAATGGTTAGCGCAAATCTTAGATTTCTTTTTACATTTCCGAGCCTTATTTTTCAATTCTGGTAACACAGAAAAGGATTTACATTGACGCAATTATATTAAACGTTTAGGTTTTATGAATGAAAATGTAATTTCCTTTAAAAATAAAATAATTTTCATTCATATTTTCTGAAATGAGGCGGCATTAAGAGGTAACACCCGTCAAAAAACATTTTTTCAGGCAATCTAGTTAATGCTTGGTTTTTAAGGATGAAAATATTTATTTCCCGATACAATGACGTCATTTTCGACAGCGATAATTTTGCGGTGCATAATTTTGATATTTACTATATATTTGCTCTTCAAAAGTTTTTTTTTTCCTCATTGGAATTTTCGATTAAGAATTAACATTTCTGTTAGCTGTGCGCAGACGATAAACCATGAGATATTAGTAACATTTTTTTTTAATAATAAGAATTAATATCATAACACAAGCCCCTTTTATTTCAACCTCAAAGCGTATTCGTTTTATTTTTGATATATGAGATCAAATTCACTTTCTTTTCGTATTTTCACTTTATTTCTAATATGAAGGCGTATTCATGTCTATTTTTTATTTATTTTCCTCTCGCACATAAAAATCTTTCAAATCAAAATTAACTGTTTAGGATAAATGTTTATTCCGGGATTAAATTTTTGTGGCAACGGCAAAAAAAAAAAATGATTGTTAAATTTCATAGCAAAATGTCGATTTATTCCTTATGAAAATAATGAACTTTTTAATTTAAAAGAAGAATATTTGAACAAAATAAATAGAACATAGTCTTTCTTTATTTCTGTGATAAATTCCATCTATATGTAAAGACACAAAGGCATTAATTCGTCCCTTTTGACTTTGATTTAACTTCAAACAATTACACATACTTTCACATTTACGATATTTTTAGGTGTAGTTCGCTGCTAGGTAACAGTTAAAAGATAATAAAAACAATTAAATATGGACTTAAAACAAAATTTATATTAAAAAAAATATTTTATATTATTGAAACACATATATAAAATCTCTCCATAAAAGTTATACACCGAATTTAAAAACTCTGACAAATGTATACACAAAATTTCAAACTAATATGAATAATGTATGGTTCTAGGAAATTTCATCATCCTTAATTTAGCATTTAAATCCGTTAATAATATGAGCCATTTCTTTTCAACAAATAAAAATGGAAAAATCGTCTGAATTGCTATAGGAAAGCATTAAGTCGCAAAATAAAATGTTCTATATATTCCGAACGAATGAACCAAATTTAACCAAAAACTATACAGCTAAATCCGGGGATTTCACCAACATGCATCCTTAATTTTAAGATAATCGGATGCTTTTTACGGCAGTTATCGCGGAACAGACAGACAGACTAACGGAAACCAAAACTTTTCGTGTCTCCACAGTAAGCCTTCACTGACGTTTCGGCAATTAGAATTGAAATATCATATTGAAATTGAGATATCGAAATAATATCTCCTGTAATGTACATTTTCGCATGTAAATTTATCTGCACTACAAGATGCATATTTAGAAATTTTTTTATAAATATTAAAAAAAAATTGCAATTTTTCATTTTTTAGACATCGAAATTTATTCCTTAAATCGGGATTATAAATTCTTTAAATTGATTTCTTTAAATTTACCAAGCTGTTTATATATTTTTGTATTGTTGCATAAATTGACATGCAAATAAATTGCAGTGTCATACTTTTATATTTGGGGTATGGAGAGGGGCTCAAACAAAGGTTTATTAAACCATCTCTTTAAATCAAAAGAGCATAAAATGAAAAATTTGTCATGTAAATTCATTTTTAAAAATATATTTAAATTCTTTTTTTAGTTTCACAACAACAACAAAATACCTTGCAAACTTCCCATGTATTCACAGAAAAAATTAAACTAAATAAAACCTGAAATTAAATTATTCAGTTGGCTAAATAAATTGTTAAACCATTGCTTAGCATTAAAAAAAATTACAAGGTACAAAATATAATTAAAATCTGTTTCTGAAATAATTAAAGTTCCTAGTTAATACATCAATAATTATATGATTTTCTGCATGGTAACGCCATCTATTGGCTAAATGCATCATTAACAATAAATAGAAAATGTATTCACAGAAAAAAATTGGTGAAATAAAACCTCAAATTAAATAATGCAGCTAGCTAAATGAATTATTAAACCGTTGCCTACCATTAAAAAAAACTACAAGGTACAAAATATAATTAAAATCTGTTTTTGAAGTAATTTAAGTTGCTTGTTACATGATGTATTTACATCATGTATTGATGTATTTAACATCAATAATTAAATGATTCTCTGCATGGTATCGCCCTCTATTGTCTAAATTCCGCATTAACAGTAAATGGGGGAAAATATTACAATTAAAACTTTCTTTTCAATAATGGAAGCAGTAATAATGTATTTTATGTATTTTATGCATTTTATACAGTTATATCCAGTAAATCTAATATCCTCCCACCACAACACAACTAAAAATTGAACATATATTAAGAAAAAAACATGCATTTCAAGTTCATTTGTTTATGCACTTTTTAAACCATGTATGATTATGATTTATAATAAACCTATAAAGATGCAACTAAATGAAAACTCAAATCAGGTGATAATGTGCAGTAATTAAAAATCTTAATATTTCAGAACAGGACCTAATTTACGATTTAAAAAATGCAGTTAGAGTTTTGAAAGAAGTACTTATCAATTCAACAATACTTTAAAATTTTTTTAACTCTTTGTGTATTCAATACATTTATATCCTTTCTTTTTTTTATAACTAGGAGCTCGGCCCCCTACGAGCTACGCTCGCCAACCCCCGTTCAGACACCGCAGTTTCTAAAAGCACGCTAATTTGATCGGCTTAAAAAATTTTTGAAAGGTTGAATTATAATTTAAAAAACAGTGGCGATCTCCCCATAAACGTGTTTCTATTCATTTCTCTTTGATTGGGGAATTTTAAGGAAAAATCAGCTGCTGTTAAAAGATACTATGGCTGTTTTCCTCTTTGATTAATTAAAACCAGTTAAACATTTCAAAATAAGCTAATATAAAATGAATTAAGTAATCAGAGTCTTTGTCTCCCGGTATTTTTTAACAAAGCGAAAAGAAAGTTCTTTTAAATAAGACATTTTAAGCGGTCTCCCATGTCAAGCACGCAAGTCGTATGTTTGTTATTCAATAAATAAATAAATAAATGAAAGACATTTTAAATATATCGTTTTTAATCTCACGCAATTTTCACCAAACTTTTATTTCTCTTTTTAATATTCACGTGAAAATACTTTTGTTAGAAATGAAATATTATTTGCGCTGTCCCAACAAGAATATTTGAAAAGTTTATCTCGAAATATCAAATAAATGTCTCGCGCAATTTTTAAATTTAAACTGTTTTGCAATATTATTTTTTGTTCATTTTACGTAATAAGTGTAATGTGACGTAAATGTGACGTAATTTCTCCTATTTAAGACTTCTAACGCATGTTCATGAATTTATTATTTAACAATATCCTTTTTCTGTTAAAATTCACGTGTAAATATAGTTTTTATGAAGTAATTTTCAATAAGTTTCTGTTTTTTATACGTAATTATTTAATTCTAATTTGAAAGTTTTTTTCTGTTTATAATAGTCACGTGTAAATAAATTTTTAATTTGAAGTAAACATTATTGTTTGCGCTGTTTATACAGTTGGCAACAGGTTAAATTAGTACAATTTTCTAAAATAAGTAAAAAATATCTCTCGAAATGCTGAAAATTTGAATTTAAAATAGAAATAAAAGCTCCAAAAATGAGTCAAACTTAAAAAATAAATGCATTCTGCACACCGGGAAATTATAAGGTATAAAATGATCTAAAAATTATTAAATTTCGATCTATAGTTTTTCTCCTATAAAACTTTTTTAAGAGAACGTCTTTGTCCAACTTTAGCATTAAATATCTCTTAAAATAATTCTTCGATTAGAAAACTGTCTGCATCAGCGTGTTTATCAAACATCTATTTATAATACCGCTGATTTTCATATTTTTGTATGCAATATTTTTCTTAATGTTAACGGAGAAAGACCTCTGACCACAAAAAATTCAAAACCGGCGGCGGCGGCGGCGGTGAAAGCGTAAGTTACTTTTTTTTAGAATACAGAGATTCTTGTCTGTAATACACCAGTAAACTGATGCTTTCTTTATTTTATTTGTACTTATTCATTTTTGAATCATTTTAAATCATTGTATCCAAACTAAGCGAAATGTATGAATATGGATATTATGACGCAAAGAAATCCTTTACATAAACTTTACTTTTGATTTTGGATAGCGTGGCTCAAAAGATAAATAAATGTATTCATATAAATACATTACAGTGCATTGGATAGGTTCAGTGAAAGTGATATTTTTAACAGTGTATTGGAAAATTAAAGGTTTTGGTTAGATGTGTAAATATATTTCGCCAAATCGAAAACAATTAAAATTGAATTTTAAAACAAATTGTTTAAGGTTACATCAAGGCTTCACTTAAATTTTGATATCATATCTTTAAAAAAAAACTCATAGTTTGAATTTATAATAGATGTGAATGATAACGCATCAATGAATACATTTTTATACACCCTTTTAAATTTAACATAATTCTTACGCATGCAATTATAAATTAAAAAAAAATAAAATGATGAAATAAATAATACAGCTTCACTTAAAATTTGATATCATTATTTTTAAGTTCCACGTTTAAAATTCTTATAGCAATAAGATAAAGTGCTGCTTCACAAACTTTTAACCCGTTAAGGGTTTTTTTAATTGATTTCAATATACAATAAACGTAAAAGTTTTAAATTTAATGTTAATCAGCTTGTTCACTAGTCCTTCAATATTTACAAATGTATATACATTAATATCATTATCAGTCAAATATTTCGATTTTTTAGAATTTGTACAGATAAACGTCTGTTTAAAAAGGAATTATTTCATTTTAAAAGTATACTATATTACAAAAACAATATTCCTTTAAATTTTATTAAAAAAATGTTCAGATTTTGCAGATTTTCTTCATTATTGATCGTTTGCTTTTCGACGTCAGTGAATGACTCATATTTCCTAAAGCCTGTTGAAGGACGGTTTTATGATGATGTGCTGTGTCGATTGACAATAGGCCTGGAATGAATTTGGATTGGTTGTTTGGAAGTTGGATTCTGCCTTCTTTAGTTTGTTTTATGTTTTATATTTTTTGTTGCGGCAACGTGGCTGAGTTGATTAAGTGTAGTCTTTTTAAACGAACATAAATTTAGCATCATTTACTATGTTCCAGGTGAGGCATTCATTTAAAAATGTGGCGTATGGTCCGATGGGAAATATGTGATATATAGCCATTGAATGTTTAACATTTGATTTTGCTAGTCACTGTTCTGGCCGAAACCCACTGCTGCTAATACATATTTTATATACATTTTTTTTGAATGCTCGGCTGCTTCTGAAATATAACCACTGTCGAGGAGGCCTCAGCATGTTTTTTTTCCTAGTTCTTATTGAAATTAAATTTTTTTACAAACAGTTATATTCTTCTTGTTCTGTGAGGAGGGTGCGCTAGTTCAGGCTAAATGTAGTCTTTTGCTGGTTTATATTGAATTTATGTGTTTTACTGCAGCATTTTGGCGCATTTCACATGAATATACTTTGTTTTTTGTTGGTTATTATTATACTTTACGTTTATATATATATGTAGGTGTGAGAGGTGGCGCCTAGCTTGAAAGGGGGGACGGGGGGAAAGGCATATTTGGAGCTTATGGGGGCAGACCTGAAACAGTTCTCTGATAGATTGCGACAGTGGATAAGACGTGGTTACATCAGAGTGATCCAGAGTCCAAACGACTGTAAACATGTCTTATTCACAGTCACCCCCAACCCCCTTTCAAGCTAGTTCCCTCATAGCATGCATGGTCACAGTGACGTCGTTGTGACGTCACTGTGAGTCACTGTGGTCACGTCACATGTGTGACCGAAATGCCACCACTCAGTGATGTCACATTGTGAATGAGATGTGAACTTCTTAGAAAACTTAAAAAAATTACAAAAAATCTTCAAAACATGTTGTTACTGTAAATTTTTATTTTTCTGGCAATAAAAAAGAATTGTTATGTCACTGCATGTAACGTAGGTCACGACACACTCACAAAAAAAAATTGTAATAAATTGTAAAAAATTGTAACCCATATTGTAAGTCACAGTGTGAGAAAAATATGAACTTCAAAAATCTTTGAAAATGAAGAGAAATGTTTTAAAAAGGCTCGCGTTACAGCGGCATAAGGAATGAAAATATATTAGTGGGTAGCAAGTAGTAAATTCAGACACGAAAAGATGGTGGGGGGGGGGGGGGATATAAAGGAAAATGCACGGTACAAGTATCAACAAACTAGATTTCCATGCTATATTTTATCAATTTATATCTAAGAGTGTGAAAGTATACTTTTTTCCTGATTTCAATTTTATCTAGTATTGCAATTTAATATAATAATCCTCCTCTTATTCTTATTATTATAAAAGTGTTTCTCGGAAAAATGGTACGTGCTGGAGCAATTTGGATAGCATATTTAGAATTAGGAATATTAAATATATACACTTTACATATTTAGTTTGCAGGAAGGAAAATTTTTAATTTATTTTTACCGACCACTGGTATTCGAAACACTTTTGTGGCTTCAAACTAAAAAATTTCTATTATAGTTAAGTCTGCAGCTTTTAATGAGCACGTAGAAAGAGTCTTCAGAGTTTAGTCATACATACATTTCTTGCTTTATAATTTGCATTCAAGTCATATTTTTTCCTGTTAGTGTACCTATTTTAAGTAACTATTTTTTAAAAAAATTCTACTTCTTTCAGACTTTTAAAATAAAATTAGCATTTTCCGAATAAATAAAAATAATACAAAATTTATAAAAAACCCATGATATAATTTATTATTCGTATTTCAAATTTGTGTTTTAGAGATATGACTCTAAAAAAAAGTTTTAAGAATTGTTTTATTTTACAGGAAATTCACATGAAAAGAATGACGATTGACAAAGAAATTTTTTTTATCCTCGATATTTATTTATATCTTTTTATTTTTTAGGAAGATATTTTGTATTTGTGTGAAACAATCTTTACTTAGAAAAAGACGGGGGGGGGGGGGGTTAAAACTGATAAAAAGAAAAGGCAAAATAAATTGGAAAATTCTTCAAATACAAAAATTTAAATACAGACAGTCTCATAAAATGATTGCACATATAAGTTCCATATCTGTTTATATAAAAGGAAATAAACTCACACCTGCCCCAAATCGTCTGCCACGATACCGCAGGGTAAACAGAGAACTTTTTGTTATAACAGATGCGGTAAGTTACTAGTCTAAAATGTAAGCTTTTGCGTGTGCTTTTTTTAATGGAAGAAAAAGACGTCGCCATTTTCAGATACACACGGATATTAATAATTAATTTATGGAGCTCAAAAAGTAAGTCTTATTTAATTTAAATTGTTTGTTCCTGTTTTGTATATTTGGTGAGATGAGTTAAATAGTTTTATATTATACCTATAGAAAGAGATTGTTCTGGGATTGTTTTTCAGATTAGAAATTAACATTATACTGAATGGGAAATGCCGTTTTACATACTATAGTAGTGAAACTTTTGAAAGACATTTTTTCATTGCTAATAATATTTTAAATTATTATTTAAAATCCTAAATCTTCATATCAATGTTTTCAGATTTAACATTTGCCAAAATTATAAAATAATAGGAATTTCTTGTAACATATGGAGAGATTTTTGAGAAATTGTTAAATCTAATAATACATTTAATTCATCTATTGTACTTTGTTGTTGTTTAATAGTACAATTATAAATACTAATTATATAGTGTTTTTCAAATTGTTATATTTATTTTTTTAAATTGTATGTAAGCACGTTTTTGCTGTTCGTGATTTTAATCAAACATTTAATTGTAGACATTCAGAATCAGTTATTAAATTTTCTTCGATTGTAAACTGATTTTCTACGTTTTCGGTACACGTTCGATACTTCGCATTAAAAAATAAAATATGACAATTAAGCATTGAAATAAAGTGTTTTTCATGCCTGATAACAAGTTTATAGTTTAAACTGCTTTACTATACTTTTTAAAATTTGATATTTATAATATTTATAAAAAAATATTTATAATTTATGATATTTATAAAAGTTGATATTGTACTGTTCATTAGCGATAATTGCTGGAAATGCATTTTTAATTATAATATGCGCTTTTATGATCCACTATATTTATGCATAGTATATGGTGTATATAAAAGCTATAATTCATATACAAGGCTACACAAAAGTATACGTAAGAGTTAAGGGGTATGGGCGCAAATTGCTTAACCCCTTCGCGACGGGAGCCTTTTACGAAATGTTTATTACTTTGCTACCGGTTTAAAAAAACAGAAGTTTGTGCCTATTCAAATCGGGAAAATGCTCGGATTAAATAAGGCAAATTTTACAGTAAAATTTTACTGGTGAGGATAAACGAGGATCCTTAGGCCTATTTCCGGCACGTATACGTGTCGCTCGTCCCCAAGGGGTTAAAGGTGTTTTTTAGATGAGTTATGGATTTTTATGTTGAACTGCATTTAATTTACTAAGAAATGTTTGTAGAATATGGATAAAATGATACACAGGGTCACGCAAGGAAATGGATATATGGCCGTCTATAAATTATAATTTCTGGAAATGTGATTTCAGCAGTTTTAAGAGTGTTTTAATTTGAATCAAATTTTAACTAAATAGTGGCGTGTAATAAAGATTCTAGGTAAACTACAGGGTTGTACAAAAGTATTCAAGTATGTTTTTATATATTAGTATAAATTTTTGAATGAGAATTTCATCCTGTTATGCATTTTCTTGCTAAACTAAATTCTCACATTATATACTAGTATATATCAACCTACAGATTAAATACAGGGCTATTCAAAAGAATTGGAAAACATATTTGGCTATGAACGGTAACTGCTGAAATCAGTTTTTCAAATGTTTTATGCGTTTTCTAAAATATTTGCTTAGTTATCTTATTTACGTTATTTCCTTAAATTACGATGTCTAGTTAAAGCATTCAGAAAGCGTTGGAAAGTGCTTTATAATCTATGCTTAAAGCATGATTTTTCTTACTTGTTTTTTCTATTTCCCAGATCAGTCATTTCCTATAAATCATACCAAATCTATTTAGCTCATATTAACAAAATACAATATACACGGGAATAAAAAATTTTAATAAATATGGCTTATCTTATTCTTCTTTAAATAGGAAATATATTAATATCCGTTAGACTCCATGTTCGTATTTAATAAAATAATAACAAATCACAACACACAAAACATTCTTAATATAAAGCTTGAACTCAAGATCAAGCTTAGAACTTAATATAAAAGGATGCCAGTTGATAAGCATTGCTTTTTTCAGTGTAAAAATTAAAAGTATTTTAGAAGAATAGGACTCCAAAATAGCGATACATTGCTAAAAAGTACGGTAAAAAGATAATATTGTATATTTCAAACAAAACTTTATTTTAAAATTCATCACAGTGTTTATAACAAGAATCACCACAGTATTAATGCTTGGAATTTTTTTCAGAGAGAAATATTCGCCTTGCAAACAATATTTCAAATGGAAATCAAATTTCAAATTGTTTGCTTAAAAGGCGCAAAAGCCAACATAGTGAAAAAAATTCCATAACGGTACTTGAATCCGGGCCATCAGTATAGCACACTGACATTCTACTGACTAAACCACATGGAACGAGACCCAGCTTGGAAAATTTCTTACTAGTACATGTTGGCAAGGCTACAAACGCAACACAAGATGGAATATTTATCATGAGCCACCGACATGGGGCAAACACGAAACTTAATTAAATCCAGCAGCGATTCAAACTATATGAATACTTGGAAATTTTTCCAGAGAGAAACATTCGCCTTGCATACAATATTTCAAATGAAAATCAAATTTCAAATTAAAATTGCATTTTAAGCAATTAATTTGAAATTTGTTTTTATTTGAAATATTGTATGCAAGGCGAATGGTTCTCTATGGAAAAATTTCCAAGTATTTATATAGTTTGAATCGATGCTGGATTTAATTAAGTTTCGTGTTTACCCGATGTTGGCGGCTCACGATAAATATTCCATCTTGTGCTGCGTTTGTAGCCTTGCCAACATGTACTAGTAAGAAATTTTCCAGGCTGGGTCTCGTTCCATGTGGTTTAGTCGGTAGAATGTCAGTGCGCTACACTGATGGCCCGGATTCAAGTCCCGGCTTGGAATCTTTTTCTCTATGTTGGCCTTTGCCCTTTTAAGCAATTAATTTGAAATTTGATTTTCATTTGAAATCATCACATTGTTTATGACAAGTTCGTCACAAATGACACATATTTCACAAATTAGTCACAGAGTGACGTCAAAGCATTGTCGCTGTCGTCACAGGTTAGTCATAAAGTTAATGCCAAAATAGTCACAAATGACACACTTTTCACAAATTTGTCACACCGTGACTTCACAGAGTGGTCACAATGTGACGTCACAAACGTCCTCTAAAACGGCCATAACGACCTCGCATTCTAGTCACTATGACGTCACATCGACGTCACGTGACGTCACATCGACGGTCACAAAATCACAGTGTGACTTCACAACGACGTCGCCGTGACGTCACCATGCCTTACGGGTTGTGACCTCTCACACTAAAAACGAAAAAAATATGTTATATAACCGATATAGTTCTGAAAGTGAGCATATAGGTATCTAAGACATTAGGTTTCAATATTCCACATGAACCATCGCAGTACCCATCCAAGTCCCTGTCTCAGTGGTGGAGTAAAACTGAAAGATTACATAAGAAGTTGAAGATGTTTTTAAGCTTTGAGAGCAAAGTCGGGCGCGGTACAATATTTGGTAACCAACCATCTGGAAGAACAGGAGGACGGCGGATATGCCAGCGAGCTGTTAAAGGACAATTATAGAAATAATGAGAGGCAACAGCATCATCACCGCACTCACATAGAGGAGAAAGGGCTCTTTTGAACTTGAAGAGGTATGTCCCAAAAGGACCATGACCGGTAAGGAAAGCTGTCGTTGATGGAGTGAGCAGCAGAAGATCCAAAGATACCACTGGGACAAGGTCATAGGTATATCTACCTTTATCTGAGTAGTCCCAGTAATCCTGCTATTGTATCATAAAATGGGTGCGAAGTTGTCTTTTGATGTGTGAGTGCGGTACTGGAAGTGAAAAATCAACTGATGGTCTAGCAGTTGCCTCTTTGCCAACATATCTGCCGTTTCAGTTCCCGGGATACCCTTATAGGCTGAAACGTGGCTTAAATGGGTTTTCCAGAGAAGATTTTTCAGAAGTGATTTAATCTCAATAACCTGGGGATTTGTTGAGCCAAACGAACAGATAGCCTGCAGGCTTGAAAGACTATCGCTAAAAATTGGAATTAAAAAATTTTGGTTCTGTTGAGAAATCCACTCTAAAGCTTTAAAGATGGCAAAGAGTTCGGCTTGGAAAATTGAATTATTGTTATCCAGCCTGCAAGACCACCGATGCACGGTGGGTGATTTACCGATTCTAGCTGGCCAAAATTATTTTTGGCGTTAATATTCGCATCGCTATGAAATTCAAAAATGTTATTCATATTCATTATTGGTTGTTAGGTATTGCAAAATGTAGCGTGTAGCAGTCATAATTTCATTACAGGGACATTCAAAAGTATTTCATTACATTACGTCCTACGGGGAAAAATCATTTGCGGTGCTTTTTAATGATGTTTCATAATTTCAAACACTTTGAAATTTATATACATATCTATGAAGTGCGTTACAAGATGATTGCTATAGAATATGGTATGGTTAGCATTTATCGATCATTTACTGGGACACTAACAAGAATTATGTTACATTACGGTCTATGACAAAAAAAATTTTGTGGTGTATTTTGTTCATGTTCCACTATTTCAAAAGTATTTTAATTGATATATATCTCCGATGTGCTCTATGAGATGCTTACTATTGAATATGATGTGCCATTCATCTTTCATATACAGGGGCACACAAAATAAATCAGTTATATTTTTCTCTGTATGAACCATAATTGATGGAAATGCGTTTTCAGTTGTGAAACAGTTTTTTAAATTATACAAAATTGCATACTATTTAGTGTGTATGAATTCTATATATCATATACAGGGCTTCACAAAACATCTGAAGTACATTTCAGTTTATTGACGGAAATTGCTGACGAGGAATTTTCAAATGTGCTATGCGTTCACTAACTGTTCTAAATTTTAGAATATTGTGAATTATATGATAAGTCTAAAGCTCATATACAGGGATGCACAAAATTTTCAGCTATCTCTTTTTCGACTTTGGTTGAAATTGTGTTTTCAAACGTGTTATATGTTTTACAAATTATTACTTAGACATCGTTTCTCACGTTATTAAGCTATGAAGTTTTATTATTTTAGTCCGAATGTGTTGAAAAATGTTTCATAATCTGATTGACGCATGATTTTACGTTCTTCATGTTAAGTTTAATCATACTTTCTTAACGGTATAGAAGCTAAAGTGATAAATCTATTTTTGTATTATTATAACAAATCATAAAATGTATTTTTCTAAAATTTAAGATACGGGGCAAACATTCGACAGCTTTAATGAAAATTGCTGTGTTGTATATTCTGTTGTATATATATACTTCTCTCTGCACAGAGGAACCTTATGTAAAGAATGGGAATCGTAAAACTGTTGTCCAAATTTCATCATAAATTTAAACGTTTTGCTCATGTGCCCTTCATTATAATTTTCCTTTCTCAACAAAACATTTTCCGACGAATCAACTTTTCGTTAAATGTGGAAGCTTGTTGCTGATTTATAATCTTATAAAAGCTTATTCGTGTGAATGGCTTAAATTCGGATGGCCCTGTTAAAAGAAAAATGTAATAAGAATTAAAATTTTGAAATCTTAATTTTAGACTTCATACGATAAAAATTGCTCTAAAATCTAGGGGGGGGGGCACCTTGTGGCAGACAAATAAACTTTTATCAAATAGCTAAGACTCTAAATTGTTTATTAAAATTAAAATTGAGATTAATCGAGCTTTATTATATAACTTTTCCAATTTTCAAAATGAAAAATGATAAAAAAAATTAAAGTCACTAGCAACATTAAATGTAAAAATCTATTGATGTAATAAAAATTTATACACATAAATTTAAAAAAAGTAAAGTACATACCTTCTTCTGAAACATTCATAATGTATTATTTCTCTCAATTTTACTTACTATTAGAGACTAAAACAGTATACAAATAAACATCGATTTGTTCTCCTTTAAGTAACGCCAACTTCACACTAACCTACTGGTCATACGGTTGGGCGTATATAAAAAACATCTGCTGGGTCACATCACCTGCATTTTTAAGATACATGCGGTAAAAAAAAATATTTCCGGTTCAATCAACTTTGAAAAATCAACTTTTGGCCAACTAGAATAGGTAAATCACATACCGTGCGAAGAGTCACTTCACTCCCTTTTGTAGCGCAGAATGCTGCACCTATTCCGGTAACAGTGCGTGAGCCATCGGTGAAGACCATAACATTTTGAGTGGGAGAGTAAGAATTTGTAGTCGGATTTACTTGTAGGTGGGAAGTCTCATCTGCCGGATGAAAATGCCAGCCAAGAGTCTTACACTGAATTATCATTTGTGGAAATATTGCTGTGAGATACCTTCATTCTCCAAATGGATGATGTTACTTTTCGTGAACTCATATTTAATGGTAATGGAAATGGGAGGAATACCTGTCAAGATATAGAGAGCATCACTGTAAATGGTTCTATATCCCTTAGAAATTTGCAAGAGAATCATCCGTTGTATAGAAACTAATTTATTAAGTGCTGCTTTTGTAAGATTCCCCTCCCCCCCCAAATAGATGCTTCATAGGTGATATTGCTTTCAACAATAGTAGAGTACCAAATTTTTAACATATGGATTTTAATACCCCAAGATTTAGTGGTTAATCTTTTTGAGTTATGATAAAATTTTACTAGTTTGAGTTTAAGGTAATTAATATGAGAGAACCAGTTCAAGTGCTCATCTATTGTCAAGCCTAACAATTTAAGGTTACAGACATTTTTCTTCGAACCATGGATTTCCATGCTTAAATACGAGTTAGGTTCCCTTAGAAAGACCCCACGAAGAACACTCTCCCCTGGGCCTATATCTGTCAAGTAGATAATTGGTCGTCAAAAATCAGCCCAACCCGAAAAGCTCTTATTTGTGCAATAATAATGTATCATAACCTCTGGAAATGGTTTTATTTCTGGAATATCGCTCTATCGACATTAAGACAAGTCAGTGTGAGTTTTTATCATTTTAAAACGCACTTGTATCTCTCTATTCTTAAAAAAAGGTAACCATGCTGTCACCGCCGCTGTTTTTTTTTCTTGTTTGTGAGCGGGGATATTTCCTGGAAAATATTAAGAAAACTACTGCATACAAAAATACAAAAATCGGTGGTATTATAGAGAAATGTTTGATAAACATGCTGATGTAGACAGTTTTCAAATCGAATAATTATTTGAAGATATATTTAATGTTAATGTTGGTTAAAATCGTTCCATTAAAAAAGTTTTATAGGAGCAAAACATATACTTACGAATTTAATCCTTTTTAGATCATTTTATACATTAGAAATTCATGGTATGCAGATTGAATTTATTTTTTTAATTTGATTCATATTTTGAAGATTTATTTCAATTTTATATTCAAAATTTCAGCATTTCGAGAAATATTTTTCAAAAAAACTTCCAAATTATAATTAAATGATTACGTTTCAAAAGCAGGAAAATATAGAAAATTAATCATAAAAACAATTTTTACACGCGAATTTTAAAAGACAAAGAAAATTGTGAAATAATAAATTCATTAATATGAGTTAAAAGTCATAAATGGAGGAAATTGCGCCATAATGGTCAAACAATTATATTGCCAAACAGCTTAAATTTAATAATATATTTGCGCGAGGCATTTATTTCAAATTTTGAGATAATCTTTTAAACTATTGTTGTGAATTCAAATAATATTTCCTTTCTAACAACAAAAGTATTTTCACGAGAATATTAAAAAGAAACGAAAATTTTGTTGAAAATTACGTCAGATTTAAAACGATTCATTTAAAATGTCTTATTTAAAAGAACTTTCTTATAGCGTTGTTAAAATACCGGGAGACAAAAACTCTGTTTACTTAATTAATTTTATATTAGATTATTTTCAAATTTTCCGTTGATATGATTTAATCAAAGACGAAAACAGCCCTTTAACAGGGAGATCGACACTGTTCTTTTTAATTATAATTCAGCTTTCCCAATTTTTTTAAACCCGGTTAAATTAGCGTACTTTTGGAGTTTCCAGTGTCTAAACGGGAGTTGGCAGAGTAGAGCATATATGGCAGAGGCACCTAGCCTTATTATAAATAACTTGATGAAAATATTAAAAATGAAATTCATAATTCATAATCTATATCTATCTATACTATAATAATATTATAAAGAGGTAAAAAATGTTTATTTGTAGGAGGTAAGCTCTGGAACTACCGAACCGATTCCAAAAGTAATGGTATCAAAATGATGGTGTTAGTTCAACTTAGAACATAGGCTAATATTTTATGTCGGTGCCACTACCCCAAGGGGATGCAGGAGCAAAAAAGTTCTAAAAATGCTATTTTTGCGTTACTGAAGGGCCTAGAAATATGAAGTTTTGAATATTAGTTACTTATAAGATATAAAGGATTTCTAAGAACAGTTCTTAAACAATTTGAAATTTAAAAGGGGTGAAAATGCGCGAAAAGCGTTCTAAAAAACGTTCTACATGTTGGTTTCTACACAATCTCAGGAAATACCAAACCGATTTAAAAAATAATGGTCTCAAAATGACGGTGACAACCCTTGCTCCAACATAGGCTATGTTTAATGTCGGTGCCACTACCCGAAAGGGGGTGCAGGAGTAAAAAACGTTCGAAAATTTGATTTTTGCGTTACTGAAGGGCATAGAAATATTAAATTTGGAATATTAATTACTTATAAGATTAAAGGATTTCTAAGAACAGTTTTTAAACAATTCGAAATTTAAAAGGGGTGAAAATGCGCGACAACCCAGCTAAAAATGAACTGTAGTTTTTTTACAGAAATGAGGTATTTTTCAAGTTTTTCTACGGTCAACTGTAGTTTTTTTTGTAGTGCAATATCAACAGTAAAAACACTTCAGTTATTTTCCAGTTATTGACAAGTATTTTTTCAACCCAAAATTTAAAAAATAGTAAGACTTTATGTCTACAGTAAAACGGCAGTGAATTTCAAGTGATTTTATAGCAATTAATTCACAAAAATTTTCGGTGATGTATCTGCAGTCTGACTGCAGTTTCTGAAGAACTTTACAGGTCTTAATTTTGTAAGTATGATTATTATAATAGTAACTACAGTATAACAGCAGTTACTGTAAGATTCTTTTGCAAGACACAATGCTGTATGATTGGGTGATATTTCCCGAATTTTCTAAAGTGTTTAAAATTGTTTTAATTTTGTGAGAGTTGCATGTTATGAAACACACTTTTTAAATACTAATGATAATTAATACTCTTTCCAAGACTTTTAAGGACTTAATTGAAAGTCACATTCCTACCTAACGCAAAATTTTTAGTTCCTCTTATTTTAAGCTAAGATAAAAAAAAATTAAATTTCACTACGATTTTCAAAATGAGAGAAAAAAAATTAGTTAAATTTCAAAATCGAGGGAGGGGCAGTGGATCAACCCACCTGTGCCCCTGCCTTACAACGGAAAATTCTTAGTTTTTTTTTTTTTTTTTTTTTTTTTACTTACTCTAAACGAATAAATTTTGCTATTTTTTTTTTCAAAATCGGAGAAAAAAAATATTAATTAAATTTCAAAAGCCAGGGGGGGGGGGCGGAAAATGAGAAATTTCTTCATTTTTTTATTGTAAGTTACTCGAAAAGTATACATTTTACTATGTTTTTGAAATAGAAGAAAAAGAAATTTTAATTAATTAACTTTTGAAATCCAGGGAGGGGCAATAAGTTTCTCCTACCCCCTACCCTATCCCTAACTGAAAATTCTTAATTCCTCTTTTATTCTAAGATAATTAAAAAAAAATTCAGTATGTTTTTCAAAAGCGAAGAAAATAGTTAACATTTAAATTCAAGGGAGGGGCAATCGCTCAGCTATGCCCCTTCCCCTAACAGGAAATTCTTAGTTTCTTTATTTTTAGTTAGTCGAAAAGAATAAATTTTACTACTTTTCAAAAGTGGAAAAAAAATAAATTTTTATTAGTTACATTTTAAAATCCAGGGGGGAAGGGCAATGAACCTCTCAACAACCTCCCCCCCCCTCCCTCCCTCTTAATGTAAAATTTCTCATTTTTATATTCTAAGTTACTCGAAAAGTATAAACTTTACTATGTTTTTGAAAACAAAAGAAAAAGAAAATTTAATTAATTAAATTTTTAAATTTAGGGAGGGGCAATAGCTCTCTTCTAACTTCGTTCCCCTAAGAGAAAATTCTTAGTTATTCTTTTATTTTAAGATAAGAGAAAAGATCAAATTTCACTATCTTTTTCAAAAATCAGAGAAAAAAAATAGTTACAATTTAAAATCGAGGGAGGGGCAATGACTCACATATGCCCCCTTCCCCTAACAGAAAGTTCTTAGTTCCTTTATTTTAAGTTATTCGAAAAGAATAAATTTTACTATGTTTTTGTAAATTGGAGAAAAAAATTGCTAATTAAATTTCAAAATCCAGGGAGGGGCAATGAGTCTCACCCCCCCCCCCCCCCCCACACACACACACACCACCACCCCTTAACTGAAAATTTCTTATTTATTTTCATTTTAAGTTACTCAAAATATTTACATAATGTTTTTGAAAACAGAAGAAAAGAAATTCTTATTAATTAAATTTTAAAATCAAGGGAGGGGCAATAGGTCTCCCTTGCTCACTGCCCCACTATCTTCATAACTAGTTTTTAGTTCCTCTTTTATTTTAAATTACTCGAAAATAATTTACTATGTTTTTCAAAATCGAAGAAAATGGAAATTTAATTAGATAAATTTCAAAATCGAGAGGGACAGTGGCCCAACCATTCTTTTATATGTCGCCCATGATTAGAAATTAGAAACACAGGTGGGTTTACTCATTGCATATTGCATAAATTATCTTTCTTCCATATCGGACATACATATAACTTCCCGTTTTCCTCATAACATAGTTTTACCTCATAAAAACAAAGAAGAACAACAAAAGAATAGTATAATTTTCTTCCTTTATTTTATTTAAATTTCTCATTTGGACATATGATTTATTTTTCAACCTCTTACAGCTGAATGTCTAACCCCAGGGTTTCGTTGCAACTGCAGGAGAAGCATTAAAGAAACACCTCAACTCACGGAAACGCCGGCTTGTTTATGAAAATCGGCGCGGAGTACCACGTTGATTTCCTAAAAGAAGATCATTTATTTTGCAGTTTGGCGAAAAATATCACCACTGTTTATTGAAATAAAGTGGCTGTATGGGTATTTTTACATTCTCAATCGAAAGAAATTAATTTCAGATCCACACGATTGAGTTAATTTGAATAAAGTGATAACGATTTATAAACCGTCGCAATTTTTGTACAATCATCGTTAGTATTTCAAATCCAGATGAGATTGTACTATTAACGGTTAATGCATTTGCATGCGAAAAGAAAAAAAAAATTAGGTCCATTTCATATAAACAGGATTAATTAAATTCAAATGTCATCCAAAACATTTGATAAAATTTTGTTTCTGACAATCCAGATAGTTCGATTTTACTTGATTTAGTGCACTTATCTATTTATAGTAATTAACAATGTTTTATTTCAGATTTACACTTGCTTCAATCAGTATGTTCTTTTAGATTAAAAGTTTCAGAATTTTTAAATATCTTACCAAGATCTTACACAGATACTTATCTGTGCTTTGTATTAAAGTATGTTTTGATGTTCAGTTACACGAAAAATCAATACTGAACTTCAAATTATAACTTGATGCCTGCCTAGGATACCTACAATAAGTGCATAATATTTCACAGGTAAGTAACTTATTTTCTTTTTAGGAATGAAACAGTTTTATGTAATACAAAGCGGTTTGACACATTGTGTTAATAACATAACATAGTGTTAATAATAATTTTTATTTAATGAGTACGTACTCACTTATTATGTAAAATATTAAATTTTTTAAATGAAGCAATCTTTTTTTTACTGTCATATGAATTGTGTTATTGTAAAAAGAAAATTTACACTTCTGAATGGTAATAGGGCCAAATTAGTTTTTTTCGTCAATTATGACACTTCTCAGAATCAAATAATAAAGGCAATATTTTGCAATATTATATTTCTACCCACTGTTAAAATTTAGTTTTTTCCTGATACTGATTTGTGAAACTCGTGGGATTTTTATCATATGGTCGATGAATGAATTTAGACTTTCAGAGCACTTTTTCAGATTTTCCCTGCAAGCGATCGAAGAATTATTTTTTTTTCTCCATGACAGAGTTTTCATATGCGTTAAAATTTTTTAAATGATTTTTTCATTTATTAAGAAGGATATTGAATGAGCTTAGTACACCGTCATGTTACAATACACACAAGCTAATGTTAAACCACTGAAAATATCCTTAATTATTTTAATTTTTTTTTTGTGCATAAGAGGACTTTGAATGAGCTTAGTACACTGTCATGTTACAATACTCACAAGCTAATGTTAAACAAATGACAATATCCTTAAATTTACGTTAACACTTTGGCTGCCGCCCATTTTTCAAAATCTGTTCCCAGGCACCGAATGCGTGACTTAGAGATCTGCACGGGCAGACCCGTGGCCCCAGAGTTGATTTCAGGGGGGGGGACATTCCTTCCAGAGCAATGAGAGCCCCCCCCCCCGGGCCACCCCCTGAAATCAACTCTGGGGCCACGGGTCTGCCCGTGCAGATCTCTAAGTCACGCATTCGGTGCCTGTGCCATTTTGAAAAATGGGCGGCAGCCAAAGTGTTAAGGTAAATTTTTGATCAAAATCCCCAACTAAAGGATTTCTCTTTTTTGTCCAACAATCAACTGGCAAATTTCACAAATTTTTCTGATGACTTAATGACTATTTTCAGTTTTTTTTCATGCAACTGATTAACAAATTTTGCAATATTATATTTCTACCCACTGGTAAAGTTCAGTTTTTTCTTGATACTGATTTGTGAAACTTGTGGGATTTTTATCATATGGTCGATGAATGAATTTAGACTTTCAGAGCACTTTTTCAGATTTTCCCTACCAGCGATCACAGAATTATTTTTTTTCCACATGACAGAGTTTTCATATGCGTTTGAATTTTTTAAATGATTTTTTCATTTATTAAGAAGGATATTGAATGAGCTTAGTACATCGTCATGTTACAATACACACAAGCTAATGTTAAACCACTAAAAACATCCTTACTTTTTGTGCATAGGAGGATATTGAATGAGCTTAGTACACTGTCATGTTATAATACTCACAAGCTAATGTTAAACCAATGACAATATCCTTAATTTTTCTTTTAAATGCTTTTTTTTTTGCATAGGAGGATATTGAATGAGCTTAGTACACTGTCATGTTACAATACTCACAAGCTAATGTTAAACCAATGACAATATCCTTAAATTTACGTTAACACTTTGTCTGCCGCCCATTATTCAAAATCTGTTCCCAGGCACCGAATGCGTGACTTAGAGATCTGCACGGGCAGACCCGTGGCCCCAGAGTTGATTTCAGGGGGTGGCCCGGGGGGGGGCTCTCATTGCTCTGGAAGGAATGTCCCCCCCCCCCTGAAATCAACTCTGGGGCCACGGGTCTGCCCGTGCAGATCTCTAAGTCACGCATTCGGTGCCTGGGAACAGATTTTGAAAAATGGGCGGCAGCCAAAGTGTTATAGTAAATTTTTGATCAAAATCCCCGACTAAAGAATTTCTCTTTTTTGTCAAACAATCAACTGGCAAATTTCACCAAATTTTCTGACGACTTAATGACTATTTTCAGTTTTTTTTTTTCATGCAACTGATTGACAAATTTTGCAATATTATATTTCTACCCACTGGTAAAATTTAGTTTTTTCTTGATACTGATTTGTGAAACTCGTGGGATTTTTATCATATGGTCGATGAATGAATTTCGACTTTCAGACCACTTTTTCAGATTTTCCCTGCAAGCGACAAGGTACAAGTGTGCTGTTTTTTAAACATTTCCGCTCAGTGGCCCTTTTTATCTAGAATCAACACTAGGATAGTGATGATTCTAGAAAAAAGGACTGCTGTGTGCGGATTTTTAAGAAAGGGCACTCGCAGAACAGAAGTGTAAAAATCTAGGCGCAAGCAGGCAGTTTCTCACCACTAAATTTTATTAGTTCTCTTCACTTAAATTCTTACAAAAAATTTAGGTGAAATATTAGACAAAAAATAACAAATAAAATTTAGTGGTGAGAGATTGCCCATTGGCACCTAAATTTTTTTCTTGCATTCGTGTACCTTGTTCACAAAAAATAATTTGAATTGGTTTTCTTAGACTCCTTTTTTATTAGTGGTGTACTGAGTAGTACTTTGGCCGAGTACCGAGTACTCGGCCACTGACTACTCGACCGAGTACCGAATACCGAGTAGTTGTGTAATAAGAAAAACTTACTTTTATTTGTATGTGTGAAACTACATTTTAATCTTGAATTATTTTATGAGGGGTTTTTGCTTAACTTTTTCTATATTTTGTACACATATTGTTAAATACTGAGTAAATAGTTTTATGAATTATTACATATATTATACATTGATATTCGAATAACTTTTTACTGATCAGTTTGAAATTCTTCCAACTACTCGGTATTGGCCGAGTACTCAGCAAATTGGCCGAATACTCAGTATTTACAAAGTACTCAGTACAGCTCTATTTTTTATCAATAAAATTTTGCAATGTTTTCCTGTGACAGATTGAATTTTGCGATTTTTCCCCCATTTAATGTTATTATGCATTCCTTTTTTTAAATATTAATATTCAATAACTATTTTTCAATTATCAGTTAATGTGACTTTATTTAGCAGTTTTTCAGCTGCAATCGGTCGACAAATTTCACATTTTTTTCCTGCCACCAACTGAAGAATCTTGTGAGTTTTGTCTCGATTGATGAATTTCACGATTGATTTCTGCAACAGGTTGACAAGTTTCACAATATTTTAAACCAGCCGACTGAAGAATTGTTCTGTTTTTTTTTCTTTTTTTTTTCCTTTCAATAATGGTTGTTGGTTGTGTTTATGATGGCCAGTTATTAGCACGAGGGATATAGGCCCTAACGGGGGGGAGTGCCCTCCGTGGGTCGTCTTTCTAAGGGAACATAACCCGTATTTATCCTTGGAAAACCAAGGTCCGAAGAAAACTCTGAAAGATTAGGCCGACGGGCGCTATTGGGATCGAACACAGCACCTCCCGTCTAACAGCTTCGAGAGCAGAACCTCTCGGCCACTGGTGGGGCTTTTCAATAATGGACTGGGGAATTTCATAAATTTTTTCATTGAGTGAGTAATGATTTTTGCAATTTTTTTCACGCTACCAATTCTCGAGTTTTGCAATATTTTATTTCTACTGATCGGGGAAATGTGCGGGAGCTTCCTTGCGATCGATTTGCAAAACTCGTGCGATTTTTTTCATATTGTCGATGGATGAATTTCGCAGATTTTCACCATGGCCGATCGAAGAATTTCATTATTTCTCTTACTTTTTGAACTTTTTTAATATTTTCATCCTTTTAGATTGGATTTTTTTACAGAGCCCTCCGATAAATGTCATTTATAATATATAAAAATTTCATAGAGGAGTGAGGGTGTATTCCAGGTGGTGCAATCCCCACTTTTCAAAATTTTGCCGACATCCCTCATGTAACTTGTTAGAAAGGCCCCATCACCACTTATTTATGTTATGCACATCCGGCTTTCCTCACCCACTTTGCCCCTCCCCCTCCAAGGGGGAACTTCTAAATTTTGCCATCATGCCTTGTGACATATTGTTGGAAAGGCCTGTGAGCACTTATTCATGTTGTGCATATCCGGTTCCCCCCCCTAGGGGGCACTTTTCTAAATTTTGCAGTCACCCATCATGTGACATATTGTAGGAAAGGCCTAATACCACTTATTCATGTTATGCACATCTGGTTTCTCCCCCCCACTTTGCTCCCCCCTGAGGGGGCACTTTTCTAAATTTTGCTGACACCCCTCATGTGACCCATCGCTGGAAAGGCCAATGATTACTTATTAAGTTATGCACATTTGGCTTTCCTCCCCACACTTTGCCCCCTCAAGGGGGGCACTTTTCTAAATTTTGCAGTCACCCATTATGTGACATATTGTTGGAAAGGCCTAATGCCACTTATTCATGTTATGCACATCCGGCTTCCCTCCCCCACTTTCCCCCCTCAAGGGGGGCACTTTTCTAAATTTTGCAGTCACCCATTATGTGACATATTGTTGGAAAGGCCTAATACCACTTATTCATGTTATGCACATCTGGTTCTCCCCCCCCTGAGGGGGCACTTTTCTAAATTTTGCCGACACCCCTCGTGTAACCCATTGCTGGAAAGGCCAATGGCTACTTATTCAAGTTATGCACATTTGGCTTTCCTCCCCACACTTCCCCCCCAAGGGGGGGCACTTTTCTAAATTTTGCAGTCACCCATCATGTGACATATTGTTGGAAAGGCCTAATACCACTTATTCATGTTATGCACATCCAACTTCCCTCACCCCACTTTGCCCCCCCCCAAGGGGGGCACTTTTCTAAATCTTGCAGTTACCCATCATGTAACATATTGTTGGAAAGGCCTAATACCACTTATTCATGTTATGCACATCCGTCTTCCCTCCCCCCACTTTGCCCCCCCCAACGGGGCACTTTTTCTAAATTTTGGAGTCACCCATCATATGGCATTTTGTTGGAAAGGCCTAATACGACTTATTTATGTTATGCACATCCGGCATTTCTCCCCATATTTTCTAATAAATTTTTAAAAGGCTACAGTCAAACTGCAAAAAAATGTAGTTGGGAGACTGCGGTGATTTGGCACAAATCCCTGCAGTTCTTTTGAAGTCGACATAACTATAAATTTACTGCGGTGAGTGTGTAGTTATCAACTACACATTTACTGCAGTTAATTTATAGTTATGTCGACTTCAAAAACACTGCAGGGATTTGTGCCAAATCACCGCAGTCCTCCAACTACATTTTTTTAAAGTTTCACTGCAGTTCATTTTTAGCTGGGAAGCGTTCTAAAAAACGTTCTAAATGGTGTTTTCTACACAATCTCAGGAAATATCAAACCGATTTAAAAAATAATGGTGTCAAAATGACGGTGGCAACCCTTGCTCCAACATAAGCTATGTTTTATATCGGTGCCACTACTCAAAAGTGATGCAGGAGCAAAAAACTTTCTAAAAATGCGATTTTTGCGTTACTGAAGGGCCTAGAATCGTGAAATTTGGAATGGTAGTTTGTTATAACATATCAATGATCTCTAAGGACATTTCCTAAAAAAATCGAAATTTAAAAGGGGGTCAAAATGCGCAAAAAGCGTTGTTAAAAACGTTCTCACTTGCGATTTCTAGGCAATCTCAGGAAGTACTGAACCGATTTCAAATATAATTGTGTAAAAATGATGGTGACAGATCTTGCTCTAAGATAGGCTATATTTTATATCTACCAGAGGACCACTCTAGAGGACAGATCTACCACTACCCCAGAGGAGATGCAGGAGCAAAATGTGCGAAAAGCGTGTAAAAACTTTCTAAATGCCGATTTGTCAGCAATATCTCAGGAAGAATCAAACTGATTTCAAAAGTAATGGTAGGAAATTGATGCTGACAGACTTTGTTCTTACATAAATGCTTTTTTATGTCGGTATCACTATCACCTAGACGTTGCAAAAGCAAAAAAGCGTTCTAAATTTCGATTTTTGTAATCGGTAGGGGCTAGCTACTTAAAATTAGGCAAGGTATATATTTATTAGCTATAAATGATCTTTAAGAAACATTTCGAAAAAATTGGGAATTTAAAAATGGGTGAAAATGCGCGAAAAGTGTTCTAAACACGTTCTAAATTGCGATTTCTTCTCAATCGCAGGAAACACCAAAGCTATTTCAAAAGTAATGGTTGCAAATCAATGGTGGCAGTACCTGCTATGACATAGTTTATATTTATGTTTCTGTCACTACCATTTGAGGGTTTCAAATGCAAAACATGTTCTAATTTGCGTTTTTTGCACAACTGAGGGGTGTAACACATTGAAGTATAGCATGGTATTTACTTACAAGATGCAACTGCTTTCTGAGAACGATTGAAAGAAAATTCCAAATTTAAAGTGAGCGAAAAGCGTTATAAATGACAATTTTTATACAATCTCATCAAATACCAAACCGATAAAAAAAATAATGCTCAACCATAAGCTATATTTTATGTCTGTGCCACTACCACGAGAGGGTTGCAGGAGCTAAAAGCTTTCTAAATTGCTATTTCTGTTATACTGAAAAGGCTAGAAACTTTAAATATGGCATGGTAGTTACTTATAAAATATATATGCCGTCGAAGGACGGTCAAAAATAAATTCGAATAAAAAGGTGTGAAGTGAAGGGGAGGTGCGAAAAGCATTCTAAAAAGTCCTAAATTACGATTTCTATGCAATTTCAGGGAATATAAACCGATTATAAAAGCAATAGTTGCGAATCAAATGTAAAAGTTTCTGATCCTACACAGGCTATATTTTATGCGAATTATTCTACCACCTGGGGTTCACAAGAACAAACGTTCTAAAAAAGGCCTTTAATAGCTTTCTAAAATACGTCTCTGTGGAATATTAGGAAACAGCAAACCGATTTCAAAATTAATGTTGGCAAATTAATGGTGACAGTTCCTATTTCAACACAGCCCTTTATGTTGAGAGAGGTGTTAGGACTTGGAATTTGACATGATAGTTAATTTTGAGATGTAAGAAGATGGTCCTAAAAAATTCAAAACTTCAAATGAATACTGAAATTAGCGTATTAATGGAGCATAGAAGTTTCAAAATATTTTCCAAATTATCATTTATTTAGTTTTATTTCGTTTTATTAATTTAAGTCTCATTTCTGCCTAATGCAGTGTAATAATGATGTATAATCAAACTGTGTTTTAAATAGTAATTTTTGAATTATTCCTAAATGTAGTAAGTACTTTTTAATAAAAAAACCTTTTAATAAAATAAAATATTACCTTTTAATAAAATAGAAATTTAGTTAGTACCTTTTAATAAAATTAGACATATAAATATCACTTGGCATATTTCAAATATTACGCGAGCAAAGCCGCGGGGTTTGCTAGTAATTGAATAATAGAATAATTAATAACATAATTAAAATGTGTGAATTGGCTTTTTTTATTACATATGTTTTTTTGTAATTTATTCACGTGATGAATATGTTTTTGCTGAATAGACTGTAATCGTGAAACAGAAAATGTATAAAAATGATAAAATATATAAAATTTGGAATCACACATTAATAATCAAAACAAACAAAATATCAAGCATCATAAGCAACAGAATATTTATTTAATAATGTAAATGCATTGAAAATATAATTCCTACACATCTGATGGCAATATATAATGTCAAATATAATATCACTCTTCTTGCGGGTGAGCGATAAAATAAATATTTATCTGTGTTTAGTATATTAGTGAAATTGTATTTCAAAAATCAAAAATATAAAAGAATATCTAAAACAAAAAAAAATTATAAGTATTTGAAAAAACGTACATTTTAATAGAAGTACAGGATTAGCATAAATGAAGAAGTATATTTTAAAAACTTATACTTTCAAAACTATCAGAAATATTATAATAAGTGATATGTGAAAAGAAAGAAAAACATTCGAAGTGTTTCAGTTTCGAGTTTTCATCATTATTATGTAGCTCAGTTTCTGGTTTAAAAAAAAAGTGCATAACTTTGTACTCGGATAAAATATAGAAACAACTCATTAAAACATGATATAAACGAAACGAGAATATTGCTACAGCTGCCCACGATTAAAACCATACGTTTTATATGCAAAATCATTTTTCTACTTTCCGGAAAACCCGAAGACAGGGAAAAAAATAAGGACCTCACCTTTTTCGGAACAAAAGTCAGCTCAAAAACATTTTTTTAATTCAGTTGTAAGCGACCGTACAAGCAAGTATATTAAGCAAAAGCATCTGTTTGATTACATGTCCAGTACAGGAGAAGGAATGATACAAAGTTGAACTTTGCCAAAACGTAATTACACTTATCCTGATTTACCTTTTTTTTATGTCTTCAGAAAATGATTAAAACATTAATAGTCAAGTTTGATTTCCAAATTATGCTCTGCAGCTTTATTTGGAAGCAATCTTTATAGTAACATGTGATCATCGATACTGAATTCTTTAAAACAGAGTTTTTTTTAGGATGCACCCAAACCTAATTAAAACACCAAAGCATTTAAAAAGTACAAAAAGATTTTCTTTAAAATAATTGTTTCCGGGTAGTTTACTCAAATGTTAGTTGCACATAAGAACATGTAATACAGACATTCATCGCATTTAACAGTGCGATTTTCTTTAAAATAACTTCTACAAAACGCGTTGTCCCTTTCCTTCGAAATTCTTCATCAATACATTAATTTAATATCGTCTAAAGATAAATATAGGGAACAGTAATATTACATTATTTGTGTATCTATATTGTTTTTTTTCTTAACTCGGTAAGTGCTACGGTGACTGACACTGAAACTGAAAATTTTACAATGTTTTAAGTAATTTTTAAGAAAGTATAATCCTATCTATATTATAAAGGACAAACATATCTGTGCGTAACGCATACGTCATTCTGCGAATGGCAACACTTTGAAATTTGAAATGAAATTTCGGTTTTGCAATTTTCGCTAATGCAAATTTTTAAACTCTTAAACATCGCGCAGTTTCAATTTTTACACCGTCGTATAGGGAAAAAATGTACTTTTAAATGCACTTTGTTTGAAAGCTCTATCTCAATTTATTTTTGAGATATTAATTTTTTTATAGTTTTTAGCACCAATTTTGTAATTGTGGCAACTGAAGCACTCCATTTCTATTAAAAGTAAAGGGAAAATAGTAATGGTTTATTTATTTTTATTGATTATATCCTTATTGATGCCATTTTCATATTACAAATGAAAGTAACTTTTCCTAATTTTTGAACGGAAAATAACTTCAACCATAAAAAGAAACAGTCATTCTTCTTCATAAATCAAAAGATTGAAGAAGATATTTCAATATTTTTACATTTCGCTGATACTGAGTTTGAGGCGCTAGGCAAAATGATTCAGTGAGTAAAAATGATGTCATATTTAAAACAAAACGATCATTTTCTGTGATAAAACTAAATATTTGACCAATACTAAATGGCCAATACTATGGCAACTAAAGGTAAATTTTCGCGGGTACTGAGATTAGAACTTAAATTTTATGCGAATGTTCGCATGAAAAGTTGTATCGGACAAACGTGACTTTAAGTTTGGCAATACATTCATTAATAATGTATTGTGCGTTAATAATACTTTAAAATTGTGAATTTGAGTGGTGCGTATGTAAAATTTGAGAATGTGAAAATAACGTACAGTTTAGATTTTATGGGGGGGGGGGATTTTATGATGTGACAAAGTGGAATCCTTTTTACTGATTTTTCATCCCGTAAAAACAAACGTAAGAGCCTCAATCGATAACTTTAACATAATTACTCATTTTCATTACATATTTTAATGCAGTTTAATTTTTCAATAATTTAAGCAGTTGAATTTTTTCGAAATAATATTTTGGTAATTTTAGGTTAAAAACATTATTTGTTTTAAGAGTTATATAACCAATTAAGATGAATTTTTTATTGTAATTATTTTTGTAAGTTTATTATAAATTTGATCTAACAGTTCCATTCTAAACATATTAATTCGTCGAATTTCGACGGATTCCAACTCGTAATAAATAAATGTAAGTAAATTTTAAATAATTTTTCCGTAATTACTTGAAAGAATATATATATATATAGTTTTATATCATATTTTAGACCGTAAGTCATCGGTGAATGACGCGTTCTAAACGGAAAGTTCAGTGTCAGTCGCCGGTGACTGACGTGGCGCTTAACGTGTTAAGCTTCTTTATTTTGCACTCTCAGTGTAAAAGGATTATGATTAACCACTGTAAATGCATTACAAAATGTACCATATTGCAAGTATTATTTAAAGTTGTTTCTAACCCCTTTTGCATAAAATGCGAATATTTATGTAACCGCTGTTCGTGGCTTTGAGTATATTTTTTATAACTAAATAAGAAAAGCATTTATAAAAATTAAAATTTCAAAAATGCTGTAAATACACTATAAACTGTCTTATATTGCGCACATTATTATCCTACAACCATATGCGATTTTACAAATCTGATGCAAAACTATATGTTTATTTTATTAGAAAGGAATGCCACACCTTAAAGTTTAGTGTTTGTATTTCAAGTAAAATCTCACAAGATTATTATTTTTTACATTTTTTTTAATATTCTGCTCATTAATAAATCTACTTTTTGCAAATAGGCTTCTTATTTATTTAATATATATATATATATATATATATATATATATATATATATAATCCCTAAGTCATCGAGAAGATTTTATATATATATATATATATATAATTTTTGGCTTCATAAAAGTTTTTCAAAAATAATATCTAAGTTTGTTTTTTTTTTGTATGAAGTTAAAATATACGCATTTGCACCAAAAAACCCCATATAAATAAAGGTTTCAAAAGTATTGATTATCCATTATATTTCTTCTCTAGTTAAGTAACTTTTAAAGTCTAATTACACATTAGCTATCTATTTTTAACTATAACGACTCCATGCAGAGGCAAAAATTGTAGAATATAACAAAAATACAAAAGCGTTCAAATATAATCTAGAAGGCGTTACTATGTTTGTCATCATGCTGTCATCGTAGGATCATTATTTTTTTCTAGGGATTATTGATTTACAGATGATATTTTCACACCGCTTAAAAATGGTATTGGTTATCGAAAATTCATTATGCATCTTTGAAATTATAAATGATGGATATTTTCCTCAACTCTTCTATTCAATTGCACAAATCAGTTTTTAGAATTGAAAATCTATTATTTTTAATGGACTATAACTTAGGAACAATAACAGTATATATATTTTTTTATCTTTATGAATTTCTAAGCTTACTTGCACGACTGTAAAATAAAATAAATTAGTCGTATTTCAAATTATAAAATTTTAATTTTTTTATTACACTGAAATTTAACCTTTTGATATTTATCAGACCATTATATAAAACAATATATTTTTTCTTTTTGTTTATTGCACACGAATTACTTTAAAACAGATAATACTGTAAGACTTTTTTTAAAGCCCCTTTTCTCAATATAGATTATAAATTCCTTTCCGTTCATTTTAGCGTAAAAGTTGAAGGCTGAAGTTTCAAGTTCAGATTTTCATATGAAAATTTCCATCATTTAATTGAATTGGATTATTAAGGTATAATGGCCTAATGGACTATATAGCATAATGGAATATATGGCATAATGGAATATATGGCATAATGGATTTAAATCTCGAAGAATGCAGTGCAAAATGTCACTGAAAATTACGTTACTTTGACAGAATTGAAATAAAAGTTTTCTCATTAAAGACTGAAAATCTTTCTTTTCATTTACGCATTATATGATTTGTATCTTAACAGCAATTATTTCTCATAAGTTGTTCTTTTACTTCAAGAAAAAAATGTCATTTTGAGTAATAGTAGGACTTTTTTTCCGAGATATTGTTCACAGTATCAGTGAAAATAAACCATAATAATAATAACAAAATGAAATACACCGAAGAGCCAATACATTATGACCACCCTCCATCTATAAAAATGAGCTCATCCAGAAACAAAACCATGCCGCGTGCGCGGTTGATAATGGGGTATATAAAGCTCCCATGCATTGTATTTAAAAACACAGCGTGATTAGCGACTTAATGGGAAAAGCAGCAGATTTATCAGACTTCGAAAAAGGTCAAATCGTTATGTCTCTGCGACTGGAAACGTCGATATCGGAAACGGCGCATTTAGTGGGCTATACACGTGCAGTCATTGTGAGCACATACCGAAAGTGGTGTATGGATGGTGAAACGACACGCCCCCAGTGAGCAGTGTGTCGCCCGCGGCGCATTGATTCTATAGGAGAGCGGAGATTGTTACGCATTATTCGTCGTGACAGAAGAGTTCCAACAGCCCCAAATCACTATGAGCTACAACAGTGGTGACCCAGACAGTGTTTCTCAACACACTGTGTCGCGTTTACTGTTGCGTATAGGCTACGCAGCAAGGGGTCATAAGCACTTTCCTGCACTGACAGCACGTCATCGCCAGTAGCGCCTCCAACGGGCCCATGAACATCGGAATTGGACCATAGAATAACGGAAAAAATTTGCATGGTCCGCCGAATCAGGTTTTCTGGTCCATCACATCGACGGACGCGTGTGAATACGCCGATTTCCAAAGGTAACCCTGGCTCCCGGATGCACAGTGGGTCGGAGACAAGACTGCGGCGGCTACATTATCATGTGGGCGATGTTTGTATGGAGCACACTAGGACCGGTATTCCCTATAGAAAATTCCCTGACATCTGTGCGTTTCAAGTCATGTCCTGGACTCCAACTTCACCAGACATGAATCCAAAAGAACATTTGTGGTTCCACCTGAAAATTCCAATTCATGCTTCCACGCTACCATCTCGTACTATGCGAGAATTTCAGAAGCAGTTGGTATACGATTGGTACCAGATACATCAAACTACCTATAAGAACTTTATCGAGTTGATATCAGGTCGGGTGTTGGCGGTTTTGAGGGCGAAATGTGGTCCTACGTCGCACAGTGGAGTATTTGATCCAAAAACCTGGCCAAAAATGCAAAAATTAAAATTTCGTCAACAATTGTAAAAATCATATTTTTAAGCAGCTAACTAATTGGTGCATTGATCTATGTCTATTTTAGGAACCTGAGTTATATCCGGGCGGCTCCTGGCCTCAGCTGAAGAGGAAGTTTCTTTCTGAGAAGACGTGGTTTTTTGTTGTTTTTAGCATTGTTGTTATGTATAAATATAATTTTTTTGTCGCTTAATGAATTGTTGAATTGAAACTAAACAGGGCTTACGTGTTAACAAAGGTCAGAGCTTAGTGTTAAACTATGGGTTAATTTAAATATGTTTTTAATGTAATAAAATACATTAAATGTGTAAAAGGGTTATTTTTAAAGCGTTTTTGGCTCTAATTTATACATATCAAAAGCTTTTTAAATATGTGACGCGCTTTGTCCGGCCATGTTTGAATTATAATCATATTAGTTGTAGTCTTGAGTGTCAATTTCTTCAAAAAAATCTTCCGCATATTGTTGCAATCTACTATCTATATTATAAAGGACAAACATATCTGTGCGTAACGCATACGTCATTCTGCGAATGGTAACACTTTGAAATTTGAAATGAAATTTAGGTTTTGCAATTTTCGCTACTGCAAATTTTTAACCTTCTAAACATCGCACAGTTTCAGTTTTTACACCGTCGTATAGGAAAAAAAAATTACTTTCAAATGCAATTTGTTTGAAAGTTCTATCTCAATTTATTTTTGAGATATTAATTTTTTCATAGTTTTTAGTACCAATTTTGTAATTGTGGCAACTGAAGTACTCCATTTTTATTAAAAGTAAAGGGAAAATAGTCATGTTTTATTTATTTTTATTGATTATATCCTTATTGATGCCATTTTCACATTACAAATAAAAGTAACTTTTTTCTAATTTTTGAACAGACAATGCCATTGAAAACAACACGCATTCTTCTTCATAAATCAAAAGAATGAAGAAGATATTTCGATATTTTTACATTACGGTGATACTCAGTTTGAAACGCTAGGCAAAATGACTCAGTGAGTAAAAATGTCATATTTAAAACAAAACGATCATTTTCTCTGATAAAACTAAATATTTGACCAATACTAAATACTATGGCAACTAAAGGCAAATTTCTGAATAGTAAATTTTCGCGAGTACTGAGATTAGAATTTAAATTGTATGCAAATGTTCACATGAAAAGTTGTATCGGACAAACGTGACTTGATGTTTAGAAATACATTCATTAATAATGTATTGCGCGTTAAAATACTTTTAAATTGTGAATTTGAGTGGTACTTATATAAATTTTGAGAATGTGAAAATAACGTCCAGTTTCGATTTTATGGGGTAACTTTTATGATGTGACAAAGCAAAATCCTTTTTACTGATTTTTCATCCCGTAAAAACAAACGTAAGAGCCTCAATCGATAACTTCAACATAATTACTCATCTTGATTACGTATTCTAATACAGTTTAATTTTTCAATAATTCAAGCAGTTGAAGTTTTTGGAAATAATATTTTGGTAATTTTAGGTTAAAAACATTATTTGGTTTAAGTGTTAAATAACCAATGCAAGATTAATTTTTATTGTAATTAGTTTTGTAGGTTTATTTTAAATTCGATCTAGCAGTTCCATTAAACATTTTAATTCGTCGAATTTCGACGGGTTCCAACTCGTATATATAAAATCCAAACGGAAATTTCGTTCCGAACATCTATATTTCGAGTTCTACTGCATGGATTTTGACGGAACTTACACTGTTAGAAAATATCGTTTCAGGGAAGGTTTTAAGCTATATCAGATCGTTCTATGTAGATTAGTTATAGAATTAAGACAGAAAGTTCTGTTATTTTGGACGATAAGGTTACCATTTTATTTCTTGTCAAACTTTATCGTTGATGAAAAAATTGAAACGGCTCGAAAAATAACAGAAAAATATGTTACTAATTTTATTTAAAATTTAAAAAAAGGAGAAAAAGAAGAAATGAAATCAGTTTTAATGAGTGGAGATATTAAAAAACGAAAATATTTAATTTAAACAAGAAAGGAAATGTTCCTAAGGCTTACAAAATTACTCAGTTGAAATATTGCAATTGAAATAAGATTTGGCGAATTATCTTTTGCGTCAGGTTAAGAAAAATGCAACTGAAAAATTGATAAGATGACATCAAGAAAGTTCTCCATAAGCGCAAGCTGAGAAATATTTGAAAAAAATATATAGAATAATCTTCTCATGAGAATATATGTTTATAAAAAGAAATCGGAAGAACCTCGATTTAGTGTTCGTAAAATAACAATGAAAATTTCATTTTTTTGTGATTTAACGCTGGTTGGCCACACAATAAAATTTTGAATAATACTGTGATAAATTTTCTTTAAGAAAAGCTTTTTTCAACTCTCCATAATAGTTAGTTTAAGTAAGTTTAACTTAAATAAATACATTTTTATAACTGCAGTTTTGTAGTATACATTTATATGTGTATATAGTAATGAAATTTAACGATCGTAATTATGCTGTTTAGAACAAATGTCCATTCAAATGGATTAAAATTGCTTCAAAATCGAAATTAAGGTCCGATTCTGAGCATTGGCAATTTGAGTTCGATATTATTAGTGTCAGAAACAGCAAGAGAAAAGTATTGTTGCCATGGCAACAACGACTTAATATCGAAATGTTTAATAATATCATTCTTAATCAAAATACACTTAAAACTTATCCCGCCGGAGACACCGTATAAAATTAAATAATTAGAGCAACACGCAATTTATAGATATTACATAAGCTTACAGAAAAAAAATAATAAACTAATCCATCGTTAAGTTTAAATTGATAGAATATTAGGCATTTAAATACTTATTTAACAAGAAATTTATAAATGCATTTCAATGTCTTGCATTTGGCAAGGAAATGTATTGGTTCGCCAAATAGCGTGGAGCGTTCGTCTTTTCACGCCAAATACTGGAATATATATATTTTTTACAGGTTTTCTACTGGGATTCTGCCGCTGCATTCGACTGATCTTTTTTTACATACATGAGTAAGTTTATTAGCATTTCCTTTTTCAAAACATTTTGAGTGTGCGCTTTAAGGAGACCTTCCTTCTGAGTGGATCGAAATTAAGGTCCGATTCTGAGCATTGGCAATTTGAGTTCGATATTATTAGTGTCAGAAACAGCAAGAGAAAAGTATTGTTGCCATGGCAACAACGACTTAATATCGAAATGTTTAATAATATCATTCTTAATCAAAATACACTTAAAACTTATCCCGCCGGAGACACCGTATAAAATTAAATAATTAGAGCAACACGCAATTTATAGATATTACATAAGCTTACAGAAAAAAAATAATAAACTAATCCATCGTTAAGTTTAAATTGATAGAATATTAGGCATTTAAATACTTATTTAACAAGAAATTTATAAATGCATTTCAATGTCTTGCATTTGGCAAGGAAATGTATTGGTTCGCCAAATAGCGTGGAGCGTTCGTCTTTTCACGCCAAATACTGGAATATATATATTTTTTACAGGTTTTCTACTGGGATTCTGCCGCTGCATTCGACTGATCTTTTTTTACATACATGAGTAACTTTATTAGCATTTCCTTTTTCAAAACATTTTGAGTGTGCGCTTTAAGGAGACCTTCCTTCTGAGTGGATCGAAATTAAGGTCCGATTCTGAGCATTGGCAATTTGAGTTCGATATTATTAGTGTCAGAAACAGCAAGAGAAAAGTATTGTTGCCATGGCAACAACGACTTAATATCGAAATGTTTAATAATATCATTCTTAATCAAAATACACTTAAAACTTATCCCGCCGGAGACACCGTATAAAATTAAATAATTAGAGCAACACGCAATTTATAGATATTACATAAGCTTACAGAAAAAAAATAATAAACTAATCCATCGTTAAGTTTAAATTGGTAGAATATTAGGCATTTAAATGCTTACTTAACAATAAATTTATAAATGCATTTCAATGTCTTGCATTTGGCAAGGAAATGTATTGGTTCGCCAAATAGCGTGGAGCGTTCGTCTTTTCGCGCCAAATACTGGAATATATATATTTTTTACAGGTTTTCTACTGGGATTCTGCCGCTGCATTCGACTGATCTTTTTTTACATACATGAGTAACTTTATTAGCATTTCCTTTTTCAAAACATTTTGAGTGTGCGCTTTAAGGAGACCTTCCTTCTGAGTAAAAATTTTGTTTTTTATTATTTTTTTTAATTAAATTTTTTTTATTACCTAACCCTTACAGAAAAAACCAGCAGATGTAATTATAAAAATGACGATACCTATGAGTTACATGTTTCTTTATTTTGATTTTACATTTGTCGCCAAATAATTTGATTTTAATCCAAAAAGGCGAACGTGACATCAGCCCAATGCGCCTCCCGTGTCTTTTAAAGATAATTAAAAACCTATGTGGAAAAACGCGGAACGGACCAAAGCGGCGTTGCAAATTTTGCGACCTCTTTTCGAAGGGCGCTTAGCACAATTCCAAGTTCAAACTTTAAACAAGTGTTTTGTTTTAGCTACGCTGTAAAAAGAAGGTATTATTACTGCGCTGAATTTAGTTTTATGCAATGCCGAATGAAATTTAAATATGAACTACTTTTATTATAAGTACAGAATTAAGTTAATCATAAACAGATTAGGATAAGATAAAAAAAATAGTTATACAGAATAGCAATATTTGATATTATTTAGGCTTCATATCTCTTTGAACGTTTATGGTATACCCATTCATACTTTTCTAGTATATACAGATATACCCAGCTCTACGTTGTATACTTTTTTTACAAAGTTTTATTATTCTTTTAGCAACGATGTTTTAATACTATACTTAATAATTCATATATTTATTGTACAAAACCCTCTGAGCGCGAGTAATACTCGCACTTGACCGTTTATTATTTTTTAAATGCAGAATGGCTTTAAAATTTGACGTCATTTTTTTATTTTAATCAATTTTAATTTTATTATATTTTTATCAACTGTGTTTAATAACAGTTTTAATATGAGTAATAATATCTTACCTTCAGGATACTGGGAACGCATGCAATTTGTGAAAAAGTATCCTAGTTCAATTAGTTTCGCATTTATCCTTTTCCAAGTGTTCCACAATTTTCATTTTGCTCTCACTGTATACTATTAGGGACGGTACATTTTAATCTTAATTATAAATCAAACATTATACCTCATCGATTTAAATTTACAAAAAAACTACTTGAGATATTTTGACAAACACTTGCGCTAAGCTTCGAGTGCAAGTTAATTTATAAAACGATAGTCAGCGTTATTAATCTGCCTGTTTTATATTTTAAGCTAGTCAGGTTTGCCAGTCACAAAACTGTTTTCTATCTCATTCATGTTATTACACTTGAAAAAGCGTAATTTTTTAAATTATACATTTTAGAAACAAACAAGATGCCGAAAAGTACGTCGTTGCACGAGCATCTACTGCAAAACACAGCTAAAACGGCTTTCATTTTAATCAAATTTTTGATTTATTTTATTAATCGCAGTAAATGTGAGTTAATAGTAATCATATTTTTCAATAAATTAAATACTGTTCGTATTTATGTTGTATGTCAGCTACTTGTAAATCGCCAGCATACTTGGATGCAAAGCACCCTCTGCTGCACGAGCAGCCGATGTACAACCAAATCACCAAAAATCGAAAGGATTGCATAAAAAATGCTATCACCGTCCCCCCCCCTCTTCTGGGAGAATATTCTGAATTTCAACTGAACCTGATGACTATAGTAAAAAATATGTATATGGAGTTTGATTCTGTTCTATACATTTCGTACACATTCCAATGATACAATAAGGAAAATGGCACAAAAATAGGTATCACAGAATCAGAATCCGGGGAAATATCCCTATTTTTAACTGGGACCTAGTGATGATTACTTGTGATACTTTCATCATCATATATTAAGATGAAAGTAACGTATCATCACATAGAATTATTTTCCCCCTCTATAAAATTAAATTTCGCCTTCCACCATAATAAATTGAATAAAAAGTCCCTTTCCTTAATAAAATATAGCTATTTCTTCTTTTGTTTTAAGCTTTAAATGGCATTCACTTTAACGCTCCTATGTTAAGCCAAAGCTGTTAATAAAATAAACCAAAATCAAATCTTTTTCTCATTTTTAAACCATTAACCAAGCGTGAATATTTTTCTTTCTGTTAACGAATATATAAAAAAGATATTATTTGACCATATGCTCCTTTGTAGCAGTAATTTAAACATTTACGAGGTAGATCCCGTCTAATTCCGACGAATGAAAATGTTTAAAAAAGAACTGTTAGATTGATTTGTAATAAACCTACAAAATTAATTACAATATAAAATCCATCAAACGGTGGTTAGTCCGACTCTTAAAACAAAAATTACTTTAATCTGATGTTACCAAAATACTATTTCTTTAAACTTCAACTGTTCCAAATTATTAAAAATTTAAACTTTTTTCGTATACGTAATTAGTAAAATGTAATCAAGATAAGTAAATATGATGAAATTATCAATTGAAGCTCTTATGCTACCTATTACGGAACGAAACATCAGCAAAAATTAATTCATTCTGTCACAATCCTAGAATTTTTTTCCTGTATGAAGTCTAAAGATTGCATTATTTTCACCATCTCAAAATTTACATACGAACCTCTCATATTCGCATTTACTATTTTATCAATATTTTTACGCGCAATAGGGGATTAGTAAATATTTTTTCCAAATTTGAAATCACGTTTGTTTGCTACAACTTAGCATATGAATATTAGCACTCTTGAATTGGGGTTCTAATCTCAGTACGGGTGAGTAAATATTCCAGAAATGAATGCCTTTTTAAACGTATTTGTGGTAAAGTATTTAGTTTTATCACAAAAAATGTTAGTTTTCTTTTAAATATGACGTCATTTTCTCTCATTTCAAGGAAGCATTTCGTCCAGCGTCTCATTAGAATCAACGGAATGAAAAAAATATTGCAAAGAAACAGCATTATGAGGTAAATGCATGTATTTTTAAAGCGTGATGTCATTTTTTTGTTCAAAGTTTTTAATGTTATTTTTAATCTCTTCAGTTCCGAAGCTAAAATAATAATACAAATGCTTATTCATTGGTTTTTTCCAAACAAAATGACATCATAAATGACAGAAAAAATATCTATTCTGAAATTGATCCTTTAGGCGCTTAGTAATTTAGGTTCAAAAATAAGGATCTAAAACTACAAAACCCCTTAAAACATCAATTTAACAACCATTAACCTAAATTAACGCAATCACAAATTTAAGAGCATTACACAAGTAAATGTCCTACAAATCCTCAAAAAAAAAAAAAATTTGAAAAAGGTTTAAGTTACATACTTATGAAAATTTCTCACTTTCTTGGTCATACTGTCTTTTGGGCATTTTTTGACATTTTGCAAACTCAGATGAAAATAACTTATATATTTTATGTGGGAATCAGCTTAGTTGCTGCTATTTATTCGTTTGCTTTGAACGCAAAAAACATTTAGATATTAGGAAGTTATGTAAAAATATAAAAATTTCGGACAGTTTAGTTTTTATAAGGAAAAGAACAGAGGTCCCCGTTTGGTGACACAGGGACCGAAGAGGATAATTGTAAAGAGGAAACTATATCAAAAGATGTACCCAATCAAAATAAACTAACTAGGTTTTCTCATTTTTCTGCAACAATGGAAGCAATCCGATTGCCATCATTTTAAAGAAATTTCACAAAAAACGTTCAAAATTAAAAATAACATATAAAAATCGGAATAAATTAAAAAATAGGTAGAACGGGCACATCTACAAATGAACAGCTTTCATGAAAAAAAATAATTATTATTATTATCAAAATCGGTTCAGCAGAAAGCTCAGGGTGGATTACCAAAACAACAGCCTGGTCTTTTAAATATACAGGGTGATTCATAAATATCGAAATGATAGGCTATCTCCTTAATTAATGCCCCTAGGCACACACTTCCAATTGCAAAGATTCATAAAAAAAGGTGGAACATTTGTTGAGATATGTTGCAACTTCATGGGATGTCTATTTGAGAAAATACGAAAATTAAATCTTTATACGGCCCCCGTAGGGGAAAATGTCCAATTGGTCCTTATCCATTCCTGAATTAAACATAAAATGTTCCATCTTCATATCTGCAAAACTCATGGAGTTATGACTGTTTAAATAATTCGTCAGGTTTCAAGGGATTAGGCACAAATAGCAATGCGTGTTATTCAAGAACCAATGTTACTTTAAAAGTTCCAGGATACATGTAAAAAATGTTTATTGAGTTAGAATTAGATTTTTCTGGGTTTTTTGTGATAATTAACCATATAATTTGCAAATAAAATCACATCCTAACATTTCTCAGAAAGATTAAAAGTTTTAAAATTATTATTATTATTTTAATTGGGGTAATTTAAAATCGTTATAACTCGAAATATCGTCGAATTTCAAACTTTTTTCATTTAATTAAAGTGGAAAATATAATTTGAATTTAGTTTCAAGATTTTTCTTAAATATTAATATTAAAAATATTAAAAACACAAAGAACTGATGTAACTTATTTTAAAAAAAAATCATATTTTCAAAAATAAAATTATTTTCAAATTTGTCGAAACAAAATTAATGTAAAATAATCAAAAGGGTCATGTTCCGAGTTCGCACTCCTTCTTTTAACAATTCTTGACTTAAAAATGTAAATTAATAATTTAAACTAAATTAATTTTAATTTTAATTAGACTATATATAATTATAATATATCTATAATTTAATAATTAAATTTATTTTCATTTTAATTACGCATTTAAACTAATAAATTTAAATTAATTATTTTTAACAATGTAATTAATAATTTAAAAGCATTAAAATTTTTAAATAAAGATTGGCTCCTAATAAAATTTTTAAATGCTTTTTAAAAAATTGGAGGTGAGTATGTAACTTTTTCCTGTAGCTTAAACTTCCGATTCAGTTTAACTTTTGCCTTTTCCACCTTCATTCTGTACTATTTAAAACAATGTTTTTTCTAACATACCTGTAAAGTTCTAAGGAACATATACTACTAGAACTATGGTTATATATTATTATTTTGCTTGTATATTGTCTGTGTACTGGGAATTTTAAAGTAACATTTATTTCTTATCTGAAATTTAATCCGAGCTAGTAAAGGTAGTTCAAGGAATGTAGTTTATGAATAGAGTGGGGTCCCTGCTATTCAAAGGCATACCTGAGATAAGGTAGACAAAAGGATTTCACCAGATAACAAAATAACGGTCGTCACAGAAGATGACAGGGGAGGTTCGATGGATTGGTGGAAGGAAAGGGAACCCTAAGGGCAGAAGGGAATCTCCGTTTATGTTTTTGGGAGAGGAGTGATATAGCTGAGGGAGATGAATTAAGGCGTATAGCTGAAAGTGGGTGGTCACTTTCTGGCAAAGTATAGTGGATGCCTGGAACTCAAGGTGTGAGTAGTTACAGAGTAGCTCGTGGATAGAAAGTGATTGTGCTCTTGGAGTATAGAGCTAATGTGTTGGGAGATTATTAGTAATCTCCGATAAACCTAATTTAACTAGCGTAGGTTGAGAGGAATATAAAGTAGTTTAACAGTACACAGCAAGTATTTACTGTATTTAATTTATTGTTGGACTGGATCTCCAATATCCGAGTTCTTAATTGTAAATAGTGTCTTGTTATCTGTAAATAATGTGTAAATAAATTGTTAGTTCAGTTTAATTGAAGGAGTTGGTTTTCTTTTCAACAATCCTCTCATGTCCAATACCACGTAATCATATCGGTCGTGGCAGCATATAAGTAGTAAAGGATTTCTTCAAAGTTGTGTGGACTTAGAGGAAACCCGACAAAATGTTGGCATCGACGGGATCGAATCACCTGAGACCAGTGACCAGCGAGCCGTGTTACAACGTGTTAGTACCGGAGCACCCAGTGGAATTTTTGCGTAGTAATGCCAGATCGTCGAGCGAAATTTTAGAGAGCTAACAACCGAGCGACGTATGGAAGTACAGAGTGTGTGTGTGCCCTACCGACATTACAGTGAACCGAACTAAAGTGTTTGTGACTTGTCGTCGTTACAGTGAATCGAACTAGTGTTTGTGTCCTATCGTCGTTTATAGTGAATCAAATTACAGTGTGTCACAGCCCGAATGTTTAATATTTATTTCATCAAAGTGACTCCAAAGTGCGAAATATTTAGTTCATCGTGGAACTACTTGTGAGCAGCGGAGTACCCCAGCAGATAAAGTGCAAGGTAAGGGGTTTTGATCATCTTTTCTGCTGACATTCTCGAACCAAAGGTGTTTTTTGTGTAATTAATGGTAATTTAAGATAAATTATGTGTAAATTTTGATAATTTATGGGCAATCAAATAATTGCGTTGAGATAGGTATGAGACATTAACAGCAATATTTACTATTGTTTTAATAAAAGGTTATAATATCTTTGAGCAAAAATTGATTTTCTAATTTATTTTTAAACTGATAACGATAGTGAATAAAATTAATGCATTGTGTTAATAGTTGGAATGAATAATTGAATTTACTTAAATTAAAATTATTATTAAAGTAATATTTAAATTAAGCAATACTGTTTTAAATTTGAAGATTTGATAACAAACGAGCAAGGCACAATCGCTTAGAATTTTAATTGGCTTGAAATAAATTTCGAAAAAAAAAAAAAACCCTACAGAAAAAAAGGATGTGATTTTATTTGTTTTAAGTGTGATAACCAGTATTGAATTTGGAAATCCTTTATTGAGGATAAGTTTAGGAATTTATATGTGTATTTTACGAGAGTTTACTTTATGTGGATGTTTCTATTTGGTGATTGGCATCAATACCTTTATTCAATTTGCAACGTATCAGTATTATTACATAAATTGTATGGTATTTTTTTATTGTACAATTTGGAATCTGTATTGCACAGTAATCAAATTGAAATTATTTTACTTTTTATTGGAAGTAAATCGGGTGATATCAATATTTAAGGAAAATTATGTTATACAGTATGTTAAATTAGAAATAATATATCAATTATTTGAAATGTATTAATTGGTATAATAAGTAGAAGTAACTGTAATAAAGTAGAAATTTCGGAAATATTAATTTAATAAGTTGAAATATTATTGTAGAGTGATAATAGTAACCGGTAGAAGATATGGCTTTCTTATTGAAATTAAAAAGGGCGGATCTCCAGATGATATCCAAAGAAGTGAGTGTTGAATTCAAGGAAGATGACACCAGAATTCAGCTTAGGAAAAATATAATGGAAAGCAATGACTATGAAGACTGGGTTATTATGAAATTATCTAACACTATTGTTGCGGAACGACTAGAACGAGAAAAGTTAGAAAAACAGGAAAAGATAGAGCGCGAAAAGTTAGAAAAACAGGAAAAGTTAGAGCGCGAAAGGTTAGAAAGAGAAGAAAGACGGAAAAAGTTACAAAGAGAAAAAAGGGCTGAAAAGTTAGAAAGAGAAGAGAGGGCTGAAAATTTGAGGATGGAACAAGAATTAGAAACTAGAGGCTAAAGGTTCATGGTGCGGCAAATAACTGTAATGGGACTAGGGAACCTACTAATGAATGTAGCATAGAAAAATTGATCAAAAGTGTTAGAACTCTGTCTATCAAAGTACCTGAACGGACTGAGGGATGGAATTTGTCTTTTATCAGTTTAGAAAGGGCATTCGAAACTAAAAATGTACCGGAAAGCCAGCAGGCTGAAAGACTATTGAATATGTTAGGAGATAAGGCGGATAATTTCTTAATTTATACCACTAGGGAACAAATTGAGAGTTATGAGGAATTAAAGGAATTAGTTCTAAGGGAAGACGAGCCGACATCGAAGACGTGTTTGGAAAATTTTAAGAAGGCTAGAAGAAATCAACATGAAACTCATGTGTTTTTTGTATCGCGTTTAATATAAAAGTGTAAAAATTACTCAAAGATTAGGAGTGCGGACACATATGAAAAGGTTAATCAATTAATAATTACTGATAAGTTGTTAAATACGTTAGATGAGGAAACCGCATCATATATTGGGTTAACACAGCAGAGTAAATGGTTAGAAGCTTTTAAATTGCTGAAGAATGTGACAATTATTTTAACGCTAAGCACAAATCTTATGCGGTTACGTATAAAAATTTTAAGGGTAAAGATAAATATGTAAATAGAGAAAAAGTGAGACCGAAGGAGGATAGTAAATTTAGCGGTAACTGGAGGCAAAACGGGAGTAATGAGATTAATTTTTTTTCGAGTAGGAAATCTGATTCTAAGAAACCTAGTGACGATTCAGCTCCTAGATGCTTTAAATGTGGTTTAAGAGGTCATTACCAACGTTTCTGTAATAAAGTGGGTAATGAGGGAAATAAGAATACTAGTAAAGGGCGAGAACTGAAGGCGGATATAAATAAGATTGTCGTAAAAGGAAACAAAGTGTTACCTAAAGGAGCTATTGTGGCGAGGATATCGGCAAAGTCCAAACAGAGAACTAATGTTATTGGTGAGAAATTAAATAAACTCGAGAAAATTGAAGTTAGTGTAAATGGGCAGAAAGCGAAAGAGTTGGTTGATTCTGGATGCGAAATAATTGTGTCGTTCATAAAGATTTGGTGCCGAAAGAGAAATTGAAAGAAGCGGGTAGTATTTATTTACAAGGACTATTCGGTGAAGCAGTTAAATCACCATTGGTTAAATTACCATTAGCTATTCCGCAATTCGGATAAACTAATATAATTCATCAGGAAGTTGCGCCGTAACCGATAATATTAATGAGGAAGCAATTTTACATCCCGAAGTGATTAATGAGTTGTCAGGGGTGAATCGCGATGAGTCATTGCTAGAATCCCAAGAGTTAGAAAGTAAGGAAAATATTATTGATAACTTGAGCGAAAAGGAAAGTATAAGTAGCGAGAATTGTAATGTTTACGCAATAGAAACGAAATCGGGAAATTTACAAAGTCAGGATGGGAAAAAGACGGAAGTAGAGAAAAATGTTAATATTACGATAAGCAAGTCAGATATATTTAAGAAATCCCAATTGGAATGTAAAGAGTTAGAGAGAGCTTGGGAATTAGCTAAAATTGATAAAGGGGGTTATTATAATGAAAATGACTTATTGTATTATAAAAAGAAATTTGTAGGAGAAGCTATAGCACAATTAGTAGTGCCTAAAGTCAAAACAGAAGGAATCTTAAAGTCAACGCATGCTTCTAATGAGGGAGAGCATCACGCTGCAAAGAAAACCTTGGAGAGGATTAGGCAATCTTTTTATTGGGAAGGTATGGCAAAAGAAGCTAAAAAAATTTGTAAATTATGTCTAGAATGTCAATTATCCAGGAAAGTGAAAGTGAGTGATAGGAAGTTAGTTGAGTTGCAGGATGGTAGCAAAAAGTATGTGTATCAAAATGAAGGGGAATTTATTGCCATGTGTAATATAGTTAATATATATTGTTTTTGAAAGTGATGAGGAATTTGGAGAAGTTGGGAAAATTCCTATTTTAAACCGGAAACAAGAGGTAGAACGGGACATAGAAAGGTTTCAAATAAAAGGGTTATCTAATAGTAAAGTCAGGGATATAAAGTCTATTTTGAGGAAAATAAAGAGGTATTTATGGGTTCTGTGCGGACCAGCGGAAGTAGGGGAGCACCGTATTGATTTGAAAGCGGGTGTAGTAAGGAAAAAGCCAAAATTACATAGTGTACCTGTTGCTTATAAAGAGGAAGTAGATAGACAGGTACAGGAGTTAATAGAATTAAATCAAATCGAAGTTTCAAATGCAGAAATTAGTCATCCAATTGTTTGCGTGGCGAAGAAAGACGCAACTGTTAGACTTTGTATATATTATAGGTCTTTAAATTCAGTAATGCAGGTTCCAACCTTTCCTATGAAAGATTCGCAGAAAATCATATATACTGCGGTTGCAGCTGAATATTTGTCTTCGATCGATTTATTGAGGGGTTATTAGCCGATTAAAATGGTTATGGAATGCAAACATTTAACAGCATTTACAACTCATAATGGGACTTATCAGTGGCTTTTGGTTTATCAGGGGCGGCTGTTACTTTCCAACAGGATATGAATGAAGTTCTTCAAGCTCATAGCATATATTGATGTTGTAATCATTTTTTCCGACACTTGGGATGAGCATTGTGAGCATGTTAGAGCAGTCATAAAATAACAAAAAAATAGAATCGAGTACTGGCGATTAAGGCGCCAGTACTATTTTCATATTTTAATGGAATTTCTTTTCCGTAAATTGCAGAAAATGTTTCGTTTTGGAATTTATGAGGGAAAATTTGCGTTAAAATACGGAAATAATAACTGGTGTCTCGAATGCCAGTACAATTTACATATTTTAGTCTATTTCTTTTTACAGTGTTGAACATTTCTTAAAAGCCGTACATCATTTTATTCATGTAGTCACAATGTAATAGACTACATAAAGATTTCTTCTACATTATAATTTATTTCATCGAAAATCAAACTAAATAAAAAGTATAATAAATATTATGGCTTGCACATGAATATAACTTTAAAATATTTGAAAAGAAAAAAAAACTTTTGGAAAACCGCTCACGTAAATGAAAATGTAAGGGAACCAACATAAATCGAAGGAAGTTAATTTTTTAAAACTCTTTAAACCGAAAACAGTGTGTTGGAACATTATCATGTACGTACGGAAAATGAAATATTTTACAAATAAAAGTTGATTTACATTTAAATAAAATGCGATTTTTATTTCATATTTTAAACATTAAATTGAATAAAGAAAACGAAAAGTTGAAAATTCCAAAGAATTAAAAAGAGTAAAATTTTAAATCACAGAAAAGTCATTTATCATGAATTAAAATTAACCAATATAAATTTCTCGTTTCAAATTTCTGTCACATTAAATGTAACCGAATTGTTAAAAAAATATTTTTCCTCGAATGTTATGAATTAAAATAATACGCAGAAGCCTGAGGCGATAGAAATCTAATTTTAAGCCTGAGCTTGAATGATAATTATTGTGAAAGTGAAAGAGGGAAATATTTTCGATTTCAGAGAATTTGCATTTAATATTGTTCGAGTAAAATAGACTTTTGTCGTTGTAGTGATTCTATTAAATATTTTTGAGTTTTACGTATTGAAAGCATAGACTTTTTCCGAATAATGCACCATGAAATCTGAGAAAAAATTTACCCTGAATATATTTTGTCCAATAAATTTATAAATCTATTTTTATAAACTAAACTAGATAAATAAGTAGTCAGGATTGTTTCCTAAAATTAGAAAAAGTCAACACAGAGGTTTCTATAAAAAATTGTTTTCCCAGTTAATGTATTATAGTGTAAAAGATGCGTAGAATTCCGAAATCTAAAGATTCAAATTTCGAAAGATATTGAATTTATTTTACTCACGTAAAGTTTTATAATTTAAGGTTTCAAAATTTATTCTTGTTATGCTTCTAAAAACATAGGTTGTTTGTTTTTCTATCTTTAGGCGATAGATTTGCAAGTATTTACACATCATTATTTAAAAGTTAACTTGGGTCTAATATTGTTCAAATAAGTCGATATACCCTATTAGTTGAAATCTTTCGTGTTATGAAAAGCTTAAAATATATGAATTTTTCTCATGCATAAAATTAAATTTCCTGTGAATTTATAAATTATAAATTCACACAGAAATACATTTATATAGAGAATATATTATTTTATAATCCTACGATCTCCTTACATTTTAACGGAATTTATTAAACAACCATACATTTTTAAACATTTTCTGAAATTCTAATTTTTAATTCTTAAAAATACTTTCAATTAAGGAAAATATTTTTTTATACAGTACGTCGATATCAGATTTACAGCGATTAAATATACAGTAGAACATGACGCCCGGAGCGAAAACCTAAGTCTTTTTTGAAATTTTAAGGAAAACAGATGTACCAATTTTTGAAAAAAAGATGAAAAATATATAATTGGAAACTAAAATTAATGAATTTATAAATTATAAATTTACATAGGAATACGTTTATCTGGAGAATATATTATTTTTTAATCCTACGATCTACTTACATTTTAAAAGTTTTTTTAAACCACGATAATTTTTTTTTTAATTTGAAGTACTAATTTTTATAAAATTTCTTAAAAATACATTTAATTAAGGGAAATATTTTTATTCCAGTACGCTAATATCAGATGTGTAATGATAAAATATACAGTAGAACATGAGGTCCGGAACGAAGTCCCAAACACTTTTTTGTAATTTTAAGAAAAACAAATATAGCAAGTTTTGAAAAAAGACAACAATTTATATTAAAGGAAACAAAATTAGTGAATTTAAAAATTATAAATTTACATAGGAATACGTTTATAAAAAGAATATATTATTTTATAACCTTACGATCTTCTTAAATTTTAAGTGTTTTTTAAACACGGTAAATTTTTAAACAATTTCTGACGTACTAATTTTTATTTATTATAAATTTTTAGATTTAATGAAAATATTATTTAATGCACTGCCTCGATATCAGATGTGTAATGATTAAATATACAGTAGAACATGAGGTCCGGAATGAAATCCCAAACGCTTTTTTGGAATTTTAAGAAAAAAATGTACCATGTTTTTAAAAAAGAGAAAAAATATATAAATGGACACTAAAATTAGTAATTTATAAATTATACTTTTACATAGGAATACTCTTATATACAGAATATATTATTTTTTAATCCTATGATTTCCTTATATTTTAAACTTTTTTTTTTTTTTTTTTTAAACGCGATAATTATTTTTAAAAAAAATTTGAAGTACTAATTTTTATTTCTGAAAATACTTTTAATTAAGGAAAATACTTTCAATGAAGTACTTCGATATCGAATGTTTAATGAATAAATATACAGTAGAACATGAAATCTGAAGGAAATCCCAAACGCTTTTTTAGAATTTTAAGAAAAACAAATATACCAAGTTTTGAATATATATACTAATGGAAAGTAAAACAATTTTAATGCACATATTGTTTTTTTTTTTTTATCTCGAAGAAAAGCACATAAAAATATAAACAAGAATTTAAAAAAATCGTGAGTCGAGAATAGATTATCCAACACATTCAGAATAATGTAAGAAAACTGCACCGTTTAATGAGTTAAAATATTGTCTACATTAACCATATGGAAACGCATAATACACTTGAAAACCCAATTTCAGCTGTCCTCATCTACAATCAGAAAATTATCCGAATTCATTGAACAGCCTGTATATGATATATCGATATGTATCAATTAACTAGATGCATGCCAAAATGTAGTTCAGTTAAGAAATACATATACCTCAGTTGAAATTTCCCCTTCAGAAATTTACGTTAATAAGGAGAATGGTACAGTCGTGGGAAAAAAAAAAGTAAACACCCCCTACTAACTTCTCAACAAATTATCGTAGAAGAAAGTTACTGGTACCGAACGATTGGAAATAAAGTCAACTTTTAAATGATGTATATAAAATTTGTTTAAGAGGCCATCTACATATTAAAACGAACCGCAACTTTGTTTTTTTTCAATAGCAGTACACAATTCTGACAGCATAAATGAACTCTACACCTTTCAATTAGCCTATAAACAAATTTTTATGCAATTTGTGCCATAAGTTTCCGAGAAATTAATTATTTTAAAACGAATGTATTTTAAGGGCTGTATCCAAATTGAAGTTCCGAACTCGATTGTTAACCGAGAGAGCCGCCTTCTTGATCAAGGCACGTTTAAGCGTCAATGAAACCTGTTTTATTACAGGATAGCAGAATAAATTTCAAAAATTTACACACTTCTATCATAGAAGGCCCCTTAAATCACCATTTTGCCGTTTTTTAAACATAATTTGAAAACTACTTGGAAGAAAAATGTGAAATTTTGGATTTCCATAAAGCAGGACTTAATAAATCTAAATCCATCAAAAAAATTGCATGTTGCAATTCATAATTTTTTCGAATATTAATTTCATAATTCATAATTCATATCATAAAATTATAAAAAATACAAATTCAACGTATTTATGTTTGGGTATATTAGTGTTATTGCTACACAAAAAATTAGCTCATTAGGAGCATAATTGCAGGAGATATAAATAAAAATATGAAAATGTAATTTAACATTAGAAGTACTAAATTTTGAATGTCTAAATTGCATGTTGCAATTCATAATTTTTTCGAATATTAATTTCATAATTCATAATTCATATCATAAAATTATAAAAAATACAAATTCAACGTATTTATGTTTGGGTATATTAGTGTTACTGCTACACAAAAAATTAGCTCATTAGGAGCATAATTGCAGGAGATATAAATAAAAATATGAAAATGTAATTTAACATTAGAAGTACTAAATTTTGAATGTCTATAATTCAAAAACGTATCATTCGAATGACTTGAAATTTGGTTTCTAGGCATATTTTGAACTGAAGATTTGAAATATCTCGTTAAATTTGGGTACTGCCATTGAAAAAAAATGAAGTTTGGATTCGTTTTAATATGTATATGGCCCCCTAAGGAAATTTTATACATACCATTTAAAAGTAGACTTTATTTCCAATCGTCTGGTACCAGTAACTTTCGTTTACGGTAATTTGTTGCGGAGTTAGTAGGGGGTGTTTACTTTTTTTTTCTCCACGACTGTACGTGAATTATTTTGTGCATCCCTGTAAACGAGGTATAGAATTTATACAGAACGAGTAACATGAAAACAATTAGTGAAATTTAAAAGTGCATAATGAATTTTAAAACGCACTTCCAGCAATTATTACTCAAAGACAGTACTGTAACAGATTTCCTTTGTGTGTCCCTGTAAATGAACGACAAATGCTATGAATGCTCTATTGTATCATACTTATCTTGTAGTGAAATTCAGTGATTTATAACAGTTTCAATACATATGAAATAGCTTAATCTTATTAAAATACTCTGCAAAGTTTTCCCCCCCCCCCCATATACCATAATGTAACGGGATTCCTTTGAGTGACTCTGTAAATGAACTGAAATGAAAATAAATGAATGTCTCACACACTTCATATACGATGCCAAACATCTTTTGGTCGCTCGTAATATCGTTTATCAATTGCATGAAAATCCGAGTATATTTGTGGGAGTTAGAGCGTGGACAGGCGAACAGACAAACGGAATGAATAAACACTTTTCAACTTTGTTGGAAAATGTTAAAAAGACAATTTTTCTTATATCTCCCTCTAAACATTTTTAAGATATACTAAAATTTAGCATATGATCTTCTGAGTTACCTCCGCTTCTGAAAAGCGTTTCTTTATCTTGAGAATGTTCTTGAACTAATATATTTCTAAAATTTAAATAAGCAATTCTGAAAGAAAAGTTTATTTTGCTAAAATCTATTTTGGAAAATTTTTTCCGAGTAGTATATTAATCAGTTCTCCATATACCTATTTTTTTTTAAACTATATCTTCTCTCTATATTTTTTTAACACTTTCCAACAAAGTTGAAAAGTGTTTATGCCATCGGTTTGTCTGGCCGTCAGTCCGTCTATCCGTCTGTCCGTCTGTCCGTCTGGTCGTCTGGCCGTCTGTCCGTCTGGTCGTCTGTCCGTCTGTCCACGCTCTAACTCCCGTAAATATACTCGGATTTTCATGAAATTGATAAAGGTTATTTAGGGTTACCAAAGCATGTTTGGTATTGTATATGAAGTATCTAGGATTATTCGTTCATTTACAGGGGCACTCAAAAGTATTCCATTACATTATGGTATATGGGGACTAACTCTCGTAAATATACTCGGATTTTCATGAAATTGATAAAGGTTATTTAGGGTCACCAAAGCATGTTTGGTATTATATATGAAGTATGTAGGATTAATCGTTCATTTACAGGGGCACTCAAAAGTATACCATTACATTATGGTATATGGGGAAAAATCGTTTGCAGAGTATTTTAATGACATTATGCTATCTCAAATGTATTGAAAGTGATATAAATCACTGAATTTCACTACGATTACGTTATAACAGGACATTCATAAAAATTTTTATTCATTTACAGGGACACGCAAAAGAAATCGGTTACAGTACAGTACTGTCTTTGAGTAATAATTGCTGGAGTGCACGGTTTAAAATTTGGTATGCGCTTTTAAATTTAATTATTTTTTTTGCATATTACCCGTTATATGTAAATTCTATACCTCAAATACAGGGCTGCACAAAAGTATTCACGTACCGTTCTCCTTTATAGAGGAAATTGCTGAAGATAAATTTTCAACTGAAGTGTATGTAGCTCTTAAGTGAACTAAATTTTGGCTTGCATGTAGCTAATAGATTCAAATCTATAAATCATATACAGGGCTGCAATTCGCATAATTTTCCGATTGTGGATGGGAACATCTGAAATTGGGATCTGAAATGTATTATGCGTTTCCAAGTGGTCGAATATTTTAATTTTTTAAACAGTGCAGTTTTATTACATTATTCTGAATGTGTTGGAAAGTGTTTCATAATCTATGCTTGACGCATGATTTTTTCTTACTTGTTTCTGGATACTATCAATTTTCAAGTAAACATTTTCATCTGCGTAACAGAATGTATACATGCACGAGTAGCAAAAGAATGATAATACCAATGTTAATATCAGCACTAGTTATTTTTATGTTAATTTTAATGATTTTAATTTATCGTGTTTCTTGAACTTGAAAATGGTTATTTGAGAATGGATAGCATGCGAAGAATTGGTATTTCTGGTTCAGAAAAATGACTAATGCACTGTAAAATGTATTCGGAAACGTTTTCGGAAATTACAGACAGTAAAATATTTTTTTTCCATTTTAATTTTGGAAGTGTATGGGATTTTAAGGTTCCCAAAGAAAAGAAAACATTTTGATAAAAGAAACCACATTCCCTCATTGAGTTTCGGACACATACCAAGTTTTCCAACCTTACAGATCAAGAAAATCCATCATAAGAAAGAAATCGTTAATAAATGAGGACATAATTATGCGATTCCAAGTTTCTTTATTAGTCATTTCATAGTTTTTTAAATGTCATTTTCAGAATACGTTGTGCCATATCCAAGTACGTCATAAAATTTAACAGGTAAATCCTGTTTAGTACAGTTGAATATACATTTTCTGCTAAAAATATCCCGCTGCTTACGGGACCCCGTGAGTAGAATGCAAAAGATATGTTGATATTCTATACTCTGTTGATACTATTAGCTACTCTAGATATCATGTCAACAAAGACAAGCATTTTTGCCCTCCTTTTTTGAGAATAGCAGAGTGATTTGGGTGGGGAAAGTCAAATAACTGATAAATTAGGTATGTAGGACATAAAATTTCAAAATAACATTTAAAGTTACTTTTAACCCATTCGACACCATGGGTGTATATTTATATATGCATCTTTAAAAGTGCATACAGAATTTATTTTAGGCATCAGTAATAAAGGAATATAATATTTGAAAAATTTAACTTTACCTCTTAAGTAAATGGAGGTTGGTATCAACGTATACTTTATTCATAAATTTAAAGGTGATGAAAAATAAGAACAGACGAATAATGCAAAACTCACGATTTAGGCTTCGTCTTAAGACCATCTTCAGAAATAACATTTTCAAAAAACTGAAATTGACAGGAAATAGTCTGCATACTAAATCGTCAAAAAATCATATTCAAACTGGATGAAGTAGCGGAAACTTCAAAAATTCTTAAAAAAGAGCTCCAGTGGCGCCACTGTTATTAAAAAAGTAAAAGAAGGGAGGTTTGGAAAAACATGACATGGAAACAAGTTTCCATCTTTTTCAAGCCCACCTTTCTTTTATTTATTTTAATAACAGATGGTTTTTTTTTTTTTTTTTTTTTTTGTATTTCTATTTTGTTTGGTATTCAATTATTCAATTTAAAGGCTAAATTTTTATTAATTCTTCCATTATGGGGATTTGTAATGTAAAGGTAACTTTTTAAAAATAATTCGTGTCATCAAAATATAATTAATGTAAGAGAAGCTGGTCCGGAAGGGGTTAAAGTATGCAATAATGTATGTAAAGCTACACTAAAAGAAAGCTGTTTCTTTCTGTAAAGAAACAGTTATAAAAACAAAAATAAAACCTTTTAAAATATTTATCGTAAAGATATGTAAGTAAGGAAATATCATAAAAAATTATTAATTCTCAGTTTATACAGAAAATATATACATATATATATTTTAATGACATATTTAGAAGCATGATAATTGCAGACATTTTACAAAATAGAGAAAAAAAATTTATAAGAAGACAAAATATTTTGAAAAAATTATGTGTTTAAGTTTACAATTCATAATTATGTATACAATACTTGAGACAAAATAATTATTCGCAGATGTAAAATGGTCTTAAAATATGTGTTTAAAAAATGAAGAAATAATTATTTGAAGGTATTAAAAATATCCATCTATTTTTAAGTAGGGAATTAAATATTAAATATTTTCAAAATTTATCTGTTTACAAGATGGAATTCCCAAGATAGCATTATAAAAGAAGAATTGTGTATAGATGTGTAAATTAAACTTTAAAATATATATATATTAGACATATGAGATTTATTTAGAAACAAACAACAAATCGTATTTATATGGAAATACGAATTTAATCTGTCGCATTAACGAAATATTTCATCGGTACAAAAGTTTCATTTGCTCAAAAACAAAGAAAATATTTAAAAACGTAAAAACGGTGTTAACTGTATTTCATTAATACTATCACTATATATTACTAATTAGACGAATATCTAATAAATATAATGGAATAAGAGTGTAAAGAAAATTATGTTTCGAATGTGTTATTTAACTTTTTACACGTTCAACAAAACATTAACAGCAACTTTGATAAAATTATGCAACCAAATTAAATCGCACGATAGTAATTCTTTAGAAAAGTGTATAGTTTTCTTAAATAAGAAGTTTCTAAAGTAGAAAAACTTAGTGCGATCTAAATATGTACGTGAATTTGTGATTTCAAGAAAAATAACGATAGCCATGTGATCGTGTTTCTTGATCGTAATGCGCACCTTATAAGATGTGAAATAAGGTTTCTTCTCCTGGACTTATTTTATAAAGCATTTTCTATGTCTTTTAACACTTTCCAACATAGTTGAAAAAAAAAAATATGAATTCAGCTTGTCTGTCCAACTGTACACGCTCTAACTCTCATAAATATACTTGGATTTTCATGCAATTCATATATGTTAATGGTGTTTACCACGGCATGTTCGGTATTGAATATAAAGTATATAGAAGTAATATTTCCTTAACAGGGCTACTCAAAATAAATCCGTCCCATTATTTCCAATGGGTAAAAATCGTTTGCAGTGTATTTTAATGATAGCACGCTATTTGAAATGTATTGAAACTGATATAAATCAATGAATTTCACTACAAGAGGATCACTATAGACAAGGGCATGCATAGCCTTTATCGTTCATTTAAAAGGATTCACAAAATAAATTCGCTACAGTACTGTCTTTGTGCTGAAATTGCTGAAAGTGCGTTTTCAATTTCGGTGTGCAGTTTTAAAGTTAACTATTTTTTTGCATGTTATTCTTTGTGTATAATTTCTGTACCTCATATACAAGGCTGCACAAAAGAATTCACGTACCATTCTCCTTATTAGTGGAAATTGCTGAACGGAAATTTTCGCCTAACTTAAAAACATTTTTCATGCTTATAGTTTATGGATACAAATTTATATATCATATACACGACTGTTTTTAAGTATAACAAATATTTTGCGTATTAGTGGTTGTGAATAAATTTTACAGAATGACCTATATAGGGCTGTAGAAAATAATTTGACGACATTACCGTTTTTGGCAGAAATTGATGAAAGGGATTATTTCACGGAATAAAGCATCACCTAACTGAATATGTTACTTAGATATATATACAAATCTTTAGATCACGTACATAGATTAACAAAAGACTTTGATTTATTTTCTGACTATAGAGGATAATATCCGAAATTGAGATTCCGTATGTTTCATGCGTTTTCCAAATTGTTTGCAGTATAATCTGTCTAATTATTAAACAGTGAATTTTTGTTTCAGTACTCTGGAAGTGTTGGAAAGTGTTTTATCATATATGCTTAAATCATGATTTTTCTTTATTGTTTATATATATATATCCCGATTTTGGCTATAGATTGGAATTTTTGTATTACACAATCAGCGATATATCCAGGAATTCCCCATCTTCATTATCTCATTAAAGTCAAGTAATCAGACGCTGAAGAGAATCCACAGTTTACACAAAATGTTCAGAAATTATTCTGCTGTGGAATGTAACATTTCTGGGTTGTGTAAAATGTTTAAATTTTGTGATGCACCTGAAACTGTTTGTGTGAGAATGAATAACATCTGAAAATCTGATATTTCGTATTGTGAAGGCTGATCAATATATCGTAAAAGAAAAAAAAACACTCGGAAATGTTTAGGTGTCTTTTTTTATGTTCAGAATGCTTTTTTAAATCTCGGAAATTAATTTTTTTCTGATGTTTCTGATGATTAAGGAAAGTTTTTATAAACGTTGGATTTCTCGGAAAAGTTTATATTTTATTTTTAAAAGTATTCGACCTCCAAAATCATTTATCTTATTTTACAGTGTACGGTACAAATGTTTTCGAAGTATGCAGGTGGTCTTCACTAGAGGTCTGCACGGGTCTAAATATCTAGGTCCGGTCACGAACAGACCCATAGGAAAAAAAGTTCGGCCCTGCCTGAAAAAAAGTTCAAATCGTAGCCTGGCCCGACCTGACTGAATTTCTACATAGTTTTTTACATCGATATGGTTAAAAGTTGTTTCGTATGGAGGAGTTCTGACCAAAAATATTTATTATATCTTTTCTTTTTTCATGTTTATAATTATTATTTTAAAAGAAGTGCCAAAAGCTGTGATTATTTGTTTTATTAATGAATCTCCATTTATATGTAAATTATTCACTTCTCCTTTAATAACGTTAATTCATATTCCGTGTGTTAGAGACAATGAAAAATGCTATAAAGTAAAATCTTTTAAGATGGAATCACATAGGAAAGAAAAAAAAAAAAGCGTTATAGACAAGTTCCCTTCTTAGGAGTTGTAAATGCAGTCTACTTTTTCTCAGGTATTATTATATTCATTTTCCATGGATCAACAGATTTTTCCGTTTAAGAAAGGATTCCGTTATCGGCAGATTTTTTTCACTCGTTTTACTGTATTTTAAATTTTTTGCCTTAAAATCTACTAACCTTTAAAAATATGAATTTTAAATTTTATTGTAAAATAATGGCCATTTAAAAAATATATGCATTTATTGTAAAGGTTTTTGGGCTGAGCCAAATTTTAGTTATTTTTTCACAGGTTAGGTCAGTCAGAGATAATGATTTTAATATGGGTTGTCTCGAGACCGGGACTGAAAATTTCGCCCAGGGAAGACCTAGGAATAAGGAAGCCAGTCCCAGTTCGGTATAACCAGTGGCCGAGAGGTTCTGCTCTCATGCTGGGTTTGAACCCAATCGTGTCCTTCGGCCCAATCGTTCGGAGTTTTCAGTGATTTTCTTAGAAACTTGGATATCCTTGCGTAAATACGGGTTAGGTTTCTTTAGAAAGACCTCCACGGAAGGCACTTCCCGTTTCGGGCCCACATCCCTCGTATAGATAATTGGCCGTCATAAATCACACCAACACCCGCTTCGGTATGAAAAAATACGATCGGCCCGGTCTGGCCGAGTCTTCAGAATAAAGTCGCCAATCCCGGGTCTGGCCCGGCCCCTGTATACAGACATTTTTATCGGCCTCGCCGAAGCCTGAATTTGTAAGGGCTAAAATTATGAAAAACTCTTAATCGGCATGTTTGAAAAAGCATTGTTTCAAATTTTACATTAAACATTTAAGTAGTACAAAAAGGTGGTGGCAACGGCAAAAGTTAAACTGAATCGGAAGTTTAAGCTACCGAAAGAAGTGACTTTTTCACGTGCTATTTTTTTAAAACCATTTAAATATTTTATTAGGAGTCAATCAATGTTTAAAACTTTAAATGCGTTTTTCTGCATGATGCTTTTTTAATCGTAAATTAAAAAAGGTGCAAAATTGGAATATGAATTTTTGATTATTTTACATTAATTTTGTTTCGGCAAATTGAAAAAAAATTCACTTGTAAAAATATGATTTTTTTAAAAATAAGTTACATATTTTTTTAAGCAAATATTTTTAATATTTTTTTTAAATTAAAATTAAAAAAATTCCTGAAACAAAACTAAAATTATACTTTCCTCTTTAATTAAATGAAAAAAAAAATTGAAATCCTATGAATAATGTTTCGAGTTATAAAGATTTTAAATTAAATCCGCTTAAAAATACTAAACATTTAAATTAAAAAAAAAAAAACTTTATGCGAAATATTAGGATATGATTTTGTTTGAAAATTATACGGTTAACCATCACAAGAAAAAGAAAAAAAAAATCAAAATTCTAGCTCAACACTTATATTTTTTACATGTTTCTTAGAACTCTTAAACTAACATCGTTTCTTCGATTGCACGCATTTCAATTTGTGTCCAATCCCTTAAAACCTGATAAATTATTGAAACGGCCATAACTCTGCGAGTTTTTCAGATATGAAGATTCAATTTTTGGTGCTTAATTCAGGAATGGATAAGGAAGTGTTTCTTGATTGGAATTTTTTAACTACGGGGGCCGTATAAAAATTTAATTTTCGTATTTTTTCAAATAGACCACCTATGGAGTTGCAACTTATGTCATTAAATTTTGCACCTTTTTTATGAAACTTTGCAATTGGAAGTATGGGTCTAGGGGCAATATTTAAAGAAATAGCCTATTGTTTCGATATTTATGAATCACCTGTATAATATATATATATATTATATAATGAAAAATTATTGCATAACTGGCGCCAAAAGCAGCTCATACCAAATACAACAAAATGTATTTCAAATCTTTCCAGGGTTATGGTGTTTTAGCATTTTTAATCATTGATGAAATATATATATATAATCTTTTAAGATACATTAATTTTAACTTCATCTATTGTAAAAAGAAAAAAAAAACACGCAATTGTAGCGATTCCTAGCGAAATCACAAGAGCTTCAAATTTGTACTCCGTAATTGAAGTACATTAAAAATAATACTTTAAATTGAGTTTTCTCAAAATGGCAATTTTGCCAAATTGGTATATTCAAAAAGTTGCATGCGTCTTATATTTTATCCAATTTTCATAATATTAAATACTAGCTAAAGTCGCTGGAATTTTAAGAATGTTTATTTTGAAAAATCTATTTCAAAATTAAACATATAGTATAAAACAAAAAATAAAAAAAGGCAGTCAGTGTTATACACATTAATCAAATGAAAATCCAATATCAAAATGTATAAATTTATATAACAGACGCAGAATTCATAGTCCTACGTCCGTTATACTTCCAATATGACGTAATAATCAATTTTTCTTTAAATTCGTAAAATTATTTATTTCATTTTCATTTTTCACGTGGAAATCTTGCAATGGGAAAGTAATTGTTGTCTTAAGAATTTTATTGTGGATTTCTAATTTTTGACAACTGCAATAACGAAAAATGTTTACATTTGATAGGAAATTGCTGTTAAATTGATGGTTTTTTTATTAATTAAAATTTAACTATAAAATATTTTGATTTTGGATTATTTTAGTTGCCTCAGCCGTGTTTTAATGCACATATACGCAACATTTCACAATTCTGGCTTGGAAATTGTGGATTTGCAGGGACTTACCGACAGAGAGACATATTTTCCTTTTTATATATTAGATTATTGCTTGCAATACGTGATATTTTTAAACTTAGTATTAATATACATGCACTACTGTACATTAAATGAAAATTTGGCAGTTATATAACATTTTCCGACACATTTCAAGAAAAAGTTTAAATATTAGATGGTTTTTTTCATTTTTTCTCAATATATTAGTATAATTTTAAAACGCATACCAAATTTTGTTGAATATTATAAAGCTACCATTTAACAAAACACCAGGTTCTTAAATCAAAATTTAATTAGCATGAAGCATTTTTATTAAAGTGATTAATTAACATATTTTAATTAATCACTTAATTAATTACACACATGTTTTAATAAAATCGTTCAATTTACTTAGAAAAGTATGAATTAGTGTGGGTGGAAATGTTCCGTACAACTGAGTGAAAAATGAAACAAAAAATGGACGTTCTCTGTCCCAATAAATGGAGCCAAATTTCTGAATTTCTTCTTTAATTTAAACAGTTCTTTTAAATAAAAAAAGAAACAAAAATCTCGAAATTTGTTAAAAGAAAGCGCTGTTTAATATCTGTGAATTATCAACGCAAAATATTAATAAAACAAACAAACAAAAAAATAACGTGAAAAAATTAGCAATAGAAATATTAAAAATTTTTATAGCTACTTATATCTGTAAATTTCATAATTAAAAAATTTCATTTGTTTCTAATTACGTATTTTTAATCAGAATTTTTTTAAAAACACGAAGATAGAATAAAGCCTATGATTGGCATAAAAAGTTTTAATGTATTGTAATTTAAAGTATGTAAATTAAAAGTTTTAATGTATTGTAATGTACATCCCTTATAAAGTTACATTACAAATGTTTCTTACAGAAATTTCGGATTTGTTCGTCATAACTGTACATTACGGTGGTCACAAGAAATCAATTTTTGAATTTTTTCGGGGTGACCCCCCAAAAAATTGCCAATTGACTAGAAAATGAGATTGGCTAAGTTTCAGCTCATTTAGATAATATTAACCCGTGCCTCATTGAGGTTTAATTTTGAAAAAAACCTGATTTTTCGCAAAAAAATGCTGTTTTTCCTTCATGAAATGAATACAATTGAACCTAGAAACATAATGCAGGTCTCATTTTATAAAAAAAAAGGTTTTGCTTTGAAGAACCACACACCATTTTTTTCTAAAAATGTATAGATTAAAAAATATGCGCATTTTTCAGGACCAGACTTCACCTGAATACTAAAAATTGACTTTTTATGAAAAAGCGAAAAAAAATTTATAACATTCCATTTCATCTGCTTTCCACCTTTTGTTTTTCTTTTTTTCGTTTTGTGAAGTCCAATAAAGTGTTTGATTAAAAACAATTCCAAAGAAAAGGAAAAAAAATCGAATTTTAAACTGAAAGAATTTTTTTAAAAAAGGGAGGGCAAAGGAAGTATAGAAATGAGAGTAAATAATGCTCAATTGCATTTTATTATTAAAGTTGTGTTACAAGAAAGGAGGCATACTAAAGATAATAAATTATTTTCCCTTACAACTGTCACGTTAACCCTTTCCGGCACAGAAAAATTCTGTTCGTAAAAAGATGAAATGATTGTCTACCCCGGAATTTACAAACTACTTTTTTAGAAATTAAAAACACATTACTTTAACCTTTCATTGTAAAGCAAAATTTTATTAAAATATTCTTCGTGCAGTTTGTAAGTTTGGAATTAAAATTAGGTGGTCCCGGCGTGGGACACTGCGCCGGAAAGGATTTAAGTGGTAATGGTTTAGATAAGGCGGCTTATGTTGACTTTTTTTTACCAAAGTATTATCTAAAAATGAAAATGCAACTTGATCCGAGTTAAGATACCAAAAGCGGATTTTCATTTTAGCAAGTGCTTTGTCTGTAACCTATTTATCAAATTTTCTGTAGTGAACAAGTGATTTTATTATTTGCAGCTCTTGAATTGGGGGCTAAAGTGGCAGTGGAAGTATTGAAGCACGCTTTTACATAAATATTGATTAAAAATAAGAAAAGATCTTTGATATCTTCTTTTTCTAAATTTGTTATTGAAAGATGATCCCTGAAACAATATATTTTGAGAGAATGAATGGCCTGTGCCGCCATCCATCTGACATGATTAAAAGCACTAGGTGCTCTGAAAAAAAGTCTTTTGCAGGAAGGAGTTCTATAAAAATTAAACAAACTTTATAATTATCCCTGAGCTGTTAATTTTTAAAAGTTCCTGTAAGAAAATTTGAAATTTCTTCTGAATTAACCATTTATACCTAGTATTTCATTTTCAATAGCATCTGTGTACTTACTCTGGTTTAATTTAGACCACCCAATCAGAATTGGGGTTTTTTTATATCTGGCTGAGGGGCAGTGATTATGCCCATTTTACAATCAAGAACAGCTTTTAGGAAAATTTCTAAATTAGGGTGGCGGCGTGGTAAATACAGAAGACTTTTCCTTTAACAATTGCTATAGAAAAATGCAGGTTCCTCTGAGGCGACCTGTGTTTACTGCAGTTGTATCAAAAAATATTGCCTGGATTTTACGAACTTCCTCCCACTCTTCAACTGCTGAAAATACAGCTTTCGCCTGAATTATTCTGATACTATTTTCAAGTTGAGGAACTCGTAGTAACTGTTCCTCATCCCCACAACTAATTAAAACTTTTATCCACTCTACATTTTCTTTATTCAAAAAATGGTGAAGCAGTTTTCTACCCCAGTGAACAACAGTTCTCTCTAAACGGGAATTTTAAAATCTGTTTTTGGTGAGCTCAGTTTTTTGTTTACGAAACAGTATTTGCAGAGTCGATGTCTGTGGTTGGCTAGTGGATGTATTCTAAGTCTAGCAGCTTCTCTGGCGTTCAGTTCATTTTGCGAATATTGTAAAATAAAATACATAAAACTTGACAATTACTTGGCTGCTTACTGTCGATAATTTGATGAGACATGTGACCAATTTAAAAAATCTTACATTTCTGCCATCATATCAAAAGGGGGAAGGGGTTTTTCGTCAATTTTAAAAATATATAACAATAACAGATAACAAAAACAGCCTTATAATAGAAAGAGAAATTCAGAGGTTCAACTGCAATACAAATCGAGAAGCTCTTTCTTACTAGACACAGAACTAGATAACTAATAATCAATTATAATTCGTGAAATATTTTTAAAGTTACAAAAATTGTTCACTTATTTTTGCCTATTAATAAAAATAATACAAAAAAATTATCAAAAGTAATAAAATTTTTAATTTGTCATTTTTTACCTATATTTCAAAAATGCAGAGTTTGAGGGTATGGTTCACTAGCTGTCCTGAAAAATACTAAATGTTCATTAAATATAAGTTTTCATGAGAGAAAAAGTTCAGAGAAACAACAGTTTCTATGAAATAAAACAAGAATCAGGTTTCTAAGACAAATATTTTTCACGTAAAGAAAGAAAAACGACAATTTTTTGCCAAAAATTGCAAATTTCCAAGACTTTAACCTCGATGAGGTACGGGTTAATGTTATTTATTTGAGCTGAAACTTTGCCAATCTCATTTTCTATGTAATTGGCAACTTTTCGGAGGGTCCCCCCGAAGAAAACGTTAAAAAAAATTTCCCCATGTTGCTTGTGACCACCCTACTGTACATAAAAAAACAGGTGCAGGTGATTCAACAGGGCAACGGAAGTTGAATTTTTTCTATACATATTTTAATAAATTAATTAACTTGATATTTTATAATCAAGGACAAAATGATTGCTATGGAGTTTCACTATTCTGATTTTTTAATTAAATACGCCTCAAATATATAGATATAAAAGTCCTTCCGGCCTGTGCCGGGAGGAAGAGGTAGCTTTCATATTCGTTATTTTTAAAAAGACAACCTATATTATTCAAACACACGAAGCTCAATTTAGTGGAAACCGAATATAGGAGATTCAATACTAATTTTTATCAATAGAATGAATGAAAATTTCGCGAAATTAGTCAGCTTTATCCAAGCTGCTTTTCTTTAAAGTAACTTATATTTGGCTGCCAAATTCGGCGATTTCTTAAAGTGTCTGCCATTTTAAGACAGCATGGTGGATGAGGCTAACCAGTAAACTTGGTTGAGACTTTCGTAATTGCTGTGCACATGCTCACTCACATTGGAAATCGGTTGATATATACGAGTGCTGTCTCAGGCAAAAAATCAGATCTTTCAAAATGTCACCCACATTAGAAATTGAAACTGCTATATCTGAGCCATTTTTTAAGATGAAAACAAACAAAAAATGCTCCTGAATCCTTATATCAAGATCAAATACTTAAGAAAGAAACCTTTTTCAATTTCTAACTTTTTTGCAAATCACTTTAAATATATATATTTTTTAATTTAATGGCCGCCATTTTGAAATAAGATGGCTGATGAATCTGGCCAGCGAACTTGGTCGAGATATTGATGTATACTATCCACATGCCTTCTTACATCGAAATAGGCGAACACATGCGTTATCGCGTGACAAATACAGGATCGTTTCAAAATGTTAGCCATGCTAGAAATTCAAAGAGCTATAATTCAACCATTTTTTAAGATGTAAACAAAAGAACAAATTTTCAGAAACGAAAACTGCTCCGGAATCTTTGTATCGAGGCCAAACACATAGAAAAAATCTTTTTCATTTTCCAATTTTTTAATACCTCATTTAAATTTTAAAATTAATTTTTTTTAAATGGCAACCCTTTTAAAACAAGATGGCGAATGAAGCTGGCCAACGAACTCGGTCGAGACATTCGTATGCACTATGTACTGACCAAGTTACATCCAAATCGGTTCATAAATACGCCTCTTATCGCGTGACAAATATCAGGTCGTTTTAAAATGTCAGCCACAATAGAAATTCAAAATGCTATAACTCAGCCATTTTTTTAGATATAGACGAAACAAAAACTGTTCTGGAATCTTTGTATTAAGATCAAATACATACGAAAAAAATCTTTTTCATTTTCCAATTTTTTGGTATCTTACTTTAAATTTTAATTTTTTTAATTTTTTCAATTGCCGCCATTTTGAAACGAGATGGCGGATGAAGCTGGCCAACGAACTCGGTCGAGATATTTGTATATACTATGTATACACCAACGTACATCCAAATCGGTTCATAAATACGCCTGTTATCACGTGACAAAAATCAGGGCGTTTCAAAATGTCAGCCACGCTAGAAATTCAAAATTCTATAACTCAGCCATTTTTTAAGATATAGACGAAACAAAAACTGCTCCCGAATCTTTTTATCAAGGTCAAACACATAAGAAAAATTACTTTTTCAATTTTCAATTTTTTGGTACCACATTTCAAATTAAAATTTTTCTTAAAAATTTAAATGGCCGCCATTTTTAAACAAGATGGCGGATGTGGCTGGCCAACGAACTCGGTTGAGACATTGGTATGTATTATGTATAAACGAAGTTATATCCAAATCGGTTCATAAATACGCTTTTTATAGCGTGACAAAATTCAGGACGTTTCAAAATGTCAGCCATGCTAGAAATTCAAAATGCTATAACTCAGCCATTTTTTAAGATATAGACGAAACAAAAACTGCTCCGGAATCTTTGTATAAAGGTCAAATACATAAGAAAAAAATATTTTTCCATTTCCAATTTTTTGGTACCACATTTAAAGATTTAAGTTTAAAAAAAAAATTAAATGGCCGCCCTTTTGAAACAAAACGTCGGATGAAGCTGGCCAACGAACTCGGTCGAGACATTGGTATGTACTATGTACACACCGAATTTCATCGAAATCGGTTCAAAAATACGAGAGTTACAGTGTGACAAATGTCATATATATATATATATTTATATATCAATTTTGAACGGAGGGTTGTTTCGGGGTCTGGGGGTCATGATCGATGAAAATATACCAAAATTTTTTGAAATCGCTTTCCTCCGAACGGCTGCAATAGGTAGCTTTTTGTAATGAAAGCTACATAATATTATCTAGTACAAGAAATGTTATTTGGCTGTTTGTTCTTTATTTGTTTTCATGATAAAAATCCCTGCGGTGTGACAAAACGTTCAGAAGTAAAAATATGCACGGCTGTATATTGAAAAGGGAAAATTACTGTACATTATTTTAGTTAAACGATTATATTCAATATATTTCTGCAACAATAAGAGTCTGAAAAGACAAGAGTCTGCTTAATAATAACTAAGTAACAGGAGTAGAATTTTTATGAGACTGATTGGAAAAGATCAATTTAATAAATCGATACAGCATTGTCTAGTTCAAGATACTATCGGTGAAGATTACTTTATTCTGTTGCTTTTATTAGATATTTCCATTAATACATGTAATGAAGGATGCGTGTACTAAATATATATTATTATCTAGTATAAAATACTTTAGGCGAAGGACTGCTATTCTAATGTCTTTGTAAGAAGAGAGAATGTAGCATTGCAATATATGATATTTTTAAGTAAAATTAAGCACATATTCCGCAGGAAAACAAAGCATATTCTAAAAAATATAGTAACGATCTCTATTCACATGATCAGTATAAAGCAAATTATTAGCTTAAATTGGCTTGTCCTTTTACTCGACGTTAAGATTATATGAAACTTAGAAGATTAATAATTTATTCACCATATTTCTGCAACAAAGAAAGTTTGAAATACCAGAGTCTGTTTAATAATAACCAAGTAACGGGAGTAGAATTTTTATGATACTGATTGGAAAATATCAATTTAACAGATCGATCCGCATAGTCTACGACAAGATACTTTCGCTTACGATTACTTATTCTACTGCTTTTAATTGAAAGCTGCATGTGACACATGTAATGAAGGATGCATATACTAAATATATCTATTATTATCTGGTATAAGATATTTTAAGTGAAGGTTTTCTATTCGAATATTTTCATAAGTAGGACGAACATAATATTACAAAATATTTTTCAAGTAAAATTATGCACTGGGGTGATCACAAGCTATATGGGAAAAATTATCTGATTTTTCGGGGGACTCCTGTAAAAGTTCCTAATTAGTTAGAAAATGGCAAAGTTTCAGTTCAGTTGAATAACATTAACCAGTGCCTCATCGAGGTTGAATTGTTGAAAAATTGCGATTTTTCACAGAAAATACTATTTGTATTTAAAAAAATAAACGGTCAAGTGCGAGTATTACTCGCGCACAGAGGGTTCCATAGGTTAAATATATGAATTTGTAATTGTATTATTAAAAAAACCGTTGCTAAATGAATACTAAGACTTTGTAAAAAATAATTCTACAACGAAGGGCTGTGTATAACTGCATATACTAGAAAATTGTACATGGATATACCATGAAAGTTATAAGAAATATGGAAACTAAATAATATCAAATATAGCCATTCTGTATAACTCATTTTTTTAATATTATCCTAATCAGTTTATGATTAACTTAATTCTTTACTGACAATAAAAGCAGTGCATATTTAAACTTCATATGGCACTTCATAAAACTAAATTCAGTGTAGTAATAACCTTTATCTCTGCTGTGTAGCTAAAATAAAACCTTTGTTCAAAGTTTAAATTTGGCATTATGCTAAGCGCCCTTCGAAAGGATGTTGCAAAGATGCAACGCCGCCGTGTTCTATACCGTGTTTTTTCCAGATTTTTTATTTAAATTTTAAACTCACTCGAAGCGTATTGAGAGATCCACTCAATGAAAACTAGTCGAGAAACACACAGTATTTATGTGATTCATTCTAATTAAACCTTTCGAGGGCGGTGTCCTGAAACACATAGTTTTAATTCCAAAACTGACAAACGGCACCAAGAATATTTAATAAAATTCTCCTTTTATAATGTACGTGCAAATTAGCAAGTTCGTATTTTATAATAAATTCGTTTATAAATTCTGGTATCAGCCCATTATTTCATCAGTTTATAAACAGAATTACCTTGCGCCCTAAGGGTTAAGCGGTCGCAGGTGACTCTTAAAGCTTCGAAATTTTAGAAATTAAAATTTTTTTAGATGTTAATCTCCTATCTTTTCTGAACATTTTGATATAATTGTTTCCTTAAAATTTCCATTAGAACAGAAGCTATGGCTTTTAGAATTATACTCGCTCAATAGCTGAAGCGGCTCCTCCGAAACTTTGAAGTCATTTTTCTCCAAATGACGTTTTTGGGCATAACGCGCATGATACCTCAAAAATTTCTGAATATTTTTTCATGAAATTTTCAAAACATATATCTCATGTTATTCTGTATAAACTGTACCCAAACTTTCCTTTTTATTGTTCAAAAAAAAATATTTTTTAAGTGATTATACTGTTGAAGTTTTCAAAATTTTGTATAAGCTAAATGCAACATTACATTAAAAATATAAAAATGCTTTAAATACAAATTTATTAGTGTAATTATTACAATCTGAAGTATAAGTAAGCACCAAAATTTTCATTCTAGATTCAATATTTATTTTGCAATCCTGCGCGTAAGCTGTTATGGCAATTTTCTGTTCGAGAAATGACTAACAGTTTCGAGCCCCCTATAAATACTAATTCTGCATCTTGCAATTTTTTAAATGCATGAAATGAAAGAACATACTTATTAAAACATATATCTTTCATCCCAATTAAAATGTTGTTTTAAAATCATATACATTTGAAGACATTAAATGTTGAAAATGGTCTTTTTTTCATTTTTTCCAATTTTAAGAGTCCTAAGAACACTTAAATTAGTCTGTTTTTAAAAATTTGACATTTATTGCTTTTATACTGCTACTGGACAGTACATTACACAAATATATCATTAAAAGTTGTTAACTAGGCATAGAGTACGCCGCCCCTGTCATTATGTATGTCCAAACTGTCCGTATCTTTAAGGGTTAATATGTCGGCTAATTACAGACGATTTTTTTCGAAAATCATTATCAACAATTCTTTATACTTCTGCTACGATAGGTACCTCCAGCGCTGCTCAACACTTTTGCTGAATGCTCGTAAATCGAAATTTATGTGTAACAGAAAAATACGATTTTCTCAAAAACTATGTGACCTAGTCAAAAACCGTTGTAAGTTTTCGTAAAAACTCAAACAAAATTTACTTCACCTTTTCATATCATATAAATAAAAACATACATTTATTTTACTTAAATAGGTGTCACAAATATAAAAATTAAAATATGTTGACATGTTTCGGTTTAATAGTAAAAACCGTAATCATAACACACACATAATCAATAGAAATGAATGACACTGGGTACCAAAAAATAATCTAAAAACCAAAAAACATAAAAATGCAAGACACTGCGCCCTCTATGATCTCAAATAGCCTACGCTACCGCGGCTCCCTCTATCAGACTCCCTTTTTAAGTATTTATTAAGGAATTCCAACCATAAAATAGGAATATCAACGGATAAAGAATCATTACACACAGTATCCCTCCTAGAATATATCTCAATAGATTCCCGGATGATTGACTTGCGGAATAAACTCGAAACAAACAATAATCTACTGTCTCTGAAACAAATATTAACCCCCCTCTTTAAAAATAGCCTTGATAACGCAGTCTTATCCCTACCAAATTTTATATCAGATTCATGCTCTTTCTTCCTAATCCCAAACTTTCTACCTGTCATACCAATATAATAATTAATATCCCCCCCCTCATTCTCATATGGAATTTCATACACCCCTGCGAGGTCATCCTGTGCAACCGGATCAAAAGGTTTGTACAGAAGATGTTTCAACTTAGGAGGTGGTTTAGCAACTAATTCTAATTTAAACTTCCTTAATTTACTTTTAAGCCTCTCAAAATTACCCTTGATATATGGAAACGATAACCTTTTAAATCTATTAACCTCCCCCCTCTCGCACACCTTATCAACCAAAGTAGAACTAACTTGTGAATGACCTTTACACTTATAATTTTTAATCAAATTATTAATCTTTTCTCTTTTGTAACCATTTACTTTAGCAATATTGAAAATATAATTCAACTCCTCGTCCAAAAAATCCTCTGAACAAATATTAAACGCACGATTAACCATGAACCTGAACGTTGAGAATTTATACCCAAAAGGTGAATACGCTGAATTTGGAATAATATGCTGGCTACTAATATCCTTCCTATAAACTTTTCTTTTTAAAACAGATCCCTCTCTTATAAGGCAAACGTCTAAAAATGAAAGAGCACGGTCATTTTCTAATTCAAAAGTAAACTGAATATTCCTATCAAGTTTGTTAACCCCATCAACAAAATCAATAAAAGACTCAACTCCCCCCTCCCAAATTAAAAACACATCATCAACATACCTCTTCCAAAATTTAGGAACTCTCTTAAACTTTACGAAAATATTCTCTTCAAAAGGTCTCATTTTAAACTCTGCTAAAAAACCCGAAATAGGAGATCCCATAGGGGCACCCATGTTTTGCTTATAAATTTTACTGTCAAAAATAAAATAGTTACTTTGTACAATTAACTGCAATCCATCTTTCAGAGTACATTTTATGCTATCACTATACATTTCTGCATTATCAATTTTCTTATTAATTTCACGACAAACTTCATAAATGTCAATTGATGGAAAAAGTGATTTAACATCCATACTCGCTAATAAACAGTCATGAGGAATCTCTCTGAAGAAGGATAGAGAGGTGTTGTTCATACAAACTGATAAGTCCAACAGGATTGCTGTTTTAGATCGAATTGAATATAAAGATAAAATGCAAAAAGCTATTAGTGAATTGGATTGTTCATTAATTGAAAAATCTCCTTTGAATAAAATCCACAAAAGTGTGAAAGAGATTATCGAGAAAGGCAGTTGGCCAGATAATGTTAAAGTTGGATTGTTTATTAATAAACAGGGTGTGATTCCACGTATGATTGGTAGATTAAAGGATCATAAGGAGGGGTATCCACTACGCCCCATCGTTACGAGGTGCCAAGCACCGACTTATTATTTGGAAAAAGCGTTCGTGCTCATTTTGAAAGAGTTACTGCCGCCATCAGATTATGTTGTGGACTCCACTGCAGGATTTGTTGAAAGCATTAGGACACTTGAGATTCCTCATGACTGTTTATTAGCGAGTATGGATGTTAAATCACTTTTTCCATCAATTGACATTTATGAAGTTTGTCGTGAAATTAATAAGAAAATTGATAATGCAGAAATGTATAGTGATAGCATAAAATGTACTCTGAAAGATGGATTGCAGTTAATTGTACAAAGTAACTATTTTATTTTTGACAGTAAAATTTATAAGCAAAACATGGGTGCCCCTATGGGATCTCCTATTTCGGGTTTTTTAGCAGAGTTTAAAATGAGACCTTTTGAAGAGAATATTTTCGTAAAGTTTAAGAGAGTTCCTAAATTTTGGAAGAGGTATGTTGATGATGTGTTTTTAATTTGGGAGGGGGGAGTTGAGTCTTTTATTGATTTTGTTGATGGGGTTAACAAACTTGATAGGAATATTCAGTTTACTTTTGAATTAGAAAATGACCGTGCTCTTTCATTTTTAGACGTTTGCCTTATAAGAGAGGGATCTGTTTTAAAAAGAAAAGTTTATAGGAAGGATATTAGTAGCCAGCATATTATTCCAAATTCAGCGTATTCACCTTTTGGGTATAAATTCTCAACGTTCAGGTTCATGGTTAATCGTGCGTTTAATATTTGTTCAGAGGATTTTTTGGACGAGGAGTTGAATTATATTTTCAATATTGCTAAAGTAAATGGTTACAAAAGAGAAAAGATTAATAATTTGATTAAAAATTATAAGTGTAAAGGTCATTCACAAGTTAGTTCTACTTTGGTTGATAAGGTGTGCGAGAGGGGGGAGGTTAATAGATTTAAAAGGTTATCGTTTCATATATCAAGGGTAATTTTGAGAGGCTTAAAAGTAAATTAAGGAAGTTTAAATTAGAATTAGTTGCTAAACCACCTCCTAAGTTGAAACATCTTCTGTACAAACCTTTTGATCCGGTTGCACAGGATGACCTCGCAGGGGTGTATGAAATTCCATATGAGAATGAGGGGGGGGATATTAATTATTATATTGGTATGACAGGTAGAAAGTTTGGGATTAGGAAGAAAGAGCATGAATCTGATATAAAATTTGGTAGGGATAAGACTGCGTTATCAAGGCTATTTTTAAAGAGGGGGGTTAATATTTGTTTCAGAGACAGTAGATTATTGTTTGTTTCGAGTTTATTCCGCAAGTCAATCATCCGGGAATCTATTGAGATATATTCTAGGAGGGATACTGTGTGTAATGATTCTTTATCCGTTGATATTCCTATTTTATGGTTGGAATTCCTTAATAAATACTTAAAAAGGGAGTCTGATAGAGGGAGCCGCGGTAGCGTAGGCTATTTGAGATCATAGAGGGCGCAGTGTCTTGCATTTTTATGTTTTTTGGTTTTTAGATTATTTTTTGGTACCCAGTGTCATTCATTTCTATTGATTATGTGTGTGTTATGATTACGGTTTTTACTATTAAACCGAAACATGTCAACATATTTTAATTTTTATATTTGTGACACCTATTTAAGTAAAATAAATGTATGTTTTTATTTATATGTGACCTAGGGTAATCGCTATAATTTTCCTGCAAGGTTTAAATTAACGTCTACTACCTCTAATTTTTTCATAATTTTAGTTTCAGCAGTTTTGGAATTAGATTGGGGGGGACATATTTTTACGCTACATTTTCGACAATATCTTTGAAAATATAATACCTAAAATTAAAAGGAACGTATTTTTCAGTTCAGCGTTAAGAAAGCTTTCACACGACATCCAACACGATATACAAAGAAAAGATTTTTTTTCAAGTAGCATAATTAGCCCCTATACATTTTCACTAAATATATTTTTGAATGTTTATTAATCTGAAAATATGTGGGTCAATAGTCTTTATTACTTGCCCGAATTTGATCTTTCCACGTTCCATAGTTTACGAGTAAAATGGCTGTAACAGACAGACAGACACAGGAGTGATCTTATAATGGTTCCATTTTTATTTTTACGGAACGTACGGAAAGTACGGAACCCTAAAAATAGAAATTTTTTTTAATTAAAAAATATTTTTCCGAATTATCGATAACTATTGGGTATTTAGTTCTGTGTCTTGAAAGAAAACGCTTCTCGATATATATTGCAGTTTAAATGTATTTAAAATGAATCTCTAAATTTATCTTTTTATTACAAAGATGTTTCTGCTACTTCTATCGTAATCTATTTTTTAGAATCGATAAAACATTCCGGCACCCGGCTGTTCTCAAACTGCACCTCTCTTACCAATATGACTGACTGGAGGTTTCACATCACCTCTCTCTCTTACTTGGAAGGACGAAAAAAAAAAAAGCTTTAGTTAACGTTTGGGTTTGAAGCGGCAAACGTTCATTTAGTATTTTTTTTTTTCTTCAGAAATTTGAGATACAATGGATTTAGAACCTTCGTGTTCTAAATTAACAACAAGCATGAGTGTATGGCAGCAAAGCAGGATTTTTTTAATTGGACACATGCCTCATCAAATAACTGGCAGTAAGTTGTCACTTGTCAAATTTTACGCAGTTTATTTTATAATATTCGCCAACTAAAACTGATCACCAGAGAAGCTGGTAGACTTATAGCGGTGGGCGTTTTTTTGGGAGAAAACCTAGATACCAACCAGTCACTTAAAGACTGTGTCACAAAGATTGGAAAACTTTACGAAGAGGGGAGAAGACTACAAAAAATGCTAACAGATCCAAATGCGCTTAAAAACATTACCGAAGAAGACAAGCAGTTTTCGTTATTCCAGAGAAAGAAAGGGCATCCTGGCTGCTGAGATGAAATTTTAAAAACAGAAGAACGAAGAGGAAGGAGAAGTGAAGCTGGTAAGATTGGAAAAAAAACCGCTGGTGAGTTTTCACTACTTTTTTTTCATGTTATTTAGAACTAATAGTTTTAATAATAATTGTAGATAATGATCATAGGAATGTTGGAAATATTTGCCACTGCATACACATCTGCTGTCATGAGAGCCGCAATGTTGTTATGTGGAGGACTATTGGAGTCCCTCAAAACAACGCCACATTCGTAATTGGCCAATTGGTTAACATCTGGGTAGCTGGGGATGGTGGGAGCTGACAATTTGAGATGGCATCGTCATGATTGCTTTGACCATCCATTTTTGGATTGTATGGACTGTATGGGAAGTGCAGAGTCTTGTTAAAAAACGTACGGCTTTCCACGTGTTACAGAAGTATTTTACAGCTTTAACCCCTCGGTATAAGCAACGGCGTGGTCTCATGTATCTAGGTAAAAGAAATGTGGAGGCATCCAATCGTCTTTGCTTTTCAGGACCCGCAGAATCATGAAGAAGGCTGGAAAATTTCTGCATTTCTGTCAGAACCTTTTCGAGGAGTTTGCACCATCACCGATCTTTTTGCAGTTTACTTTCTTGATTTGGGCAATTTTTTCTCATTGCAAAGAAACAAGAACATTCCTGCCTCCTCTTGATGTTTAAGATTGTTAAGGAGGCGCTTGTCTCTAGTCAGGCGGTTACCTCTAATTCTGAACTGCACTCTCTTCATCACGTACGACCTCTCATGAAGGTGCTCATGAATCACTCATCAACCTGCATCTCCATGCCCTCATCAACTTCGTGGGATTTTCATCGACTTGACCGCTGAATTGTAGTGTCTTGACAATTTTATATTGCTCATAATGTCATTTCCTGCATGAAACATTTGCCACATGAAACCTGGCAACCTTCAGTTCTCTTTTTACTTTAAAGACGAATGACCCGACGAGTTTAGAGAAATTGGATTTGTCAGCGAGTGTAGCAATATCTAAATCGGTGGTCTTCAGCCAATGAACCAATAACAGCATGCCTCTTAATTTCCACAGTTCGTATAAGTTCTGACGTTTACACGTAACGGAAAAAGTTTTGTAAATATGATACACAGAGTAATATTTCATTTATAACGTGTGCTCTCAAATACATGACGCATCCTGTACTTGTAAAAATGCATTTACACTCTAATAGCCTGTACGGGAAAAGTTTCTGAATTACTCCTGTTCTTTAATATAATTTGATATTTAGACATGTAATACTTAATTTCATTAAGGAAGTAAATGATAAATTGAACATTATAATACAAGTATTAGAAAAATAACATGAAAAGTCATACAATATATTTAAAGTGACGATGCGTTATTCCGTTCTAATATGTTTTCATATTAAGGACGCATTTTCTATTACAAAAAATATTCCATTAAAAATCCATTTAAATATTAATACTCACTAGATAGAATTTCTGAACAGCTTTGTTCTTTAATATCACTTGAAATTTAGAAATGTAATACTACATATTCGTAAGGAAATAAATAACATATTCAACATACATGTATTGCAAAGAGAAGATGATAGGTGAGTGACTTAATCTGATATAACCCATTAAGGGAGGCATAGATTTTATCAAACAGATTGGAAATGATCAGTTTAAATAAATCGATCTCGCATAATCTAGGACAAGGTACTTTCTGTGAATATTCGTTATTCTGATGCTTTTATTCAAAAGATGCAGGCAATGTACACAATAAAGAATTTGGGATAAAACAAATTAGTCTATTATTATATAGCTAAGGAGACATTCTATGATTATTTGATATTCTGATATTTTCACGAGAAGGATGCATTTTATTTTAGAAAACATATGATAGTAAAAATACATACCCTGCTTATTTTGACTAGGTTAAAATTTCTGATTTTTTTTCTTTAATTTCATAGATTAAGGTAAAGCTAGGGGAGATAGCGCGGTAGGAGGGATCACGCATAAAGAGATTCGACGGGAAAGATGTGAGTGAGCGCGCAGCGACTCCATGTAGTTGTACAAGAGCATTAGTGTAGTGTCCACATGAATGTGCATATTGATTGTTCTGAGCGTCTTGGATAAAGCATTGCTATTTTTTTGTTGTTGTTGTTTTGTTTTGTTTTGACAAAGTAAGTGCTTGAATTTTCATAACTGTTGTTGAGAATTAATATATAATGCCAGTAGTACAAAATATTTTAAACTTAAACAATTTCTTATAATATACTAACCTATACTAAAGATGCAAACACCAACAATTCATTTTAGAAGTGACCATGTTTAAATAAAAGGCCGCGCAAGCTCTCCAACCAAAATAGGAGAGTTTGAGCATATGCTACTTAGGCGAGGTGGCGAATATTTCTCCATAAATTTCAGTGCTAGGAGAGATTACGCAGCTTATTGGTAAATTTGCATGAATTGCAAATTATATGCAAAACATATGAAGGAATCAATTTTGAAATAATTACGGAAAAACACATAATTATCAAAACTAAATTTGGCAACAAATTAATTTTCAAAAAAATAATTTTGTAGATAGAAATTTTATTAATAAATTAATAATACAGTTGTTATTAAATTATTTTATGTAATTAATTTTATTAATAAATTAATAATATATTTGTAAATAAATAAATTAAATATTTTTATATATTTTTTAATTTATGAACAATTAATTTTCTAATAAATTAATATCACCTACAATGTTTCGGAAAAGATTTCACCCATTGCAAGTAGTTTAATGCCATCGAAATAAAAAGGAAACAGAGTGCAACTAATATTACTGATCCACAAAATATACATGAAAAAAAATACTTAAAGCATTCTGTTACAAAAAAAAAAAAAACAGCTGAAGATAAGATATTTTTCCACTTAAAATTACGGGCTGCACAAAATTAATGGGCATGGATTTTTTTAATGGGGTATGACTGGAATCTCTGCTGCCCTCTGCTGCCTCCGTAATTTTATAAGGATATTTTTAACAGTGTAGACGCATTTCAAGAGACTGGACAAAACTTGCGTAATAAGCGGGATCTTATAGTAAACGTAATTTGTATAATGTTGCAGGAACTGAGCTTATTTAGACATCACATCGTCTCTAAAGGAACTTTAGAACTTCCATTTATGTGTGCGTATGGTCGAAAATTGCATCTTCTGTGTTTATTTACATTACAATTTATTTGCATTTAAGTTTACCTCATTTTTCTTTATTATAGGACCAACTGGAATAGCAACTAAAAATTTATCTACATTAAAATATGGCTTTAATGTCGATTAGCATGTTAAAAAAATAATTATAATAATTTTCCTGCTGGCATATTTTTTTAACACAAACAAAAAATAAGAAATCTTTGCAGCACAACCCAGTTATTAAAATTATATGTATTACGTTTGATAAAAAGAATCTTATAATCCGTCTTTCATTTTTAATATAACATAAAAAAGCTATCCTTACAAATCTTTCATTAAAAATATTGTTAGTATTTCAAAAGCTAACGAAAACATAAAATACAAAAAATAGTTAACAACTCCAATTCTATTTGTTTAATCTTCATGAGTTTTAGACTTATCATTTTGCCTATAACATGCATTATAAAACACAGTAGTGATATAAGAATCATATACTTAAAAGATAAAAAAAACCTCGCTACTAATAAATATAATTATTTTTAACAATTTAAATTTTTATTTTGTTCCTGAGCAAGTCTTTGAAATCATTTTCAAACAGCAGATATTGTGAGAATTGGTGAGGATGTGTACAAAATCTATAATTGTGTCAATAGCAATTTGACATAATTTAATCTAACGTAGCTTGGCGAATAATTAACTTTGTTTTGTATTTAACTGTGTCTTGTTTGTAACTATATCGTTACAAAAACTTCTACTATTTGAGGTCAACCTTTGCTTAATACGATTATAGACGATGAGGATGATTTTATTGGATGCAAACTATTTTTTTTTTTTTTTTTACCAGTATCAGTCATCGATGCTTTTTTCTGATTAACGATTACATGATTTCAACTGGTCTATAAAATAAAAGGGCAATGGAAATGATCTCCTTTTAATTTTATTCAAACAATCCAGTTTTAAAAATCCACGTTTTTACTGCTTTATTTATTTATTACTTAATATTATGGGGTGAGACTCCATACATAACTCACAACTCACTTTTAGGACGAACACTGACATTTATTGAGACGAACAAACAAACAAAATACAGAAAAACACTCTTCTCGTTCTTTAATTAATTTAAAGGTTATAATTCAGGCTTCGTTTATAAACGTCGTTGAATATTTCTGAGATTTTCTTACGTCGTGTAAATATTCAATCTTATTTCACCGAAATATGTTCTGTTCTTTTTTAACAAAACCTTGCGTCGTCAAACTCATTTCGTTCTATTTACTTCTTCTCCATTTCCACTTCACACAGCTTCGTTAAGGCTCGTTTCCTTTTTAATCTCGAAGCCGAAAATACGGCGACACTCAGTCTGTTGCAGGTGCTGCTTGCGAAATTCCCCACAATATGATGCTTTAAACACCGTAGTTTATGTGCAAATATTTTGTTACGCTTTTGACTGTGTTTTATCTTCTGGAATCCACAGCTGGTCCAAAGCTAATCCAAGTCTGTAACAGACCTGCCAGGAGAAAGCGATAATGGTGAAATATAATACATATATATATATATACATTCTATTCAAGCTGTTAAATACACATTAAGATGAGGTGTCCGAAGTCCAAGAACTAACAAACGAATATGAATCAACCGAAATTACTTAAACTCGATTGCCAATCTCTGCAATCATTGTAATGTTCAATATTTTAGTAGTGTGGTGATTAAAGAACATTTTAATTCCTGTTGTCATAACTGCCACATTTACTTACCAAACTTTACTATAAATTATCAACTAAAAGCTTCTGAATAGCCCAAATTTTGTCGCAAAAGAACAATATACTATCGCAATGGTGTTCTAATCGTTTCCATCAATGCAGCCAGGTGAAGGCCCATATTGCTTTAAAATGCACGGTCAAATTCACGATTTTGTTTGATACAAGGTTCGCTTGGAAAAATGGTCCAGCGCAACCGGGTCTGCTAGATTATAATAAAATTTAATGTGTATTTTAATAAAATAAACTGCTTCAGAATAAAATAAAACTTTTATTTTGTTTACCTTTGGTCTACCAAATATTCGAAAACTGAATTTTCTAGCCAAAATGACAGAAAAAAACGAGTCATCTTATGTGCGTCTGTGACATCTATTCCATGCCCATTTTTTTATCTTCTTTTTATTTATTCAGCCTGTGGGCGCTTTTGCTGTTGTGACGCTCGATTCCCGCTAATCGTCAGAGGTGTATTCCTTGGTTAATAGATAACTCCTTCTTTTAACACAGAATATGTAAATTATTTACAGAGTACATAAAGACGTTGCATAACGGCACAAATGATGACACACTAAGTACAGATTATAAATTTCAGGTTTCAAGTGCACAATACTGACTCAATATCCCCCTTCCACTACTTCCATATTTACCTTACGCACACAAATCTTTATTTCACTAACTGCTAAAATTATAATATTCCGGTGCTCGTAGCACCTGACACACTTTCGTTTATATCATATATGTTATATATCAAAACTCTCGCCGGCTCACATGCACGGTCTACCTCTACATCTCTCAAAACCTCTTCCACATTCAAAAAAGCAGTGCCCCCTATTCTTCTCCGCGCCCACGTATAATGTGACAATGGCGCCAGCAGAATCTGAAAGTAAAGTTCTCCAGACATCACAGCTGTCGATATCAATTATCGTCCAGTAAGCCATCCTTCCTTACAATTACAATAGTTAAATTACATGTAGCCTGATCTAAGATGTTTCTCATATACGATAATAAATTCACATGACATTTTTGACTTTTTCCCAATTTTGCATTGAGAAAATAACTCGAATTTCGTCAAACAGAGCGCAATTTTCGCGCTTTTCAAAAATTTCATAGCTCCAGAGGAAACTGACTAATTTAAGCAAAGTACAAATTTCAAAGCATAATCATTAAAAAGCAAAATTTGAATAAGAAATGATTTTTTGTTGTTGCTGTTGTTGTTATTGTTATCATTTTCTGTTTTCTGCTAGCAAGAACCGGTGGCGAAAAGATCGAAAGCGGCCAATTGGATTCTAAATAGGCTGTTCTAGTCTTTAAAAAAAAAGAGAATATTTTAGTTGAAAAATCGGTGTTTTGAACATATTTTTACTGTGTCAAAAGAATAAAAAACATGTCAAGTGGTTAGTTTTACTTAATTTTATATATTTTTTAATTATTAAAATTCAATAATTTTTACGCTTTTGTCATTATATCTTGCTTAATCATTTGCTTGTATAATTATTTTTTCATTGGGTGATAGAAAATTCTGTATGCGTTAGTACAAAAAATCACATATTATTTCATAGTCTATTTTGTATTCCGAAATTTTAATATTGACTATAATAACCTTGATTTTAATATTAACGCAAATAACTTATTTAACACATTTCTTTAAATAATGCTTACAATAAATTACAATTCATCCAAATGTTTATCCATATAATTATTTAGAATTATTATCATACCTGAAAAGTATGTTTTAAACTCTTTATTTATTTTGAATTAACATAAAATCAACTAATTTTATAGAGAAAATAAAAGATATATCTATCTCTTTTTGTATTATAAATCATTGAATGATACTTTATTCTATTTTTGAGCATAAAAGAAAAGTACACAAAATACGAAATAATTAACATTACAAAATTTCGCGTCATAAGTATAAATATTTAAACAAGTATTTTGAAATACAGTAAAAATACACTCTATATGATATTCTTTTGAAATACCTTAAAATTCTTTCATAGTGAAAATAAATTTTAATAGGGAAATTTACACAATTTAATTTCAGTTAATTTTCGTTATAAAATTGTAACAAATTTTGTCTTTCAAATAATTTAATTTATTTGATATCTATTAGATATTTTTAATCATAAAGTAAATTGCTGAAACACGTTTCATATTTCTACTACTATTATGTTAAAAGATTTCTTAATAAATAAGAATTTTAGAGCAAACAAATTTTCCATTTTAAGGACTCAAATTATGTATTATTTTTAAAAAAAGACAATGTTTGTCTTTTATCATATTCTTCATAGTGAAAGAATTTTATCAGAGTAAATATATTAACTGTATATTTACTAGCAGAAAATATCTTTATATTAAGTAATGGATTTTCTCAATAATAAAAGCATTTAAAGATAGTCAGCAGTGTAATTATTTCATTTGTGTGTATAAAAAAGGGTCATTTCAAAACAAACGCATAGTGAAGTAAAAAAGTTTTGCAAAAAATATATATATTTATTTTTTACATAATAATAGTGAATGTCAAATAATATTTACTATTTGCTTAACTTGTCTAAAATTCTGTTTTACGTAACCGATACTTCTTGCAGGAAATCTTTTTAAAGACACTAATAGTAAACTAATATTTTGATAAATGGAAGCAATTTAATAAAGTTTCTTTTTTTCTGCTAACTACTGGTATTATCTTAGATAAGTAAATTTTTTTCTTGTTTTGTACGTGCTTAAAGAATAACTAACTAATTTGTTTATTTATATTTTAAGCAGCATAGGTATATACGTGCTAATCAAGATGAAACAAAAAAATGAGTAAAATTATAGGTATTAGCATCATCATAGTAATTTTTAAAGTGAACATTTTTATTATATAATGAGAATAATTAAAAAAAAAGTAATTAATATTAGCCTTTACCTTTAAAGAATTATTTTGTATTTACTTAACTTATGCAAGAAATTATTTTACGTAATCAATATATTTCCCATACTAATAGCAAGTCCCCAGAGATATTAAGGATACCCTATTCCCTGTATGCACTATCCCTCAGAGCGTCTGAGGACTTTCCTACATTTTCTTTTTAAATGTTTTAATACTAATGTTAATTTAAATATTCTTTCCCTGTTTGTTTCTAAAAAACACTTCATATATATTTATTTTCCATATATCTTAATTTACAATTTTGTTAAATTTTTTTTTGACTACAGCCGGTGTAATTTGTTTTGGAGAAACGGAAAAATACGGGTAAACTGCTTAGAGGATTAGCATACTCTATGGAAGGGGATCTCAAACTATGGTATGCCTATCGAAACTAGTACGTTACGCACTATGGACTGGTACGCAAATATCCGATACTGGTACGCGAAATGAAGTAATAAAAATACAGCATGTGAAATCAAAAAACAGCCCAATACCCCCAGCCCTCCCCTTTCTTGATTTTGTCAGTTCACGGGGTCCGTGGTCTCTACTGCTCGCTGCTATTACTGCTTTCAGAGTGTTTTGCTTTTTTTATTTTAATGTAATTTCGATTAGAATTTTAGATAAATTGAACTTATTGCTTCGGTAGACAATGAGTTGCCCATCATCCCCTATACTGTTGAAAAGAATTCTTTTTCTTTTGTTACTATATTTCATGTTTTGTGTGTATATTACTTATTTCAACGAGCTTCGATCACGCATTAATAAGCAGTTTATTTACAGAAATAATATGAATTTCCTATGTTGGTCACTTTCTAAATTTTCTTAAGCGTATGTTTTAATATAGATGTAAACGTAACATTAATAATAATAATAAAAATGACGAACTTCAAATGCGCACTTTTTTAGGTAGATTTCGTAAGAAATATTACCTAATACATTCTCCCCTATGTTGGAATGTCTGAAAAAATTTTGCAGATCTTCACCGTTCATGTATCCTAGAACCCAAATACAACCCCCTCCCAGTTCAAAACTTTATATATATATATATATACATATATATATATATATATATGTATAGATAACTTTTTTATGGACACGATAACTTCCATAATGTTGCAGAAATCTTTTCTAAACTGATATATAAAATCAATGGGGTCAAATCTTGGTCATGTTCATTAATGCAGGGCTCCCAAATGATCCGCCAACTGAATACCAATATTATTTTAGAAAAATTTTCTTTTTAGATTTTTCTTACAAACCGTCCCGGAAACACCTTTGAAAGTTAATTCTAGCGCAAACCTACCATAATATTTTCTGCTAAAATTTATTGGTATTCAGTTGGCGGACTATTTGGGAGCCTTGTTAATGGGAAAACACGGACAAATGGGTTAGAAATGGGGAGGTTTTTGTGAAAACAGAAAAAAAACCATAACTTCTTAATTATACTACATATCAAATCATTTAAAGTTATAATTATTTCTAAGAATGGGCCAAAAATTTATATGCGACAGATTTCTGATATCTTTAAAAATGGGCTCAAAGTGCGAAAAAATAAGATTTTAAGAAGAAGAAAAAACTCATAACTTCGTCAATTCACAATATTTTAAATACACTTAATTTTTTTATCTTCTTAATATTATCTACAGCTTTTGTATTGACAAGTTTCCGGTAGAACCAACTCTTACAGCGAAAAAAAAAATTAAAATAAAAGTGAGGGAAGAGGTTTCCAGAAGAAATAAGCTTCGAAATCTACCTGTGCTTGTAGGGCTAGCCGGAAAGAATTTTTTTCTGCATTAGCTTTGAGTTTTTCATTTCGTGTTACGCAGAAGTATAAACTTAGTGGTACGTCGGTCTAAAAGTTTTGAACCCCTGTTCTATACCACTGATTTATCCTATAGCACCGCAAGATTACGGAGAGCTAACTCTCTATTCTGTTACACTGAATCCAGTAGTCCACCCATGGTGGAATTAATTACCTATGGTGGCTATAGAATTTCAGAGAAAAATTTATGGCAAAAAGCAGATTTCCTCCCATATAATAGTATGGTGGGTCATTTTCAATAAATGCATACAATTCAGAAAAACATCATACTTTCCTGGATCCATTTTCAACTTTTCTCTATAACGTCTTTGCTTTTCTGCTGGTGTTAAGGGCATTCTAGAATATAAAGATTTTAAAATCAGTATATAATCTCCAGCATCAAAGTCAATCTGTTACCAGTAACATGGTAACAGACTTGACTGGTAACAGACTTGACATTAACAGCAAAATATCTTTCAAAACCTACATGCTAATTATTAACACTAAGAAACAAAACAAAATCTTTATTATATTAACTAGATAATAATATTCAAGCAAAAGAAAGTACTAAACTTATATTTTTAACATAAAAAATTAGGTAACAGACTTGACATTGAATAAAAATACTCACCTTTACAAAAAATTCTTTACTCCACTACACTGTTGTTTTTCAACTGCAAAAGAAAATGGCTACAAGTAAATATTTAACTAGTATAAGTGTTTTTACTGCAAAGATGCTGCCATCTCTTGGTGAAATTGTCAACCTTTATTTCATGAAATTGTAGCTTGGTAACAGACTTGACAAAATATGAGGGACAAACTGTTTTGTAGATTTTCTTAAAAAAAAATTTTTTTTTGCTGGAATAATGTCAGCAATTTAAAATAATGATGATTTATCTCATTAAATGTCCCAGTTACTTTCCTTTTAAAGTGAAAAATGAAGTGAAAAAATATTACAGAATTATAAAATACAGAAGAGGGACAGCTGTTTTTTTCTTCTACTAGATGCAAAAATCTGCATCTTTAGGAAAAAAATATGAAAGTGATTATTTTTATGTTTTAGAAATATGTTGTGTAGTGTAATTAAATAAACATAATATTTATAGTCAGTTTTAAATAATATATTATGAGTACATTTTTTTTTTTTTTTAACTGTGGGACAGCATATGTATGCATATTTTGAAAATGACCGTGGTATAGATATTTTAAAATAGGATTTTCCTTTAAAATATGACGAAGTGGCTACAATTTTCCATGATATATATTTTTTATTGAAAAAAAATTAGATTTTAGTTAGCTTAATCACAAATATTAAATTGACATTATTTATAAGTCTATATAATTTCGGAGGACATTTTCTGGCAAAACAGATATTTTTATTTGAATTATCTTTTTAATATATGACGAAGTGACTACAATTTCCTTTGATATCTATTTTTTATTAAAAACTATATAGATTTTATTTCATTGAATTACAAATATGTAGCAGATATTATTAAAAATAAAATTTTATTTAAATTGAGAAAAAATGAACTTTTAAAAAGTATCTCTCATAAAAATTTTAAAAAGAGGCAGAAATAACCAAAAGTGATAAAAATGTATGCGTAAATGTTTGGAAAAAAAATGCCTCTATTCTTAAGAGAAGTGCAGGATTCATTACTTGTGCACGGCTACAATTTTCACTGACATATATTTTTTATCGAAAAAAAAACTATAGATTTTAGTTAGTTTATTTACAAATATGAAATTGACATTATTTATAAGTTTATATAATTTCGGAAGACATTTTCTGGCAAAAAAGAGATTTTTATAGAGTACAATGGTGTGGTAGTCCTCCAATAGAATAGTGTGGGGTAAATATTTTCAAATAGGATTATCTTTTTAATATACGACGAATTGACTACAATTTTCTTTGATATCTATTTTTTATTTAAAAAAATACATAAATTTTATTTCATTTAATTACAAATATGTAACCGATATTATTAAAAATAAAATTTTATTTAAATTTAGAAAAAATGAACTTTTAAAAAGTATCTCTCATAAAAATTTGAAAAAGAGGTAGAAATAACCAAAGATGTTAAAAATGTATGCGTAAATGTTTGAAAAAAAATGCCTCTACTATTAAGAGAAGTGCAGGATTCATTACTTGTGCACAGAGATAGTGTGATGCGGTTCCGGCAGAATGTGGAACGGTGAGTTAGCTCTCTGTTCTATTATGCTGCTCAGTGCTCCATACATTAAAGGATAATTTATTTAATATTTGCACATTTTACATACATACCTTAAAAGATTAAAACGATGTGAAAAAAGGATTGCAAGTATTAACATAAAACAATTTTATTTGGCTTTCAATGTTTTATTGTTTACAAATTTGGAATTGTTACGCTTACGTCTTAATTTAATTTTCTTAACTTCTACTACTATTATAACATCTTATGAATCTTAAATAAAGATCCAATCTATATTAACTAAAGTATCTGTAAACTTTAAAAATGAGAAAAAGAGAAAATTAAATCTATACATTACATTAATCAGATTCAAATTTGGTGGAATATTACAGTATTTGAACTAACCTTACCTTTGATAAAAATAAATTGCTTTAATAATAACTGTAGCTTTTAAAATGAAACGTCTCTGAAGAATGCTTTAGTGAGTATTTTACAAAAGGGGCAGCTAGCTAGCCTACCTTTTAGTTCGTAATCTGATGTAACTTGGTAACAATTAGAACGCGTGCTTGTGTAAATATATTTCTGCAACTTGGATGATAACTTACAAGATTTTTAGCTTCCAACTATTTTTTAAATGGGGATTCTACATGTACATTCGCGGTTCTATATGTAGCACGAAGAATATTTTACTTGTGAAACTACTGAGGGTATATGTAAATTTGAATGTATTGAACATATTTAACATAAAAATATGTGAAATTTCTAAACAAATTAGTACTACCGACTTTATAAATTTATAAATATTAAATAGAATTAGAAAAGGCAATGGGTAGATCGTAAATATCTATGGCTCTAGTGCAGACACCCTACACAGTAAATAAATTTACATGATGACATATGCATTTTAAATTTTAATAACAGATGGATTATATACATGGAAAGCAATTAACGTTATTGCGGAAAGGTAAATAGATAAAATGTGTTGTGGGGGGTAATAATGGCTACATAAAACTGATAAAGATGATAATCTTCAAATGTTTTAAAGTTTGCATCAATTTCAGGAGGCGTATCAAAATCAATACTCAAAATCTGGTATAATAACATAATAGAAAAGAAGATAACATACGCATCTTCTGTATGGTTTCCTAAACTCCAGAAGGGACATGGATTAAAACTTCTATCAAAAATCCTGTACTACATGCTCCTTGTAATTTCCCGTGCATATCGGAAAACCTCAAATGCAGCACTCTGCGTGTTAACAAGCATTCTGCCTCTTGGAATTCGCCTTCACTAAATCTCAACAATGGGTCGAGTACTTCGTCTTGGTTCACCGGTAGATGGACACCTTCCATTTATGTACCAAAGAAAAACAAGTTCAAGTCAAATAATACCATTCGTACACTACTTGAACAGACAAAGTGATCATGATGTGGAAACAGATCTTCAAATCTACACTGACGGATCTAAGTCAGAAAAAGGAACCGGCCATGCAATGTGTACCTACAATAAACAGGTATTAATATACACCTCAAAAACTCAACTTCACCCTCAAAATAGCAGCTTCCAGGCTGAACTGCTAGCGATCAAAAAGGCGCTAGAATGGTTCGAAGAAAGCCCATATAATATTGCAACAATTAACACAGATAGTTACTCAAGTATACAAGCATTGGAAGACATAACAACAACTAACATTTTAGTAATAGAAGAAATAAAAATCCTGCAACAAACATCAAAAATAATATTTTTCAAATAGGTAAGAGGCCATTCTGGTATACAAGGAAACGAAACAGCAGACAAATTGGCTAAAGAAGCAGTCGACGCAACATTAGATTCTACATCAGTAAACTTCAATTTTTACCCATATCCGGCATCTAACTTGAAATCCCTCCTTAAGTTGTCCTCTCTTACTTCATGGCAACAAGAGTGGGACTACTCCAATACTGGCTGATACACATACTCCCTCCTACCAAAAGTGTCCCTTGATAAATTGCTTCCTCATAGGAACTTATATCTTTTCGCAACAAACCATGGTTCCTTTCCTGTCTACTTATCAAAGTTTGGAAGAACGGACTCTGACAGATGCACATGTGGGCAAAGTGGTGATTCTCTACATTATATCTCCGAGTGTACTTTGACATCCTTTTACCACCTTTGCAAACCTAGTTCACTTTTAACCACCAGTGGTTCAGCATCGTGCTCCAAAACCCATCATGGCAACAAAAAATAATTGAATGTATAAAACTAGTTGAAAACAATCAACATCTCTTCCACCTTCTTGCACTGGGTCCGGACGCATAATCCCACCCTGTTTTGGACTTGATCAACACTATCTCATGGACATTTATATATTAAAAATGAACTGGGGAAAAACTTCAGATAATTAGTTTAACTCTAGCAACTTTCCATCTATACAAATAACGTTTTATAGCTGTTTTTGTGCATTGTATTTTTATTATTATTATTATTTCTATAATTTTCATAAAGCAAAATTTTCTTCCCTTCATGGTATTAGTGCTCTGCAAATGTTTGAAGAACGGTGTTGATCGAAGATCAGTGAAATTGCTCGCGTCAAACAGAATGTTGTTGAAGTATATACTCGCATTTCATATATTTATGTATTTTTATCAGCACTGTACTCTTGTTCTATCATTGTGTTCTTCTAAATATATATTTATATTTTTTTACAATCATTCAAGTACTGTAAAATTATGTAATGTTAATCGTGGGGTCTTAGTGGTTCTAAAATTAAGACTTCTCTCTTAGGCGAAATTTCACTAATAAAATTAGTCGACTCAGTTCAGCCAAGAAATCATTCACTCTTGTATCTTAGGCATTACTAAGACATCACTTTTTTTTCCCTTCCCCTATTTATTGTATTAATATTAAGAGGCATATCACAAATAATTTTTGTAAAATTTTCTTGGCACGCCCAGAACAGATTGGGTTGTCACTTGTGAAATAATTGTATGATCATTGTTTTCAAATTAATAGAGGTATCCCTGTTGGGCGGGGCTTGCAGAGCTTAAGCCATATGGTAGGCCTCCCCGCCTGACCTGACCTGTGTATTGTGTTATCTATGGAAAGAAAATTTAGTCTCCTGTTTTCATCATTTTTTAAAAAGGTACAAAAATGAGTTATAGAATTTATAGGGTGGATCATCTGTTGGCTCTTTTGTGAACTATCAATATTTCACTGGTTATTTGTGTCAGCTGTCATGTGTCATGCATGTATGAACAGTCAAACGTACGCCATTTGTAATTATAGACTCATTGCCAACACAGCAGCGGCGCAACAGCACACACTGCTCACCAAACCATCCACTTATTGAACGAGAAATCCTGATGTAAATTGGCCGCCAAGATTGGGCGATTTAACCCCAGTGAATTATTTTCTTTGGGGGTTTCTGAAAAGTAAAGTGTACGTCAATGCCCCACGCACAGTCAAGTCCTCAAACGTAACTCCCGGGCTGAAATTTTGCCGATGTATCCGCTCATTTTTGGCGAAGTCATCGAAAGTTTTGATGTTCGGATGATGGCATGTAAGCGGATCTGCGGTACCCGCATGTGTGATATTGTATTCCATAAAAAAATGGCATAGAACCCACCTTCCACGTTCAATAAAGAATTTCGATTTTCACTCATAAAAAATGCGTTTTCCATCATAATAATAAAAAAGAACCAACAGATTGACCACAATTTATGAATGTTTTCAATTTTAATGCTAAATGTAAGTCTCCCCTCCATATATTTTGTGAAGATAATAATGCAGTCTATATAACGATTATCAATAAGATTGAGCTAAGTTGGGAAAGTACGACAAAACTCTTTTTGGCAAAAAAGCGAAGATGCATAACCTCATTTCATTTTTAGAATTATATTAAAAACTGTTTTGTGGCTGAAGATGACCCTTTGATAAGTTAAAGATGAACAGTTATTGTTAAGGCTCTGTTAAGTTTCCATCCTGTGAATAAATTTGACTTTTTAAATAATAAGAAACATAATTTTCAGAGTGATTGGGGAAGCACATCGTGATATTACTCATGCTTTGGTGGGTAGTGGCCAATAAAAGGTTGGAAGCCACTAATTTATTAGCTTTTTGGGTCCCAATAACCTTTCTTTACATAGAAGTGACAAGTGTTTACCTTAAAACCCAAAAACAAACGAATAATACTCTTAATAACAAATTTAATAATAATGTATCGTAAGCAGATGGAGCAGGAGCAAAGTTGGATGCTGAGGAAAGGCCCACTTTTGTAGCTGGTGGTCTTGGAATTTTTTTTAAAAATAAAGTATGTATATCTTGTCAAACCTATATTGTATTATTCTCAAAACAATTTTTTTTTCAGCTTACGCGTATGATAATCCAAAGACTTTTTGAGCTGCAGCCCTGAAAGATTTTGTAGACTTTTTCATATTAGTATTGAAGAAAATGTCATACATGACTTTTTGAATTCTCACTTGTTCCAATTATTAAAAAAATATATGAGTTAAAAAAGATGGGTAATTTTGGCATGCACTAATTTTTTAATATAAATTTCCATTCTTCTTTAATTCCATATGAAATTTTGCAGATTTCATAAAGACAAATAAGTGAAAAAAAATAAATACAATTAATAGTTTGGGAGAAATCCTGTTCATAATCCACTCTGTGACATTTTACATACGTACTTATGATCCACCACATAGATGTATACAGGTATACGTTTACATGTTTATGGGTATACATAATAGGAAATTGAAGCAGCCTCATCTAAGACATGAAATCACTTTGGTAAAAATCTCTTAAAATTACTTGATATTATATCTGAGCCAAGCTTATGATAGATGATGAGCTTATGTTGATGATATATATGAGCTTATATTTGAGCCAAGAAAACATACGAAATATGGTCATAATTATGGTTAATAAACAGATAAAAATTATAAGTAGGCACAACCAAGTGTATTAATAAAATATATCGTTCTATATATAAAAAAAAAAGTTTTGATCTGGAAATGGACCAATGAAAATCTGCGTAGATATTCCGGGTAGAACTCATCCAATTTAAATGCTTAAGCCAAGGCCTCCTTATCAAAATAACAGGCCTCGCAATCGCTAAGTTTCCTTTGTTCGCTGTACACGTGGTTAAAAACCACATGGTTTCCCGTGACTAGCGCCATCTAACGTGAGAAACAGAAATATTTTTTAATTTGTTTTCCATTTGTCTTTTACCATTTTCTTTACGATGTGCTTTGTTGTCTGCAAATGATAGTTGTCAATCTTAAAATTTTCATATGTTCTAGACATTTTATTTTAAAAAAATGAACTTATTTTACTGTTAAACAAAAAATGTTTACCGCTGTATTCCGTTATGTAAATAAATGACGATAATTATAATAACAATAATAAGGAAAGAAAAATATTTTACCATGAATTTCTCAGTGATATTAGTTATTGAAATAAATGGATAGCATCTAGATCCGGAAAATGTAAATTATTTCATTTTCTCTTTTATATTTTCAAATGTGTGATTTATTTTATTTCTGCTATTTCTTTTCTTTTCACAATTAATTTTACCTTACAGTATTAATTTAACATCGCTCCTTCAATTTGTTTCAATGCACAGTCACATTTATTTATTTATTGGCCTATCATTTGTTTTATGTTAGAAGGTATGGGGGATCATTTCAGTTTAACATACTTTAGATGAAAGCTTCACTGTTTTTTCATATAAAGTTTGTATGTATTAATCTATGGAAAGTTTCATAATTGGCTCCACAGCCAATTGGCATATCTTGGCGGGCATAGTTTGGTGCGTAATTAATTTCCTTGTTTTAACTCACATATGTTATGTAAGTTTTACTAAAATGTATCAAAGTATTTTAGGAAAGTTAAAACACGCATAGATACAAAAAAAAAAAAAAAAAAAAAAAAAAAAAAAAAAAAAAAAAAAACAGACTGAAGTCATAAACACTTAAAAAATTGGAAAAATAAAGTTTAATAATCACTTAAATTTATACATGTCCCTCAACTTTCCGCAAATACCGTATTCTTGTCATGCTACGATTTTGGTGTTTGTAAATCTTAATTTGAGTATTCTTCCTTAATCAGACCTAGAGCCAATTGGCGTAAGTGTAGTTTGGCGCAAAATTAATTATTTTTTTAAACCGTGTACTTGATACCACATTATTCCAGCATCGCGTTTTTGCAGTCAACTTTGACTGTGGAACAGATTACAGAACATTAGCTAATACTACATTATATAATAATAAATCGGTATTTTGCAAGTATAGGGGCCTTGGCGAGAGAAGAAAATTTAGCAACGTAATTTCTGGAAGCATATTCACTGTTTCACATAAAGAAGCAATATTTTCCAATATTTGTGCAATTTATTTAATATAAAAAAGGCATTTATCTATTTTATATACAAATATAAACAAATCGTATATAAAAAACAATAATAATATCTAGAAACTAAATTTATACATGTAAATTCGGCACAGATATCATATTGGCGCGATTTTTTTCTGGCGTAAATGTCATATACGCACCGGATACTTAACTGGCACCAAAGTGTCGTTATTTTGCTTGATATGGTTATCCGGATATAGATGATATGGTAACAAGGTTTTCGCAAAATTGGCGTCGGAAGAAAATCGCGCCAATATGGAGGCGCATATGACATCTATGCCGTAAATTCTTATAAAACAAGCTGACAGTTCATAAGTTTTGTTTTCATAACTGTTTATATCAATCGGCAACAAATCGCTCTTTCCGAAGCCCAAATTTTGCCAAGATTTAAAAAAAAATAACCCGCAAAGTCCTATATACTGAAAATGGTACTTGTTAGTTATCCCGTCGACCAAATTACTGTCGCCAAATTGCAAGATTAAATGCCAATAATGGTTTGCCATAAATTAATTAATTTTAAGATTAAATGCCAATAATGGCCAATAAAACCAATAATTCGACGTTTTATTTGTATTTTTATTAATGTTATACTAATTTATTTGTTTTTTCGTTATTTAAAATAAAAAATTGTGTCAATTTGTAGAACTTGGCGATTTATATAAGTTGGCGAAATTGGTCGACGGGATAAACAAGTACCCTGAAAAAATATCAATAAATCTTATATTTAAATCTTCATTTTTGATATGTTTCATTTTTTAAAGCCAGAACATAATAGGGCGAAATATTTTTTTTACGCCTTTATTTTACTGGAATTTGAAAAATATTTTATACAATTTTGCCAATAACACAACATTTTCAATTTTTACTATGCATTTGTTTATGGAGTATTACCAGGAGTATACACCAGGTGGCGTAACTTACGGGGCAAAGTCAGCTAATAAGTTGGCAATTATCGGTGACATTTTCACCCATAGACTTTCTCCGGATTGTCGTCTGTTTTATGATAAGGGAGTGTTGGCTTAAGCATGCCCATAGCCTACTATGATATATAACGGCCTGCGCATTTCGCCGAAAAATTGAAGTCGGACCCAACTTCAAACCCTGAACCAAAACTTCACAACGTGCTCTTTGTTTACATTTATACCCTGCCCAGATAGAAGCTTGTTTCTCATCGTCGAGGTTTCAGAATCATTGATCGTATTTTCATGTAATAAATTAAATATTTATATTCTTCAATTTCCTTCGATTTAAAAGGCTATTTTACACAAATTGTAGCATTTTAGTGTTACACATACTTTTAAGATTAGCTAAATTATTTATTGTTTACCTTGATCGTTTGGTTCATTCATGAAAAATGCCGGTTCTGTTATTCTTTTTTGAATGTCCCGTATTTATATAAAAATAGCTTGGTTTCATTTACACGTTTTAAAATTAAAATTTGATTTTTATCGAACTTCAGTTCTCATAACTGACTTGAAGCAGCTATTTTTGATTAATTTACTGTTACCGGTAAAATATTTGTTTTTAATATCGCCCGAACCAAGAAGAAGAAGAAGAAAAAAGCCGATCTTCCTTAAACATTAAATATTCTTATTTTTAATCAGAGAAAGAAATGGTGATTACGGATATAAATATCGTTGCAATATTCTATGTTATCCAAGCAATTTTGATTAAATCATGTAAGGGTATTTGTTACTTAATAAATTACATTTATTAATTATTACAAGGAATTTTATGAGTATTTTAATATATTAAAAAAAAATTCTATCAGTTTTATTGTTTCAGCAGTGAAAATAGTAAATAAATGGTACTTAGTTATCCCGTCGACCAAAAATCTATCGCCAAACTATAAGATTAAATGCCAATAATGCTTGACCGTGAATGTCACATTCACTTGACTGTAAGCAAATTACACGTGTTTATGTCATCAAGTGATTTTTATTTCGACGTTTTATTTGTATATTTATTAATGTTATACTAATTTATTTGTTCTTTCGTTATTTAAAATAAAAATTATGCCAGTTTGTATAATTTGGCGAGTATTTTAGCGATTTATATAATTTGGCGAAATTGGTCGACGGGATAACTAAGTGGTACCAAATAAATTTGTGACATTGATGTTTTAGACTAAGCATGTGTTTTTTTATTTATATATTTTTATGTGTGTTGGTTTAACAGTTTTAAAGAGAAACACATTATATTAGTCACTTAAATAAATAGAACTTTACATTTATATTGATATGGACAGTTTATAATAACCCTTAACAGCTGTATTCGAATTAGCTGTCATTTCAAAGCTTGATTGGAATGTCAGCAGAATTGTAAACGTAACCATGGCGACATGATGTAATTTTGGTGTTTCTTTACATATCTACCCTTCCCAGGTTGTTTCAGTTCCGGTCAGAGTCAAATTTCAATTTTGGGCAGGGTATCAGAGTCCTCTGGTGAGCGACTTCATACATTAAACGCAAATCAGTCTGCCTGTAGTAGTATCTAAGTATGCCTTGAGCATAGCCTTTCTTCGTTAATATTAAAAAAACTGTCGTATACAAAAATATGGAAATTAGTGGTATTATTAAGAAATATTTGATAAACACGCTGATGCAGACAGTTTTCAAATCGAAGAATTACTTTCAGAGATATTTAATGCTAAAGTTGGACAAAATCGTTCCATTAAAAAAGTTTTATTGGAGCAAAAACTATACATGAGAATTTAATTATTTTTAGATCATTTTATACGTTATAAGTTCCCGGTGTGCAGATTGCATTTTTTTTTTTTATTATTTGACTATTTTTTGAGGTTTTATTTCTATTTTAAATTCAAATTTTCAGTATTTCGAGAGATATTTTTTACAAATTAAAAAAATGTTATTAATTTAAACTGTTGCCAACTGTATAAACAGCGCAAATAATAATGTTTACTTCAAATTAAAAATTTATTTACACGGGACTATTGTAAACAGAAAAAAAAAATAAAAATAAAAATAAAATGTTTTCATGTTAAAAGCAGGAAAATTGCGTCATAAGAACCATATTTACACTGGAATTTTAAAAGAGAAACAAAATGTTAAAATAAAAAAATCATTACTATGCGTTAAAACCTGTAAATGGAGGAAATTACGTCATATTTAACATGGCCAAAAAATATGGCAAAACAATTTAAATTAAAAAATATATCTGCGCGAGACATTTACTTGATATTTTGAGATAATATTTTCAACTATTATCGTGAATTTGAAGACAGCGCAAATAATATTTCCTTCTAACAACAAAAGTATTTTCACGTGAATATTAATAAGAGAAATAAAACTTTGGTGTAAATTACGTTAGATTTAAAATGAATTATTTAAAAGAACTATCTTATATCGCTGTTAAAAAATACCGGGAGACAATGACACTGTTTACTTAACTCATTTTACATTAGCTTATTTTCGAATGTTTAACTAATTTTTTAAATTAAATACGAAAACAGACATTGTATCTTTTAACAGCAGCAGATATGGTCTTAAAAATCCCCAATCCAAGAAAAACGAATGGAAACCCGTTTACAGAGAGATCGCTACTTTTTATTTTTAAATTTTAATTCAATATTTTTAAAGCCGATCAAATTATCGTGCTTTTTGGATTTTGGTGTCTCTGAACGGGGGTTGGCGAACGTAGCTCGTAGGGGGCAGAGCCCCCTAGTATATATATATATTTCTTTTACGCATTCATTCCAATGTTATTTTCATTTTGTTAAACTTATATACTTTATTTTTTTTTCATTTAATGGTAAGTACTTCATCTCTTATAAGGTTTTCGAAATCGTATTTGATAAAATGACGGTGAAATAATAATAAATTTATAAAAATGAGCTATATGTTGTACATTTTAAGATGAGGAGATTAATAACGATAATATCTTAAATATATTAATGTTATGTATATTTATTTAATTTTGTTAAATTTATATAATACACAGTTTGTGCTATGCATTTTATGAAGTATTTCATAAATCGCCTTGAAACTATAAATTTTATAGGATTTTTCTGTATCGGAAAACTTTATAAGAAAGTCAATAAGTTCAAGCTGCTGCCAAACTTAATTAGTTTTCCAAATATATATATTTTTTTTCAAGCAGAAAGCACAAACAGGTATTGACATATCCCCAATAGCTTTCTGATTTCATAAAAATATTTTTTACGATAAATGGGAGCGTAATAAAAATTATAGTAAACATAAACAAATGCATAATAACTTAAATGGAAAATTAATAAAAATATTTGTGAATATCAAAAGGATGTCAATTAATTTATCATTAATGAGATGAAATTAATTAAACACCAGATTACCTACTGATACTTCACAATATTTTTCGGAATTTTTTTGCATCATTTTTGGAAAAGAAATAAACTTAAATACCTTTTAAAATAAAATGACATTTCGGAGCTCAAAAATTCATTAGAATAAAAATTATTTTTTTTTAAATTTAAGATTTATTAAATTTATTCTTATAACTGTGCGTATTGTATTCTGTTAGCCATTGTTCTAGAATATGTAAATAAACATATACAAAACATGAGAAAATTAATCTGTGTCTTTTTTATTTGTTTGAGGTTAGATGAGTGATTCCCAAGTAGAGTTTACGCCCCATAGTACTGTAATAAGATTTTTAAGTGGAGCAATTTGATAAAAGTCATTAATCTGTCGAATTTTTTGTACATTTTTTAGAAAAGAAAATAATTTTTTATTGTAAAATTATAAGAAATACAGGCAAAATACAACTTTTCTTCACTTTGGGGTCTATAAAATGAGTAACGATCTTGCTTGGGAATTTTAAACACTTAGAGTACCACGTTTGGCAGACCAGCTGAACGCGAAATACTTTGCATAATATTTCAGGGTACATGGTCAAGAAAAAAGGGTTTGTCACTATAGTCCATTACTCTTAATAGATTGTACCGCAGCAGATTTAGCTTATGCTGTTAAAAGTAAAATAAAAAATAAAATGGGAAAACTTATTGAATTTTCAAAAACTTATTGAAGTCCTCATTTGAAAGTCAACAATACAATTTCAACAGGAAAATATATTCAGAATTTATTATAATTTTTTGACTTTCCCATTCTTTTATATATAAGAAATAGTCCATACTAGCTATCATCCGTGACCTTGTTCACGTAGCATTAAAAAAATGATGAATGCATTAATTAAGCAAAATATTTCTCGCACAATAAATTAAAACACTACAAAACTGTATTTTAGATAGTAATTTTTGTGAAATTTGTATATGTATGCACCACATCCAATAAAACTTTACGAAAATCTATTATATAAAATACTATTTTGACAACATATTTTTACTCTTTTAAAACTAAAAGAAATGTGAAATTAAAATCCGGTTGCAAAACCACGATTTACAGTACATGTCACCAATATACTTCGAACTCCTATCCCGAAATTGGTAGTGGGAACAGTGTATTACTTTGACGCAATCATATTAAATCTTTAAGTTTTATGAACAAAAGTACAATTTTCTTTAAAACAAATAAAGTAATTTTTATTCATATTTTATGAACTGAGCAGCTTTAAGAATTAACACTTGTCAAAAATTGTTATTTTCAGGCAGTCAAGTTAATTTTTTTGCATTTTAAGAATGAAAAAAATCTGCTTTTCACTAATCATGACGTCATATCCGACATGGATCAATTTGCGGTGCATATATTTACATTTACTATCCATTTTCTAAGTTTTTCTTTTTTTATTTTAATTTAAAAATTATATCTTTATGTTAACCGTGTGCAGACGAAAAAGTGTCAGGTATTGATGCCAAATTTCTTTAAATAAGAAGAACTGATATCTAACTGATATCTTATGATATATGATATCATTACTCAAGATCATTTTAATCCAACATCAATGCATATCCTTTTTATTTTCCATGTGTGACTTCACATTTAGCTGCTTTCCGTACTTATATTCATGCACCTTATATTATTAAGAAATGCTTGAAATTTTCTGTTTTAATTTTAATATCACGTCATATTCATATATATTTTTTAATTCTTATTTTTTTATTTCATTTTCCATTTTTGCATGAAAATCTTTCAATCGAAAATTATTTATTGAAGAAAAAATATTATTCCTGGTTTTCATTTTTTGGAAACAAAAAAAGAAAGAAGGTACAATTTTATAGGAAAATTGACTGTTGATTTTATATAAAAAATAATGAAATTTTGAATTATAATAAAAATTTATAAATAAAACACAGCCAGTGTTCGTGTTCATTTATGGATTAATAATCCATCTATATGCATACCGGGTGTCCCAAAAAGGACTGACTGATTTTAAAATTCAATAACTTGCAAATGGTGACAGATATTTAAAAAATTCTTGCAGGAGGGTTATGCATAAGGTCAAAAGTTTTTTTACAGTGATTTTCAATTTTAGTTGGAATTACAAACAATAGATGGCGCTGCGATCAATAGACGCTTAATTCAGGCTCGATTTTTGGTACTTCGTGGCCCGGATAATACATTTCCATCTCCTTTTTCAGCATGGAACAAGTGAAAGGACCAGAAATCGAGCCTGTATTTAGCGACTATTGCTTACAGCGCCATCTATTGTTTGTAATTCGAACTAAAATCGAAAATCACTGTAATAAAACTTTTGACCTTATGCATAACCCTCCTGCAAGAATTTTTTAAATATCTGTCACCGTTTGCAAGTTATTGAATTTTAAAATCAGTCAGTCCTTTTTGGGAAACCCGGTAGATACGAAGGCATTAATTCATTTGTTTTGACGTTGGCTTCATTCAAAGATTTACACGCATTTGTGAATTTATAATATTGTAAGGATATATTCCGGTGTAGAACGTGCACATTTCAAACGGCAGAATCAGTAAAGTTTTACAGCTGCGTGTTATTTGCTGGCTATAAAAATGAAAACTTAAAATTAAATCATAAAAATTGAGATTCCTATAGCAACAATCAAGAGAAGAAGACATGATTATATGAATGGAAAGAATTACAATCGTGGGAAAAAAAAATAAGTAAATACCCACTACTCACTCTGCAACTAATTATCGTAGAAAAAAGTTACCGATACCAAACGATTGGAAATAAAGTCTACTTTTAAATGATGCATATATAATGTGCTTAGGGGGCCATTTACAAATCAAAACCAGATCAAACATTGTTTTTTTTTTCAATGGTAACGCACAATTTTGACAATGTATTTTAAATCTTCGGTTCAAACTATGCATAGAAATGAAATTTTAAATCATTGATGATCCTTTGGCTTATTTGCGTTTAGTTTATTTGGCAAACAAGACAAAACATCATCATTTCAAACTGAGGAAGCCTCCGGACAAGGTGACGAAAGCGTTTTTTGAAATTGAACTTGGCAGTACAGACGCTGCATTGTACATGATATGCCAGGCACTATATAATATTGATATATAGCATATTTTAAAACTGTTAGAGTATATGTTTTTTAGGAAAAATAACTTAATATGTTTTATAAAAATTGTTTTTAATGTAAATGTATACAAACTAAACTAAACTAAACTCTGTAGCTAAACAATCCAAGAAGGATCTTGGCCGACAGTGCCCATCTCTGTTTTTTGACCCTGGGCCCCGAGGTGCTATGCAGCATGAGTTCCGGCCAGGTGGTCAGCCTAACGCGAGACCCTCGGTGTTTAGTTCCCAAGCAAGCTTGGTACTCATTTTATCGACCCCAGAGGGATGAAAGGCTGATTGAACCTTGCCCAGTCGGGAGTCGAACATTCGACCTGCGGTGTAGCAATGAGAAATGCTAACAAACAATATAAGGATTTTTTAAATGAAAAAATAATGTATCAAGCATTTATTATCGTGGATAACATGTAATGAAAAAATGTTTATACTGTGATAGCTCTCTACTACAGTAATAATGCCTGATAATATGGTATAGTATAATATATAAAAATTGAGGAAGGATTGTACTTTGTGCCAATATATTAAAGAAAGAGAAACAACGTATAAAGACACATATATAAATATATATAAAAAGCATACAGCTGTTTTGAATCCTCTAAGGTTTCATCCTAAGCGCTTAAAAATCAATGGTAAAAAATAAAATTCTGAGTATGAGGGGGGGGGGTGAGACAGAGAGCTAAAATGGCGTATCTTACAGCTTTACTGTCAATGACGATATGCGACATACGGCTGACAAACAGCCACGGTGTCGCACATACAGGGAGACCAATCAAAATCGCCCAATTGCTCCAGAAGAGTTCAAACAGAGAGGAGGAAAAGGGGGGGGAATAGAACGAATTATAGAAAATTAAACCATATCTGGGCGTACTGGACAAATCGTTAACTAAACTGTTTGAATTTTTCCATATGTGATAAGCTCCCCAGAACTGAAGATCGTAAATTGATGGGTATTTCTGTATTATTGTGTCTTCGGAAAATTTAAAATTATGGTTGTTGGACCAGCGGTGGTTGGCAATAGCTGAACGTTTGATATCACAAAATTTAATACAAGTTTTATGCTCCCCCAAACGGATTTTTAAGATCCGTAATATCACACTTTCCGCTATTGCTAACCACTGCTAGTCCAACAACCATAATTTTAAATTTTCCGAAGCCTCAGTAATACAGAAGTGTTCATTAATTTACGATCTTAACTTCTGGGAAGCTTATCACATATGGAAAAATTCAAACAGTTTAGTACAATAGTACTCACAATTTTTCAAATTTGTGCTTTAATTTTCTATAATTCGTTTTTTTCACCCCCCCCCCTTTTTTTGCTCTTCTCTGTTTGAACTCTTACGGAGCAATTGGGCAATTTTGATTGGTCTTCCTGTGTACGCGCGTGAGATCAACTCCGTGGTTATTTGTCAGCCGTATGTCGCATTTCGCCGTTGACAGTAAAGCTGTAAGGTACGCCTTTCTGGCCCTCTGTCTCTCCCCTCCCTCTTTTACCCAGAGTTTTAATTTTACCATTGATTTTTAAGCACTGATGATGAAACCTTAGAGGTTTCGAAACAGCCGTATGCTTTTACATATATTTATATTTGTGTTTTTATACGTTGTTCCTCTTTCTTTAATAGCATAATATATAAGTACTAAACTACTCATTGAACTGTTTTAGCCTTTTTCATTATGAATATGGTTTAATTTTTAAAATAATGAAAATTATACATAACGGAGGATGCATCATGACTTTAGAAATGCTTATGAAAGACAAGACCAAATAAAAGATTGTTAGCCACTGGGTTTAACGGTGTCAGAAGATCCTATGCACTGTACATGATGCAGCCATTAATTTCCAGGACAGACGTAACTGGACGTGAACCGGAAATCGTGAGAACGCGGTATTGCTTGTACTTGGAAGGTTGTTTATCTGCGCATATCCAATTAAGTCGACATCTTCAGAAGCTAGTGTTTGAGGTTGAAACGTGCATAAAACGTAGCACTTAAATTTTTTGTTGTTGAAAATCGATATGGAGCAGTGAATAAACATTTAATTCTGCTTCAAATTGGGCAAAACTGCTGCAGGAACCAATAAAAAGTTGAAACAAGTGTACGGAGAGGAAGCATTATCCCGTTCAAGAACTTTTAAGTGATTCAGCCGTTTTTGGGACTGCCGCGAATGTGTCGAAGATGACGTGCGCATTCCGTGCGCACGCCAGGAACAATTGAAAAAGATCGTGAGCTTGTGACTTCGGTTCGCCGAGTGCTCGCCAATGAACTGAACATTTCGAATGATGTGGTTTTGAAAATGAATGATGTGGTTTTGATGTGTATTTTGAAACAAAGCCTAAGGGAACAATATTGAGGATGTCGAAGCCATCCAGAAAAGGGTGATATCCACATTAAAGAGCGTTCTCAAAGAGGACTTTAAAAGTAGTTTCCGAAAATTATACAGCCGAGCACAAAAGTGCATTACGGCAAGTGGCAGTTATTTCGAAACATATTACATGGATATGTATTTCATATAATATTTCCTGAAGTTATTAGATCAATCCAGGAAATTAATGGCTGCACCTTGTATAACACACAGCTGCATAAGTCGAAACTAAAATCTTAAATTCGACTCCAAACAACATTAAGATCTGAAACCTTGTATGTTACTAGTACCATTTGAGTATGAGCTAGCATTGAAATTACGGAACGAGGGTGGACGAGATATGTCTAGTCTATGGAATTAGTATTAAAGAAAGAAATCAGTGCTGAGTAAAAATACAATAACAATCGTATAGAGTTATAAAAAATAAAAAACAATTACCTTTATTTGCAAGATTGTTCTATAAAATTAATATTGAAGAAAAACATCAATATTGAGTAAAGACAAAGAAAAATTGTATTTAGTTATGCCGAACGAAAAGACATTCTATTTGCATGCTACATTGTTCCATAAAATTAGCATTAAATAAATATATCAATGATAAGTGACGATGAAAACGTCAACGTAATGGGTTATAAACAAAGTAAATACTTTCGATTTATTTGCTGATTAAATTGGCATAAATATCTAACGCTAGGTATGCAAATCAATTTTAATTACTTTCAGTTATTAGGAAATATTTCATACTTTAAAAACGACTCTCAATTATTTTATAAGTTTATCATTTTTTATTTTATTTCTATACTACTCACTGTACTCTTCTATACTTATTATAAACGAATAAGGATTAATTTTAACATAATAAGAATTATAGATTAAAAGGACATCATAACTTTAGAACTCCTTCGGAAAACATGGGAAATTTGGAAACTACATGTTTAGACAGTTTCAGAAGTATATGTTCATTTTATAACAGACAGCTTCTTAGTCCGAAATTACTAAGAATATTAAAATCTAGAACCTGATAAGGTTCTGGTTCCTTTTCAGTATGAGCTAGCAGTATAATTACTGAAACAGGGTGAATGAGATATTTCTATAAAATTAGTATTAAAGACAATATCAGTACTGAATAAAACAGAATATACACCAGTATTAAGTCAATAAAAGTAAAAACACTTTCTATTTATTTGCAAGGTTTTTTTTACAAATTTTATATAAAAGATTGATATCAATACTGAGTAAGAAAAGAAAATTGTATTGAGTAATGAAAAATGAAAAGACATTCGATTTGCATGTACATAGTTGAAAAAAATGGTATTGAACAAAGAAATCAATGCTGAGTATAGATGACAACGTAAAGATATTGAGTTATAAAGAAAGAAAATCCTTTCGTTTTATTTGCTGATTAAATTGGCAGATATTTCTAGACACTAGATGTGCAAATCATTTCTAATTATTTGCATAAATTAGGAATTTTTTAATACTAAGAATGACTCTAATTTATTTTATTAGATTAACAAAATATTCATCTAGTAAGTATAAGGTTAGTTGGGGCAACTGGGACATGATTTTAAATTGTGACTCTGGAGCTTCTGAAGTAAGAAAAGAAAATTGTATTGAGTAATGAAAAATGGAAAGACATTCGATTTGCATGTACATAGTTGAAAACAAAATGGTATTGAACAAAGAAATCAATGCTGACTATAGATGACAACGTAAAGATATTGAGTTATAAAGAAAGAAAATCCTTTCGTTTTATTTGCTGATTAAATTGGCAGATATTTCTAGACACTAGATGTGCAAATCATTTCTAATTATTTGCATAAATTAGGAATTTTTTTATACTAAGAAAGACTCTCATTTATTTTATTAGATTAACAAAATATTCATCTAGTAAGTATAAGGTTAGTATGGGCAACTGGGACATGATTTTACAATGTGACTCTGGAGCTTCTGACAATTCAGCTTAAAAAATATAATGTTCATTTCAATTAAAGTCTGAACTTCTGTAAATGTGTTCAGTTAGGTTCCCTCTATCAGACATAAATGCTCAAAATTACATTTTAATATTTAAAAATATACATATTTCATCTTTCTTTCCTCATGGGTCCAGTTGCCCCCGAAAATGGGGTAACTGGACCAGGGGGTATATGTTCCACACGCGTTTATATTTTTTCATATCGGATATCAAATCCTATTTGAAAAAGTTAAAAAAATTTAAACCAGGCAGATCATGTAAATTATATGTCAATAAACAGTGTTGTAAGGGAAACCTTTGCTTTCAGTGTGCCTAAAAAAGCGCTAAAAGTGAAAATATTAGATTTATTTATACCAAAAATATGAAACTTAGGTAAGTACATATGTACTTTAGTATAGATAATAAGTATAAAAGTCGCATGGGTATTTTAAGGAAAAACTAGCGAGGTAAATCTCTGAACAAAAGGCTACGTAAGTACTTAAGTACTTTATCCAGGGGTCGCATTATATAGGGCAAATTTTATTGTTCCTTAAAGAAAAATGCGATGAAGATATTATTTTCAAAATAGCGGTAGGGACGATAAAAGATTCCCTATAGCATAGCTGTCAACTTTTACGCTTTCCTCTTACCACTAAAATATTATAGTAAATGTTGTCTTATTTAATCGTCGAAATCTTATGATTAAACAAAACGAAAATCTCTATTAAATTTTAGTGGTAGCAAGAAAGCGTAAAAATTGGCAGCTATGCCTATAGAATGCGACCCCTGTGTATAGTACAATTTCAAGGTCTGGCTATCTGGATTTTAGGGGCAAGGTACTTGCATTCGTAAAATTTTGAAATAATTTAATGACACCAATTTAATGACACAAGAAAATCTATCTTAAAACATGTAAAAGTATATTTTCGCGTACTTAATAAAAGTTAAATTTTAATTATAAAATTCAGGTGCCAATGTGACAATTAGGAATTAAAATTAAGTGATGCCATAACGGAATCACCGCCTCTCAAGGGGTCAAGAAATTTGGTTTGATAGTACTCAATATTCTTTTTTTTTATTTCATTACGTTATTTTAATAAGGTATTCTATCATTTTCTTTATTGCCAGCAAAAACCAATAGAGAAATTTACTTCCCGTAGTAAGAGAAACACAAAAAAATATTTATAACTATTGGGTAACTGGATCCAGCATGCCCCAGTTACCTCGGATACATGTCCCAGTTACCCCATTCTTGAAACATTTATGGGGTAACTGGGACACCGGGCTTACAATTAAAACATGAAGTAAATATGTATAGATACCTCATAATATTAATGTAGTTATATGTCTAATCTTTAAAAAAAAAGATTGTTTAATAAAAGTACTTACAGTATTTTAATAAAACTCCGAGGAAGTTCAACCATATTGACGTTATTTTTTAAAAAAAGAAACGTAAATTTTTGACAACCTATCACAGCAAAGTGAGAGTTATGATTGAGTTGATACACGTTGTTTTAGGAAGTAGAGATAAAGGGGTATTGCTCACAAAAGCTAAAACTTAAAAAACACCAACAGTTTTTTATAAAATAGCCTATGGCCCAGTTACCTCGTGGTTTCAGTTACCCCAACAAACCTTATAAAAAAAAACAGTTTACCAAAATTATTCAAGTAAAATATGTATTTGCATAGTATGCATATAATTATCCTACAAAATCAACATTTAGTTAAATGTTAAGCTTCATATGTGTAAATAGATAAAAAAGCAGGAAAGCATTTAAACTATTTAACACAGCATTAAAGGTTTCTTAATCGTAAAAACATATTTTTGTTACATTTTGTTTCCTTTGCTTTCCTACATTTCTCTTATTTACAACTTATATTTGTATATTCTTATTCCTATTGTTTGGGTAAAACTAAAACTGTGATTATATTTATTTCACATATTATATCCACACTGTAATAATTATTCAATATTTACACTGATATCATGGAAATTATAAAGTTTTTTATTGTATAAACAAAGTGTTTACAGGAAACATAATTGTACAAACACTTGTTTAATAATACACTATTTAATTCTGTTTAAAGAAGCATGTACTTCATTCATTTGAATTTTAAAATAAATATTTGTACACCGTCACTTTTATAATTAAACAATGTAACATACGTATAAATTTGTTTCAATTTAGAAATTAAATTTCTGTTTAAAAAAGCTATAAAAACGCTAAAGATTAAAATCAGTAATACAGATTCTATTGAAATCTATTCAGCTGAATATTTAGTAAAAATCTGAATTTAAAGACTCTTTTACTCTAGTGTAATTATTAAAAATGCTGTAACAAAAAATGTAATTTGTAGGGGCGCCGTTTTTTATTTAGATTATATTTTCAAGCAAATAATTTAATTTAATTTCATTTGAATTCGATTTTTTTTCTGGTTTAATATTTCATTTCCTTTGCTGCATAAAAAAATTACCTAGATAATTAAAGTGTGATCTTTAAAAACATAGCATAATCAAATACGTGGGTGGTTCAATAATCATTGTCCCTAGTGTATATAAAATATTTGTACTGCGATAGTTGATGTGGAATATCGAAGCCTAATGTCTGAAATGCATATAGGCTGAATTTCAGAACCGTAGCTTCTATATTAACAGTTTAGTTTTTGAGGGAGGAGTGAAGTTTTAAAGACCTATTTTTGAGGGAGTTTTTAAGGAGGGGGTGAGGGTGAAATGCAGGTTTGATGCTTATGAGACTAAATCTGTGACATTGATGAGATGTGGCTACAGCACTATGATCCCGAGTCCAAATAACAGTAGATACGTCTCATCCATTGTCACAAATCTAGCCCCATAAGCTAAAAAGTCAGTCTTTCACCCCCACATCTCCCTTTTACTCTTCCCGCCAAAACTATGTGAATATAGATGCTACGGTACTGAAACGGAGCATATAGGCATCTAAGACATTAGGCTTCGATATTCCACAACAACCATCGCAGTACAAATACTTTATATACACTAAGGACATTAATTATTGAACCACCCATGTATTAACACAAGATAAAGTAAAAAATGTATTTGAAAAAATACAATCACTAATCTAAAATTGGACAAACAATCCTAATCAGCAATTCTAACTGAAATCAATTAATACGGTATCTGTATTTGTTGTTTATGCGAAAATAATAAAATCGCGAATTATTTTAAAAATCAGAACAGAGTAATAACTGATTTTTTAAAAGCCACAAAATAAATCCATTAACTTAATCATTACATGTTAATGGTTTGACATGTAATACTACCATTCTGTTGAAAGACTGCTTAAATGGTATATATTTGTGTTCGAGCTTTCAAATATTATAATATAAACTCCACATTTAATCGACTACATACATAAAATGTACATAACAGTTTCGTTCCGGTAACTTATAACTACAGTTCTTTTGATTTTTATTATGATGCGACTTGCACTGTTAGTTATATAAATTTTCAGGGAATGTTATGGTACACTGCATATCGTTCAACGTTGATTAATTATGGAAGCATGGAGTAAAGTTCTATAATCAGGTGAATCGGATTACGAAGGATTAGCCTTTCTAATAAGTTCTACTGGTGGATTTTAATGAGACTTTTACTGTCAGTTAGATTTTTTTTCAAGGATGGATTTACTATAATGCATATCGTTCTGTGGTTATTTACATTTTCAACTAAAAGAATTTGGCCTTAACAGCCCAAATTTTGTGTGTAACATTAGAAAATATGATAGGTCAGTGACGTTTGCTTCGCTTTCAGTAATGCGGAAGCAGGTAAAAGTTCATAACGCTTTTAAAAGGTCAAATTTACGGATATTTTTCGTTTGATCTAAGGTTCCTTTGGCGAAGCCAAACAGCCTAGCGGTCGAAGCTTGCATGTTTATTTATACAATTTATGATGCTTCATTGAACATAAACCTATTCATTTCAAAACCGCTTATAACGCATTGATCAAACTGTAAAAAAAGAAAATATATATATAAGGTTACTATGAATTTTCTTGGAATCTGGGATACCCAGAACTTTTTATTTAACGGCAACAAAAAAACATCATGTAACAGATACACGTTTGCACTGTAAATAGAAAAATCTGCAAGGTTACTAAGATTATTTTAGGACTACTTTACTGGGATGCCTAGAACTTTTTATGCAACTGAAACAACAAATGTAATTATCCTCGGCTTAAAGATAAAATTTTAGTAAGCATACATATTTCTGTAGCTTTTCAAAAATTAGCTTCGTAGATTTATTTAATTATTATTATTTTTTTAATAATGCACACATGAAAATTTCGCAATCATACAGATTTCTGTAGCTTTACATGTGTATAGTTACAACTTTTGTTTACAGTGCGCAATGTTTACCAGAGATAAATACAGAGTCCCAGTACCACATAGATATGTGTCGTTTCAAAATTTTCATTGAAGAAAATTTATTCCTATGAAATTGAAATTGCGCTTGATTGACAAAATCCGCGATTTTTTCTGTACCCGACTAAAGAAATTCGCCGTTTCACAGTGTCCGATCAACGAAATTTGCAATTTTTCGGCACCTGATCTACAAAAATTCGCAATTTTTCTGTGTCCAATAAACGAAATTCGCGATTTTTCTAAGCCTCACGGACAAAATTCGCGATTTTTCCATGTCCGATCAACTAAGTTCACGATTCTTAACTGAGTGACGAAATTTTCAATTTTCCCGCAGTACATTGACGGAATTCACGATTTTTCCCTGCGACCTCAGGACAAAAATTGCAATTTTTTCCATTACAAATCGACGAAAATCACGGACCATACGTTATCCCATTGAGGGACAGAGGTTGTGCATCCATACCATAAAGTATTAATATAAATGCAGAATGTTTAAAAATTTGATTGATGCTTTTTTAACACTTTTCAACATAGATGAAAAGTGTTTATGAATTCCGTTTGTCTGTCCGTCTATCTTCGCGCGCTCTAACTCACGTAAATAGACTCAGAGTTTCATACAATTGATATATGTTAATGGTGTCTACCATGGCATGTTCGGCGTTAAATATGAAGTGTTTAGTATTAATAGTTTATTTACAGGGACATTCAAATGAATTCAGTAACATTAATGGGCAATAGAGAAAAATAGATTGCAGTTTATTTTAATGATATTACGCTATTTCAAAAGTATTGAAATTGATATAAATCGATAAATTTCACTACAGTATCATTACTATGGAATATGGCATTAATAGCATTTATCGTTCATTTACAGGGACACACAAAATAGATCGGTTTTTTTTTAGCACTGTATTTGAAGATTTTGTCTTTTGTTTAAATAATTTTATAAAATTGTGTATATTTTTTTATTTAAAACATCATATTTTTATAATGTCATAATTATAAATTAAAATTTTAATATTACTGTTATAAAATCATTAACAGCACAAATTCAATACAATTATCTTTTTATTTACAGTGGATGCTAAGTAGAGACATATAAATATATATTATTGTAAATGAAACTGTCCAACAAAGCACTGCCGCGCCAAATGAGACCTCGAAAAATTGGTATTCATAAAAATAATAATTTTTACATAAATTTTTTAAATCATATCCTAATTAATTTTATAAAGATTTTCTTTATATATATATAGTTAAACTTTCTGTCATTAAAAACCATTTTTAAAAATGAAAAAAATGACCATAAAAATTAAATATATGTATACATTTAAGAGCACTAAATTCAATTAATTTTTATATTGTTTTTTCTCTGTGCTGTGAGACAAAATGTTATAATGATTTCCCCAATTATAAACATTAAAATGTAAAAAAAAATACATATATAATCATATTCCTTTTTTATTTGATTCTGTATTCTTTACCTATATTATCTTTAGAAATATGTCTTGAAGTATTACTCATAATAAATTGTATTTACTTACAATCCTTTACATGAAAAATTTATTTGTGTAATTCATAATTTTAATATGACTAATATTTACTTTATATATATTTTTACAGCAAATCAAAGTAGCATTTATCATTGTAACATTATTATCTGAATTACTGATTTGTATTCTAATGTTTAATATAAACAAAAAGGTAGGGGAAAAATACTAACTCGTATTAGTAAACATCTAATTTTATTTTTAAATATTTAAACAATTATATTAGTAAACATCGATGTTTGTTCTTAAATATTTAAACAATTATATTAAAGTATAGGAAAAAGAATAGTAAGAAAAAACATCTTAAATGCCATTGTTATTAGTTCAAGTTGTTTGAAGAGGAATCATAATTTTAAAAAGAGAAATTTACAAATTTATTTTCTTTCATTTTAATCACAGCATAATATTTGAACAAACATTTTTTTTTAATTTCAACAGTTAGAGAATTTGATTTAATTGAAATCTTATAGTATTTTTTTAAAAAAAAATACATACCTGAAACATGTTTCATAATTTAAATTACATTTCTGGTATTAACAAGTATAAAAATTTCACAAAAGAAAAAGATCCCGAATTCAAAAGAAAACTAATTTTTCAAATTAAAAGCGTAATTACAAAAATTTCAGATAATTGCAATGTTTATCTTTTACTTTTTATTTTAAACTGAACACAGAAAAAAATATATTAGTAGAATACGAATAACAAAGATTAATGTATCCGAAAAAAATACTTTTAAATTAGACATAATATTTAAAAATAACAACTTTAATATATTTAAATGTAGAACCGTATATATCTATTTAATTTGTATAAAAATAAAGACATTTTAAACATAATCGCGTTTTTCTTTAAAAGGCGATCGAATTAACATCTAGTTAAAATTAACATTTATATATATATATACCTGTGTAGTAATTTTCCCTATTATATTTTCAATTATTCCATTTTAAAAAAACATCATTTGGGATAATAAATTTTTTGGCATCATAAATGATTTCAGTCTTATGGTCAATTTTACATTTGTTAAAATGGTTTATAAATTCAAAAGTCTAACTATGTATATATGAGGACGTGAGTTTCTAAACTCATCTTATCCAGAATTTAAAAACTCGTGTTTTCAATTTCAATCTATTCTATTGGTAAACCTGCAACAAAGAAACACTACAATGTACAATAAATTTACATCCTGCATGTCTTGCGTCGTAAAATATTGGTTTACAATGAAAACGAATGGACACAGTTAGTCTTTCGTAATTTCCCAAAATTTGAATTTCTAGATATAGCGAGTTTTCTAACTCACGTACTCATATATGGTATGGGTCACAGGGTGGCCATAATTAAACGATCCTACTTTAAAGTTGTCTAGAGAAGACACTATTGGTCAGAAAGGTCTGAAACTTCGTGACAGACATAATAAAGGAATGGGAATTGTTTGAGCGAAAAATTAGTTCAAAATTTCGCCACCAGAGGGCGTTTTTTAATGAATTACACATTTTAAAATGTTTTACGCTTTCTTTTTTTCAGATTAAGTAAGACAAATAGACAGACCGCCCCCTGAAAAAAAATAAAGCGTAAAAACTTTTAAAAATTATTGGTGTTCGAACTGAACGGAACGGAAAAATTCTGTAAAAAACCGGCCGCCATTTTCTTTTCAGAACTCCGGCCTGGTATTCAGTGGGTGGTGGCTAAAGGTGTAAATTATTAACATCGCCCTCTGGTGGCGAAATCTTGAACTAATTTTTTATTCGCTCAAATAAATTCCCATTTCTTTATTACGGCCGTTACAAAATTTCATAACATTCTGATCAATAGTTTCGTATGTAGACAACTTTAAAGTAGGGTCGTTTAATTATGGACACCCTGTATATAGGTATATATATAAGGACGTGAGTTTCAAAACTCGCCTTATCTAAAACTTAAAAAATTGTGTTTTCTCTACCAATCTATTCTATTTTTAAACCTGCATTAAATAAACATTACAATCTGCAAAAAAATCTACTTTTATCTTGTATTTCTGCAATTGTAAAAATTGTTTACAATGAAAACTAGCACAGCAAACACATACCTTTCGGGACACGATCGAACCGGCAGTGTCGGTTAAGTATCAGCATGGACACAGTGTTTTCGGTGAAGTGTCGGCAGCATGTCGGCAACTGAGACTTTAGAATCTGCTTTTTCGACTGCCGGTTACCGTAATCGGTCACCTTATGGTTCTATATCTGCAAGCGACTTACACCAGCAAGTGACGCAGGACCGATATGTGATTTCTGATAGTGGCCCAATTAGATTTGCCAACATCTGTCCGAATTCGGAATTTTTAGACTTAGCCGACATTTTTTTTTTCTTAACTTTGTTTGAGTTTGAGTTTTGATAAGATATGTATATTTCATGTATTTCATATGAAATTCTGAAAGTGATAAACAAAAAAATTTTTTCAAAAAGAGCCTATATTTTTTTATTTAAAAAGAGCTGTATTGAATTCATTTTAAAAAGGACTTGCAATTATTTGAATCATCAAAAGAGTTTTTTAAATCGCTGTTTAAAATTATTATTCATTATAAAGTTAATCGTAGATAAAAAACCTACATACATTAATTATTTTCTAACTATGTATTCATTTTAAAAGCAATAGCCATGTTTCTTATTTTATTTAACACTCCGACTGTCTTGGAAAAGGGAAGAATTGTAATGTTGTTTTCACTGCATTTTGTTTTAAATGCTAAAAAAAATGATTCTTTGAACATTTTATAAAAAAAAAATAATAATAATAATAATAACGAATATGAATGCCATCCTTGGATATCATTGGTAATCATTGTTCAATGTATTAAAAATATATTAAGTCAATTAAAAATTAAAAATACATTAAGTCAATATTGCTTTAAATATTGCTTGTATTGCAGTGAAACTTGGAGCTTAGTGAACGTATTAACACGGGCTTATCAGTGAGGGGGTTAAAATCAAATTATTAAAAACGTGTTTAAAATTATTTTACAAGCTGTAAAAAAAAAAAAAAAAAAAAAAAAAAAAAAAAAAAAAAAAAAAAAAAAAAACTACCCAACTTCTTAGCATTAAAATTTAAAAGAAATATTCAGAAATCTCCCACTTCTAAAAAATTATTTACCAAAAAAAAAAAAAAAAAAAAAAAAAAAAGATAAGAGAAAAAAGTTAAATTAATATTTTTATTTTATTGGGTGATTAAAAAATGTTGATAAGTAAAAGAATCATTGCTGCTACATAATCTCTATAAATGAATTCAACATTAAATCATAAAATGGCAAAAAATTAACTCTTATTCTAATTAAAAGTGATTAATTACCAACTTAATTTTTTATTAAAATTAGTTTTTCTATGTGACCATGGTTCGTACGGCTCCTTGAATTTTGCAGACCAGAAATTGTTTGGCACCAGTATTAAATTATGGAAAATCTTTTTTAAAAAGAAAGCGAAATTTTGCGTGTTTAAACTAGATTTCTCTTTCTATAAAAAAATGTACTGGTAGTTTTCGTGGAGGAATAACGGTACCCGTACGAACCATGGTTACAAATATATATTTCTTGAATTAACACATTTAATTACATTATAATTCCCCAAGAGAAAGTTGTATTAAGAGAAAAATCTCTAAAAGTCCCTCATTTTATTTAATAATCATTTAAATATTTAAAAGAAAGATTCAGAAATATCCCCCATTTAAAAATTATCTTCCAAAAAAAAAAGCCAGTTTAAATTAATATTTTTATTTTATTTTTAAATTAAAAATATTGATACGTAACAAATTAATATTGCAACATACTCATTAAATATATGTTCTACTTTAAATCATCAAAACGACATAAAATGAATTCTTATTCTAATTAAAAGGTATTATTTACCACTATTTATTTATAAAATAATTTTTTCCAAGTTAAAAATATATATTTTATAAATGAACGTAAAGCATGTAATTACATTATGATTCTTAATAAGAAAACTTTATTAAATGAACAAAACCTCTAAAGGTATATTTTTAATACGTAATTATTCTTAAATTTATATCTATTCTTAATTATATCTATATCTTAATTATTCTTAAATTTACTCTTAAATTCGTTTGCTTTAACGAATTCACTAAGATATTTGTTTCATTCATTTGAATATTAAATTAACTTTTAAATACACGAGCGTAAGACAATTACAAAAATCAAAAAACCAATTTAACAAATTACAACGACCAATTGGAAAATGATTTTTTCAAAGTCTAAAATTTAAGACATAAAAAATCGCACGGAGTTCATCATACATTACGTACACCATGAATTAAACATTAATAGTGTTATTACACGTAAAAAGTGCAAGCGACAAAAATCGCCTGCGACTGGTCAGATTTCCTGAAACTTACGTATTATCCAGCTGAAACTGACGTATTATCCAAGCATTTCATTCGCTGTTCGGGAAAAGGTTTTTCCATCGTAGAAATCTGACGACCAATTTTAAATGACATTTCATTCTTAAACTTCTAAACATCCCACAATATTACTTTTTACACCGTCGTATAGAGAAAAAAATTGTACTTTTAAATGCAATTTGTTTGAAAGCTGTACCTCTATTTCTTTCTGAGTTAATTTTTTTGTAGTTTTTATTACTTTTTTGTCATAGTGGCAACATTAGTATCCATCTCTGTTGAAAGTAAAGGGAAAATATAGATTACTGTATAGACCAATCAAAAAACGAATGAAATGCGGATTCAACCAATAAAACACTTCAGATATGTTTTTGATTTCCTACCCTGACAGAGGACAGTAATCATTTTTCAAAATGGTTAATAAATAAATAAAAAATAAAAAATAAAATAAAAACACTTCAAAATCATAATTTTTCCGTCTACCATTTACCTTCAACGACAAACCATTACGTATCGATAAGTCTTCCCTTATTACTTTCCTGATCAAGTCTGATTGGCCAAGTGGTTGAGGCGTCCCCTTCCGTCTTTGGGTTCGTCGGATCAATCCCAACTTCTCCCAGCGCCGAAACACGTTCCTTTCAAATATATATTCCATGATGATTCATAGATGGCGCCATCAAAGCAGATTTTTTTTTCATTTGATGCTGGTTTCGGGCTACGGCCGGCATTCGTATGGATAGCCATCGGCGTGCTGACGGTATTTTTTTTTTTGCCGATACCGGACCGGTTGCTTGCCTCATGAATCGGGACGCATTCCAGCGGCGTATCAAAAAAGATACGGAACTGATATCGGCAACCGGTATCGTGTAAATACCACCGGTAGTGATAAGCAGCTGTCGGCTGATTTCTTACCGATAGCTCTGTGTTTGCTGGGAATGGACACAGTCAGAGGTTTCTCGCGATTTCGCAAAATTTTATTTTCTGGATAAAGCGAGCTCTAAAACTCACGTCCTCTTATATATATTGGCGAGTAGTCACATTTGGACCGCTGCCATTCTGTCGTTAATCACAGAAAGAGACGTCATCTACCGCTGAATTCCAACTCATCAGAATAATGTCATTTATGATTAGAAAAAGAACATGCCTACCATGGGCTGTTTTCAGACAACTTTAAAAAAACATAAATTTAGCTGTTTTGATCAAATTTTTTCCTACTAAACGTAAGAGAATACTTTAAAAGTAAGGTAAATTTCTTATGTTCTCATATACATATCTAAATTCATGTATTTACTGCGCATATTTTTCACGCGAATTTGTTTATTTTCGTTTTTGTTCTTAGTCTTGGGATTATCTGTTTTAAAAAATGGCGCAGTTGGCTTAATTGGAGCAATTTGAGTTGCTTAAATTGGACCAGATAAACGATCATAAATGTGAAAAGTAGGTAATGAATTTCGAGTGCTGCACGCTCTGGAAACAATTTTTTAATATTTTATAATGGATTACTATCCTCATGCAAGTTTTTGTATATTTTAATTTTTTTAATATCTGGATCAATTTCTTTATACAAAATATGAACATATTTAAACATAAAAAATATCTTTTGCATGCTTATACAAAACAATTTGCTTGCAATTTCTTTTATCTTGTATGTATTTGTATTTATTTTCTTTCAATTCTTTATTCTTACTGCGTATTTCTTTTAAGCTGCGAACGGACGTTCCTTCTAGTTGCGGTCAGCCGTCTGTTTTATTGTTGATGTATAATGGGTTTTGCAGGACAAGAAGGGACACGTTTCTGTACAGAAACTGACACCAAGTGCGTTGACAGTTTTATGACTGCTATTTGGGGAGATAATTGCACAGAAAACTTTCACTCCTTTTGTCAATTCGATATAGTTTAGGTTGTGTTCCTTCCCATTCCACTTTAAAATGTTGCAATCATTTGGCGGTATGAAATAAGCAGAAAATAACTTCAGATTTTCGCCAAGTAAAACGGGCGCGTTTGTTTTTTGTTCTTTCAATGAAAAAAAACAGAGATACAAAAGAAAACAGCAAATAACAATTAGAAAAATTGTTTGACTTTTCAAAACAGTTCATTATTTATGTTTCATCACATTAATTAGTTTCTTACTGCAAATCAAACACTATAAAAATTTATTTTAATTATGTTATTAATTAATATTATTAATTAATATAATAATTTTTAATGTATTTTTAATTAATATTCAGTAAAATTTCATCATAATTTTAGTATTATATTTATTATGGACGCGGGTTTACTTTCATATGACAGTTTACTGTTTATAATTGCTATGAGATTAAAATTGGCAATTTTTGTTATGGATCTAATATTTATTTTTGTAGAATAGTTTTTTCTCCAGAAATTTCTATTATTTTTAAATATCTTTCAAAAATTTCTGAGAATTGTTCCCAAATTCCGTTGTCAACAACGCGAAATTTTTCGAGACAGTTACTGATACATTTTAAAACGTAAATGTAGGAAACTTTCAGGTGAAGCGGCCGGGCCAATATTTTTTTTCTACGGTCCGGGCAGAGCCGTAATTTTTTCCATGTGTCGGGCCGGGCCCGGGCTAGGGAATTTTGATCCGTGCAGACCTCTAGTATATATATATATATATATTTAATTATATTGCTGTAATGAAAATATCTTATTTCTAATGACAAAAGTAAATTCTTTCCTCCCTTTTGTTAAAAAGAAATGTTATTATTTCTGCCCTGCATACAACAACAAGTTGGAAATTGTACGCCAAACGTGGCAAATGAGGTGCGTTCGTACTATACTTAGTTTTATAAGTATTTTTTGCATCGAATATTGTACTGAATGTATATTTTAGTGCAGTTCAATAAGTGCGTATCTATTTCATTCTGTTCGAAAGGCTGTAATATCATTAAAATGCACTTGAAATCATTTTTTTCCGTTGGCCGTAATGTAACGGAAAACTTTCCTTCAGAAATTTCTATTATTTTTAAATATATTCTTTCAAAAATTTCTGAAAATCGTTCTTAAATTCCCCTGTCAACAACGAAAAAAAAAGATAGAGAGAGAGAAATACACACACACACACACAAAAAAAAAAAAAAAAAAAAAAAAAATGGGAAAAGCGTTATAACAATTAGCCATATTGTTTGATATTTTTGGAAGCAATATAATATTTATTTTTCATCGCATTGATTAGTTTCTTATTTGCTAAGCAAGCAGTATAAAAATTTACTTTAATTATCAACGATTATTAATATTTTGTAAAATTTACGTCATAATTTTATCAATATATTTTATCATGGATATAGTTTAGGAATTTCCTTTCATATGTAATTTTACTGTTTATAATTTCTAATCGATTAAAATTGACAATTTTTGTTATAGGTTTAATATTTAACTTTGCAGAAAAGTTGTTTTCCCCATAACTTTCTATTATTTTTAAATACTTTCATAAATTTCTTAAGGGGGTTCTCAAATTCCTTTCTCAACAATGCGAAATTTTCTGAGACAGTTACCGATTCATTTTTAAACGTAAATGTAGAAAACTGGTAGTTGAAGCGATTTGAAATCGAATAGCGTTTTCCCTTTTTTTAAATAAATAGATAGCATGTAAAGTTTAAAACGATTCTGATCACGTGATGAAAAGTTTTTCTTTTCTTTCTGTCACACCGGAAATTCGGTCCAACTTGAAGAGTATTTTCAGACAGATCTCCTGTCTTTGCCAAAAAAATGGAAAACGTCTATCGATTACATTATTTCATAATCAGAACACCTGCACATTTCATGCATTTCCGAACAAAAATGAATTTGAAAATCTGTCGAAAAATAGCCCCTTCTGATTTGAGAACAGCCTTTATCAGTATTTTTAATAAATGATTTTATAAGTAGTATTTTTTATGAGCAAAACTGGGTTCTTTTAAGAGAAAATTTGTGATTAAAATTTTGTTATGACATCAGTATATTCACGAAATATAAATTCTTAGAGTTAAGTGATTTTGTTTGTTTGTTTGTTTGTGTGTGTTTTATATTTTAACTATACTGCGGTAATGAAAATATCCTATTTTTAATGACAAACGTAAAATCTTTCCTCTCTTATTTAACTGTCATTGTTTCTCTCTGCCCACGCTTACATCTATGTTTTTTTTTTTGTCTTTTAATAAAAAAACGTACAAACAACAACAATAATAGCATTATAACAATTAGTCAGATTGTTTGACTTTTTCAAGATAGTGCATTATTTTTCATTGCATTCATTATTTTTGTATTTGCTAAGCAAGAAGTATAAAAATTTGCTTTAACTATTAACGATTACTATTAATATTTAGTAAAATTTGCATCATAATTTTAGTATTTTATTTTAACATGGATGTAGTTTAGGATTTTTCTATCATATGACATTTGCTGTTTATAATTGATAAGATATTAAAATTGACAATTTTTATTATAGCTCTAATATTCGACTTCACAGTATAGTCTTTCCCCCCCCAGAACTTTCTAATATTTTTAAATATATGCTTTCATAAATTTTCTCAAATTGGTTCTCAAATACCCTTGTCAACAATGCAAAATTTTCTGAGGCAGTTTGGGATTCATTTTAAAACGTAAATGTAGAAAACTGGCAGTTGAAGCGATTTGAAATCAAATAGCGCATTTCATGCGTTTCCGAAAAAATATGTTTTTAAAATCTGTCAAAAAATAGGCCCTTCGGATTTGCTAACACCCTTAATCAATACTTTTAATAAATGATTGTTTAAGTAGTACGTTTTTATGAGCATAAAATTTAAAAAAACTGGGTTTTTTTTAAAAAGTTAATTCATGATTAAAATTTTGTTATGAAATTAGAATATTTCATAATTATACGTTCTTACAAATAAGCATTTTGTGTGTGTGTGCATGCGTATGCGTGAGTTCTATATTTTAATTATATTGCTGTAATGAAAGAGTGGAGTATCGAGAACAACAGAACATAATAAAAAAATCACCTAAAGTACATTCATTGCATTGGCGATTAAGCGGCCAAACTAGCAAACTGCTATTCCGGTCAATTGAAGAGCAGGAGCTACCACCTTCTTCAAAGGTAAAATTTATGGATTTTTCTGGACGATCTTTTGCAGGATCGTCCAAACACAGCCTTAAAGTATTGGATTCACACATTTACCTCCGGGAGGATATTTGCGGTTCATTGGGGGGGTGGCATTTTTTACAGTTCTGGAGGGGGGTGGAGTACTCTTTTTTTGCAATTAAAATGCATAAAATTTCAAACCTGCTGGGGAAGGGGATATTTCAAGCCTTTGGAGGGAGGGGATCAATTAGCAGAAATGATTAACTATTCAGATTGCAAATTATGGTTCCATGCTGTGTGCACTAAAATAACAAATGAACAAAACAATTTCATGTGTAAGCCTTGCATTACTTCTTACATGATATCCAAGTAATTGACAATTAGTTCCTTAATTTCTATTCTTAATTACTAATAACTTTGATTTATAATTTGTATATATTTTGATTTAAAACAATTACTCGTACTTTCAGAGATTTGATTAGATTATATTTCATTGATGTTGTTTTGTTTGATTAGATTGACCACGTGTTGTGATATTTTGCAAATATTCCGAAAATTAAGTGAGTCACACCTGAAAATAAGTGGTCCAAATTCGACTACTGTCCCCTATATACATGTGTATTTGTGTTTGTTTTTTCTTAGAAAATTCTTTTACTTTTCTTGGATTGCCTTACAAGATTACACAAGATATAAGGAATTTTTGTTTCTCATTTTAACTATAATATTCTGTACTTTAAACAAACAATATATATATATATATATATATATATATATATATATATATATATATATAAGTAGAACTACACGGTCTCTGAAGTCAAAAATAAAATTTCTATGGAATTTTAGAATGTGAATGCTTTGGTAAAATCTTTTTCGAGTGTATTTTATACGTTTTCTGTGAATTTATACTTATGATCAAAAGCATTTCTCGCTTATTTAATAGATACTTAGATTTTCAAAAATATAAATAAATGATAAGTTGTTGAAATTTGTAAAAACAACAAAAATTTTAGCAAATTTTATAAGTTTTGTAATTTTTATCATTTTTATTTTGTAACGTAATCTTTTGACTATAATTCAAATATTATTATCTTACGTAATAATCGGCTCTACGTAGTTATTTATCCTTAAGAACTGTTACACTCTCGTAATTATTTTTTTATTCATGTTCACATTAAAGTGATGTAGTTCACATCTACACGTTATACACATGTTCATATCTCAAAAGTGAAATAAGGAATGGAAAAGAAAAAAGAAAATTCTGTATTAATTTAATAAAATTTCAATTTTTATGAACAGAATATCTCTTGCAGAAATCTTTGGAAATAAGAAGATTATATTATATAGAACGCTAACACTAATTTTTTGGAGAAATATTGACAAATGTCTTTGTAAAAGAAACAGGGACATAATTTTAATACTAAATATATTTATAAAACCCTTAAATAAATACGAGTTTAAGGGAAGGATAGACATAAAAAAAAGTAAAAGTAGGAATTAATTCAATGTTAAAATTTCATATTAATTTTTTTAATTATTAATATGTTGTCTTATAGTTGAAGAGAGAGTATTTTAATACTTAAATTGAAATAATGGAAATAACATATCATAATGTATTTATTACAACTGCTTATTCTAAAAAAAAAAAAAAAAAAAAAAAAAAAAAAAAAAAAAAAATTCCTGCTATCAAGGAAAAAAAATCATAAAAGAAAATGTTAATGTTTTAAAAAGTGTCGTGCATTTTTTTTTCGAAATTGAAAATATTGTACTATTGGGCACATTTTAATTTTTTCTACTATAAATTATATTAGATGTAAATTTCCAAGTGGGCGAAAAATGTCCGGACGAGGATTCGAACCAGAGATATCCTGGCTGAAGCCGCCAGTGCTCTGCCATCTAAGCTATCCCGGACGAATCTGGTGGAATTCTGGTGGAATCTGGCGGAATAGCTCAGATGATAGAGCACTGTCGGCTTCAGCCAGGAGATGCTGGTTCGAATCCTGTACCGGACATTTTTCGCCCAGTTGGAAATTTACATCTAATATGATTTATTTACGAATTAGAATAATTGTGTTAAAATTAATCTAGTGTAAAGTATAGTATCCATTTTGTGAACACAAAGACAAATATTAAAAAATGACAAAGATCTGCCGCAAAACTGAATTTTCGTAAAAATTGCAGATGTTAGCAAAATGTATTACTTATTTGAGGACTTACCATTATTAAACTTAATAAACAAACATTATAAAATGTTTACCAAATTTCTGGTTGTATGTATGGAGATTGTCCCTTAGGGATATTAAAAATTTGTGTAAAAATTTGTGTAAAAAACGCATAGAACATTTTAAAGTTTCATAAACTATGAAAAATTTATTTTGAGAAAAAGCTATTGAACTTTAGAATATATTATTATCGATTTCCTACAAATATGAAAGTGTCTAGGTCCAAACTAAGCTATTATATGCTAAAAGGGATAAAAATGCATTTAAAAAGCATATAAATACCTTTATTCTGATCTACATGTTTCATGGCTAAAACAGCGACTTTATCAAGACGTACAGTAAGAGACATATGTCCGCATTTTTTTTTTTTTTTTTTTTTTTTTTTTTTTTTTTTTTTTTAATGAAACTGGTAAACGATAATAACGAGATCACACGTACAATGCATTCAAGTGCTCTAATAAAAATCGACATTTGATGGCAAAAAAAATCATTATACTAATCTCGTGACTTTTGTTTACCAGATCATAAAAAATGTATATATATTGCGGAAACATTTGTATCAATAAAGTATCAATAAAGTATCAATTTGTATCAATAATGTCTTCATAAAGTGGTCGATGAAACATGTAGATCAGAATAAATGAGTTTTTATGCCTTTTAAATGAACTTTTAGCATATTTAGCATGTGTTAACTGAGTCTAATGATTATAAGTTATTTTGTTATAAACCTTTGTAATGTTAATAATTTGCCTTGTATATTTACGGTCTACGAGTGCTCTTAATTTGCGTAAATAAATTCGGATTGCCATATAATTTATATATGCTATTTAGGTTTATTGTAGCATGTTCTCTATTGAACATTAAGGGTGTAGCGTTTATAGGAATACTCAAAATAATTTTGTTGCACTATTGTATCTTGTAAGAAATCTTTTAAACTAAATTTTATGAACGTTACATTGAAAGTGATATGCATTTATTATACTGGGATGAACTAAAATATACTTTTTTAGGTTATGGAAAACAAAGTATTTATTATTCATTTACAGGGTCAAATAAAATCATTCTATCAAATAATGGTCTACTCAAAAATATCGTTTGCAATGCATTTTAGTTACGTTGCACTATTTAAAATATACTAAAATTGATATATAAATTGCTTTACAATATATTCATTGTAGCAGGCAGTTTATCGTTAATATGGAGGGACACGCAAAATATTGGGTTTACTGTACTATAATAAACGATAATTGCTAGTTGCGCGTTTTTAGTTGTGGTAACCATTTTCAAGTTGAATTTTTGCATATTACAGGATGTTTATAAATCCGATACATCGTTCAGAGGAGTCACAAAACAATTTGTACTAATTACTATATATGTGACTGGATTTTCAACGGATGATTTTAATTGTGTTATGTATTTTCTATCTGAACTGTTTTTTTAGACTACGTAATGTTTATAGAGTATAAATAAATTCGTATACACGGATATATAAAAAACAACGAAGGCGTCCGAAACTAAGTTTCGTCATTTTTTTTCACACGAAAATTTAATAGAAAAAAAAAATCACCAATGAATAAAAAACTATACACCTCCTTGAACTATACATCGACATAGTAGCCACGGACTTTGAGGCATTTGTCGTAGCGTACAATCAGTTTGAAGAAACCACATTACTAAAACTCGGTGCCTGCGATGCAAAGAATTGTCGCACACACGGCTCCGCCTCATCATTGTTTTGGAAGGGACGACGTCCTGAGAGTGGTGCTTAGTTCTGACACCGGATTACAAAAGTGCATGAATGTCAATCAGCTTTGATCTCTTGATGCTTCCAAAACAAAGTCGAGGTGCAGAAGACTGTGCGACAATTCCTTGCATCGCAGGGCCCTAGTTTTACCACAATGGTTTCTTCAAACTGATTGCATGCTACGACAAAAATCTCAATGTCGGTAGCGATTATGTCGCAAAAAGAGTGCAAAGTGTATAGTTTATGATGCCATGGTGTACCCTTTTTTAGGAATTAAGTTTCCACTTGAAAAAAAAATGACGAAACTTAGTATCGGAACTTCCCTGGTATGTCGTCTATGGATGCAAATCGCTAGAAGTGCGTTTTTAGTTCTGTTACGTATTTTTGACCGAATAACTGAACCTTTATTTTATTATATGATGTGCATCAGTAGATAACTTGCAGGGCTATACACAGAATAAATTGGTGAGGATGAAATTAACCAATTTGTCTTGCATTTTCCAATTGAGCTAAATTTTAACATTCTACAGTCGAGTGCAAAAGTTTAAGACCAGAAGCCGAATTTTGACACTTTAACAGAAAGCATCATTAACGCCGAATATTACGCAATCTTATGTGTCGATTGCGTTTGACTTGCTCGCCTGATATAAATAACTTCCCCCGTCTCATTCCTCGCCTGTTGTTTTGTGGATTTAATTGTAGACTGTGCTGTTTTTAAATCTTTGTAATGGGTAAAGAATAGCCACTTTCAGTTGCAAAAAGGGCAGAAATAGTTGCCCTGCATAAAGTTGACTTTTCTGAACGGAAAATAGCTAAGAGGGTACATGTGAGCAAGACTGCTGTTCATCAAGCTGCCAGTAAATTTAATATTTCGGAAAAAGTACAGTGACCTGAAGAGAAGCGGTCGGCCAAGAAAAACTAGTGCTCGTGGGGGATTCTATGATCCGAAGGATGGTATTGCAATCTCCAACAGCCTCCTGCAAGAAGGGTAAACATACTCTGGCTGAAAAGGGCACTGACGTCAGTTTGAGAACTATTTCAAGACGTTTGACCAAAGATTTTGGATTCATTATACTACAAAACTGCTAGGTAATTACATGATTATCACGAGCACTAGTTTTTCTTGGCCGACCGCTTCTCTCCAGGTCAGTGTACTCTGAGGTCTCTTCAGGTCAGGCCGGTGTTCACGTTCAAATTACTATTTCTGCTCTTTTTGCAACTTAACTTGACGGTTTTTTACCCATTACAAAGATTTAAAAACAGCACAGTCTACGGTTAAATCCACAAAACAACTGGAAAGGAATGAGACTTGGGAAGTTATTTGTAGCAGACAAACGAGTTTGTTGCAATCGACACACAAGATAGCGTAATATTCGGCGTTAATGATGCTTTCGGTTAAAATTCCAAAATTCGGCTGCTAGTCTTAAACTTTTGCATATAGGAAATATATAGAAACATCTTAATGTGATATATAGGACGGCACAAAACAATTAGACTTCCTCTCAGACTATTAATGGTAAATCCGAAAATTGGGTTTTGAAATGTGTTATTCCTTTTTTAAATTGTTTGCTTAGATAATATATTTCATCTTATGAAACGGTGCGAAATTTCTTTTTAATATCACATTTGTGTTCGAAAGAAATTCAGATTTTATGCCTGACGCATGTATTTTCTTTCTTTTATTTATTATTCACCGTTATACCATGTAAGCAATAATATTTTTTTGCCAGAGTATATTGATATATTTTTTAATTTTAACAAAGACTTTTAATCAAAAATATCGCAATCCTTTTACAGTCCAGTAAGATTTTAAGATAAAGATAAAAGGTACAATAATAATATTAGCATTTTACCTTATTAGAACAAAACCTGCCAAAAGTAAATCTCAATTGTCTGAAGAGCATTAAATTTGATAAAAAAATTTAAGTTAGTAGATACAGCTACCGTTATACATATATTGTATACCCTGCTAAAAATACACTCAATACAATCCAATCTCTAAATTCTAACAGAAGCAAGCGAAGATATGCATTCAACTGGAAATTATGATTATTTTTAATTTATGTTAAAGAATGCTCTTAGGGAGTCTTTTTTATTTTGAAACTGTACCGATTGCGAACATTTTATATGCTTCTAGATTCGCATATTGGAGCGGAAAACTATAATTTAATTGTGTTAAAAATTTATATTTTAAATTCTTTTTTTTAAATTTAATTCAAATACATATATTTTGTAATTAATTTTCGAAAATAATATGAATTGTGAGAATGTTTTATCAGAAATCGATTTTTGGAAGCTTCGATGACTTTAATATACGAATCCAAATTTAGAGCTTAAGCAGCTTATCTCTAAAAAACTACCTGCATATACATCGTACATCTCTTTTGCAACGAGTAGAAAGGAATTTAATATTAGGAGATACAGAATTTAAAACTACTTTATTTAAAAAAATTTTAAGTGAATAACTCCACGCCTCTTATCCATAGACAAATTTACCAAAACAGCCAGACGTGGTGTCAAATTTAGATGGTCATATTTATCCCTTTGCACTCAAGAGGTGACTCTAAATCACCACTAGTGTTGCCAGTTATCCTGCGTAAATCCGGGTACCAAATTCTCTGGACACCAGTAGTTTAAAGTAATTCTATTCGCCTTATGTAATGGCAGAATTATCTGCGATTAAAGGTGGCAAAATAAACTGTAAGAAATTAGTGCTGTCCATAGTATTTGGAGCCCTGATTTACGTGGGGCAACTGGCAACACTAAAGGTGAGTGAGAATCATTTCTTCAGTGCAAAGGATTAATTTCCAATTATTTGTGCCAGGCGACCTGCATAAATTGGGGCTCTAAGTGCTCTGGACACCAGTATTTTTCAGTTATTTTTTTTCGCCTTATCCAGTGGCAGAATTATCTTTGAGCATAAGCCATAAGGTAAACTACCCCGCCTGGCCTGAATGCTGCAATTGAAGATGGCGAAAAAAACTGTAATAAATTATGGTGTCCAGAGCATTTGTAGTCCTGATTTACACGGTACAGATGGCAAAAATATGGGTGAGTGAGAGTCACCTCTAATTGCAAAGAGTTCAAATTTCATAGATTTACCATTTAACTATTTCGACGCCATTTCATTAGTTTTGTTTTATTATAAATTATTCTGTAGACGGTTGCTCAGACAGCATCTGTCCAAGAATACATGCTATGTTGGACAAATGCTGCCATAGCTCCCATCTAAAGGTTAAAAGGAGACGTAATTTCCATCGAATTGCTATAGTGTGCCTCAAAAGTATATAGACAGTCAGTGTTTTGAAATAACAGTTCGAAAAATTCAGTAATGTTCACGAAAGAAAATAATAATTAGCATACGGAATCATAACATAAGTTTATTACAATACAGAAATATGATGCTTATATCACAGATGGCTTAAAAATGATATTGCTAAACATGAAGCGTAGCAGATTTGGAGTTTATGAAATGTCATGGAAAAGTGACAATGCAATTGCAAAAAATCCATCAGGCCAACCAAGATGAACATCTCAACGACAAGATAGATTGATTTCGAGAGCAGTTTCAACCCAAAAGAAGTCTTCGTGAAATTACGAGGATTATATAGTTTCCTATTACGAGATCTACTGTTCACTGTCGTATACAGGGAAGCAAATTTCAAAAATATCACAAAATGTGTTGGACACCTATGCTAAAATTGCACCATAAAATGCCTTGCGTTCTTTGCGCTAAAAAAGCATGCGTTGAACAGATGAATGGTTAAATGTTTTCTTCAGGGACCAATAAAAATCAATTTGGATGGCATGAAGCTATACTATTGGCAATATCTACGACGAGAAAAACTCGAGTTCTTTAGACGACGAAAAGGGAATGAATTCTCTTATGGTGTGAGGCATGTTCTCTTTCAACAGAACAACGGATATTGCCTTCCCTAATTGTCGACAGTTCTCTGAGGATTATTAAAATGTGCTCAAAAGCAATCTGTCTCCAATAGGAAATAGGAAGTAAGAACTGGAAACTCCAACAGGACAATGCGTCGATTAAAACCTCCCACCGAACAACAGCTTGGTTTATGCAGAATAAGGGTCTGTAATAAGCTTGCTAGCCCTACGCGCAGACCTGAATCCAATTGAAAACCTTTGGAGAATACTTGCACGAGAGTTGTATGCCAATGGTCGTCATTTTTAGATTATTCATGAATTAACGAAACAAGTAGAGCAGAGTTGGTACTCATTATAGTCACACATTATCTAAACACTAGTTTGGAGCATGCCTGATAGGATTTACAAGAAAATTCAAAGGAATGGATCCAAAATTTGAATTTACATACAAAATACTCCAAAACTCCATATATTTTTGGGACAGCCTATTTTAATTTTGATTTTTTTACAAATATTCTGTGAAACTTATACTATATTTCATTGTAGTAATAAACATGTTATTAATCCATGTGTTTAATATTTTTTCGTGATTATTGCTTCATTTTAAAAACAGTTGTATAAAATTTCGTCTACCCGTATACTTTTGAAACGCACTGTATTTTTAATTTTTCCCTGTGATTCCTCTAATTTCCTTCGTTTTTTTTCTCTCTTTGTTTTGTCGATTGTTCTTTTCTAAAATTATTTTCTATCAGAATTATTTACCAGATATTGAATAATATCGAGCTGCTGATAAACTTAATTAGTTTTCCAAATATTTTCTTCCAAATAAAAATGCAAACCGGTTTTAATATTTTTCCAATATATATATATTTTTGTATTTTTGTATTGAATAGAAAACATTTATAAATATTACAAAACATAAAGTGATGCATAATAACATAAAGTAAAAAATAGTAAAACGTATTTGTTAATGTCAATCTGCAATCAATTATTTTAACATTAATCTGATAAAATTAATTAAACTATAGAATGCTAATTTTCTTCAAATTTTAATTCATAGTATTATTTTCGAATAAAGCAATTCATTAAAACACAATCTATTATAAATTCCATCGTAATAGAAAATAGCAAGTACACTCATTGACTTTTTAGAGTATTGGAAATTTTAATCTAACACCAATGTAAGTGTGTAAATTCTTTTAGCATACAGTACACAAGAATTTTACACAGTAAATGAAACATTTGCAATTAAAACATAAATTATAATAAAACAAAGTGTTGTTTGTGTGCTTTAACTTAAGTGACTTTAAGCAGCTTTTACAAGGTACTTTTGGAAACAATGACTCCTGTATCATAACTTAGGTATAATCAGAACCGTAACTACATCCACTATGAATCAGGATTTCATTCTAAAACTTGTTCTGTACATCCAAGAACTGTAATTATAGAACAAAAAGGGGGGTTCCATTTCTTAGGCTTCAGTTTTCAATCATACCAATTAGATTTGTAAACAGCTATGAAGTCTTAGTATAAAACAATTTAAATTATTTAGAATTCCAAAGAAAAAAAATCAAATTGCTTCTGCAATAATGTATTTTTATATTGGTACAATTCAATCCTCATGATTCAGCATTGTAAACTAAGTATTATAAATACCCACAAAGTATAAATCTTCATAAATTTCAGATATAGGGTAACTCTGGGATAGATGGCCATAGAGGACAGATGGCCAGTCTAAATATTTCCAAAACTTGATCATAGATTCCAGTTTAAACTTTGTTCGTAACAAATAATTCAACGAGTTCTTTAATTGCGCAGACACCAGTGTTTTCGATTATAAAATGTAAGTGTAATTTGTATGTTTATTTAATTTTGTGGTTGAATATTTTTATTGAGCTAGGCATTTAAATGCTTTGCAGGGCGGTTTTAACACTTTTTTTACCATACGGACTTTTAATGCACGTGCATAATCCAATCTTTGCTTTTAAGACTAAAACAAAGTCTTACAATGGCAGAGTGACGCTTTAAATTGGGTGGAGATGTGGAGATCTGTCCTTCAATTTCAGGAAAGATGCCCACAGCAAATCGAGGAGAGATGGCCACTGTTAATTAATATATTCAAGTACTACGGATTGAGGAGTTTAAATAAATATAATTATATTTAAAATAACTGTACAAATTTTATGTTTAAAATTATCTAATTTGATATAATTTATTAAATTTTAACTAATGGAAATATTGCAATAATAATGATAATAATATAATAGGGCCTAATGATGAATTTTCTTTTTAAGAAAATATTGAAAAACGTCGGAAGCATTCATTCCAGAAATAGATACAGTTTATAAATAATATTAAGACCCTGGAAAAGTCTAAAATAAACGCGAGAAAAAACAAAAAAACACGACACCTCCAGCAGCGAAGAAGATGAAATACATGTTGAAATTAACATGTTGAAAATACGTTGAAATTATCAGATTTTATACATTTCGAGGAAATAGAGTTGGATAAGGATCAATGTGTTGGTTGTGGAGAAGGATATAATACCGCAATCAGAAAGGATGACTGGATGCAATGCATAAGGTGCCTGAAGTTATTTCTTGAAACGTGTACAAACTATCAAAATGTTTGCCAAAAATGTGGTGAAATTTTACGAACAGTGAAGGATTGAAATTATATTTCAAATTTTGTTTATTCAAATTATATTCACTCATCTTTCGTGATATAATTGCATCTTTACAAATTACCATACGTTTTTCATGATTAACTATATGAAATGTGTTATTTTTTGCTATTTCAACTTCACTTTTTGTTTTATATTGGATGTCCATCTCTCCTCGGCTTGAAGGAGAGATGGCCATCTGCCATTTTAATTTCAATTTTGATTCCAGCGTTTTGTTCTCAATATTTAATTATTTATTGCCTAAAATATCATGAGTATTTGTATGAGAATTTTAAATATGTATAAATATTTCCTGTATTTGCATTCTAAGAATTTGTATTTAAAACTTTTAAAAACCTATGGCAATCTATCCTAGACTTACTCTATTTCTAGATTTAATAAGTTAATCATTAATAATTGTTTCAATTATCTACTATAAATTTAATCGCATTTAACCTTTTCCATTTTAATGTTTTCGATAATGTGAATAAAAATTGTTTGTGAAAACACGTGATTAAAGTGATTGATATGACAGAAAAATCCTAAGTTACATTGAGAATCTAAATCATTAGTTATTGTTTAGGCGTAATTTTCTGCAACAAGTCAGCGATAAATCACAATCAAGAGCACCACAAGTAAGAAAAATACATTTTTACCTTTTCTCCTAACATTAACTTAGTGGCCGTGCCCAGAGGATGTCAAGTTGGAGGGGGTGGAGTGGGTTCCTGAAATTGTGACAGTTTGTGACAAGGGAGTGGAAGAGGGTAAGAAGAAGCGTGAATCACACATTTTGGTTAAAATAAAAGCCTTAAAAATCAGCAGATTAAATTTTGAAGTTATTTTGAAATTGAAGTATTTTGTGTTCATAGACTAAAGATAAGATTTAAAATCAAACATATTAAATTCCATTTCAAATTCCAAAAAAATACTGTTTGCAATTGCTCATTCATATAAATATTTTATTACTATTTTAATCTAATTATGGTTTTTTTGTTGTAAACTTTTATCTTATTTCCTACAAAATAAGTACTAGAATCATTTTTTATTGTTATGCTTACAAATGTCATTAAAACACACAAAGTTTAAAAATAAAATTTAAAATATGATCTATAACGTAGTGCTTTGTTTCTGAACTGCAAGTAAGTGTTTATGTAATATAGCGTGACATGTGACAAGGGGTTGGGAGGGGGTATGGTGAAGTGTGACAGTTTGTGATAAAGGGGGGAGGTGGATGGTGTCAAAAATATTGAAAAAAGTGTGACATCATTTATGGCCAGCCTCTTACCTTACGAGGATGATAAAAATATTGAATTCCACAGGTTTTACAAAACTTTTTTCTCTAAAGATTATACGTATCGAGTACATAAATAACGAATTAAATTCCAGATAAATGCAATATCATCCAATATTATTTAAAATGCTATTATTTATATTAGGGCACTATATGATGTTAGAAAATTATTATGGATATATATAAAATTTGACATATTTTTTATTTACTAAGATATCAAACTTCGTGTATTTTCTTTATTCAAAAGAAATTTGTTTTATTATACAAAACATTCGAGCTACTTACAGTTCTTAGCAATTTTTTTTTTTTTTTTTTTTTTTTTTTTTTTTGTATTATGTTAGAACTATTGTGTATTCAAAGAATCTAATGAATTTTATTTAAACACTCTTTTATTTCCGAGAAATGTAAAAACACTGCATCATGCCAAGATATAAGCGATTCTCTTGTACGAGGGTGTATCAATAAGATTTTGCCGTCACATAGAAATAATTGAGTGAAATTAATGAAATTGCTACATTGTATTAGTTCTTTTTCATATAGTCACCGTACACAGTAACACACTCCTGCAAACGGTATTTCAAAGAGAAGGGAGAGGATGTATTCCAGGAGACGGGATAGTAGACCCAACGGAGGGCATTTTTCTAAATTTTGCCGACCCCCAAATGTGACATATTGTTGGAAAGACCATTGTGAACACTTATTCATGCTATGCATCTACAGAGCCCCTCCCCCCAAATTTGCTCCCCGAGGGCATGGATGATATCCGTAAAATTTAGAAAAATGCCCCCGATGGCAATTTTTTTTTTTGGGGGGGGGGGTGGTTGCATGCATGAATAAGTGGTCACAGGCGTTACCAACAATATATCACACGTGAGGGTTGGTAAAAGTTAGAAAAATGTCGTCCTTTGGGTCTACTATCACGTCTCCTGAAATACATCCTCCCCCCTCTCTTTGAAATATCGGTTGCAAAAATGTGTTACTGTGCACAGTGACTATATAGAAAAGGACTCATAAAATGTAGCAATTTCATAAATTTCACTCAATTATTTCTATGTGAGGGCTAATACTTATTGATACACCCTCGTATAAAATAGGTAAAAGTTAAGTTGAAGTTGCCTATGAAACTTTATTAAGTTAAAAAAGATAGAATGTTCACACAATGAGAATATAGCTTGAATTTGAAAAGTTCGTCACCAAAGTAAATTTAATCTTGAGAATGATTGGTGATTTTTCTATCGATAAAACTTTCTGTATCGAATGAACCAGGTGAGGAGGCACTTAATTAAAATAAGTTCAAGATAAGAATTTTTGTTGCATTATGCTGACGCCAATAGTTAGTTTCATGGAATCATAGGGAGTTTTTTCAACAATATTATTAAAATTTAAAAATATTTTCTCCCCTAAGAAGTGTAAGTTACAATTCTCAAAAAAGAAAAAAAACTCACTAACCTCTGCTAATTGTACACAAATGTGGCTTGCACTAATCAATTAGTATTAACATCTACTAGTTAATTAAGTACATAATATTGGTTAAATTAAAATATTTTCCAATTCTTCTGTCTTCTGTATATGTTAAAAAGATAATATGCGTATTTTTCTCTATTGCAAAATAAAAAATTATTAATTATAAATAAAATGATTTACTAATGAATAAAATAGATACAAACTTTCGCATTTAATATTGATTTAAAATTCTGGTTTATTAATAGGAAGATAGATGTACATTCTGAAAAAATATTCATTTGATAATAAATTTATCATGCAGATTTAATAATCTTTTAAGAAAAAAAACTGATCAAAATATAGTTAATGTAACTTTATTAGAGTAATAGTATATTTTTTCATTCATTCACGTCACGTAACATTTTAATTAACTAAAGTAGTCACATATTATTAATGAAAAAGAATTTCGTCAAAATCTCTTCAATTGATTATTTAGAAGATTGCGTTTTAACCATATCTTATAATCATACATAATTTAAACTATATCGTGCAAATATCATTAAATGGAAAGAAAAATCCTTGCCTTATACTTTTCCTAAAGAAAAAAAGAATGATAGTTTTTATTTTATTGAACACAACAAATTTATCAGACGATCAAATCTTATGAGGACTAAGAATAATAATTTTTGAAGAATTTTACTTCAAAATTTTTTTGTCCTTTATTCATTTGTAATTTTAGGGTTCCGTAGATAAAAAGTAAAAACAGAACTATTATCAGATCAATCCTGTGTCTGTCTGTCCGTCTGCCACGGCCATTTTACTCGTAAACTGTGGAAGGTAAAAAATTCAAATTGGCTGAAGTGATAAAGGCTATTGACACACATATTTATAGATCATTCACAAATATATTTAGAAAAAAATGTCGAGCGGCTAATTAAGTTACTTGAAAATAAAATCTCTAATTTGTATATCGTGTGAAAGCTTTCGTAACGCCGATTTCAAAAATATATTTCTTTTAATTTTGGGTATTTTATTTTCAGAGATATCGTCGAAAATATAATGCAATAAATGTGTCCCCCCCCCACCTCTATTTTCGAATCTATTCAAATTAAAATTATGAAAACATTAGGGCAGTAAAAGTTGACTTGCAGGAAAACTATAGGAATTACCCTAGGCCACATTGTTAATGATAAAAATCGCATTTTTCCTTTACAAACAAATTTCGATTTGCGGACGATCAGCAAAGATTTTGAGGAGCGCTGGGGGTATTTATATTTGCAGAAGTATAAAGGATTTGTTGATGATGATTTTCGAAATGAAATGTCGGTAATTATCCGAGATATTAACCCTTAAAGACACGGACGGTTTGAACATTCATAAAGGCAAGGGCTGCACATTGTAACGTCATCGGCTTTTAAAGCCTAGATAACAACTTTTAATGATGTATATGTGTAATGCAAATCTCAGTTACTCATTCATATATTTATTGTACAGATCGCTGTGTAAAGTAACGCTCGACATAATATTTTCATATAATTTTGTAATATTTCTTGTATGTAAATACATGACATTTAAAATAACCTATGAGAATTTAGTTGAAATCGATTAGTGATGATTATATTTTACAAATTTCATAATGAAATATATTGCACTAACTGGAATTTCAGAATACATTGACTTAAACTGTTATTTCAACGGTTTTCTGAACATTTATTTCAGCAAACCGTTTATTGTTATGTCTTCTATAAGTATTATATTTCCATGTACCCAGAAAAGTTCACTTCATCATTAATGCACGTTGCCGTATAAATGAAGAAATTTCACGAAGTAATGCAACAGTAAAACCTCCCTAAAGCGACCATGTCCCATTTCAATAAAAATTGGTCGCTCTGAGAGGTGGTCTCTTAATAGAGGTCACGTTTAAATCTAGATTTTAATTGTTGAAAAAGGCATCAATTAATGTTAATAGAATTTATTTTTCACATTCGGAAAAAATATATAAATGTAAGTATCAAAATAAAAGTTAATTATATAAGTTAATTACTGCAGAGTTTAAAAATGAATATATTGATGTTTCCTTTGATTTTACGGTTTTATATTTTATAATTTTTATTTCCAAGTCCTTTCAAAGTTCCGTAAATAAATGTATTTTTTTTTTTTTTTTTTTTTTTATTTATTTATTTTTTTTTTTTTGACGGGAACAAATAATGACGGTTTCATTAATTTATCTATTTCATGAGAGTTTTCTGAGAAAATAGGACACGGGAGTTTATTGACCGTCATTTTTCATTTGTCATCAAAGTAAAATTCATTGCCTAAAAAGGCCCAAAGAGGTTTAAACTCTTAAAAGTTACCGGAATAAAAAAAAAAAAAAAAAATCTAAACATAGTTTAGAAGTTAGATGAAAGAATTATTTTTCTAATAAAACCTTCTTCAAGCGAGCAGGAAAAAAAGGAATTTGTCTCATTTTCTTCAAAGAAATTGGTAGCTCATGGAGTTAGTTCAACTGGGATGGTCTCTGAATGGAAATAAAATTAGTATTGAGCCTATGGGAATAAATTTCGTTCCATGAAAAAATGATCCTTCAGGGGGGAAGTCGCCTAATGGAGGTGGTCGCACAGGGAGGTTTCACTGTATTTCCGAAATTTAAAATTTGAAAATATTTAATTCATTCTTTAAATAAATTTGCTCTCGGAATTTTAATCATGTACACTCATATTCAAAATTAAGAGAATTTGCATATTTTCATGTTATCAAATTTCATGAAAAGTACTGAACGAAAGGTAAAACTAATGCTTCGAAATAAAGATTCGAAACTTTAGTGTCAAATACGTAAGCGTACATGTGTGTATGGGCGGAGCGAGTAGAGGAGCAAGCATTATAAGCTAGCAGAACAATTTTCACGTTTCGTGCGCTCGCACACCTCGACGAATATCTTGGTGTTTATTTGAAACATTCGGTGCAATTAAAAAGTAAACATTAAAAATGAGTAAGAATCAACATTCAAATGATGGAATGAGGTGGCGAATCGCGGGAAGACTAGAAACAGGGTAGCTTCATTTACAAATTCTTAAGACTTCAATGCAATGCTCAGCATCGTGTCCAACTTATGGAAACAATCTAAGAATACTCATCCATAGAGAGAAAGCCTGGGCAAGGTCGTCCAAGAGCCACGACGGCCAATGAATATCGCCATTTTGCCATTGCAGGGATGCATTACAGGAGTTCAAAATCTAATTAGCTCAATCGTTACCTCTATGCGAGCACAGTTAGCCGAGTTTCAAGGATTACTGTACCCGATCACTTCTGCACACATGAGCAAACCATTTTGGCATGGTGAAGAGATTATCCACTTTGGCCTAGAGATGAAAGAGGGGGGCGAGGTCTCGTTCTATTAACTGGTGAGTCTCGGTTCAGCCTGTAAACTAATTCTCGGAGTACTTTCATCAGAAGAATTTCAGGGATCCGCTACCCGCCATCCAAAGTCCGAGAAAGAGACCACTATTGAATGCGGAGTTTTGGTGGTCTGGCAGGAATCATGCTGGATGAGCTCACACTCCTCCATGTGTTTGTCAAAGGCTCTGTGACTGGCGTGAGATGTAGGGATGATATCTTGGTGCCCTATGTTCGTATTTTCAGGGATGCAGCGATGCAGTTAGACCTAATTTCATTTTAATGGACTACAACGCACGCACAGATAGGGCACCATGGTCGACGAATATCTTGAAATTAAGGATATTCGCTTGATGGATTCGTCAGTCAGATCTCCAAGCATAACCCTATACAGAATGTCTAGGACGCTCTAGGGAGGACAGTTTGAACTCGCTTCCTACCTCCCAGAACCACCTCAGGGCTTGAAAACAGCGTTACTGGAGGAGTGAGACTAACTACCACAAGGACTAATAAACTGGCTGATTTCCAGTGTGAATTCATGTTGTGAAAGTTGTATAGATGTAAGAGGGACCATACTCTATTTACCCATTTTTTTGTTCAATATTTTAAGATCTGCTTTATACCTTCTGACGCTGATGAGCCTTGAGCACGATCTTCCGTTTGTATTATAACTGTTAAATTGTTATTTTTATTTCATTATATAAACATATCTGTATACCTAAATTCATTAAAATCTGTCCAGTAGTTCTGGAAATAATCTAACAAATCTGAACAATTTCTTAATTTTGAACATGAGTGTTTTTAAATAGTACGCAATGCATGCCAAGAAAAAACATAGTAAAAAGTAGGGAAAAAATATATATACACATATATATGTGAAGATTGTTGGCAACAGCTACTAACATGTCGAACGTTTTAGTTGTGTAATCGTGGCTTAGGATGCGAATTTATTCGACCCATGAAAGAATACTTCGATGTTGAAAGTACAGCTCCAAGTAAGAAAACATGGTGTGTCGTTTGCAGTCGTATTATCTATTGATACAGTCGTTTGCAGTCGTATTATCAATTCATATCGTCGTTTGCAGTCGGATTATTAATTCATACGGTCATGGCGTGAGTATAAACAAGGCAACGGATTCAGGAATTCAAGCAATTTCGCCACAAAAAGAAAAACTGAGTCAGCTTGTCATTCGAATAAAATTATTCATTATGCTGAAAAATATACAACAAGTACCATATTGTAATAATACATCCTTGAAGCCTTCAGGCCTCGGCATGAGTCTCTGTATCATAAAGCAAGATCTTAACCCCTTAATTCTCGCTCCCGTCATGTTCACGGGCTGCATCTTTTATTCAGATTATTCAGATTTGTTTGATTTCCACAAGTTTTATAAAATTGTGTAATTGGCTTTATTATGATATAATTTTACCAGCAATTAAATAAGGTGAATATTTCTCTTTCAAAAAAGTGGCGCCAATAAATAATTTGAATATTTAAACCATAATTTAATGCGACCGTTATGGGGTTAAAGAGCAATTTTAGAATACTACGAGATTTAAAAGACACCAGATAACATCTTCTAAAGCACTTGAAACAAGACAGAAACTGAGCTCGAATTCAAGGCATGCGCTTTTTGTTAAACTCAAAGTGGAAAACAAATGCCGACGTAGCACGCAACGAACGAATCAGTGAAAAGTGAACACCTTCAGATTAGCAGCCAAGTTAACGACGCGAGAGGGGAATGGTGTAAAGCGAAAAAGTTCTTTACCTAGTAATAACGTAATGTTTTTAAGTCTAGCGTCGAGATGCGCGGGAAACTAGATGCGTGGAATAAAAATTGGTTGGTTGGTTGGTTGTGTTTATGACGGACAATTATCAACACGAGGGATATAGGCCCTAAGGGAAGGGGGGAGTGCCCTCCGTGGGTGTCTTTCTAAGGGAACCTAATCCGTATTTACGCTGGAATAAAGATTGAAAATGAAAATAACAAAATGGATTCTTAAAACATTCGAAATTGAAAACTAGCTTCTCTCAGAATATTATAGATTATTATATCTGATAAAATTAATGAAGGGATTAAAAGTTTTAGCTTAAGATTTCAAATAATATAATTATTAGGAAACGCGTTTTAAGTTTATCGGAATTTAACTAGAAACAAATAATAGAGATTATTAAGAAATAGGGAAATAATGAATGTGACAGAAAATTTAGAACAATTTAAATGGATATTGCAAAGTAAAATTTTTGTATAACATATATATAAATGGACGAAATTGAAAATGACATTTCAACACAATTTTGGATTCTTTACGCATAAAAAAACCATTATTATTAATAGCAATGACACAGTGTTTTCAAATTTAAAGACAGTTCCTGAAAGAAAAAAGTTTTTTCAATGCTATAAATTAAATCGGAATTTTTAAATCTATTTAGTGGATCGTTAAGAGAATATGTTAGAAAAATAATAACAAAAAATACAATGATAACTGTGGTTTTATGAATAATGAAAACAGGATCGGGTATACTGGCAACGCATAAGTTTGCGGAAATAACCATCAGTAGCAGCTAACAAATTAAAAGCAGAAATAGATATGAGAGAAAATGAAGAACATGTACACCAAGAATATTTAAAAGGTACATATTATTATAGATAAAAAAAATTTTTTTCTAAAGTATTAAAGAAATTACGTCAAAGAAAGAAAAATACAGGACCCGCCGCTTAATAAAATCACTGGTTAATAAAATCAGCCGTTTAATCTGATCAAATTGTGAGGACCTGAATCAAATCAGTGAAAACTTATGTTAAAACTGCCGTTTAATAAAATAGCATCCGCCGGTTAATAAAATCAAAAATTTCTTCAGAAGCACAACGTAAAAGATATGTCCAAGCAAAACAATCAGTTTTATCTTCATTGAAAACAATTATTTTTGCTTTATTTTTCGAATTAACCCATTTGTGCCTGGCGTCCTAATTTTGCGACGCTTCCTTAAGAAAATTCCCATTACAAATTACGATATTTTTTCAAAACTTAATAAAATATATCCTTAGTATTTGTTTTCAATATTTATCCATAAATGGCAGTGCATTTTTAAGAATAAAAAGGTGAAATAAATGTTGTAGCGCAAAGATGGATTTTCTTGAAATAAAATGGAGCGTAAGAAAAGGTAAGATATTTCTTTTATTTTTTTATCAATCATTTTATAAGTGGTATTATTTATAGGATGAAACATTATTTTAGAATACGTATTTTTGCATTTTTCAGATTTCTATTTTTTTGCTCGAATTTAAACCTTTATATAGCGTCCCAATTTTGGGATGCTAGGCGCGAATGGGTAGGGGTTTTCTCTGTTACTGTCTATGCATTAAATGTATGTTTTATGCCATTTATTTTTTTACAAAATTGTTACATACAAATCGGATTATTATTTGGTTATAAAACTATTATTCTGGTTATTATTTGGCTATTCTTTGTTATTACTATAGGGGGAACAGGGCTCTGTTCAAGAACAAGACACCCGGCCCTTTTTACCCTTAGCTATTGGCAAAATTTATATCATACCGTTATGTTTTGTACTTAGTTTAGTTATTGACATCCTTAGGTTGCTAAAATATATACAGCAGAACCTCGATTATCCGACGTAATTGGGTCAGAAACGACAGCGGATAATCAAATTTCCAGATAATCGAGAATTTATCAATAATCATCTAGTTTCATATGCAACATCGTCATCGAAATGCTATTAGGACTATTTAAACTGCTTAATAAACATCTAAATTTAAATTATACATGAAAATAATTTTATTTGTTTAGAACAGGGATGTGTACACGGGTGGGGGGGTGGGGGTATAAACTTCTCGGGATCGGATCTTGCGGGAGCTCAAGCTAATTTCAATGGAATTCGAAGAAAGGGGAACCAAAATACTTATATCTACTCGTGGTTTGGAAGGGAACAGTTGCATACACAAAGAATGTGAAAAAAAAAATAATAATAATTTAAAAAAAAATTGGAAAAAATTCAGGATATCGACATCGGTTTACAGAGAGTTCCGGTTACACGAGGGTCGGATATCGAAGTTCTACTGTACCATATATACTCGTACGTAAAACGAAGAATTTTTGACAATTTTCTGCAAGTAAACTGGGGGGTAAACTTATACGCGAGTCAATTACATAAGCTAAAAAAAAAAAAAAAAAAAAAAAAAAAGAACCCTTTCAATACTGCAAAAATCTGATTTTTTATGTATATAAATAGTAAAATAATATATAAAATACACACATAATAGTAATTTATTATTAAAAAAATTTCAATGTTTTGTTTTTGTTTACTTACTAATTTTTCGCATTAGTAAGTGAAATCTTTGGTTTGATTTTGTGCGAAATTGAAGTAAAAAGTTAGGGGGTCCACAGACGCGAGTTTTTGCATTCAAAAGTTAATGGTTCGGCGTATATGCGAGTATATACGGGATATATACTCTATTAGTAATTATTGATTATTATAAATTTTTACTATGCCAATGGCTAATGGTGAGGAGGATCACCATTAGTCTTGTTCTTGAGCCGACCCCAACCCCCCCCCCCCCCCCCCTTATAGTAATAACAAAGAGAATTTTATAGTCAAATACTAACCTGAATGATATATAACCTTTTTGAAACATATTAAATGGCATAAAACATAGATATAATGCTTAGACAGTAATGGAGAAAACCCCTACCCTTTCGTGCCTAGTGTCCCAAAATTGGGACGTTTAGATTTTTATATGTTAAATAAATATTTTTTCAAAGAGAATTTTTTTATTATTTTTTACGTTCATTTTACACCATTTATTATAATTAAGCACAATATTGAGTTAAAAAAAATTCAGGCACTAATGGGTTAAACAAAACAAAGCAAAATAAATAAAAAAGCATTTTAACGAATTACAACGACCATTTGGAAAATGATTTTTTCAAAGACTAAAATTTAAGACATAAAAAATCGCACGGAGTTGATCATAAATTACGTACGCCATGGATTAAACATTAATAGTGTTATTACACGTAAAAATTGCAAGCGACAAAAATTGCCTGCGACTCGTCAGATTTCCTCTGAAACTTACGTATTATCCACCTGAAACTTACGTATTATCCAAGCATTTCATTGGCTCTTCGGGAAAAGGCTTTTCCATCGTAAGATTTCCAAGAAATCTGACGACCAGTTTTAAATGAAATTTCATTCTTAAACTTCTAAACATCCCACAATATTACTTTTTACACCGTCGTATAGAGAAAAAATGTACTTTTAAATGCAATTTGTTTGAAAGCTGTATCTCAATTTGTTTCTGAGTTATTATTTTTTTTTTGTAGTTTTTATTACTTTTTTGTCATAGTGGCAACAGAAGTATCCATTTTCTGTAGAAAGTAAAGGGAAATACATATTACTGTATAGACCGATCAGAAAACGAATAAAATGCAGATAAAACCAATAAAAAGTTTCAGATATGCTTTTGATTTCCTACCCTGACGAGGACGATATCGTGGGGATAGCATCAAATGGTGGTTCTCGGGATTGCTGAACAGATGATTAAAAAAACTCCAACATATCGATGCAAGTACAATCACTTATTTATTTATGTTCGAAAAACAAAGGAAGATATCTCATGAAAATGGAGCTTCGGATATGAAGCAATACAGAAGGACACATTAAGTACCTCGATGTGTACAAACAAATTCGTTTCATCACTGCTACGCAACGTCACAAAAAGAAAAGGAAAACAACAGAGGTCCTTTAACGGACCTTCCAGTCAGGTGGTTAGGGGCGAACTGTGTCATAATGCGTACTGAACTCCTATGTCTTGGCATATTGTATTATCGCCAACTAATCAAGATTTTGACGCCTATATTACAAAGACAAAGCATTGGCGACAGGATGAGCAGAAAAATTACTTGTCAGCCCCGCCTTTCGGCGCACCCACAGGATGTGAAGCAACCCTACCTGTTTCAAGAAAAAGTGCGACGAAAAGTCTCGCATTTGTTTATATTAAAAAACAGATTGCAGTTAAATGTGATTGAGTAATCTTTAACAAATGTATGTGAAATGTAGAAAGCATAATGATGATAAATGAAAATATAATTTAAAACTGCAATTCCAATAAATACATTATTTTCTTTATTTCCATTTTTACCCGTCAAGTTCTAGTAGGAAATGAGAGTGGTTTATTTATAGTGCAGATAAAAATACGTTAAAGAAAATGAACCGTTAAATGGGAAGTGCTGCTGTAATAATTATAACTGCGCACTATTGCTGTTAACTAAAAACCGTTAGGAAGGGAAATAAATAAATAAATAATAAGAATGAGAATTTTGAATAAGTGAAACAAAATATCTGAAACCATAAATCTTTATATGTGTTGAGAAAAGTTCCTTGCGAAAGGAAATAAAACTAAATGAATGTAGAAGTATGAATCGTTTTAGAAAAAAGAATTACTATAATGAATTTACTTGTTTAAAGTAGATTTTGAGAAACGGAAGGTGAAATTGATATGTTGCAGATAAATCTGCCACATATCTCAAACTTATGACGAAGAAGTGGGGTGGTTCAGTTAAGTGGGGTTCGATTAAGTGCATAAGAAAAAATTCCAACCATACAAAATTACAGGAACTAGAAAACTTTTTTAAAACATTTTTAACTATTGTAATAAAGGTAAAATAAGTTAGAATTATTAAATGGCAGAGAGAGGAAATCCACAAGTAAGGGGTACGCCTGAGCGTACCATCAGACCACAAGGTCTTTTTACTTCTTTACATGTTGAGAGCAGAAGTTAAAGTGTCTGATATCATAAAAAACATATAAGACTTGGCGCAACAACATCGCCAATTCAGAATTAGAAAAGTGTACGAAAAGCAGACAAAAGGTCATATTTACATGCCAGAATGATTAGCCCAGAATCCAGCATCCCAACAAAAAAACAAAATCGCATGATGCAGAAAGGTTACTAGAAAAACGATTCTACATATGTATTTATCCCTAACGCCATAAAGCCGGCCATAAATTATCAAAACAAATGATTATGTTCGAAGATTGGTACTTAAAATTGCGAAATACTGAGAAAGATATGTTTTAACACAACTGACAAATAAAATTAACGTACTTGAAAAGTAATTTAAAGATCGCATCAATAAACATTCATTTTACATTATTAATATATTATTTCAACGGTCACTTTTACTAAAAAGAATGAGAGATAAATATATCTCGCGTGAGCGATGCAAAGGCAAAAAAAAAAAAAAAAAAAAAAAAAAAAAACATTCATTGAAATTAACAGCAGGTGCTTCTGATTCTTCTGTTTATATTTTATTTTCTCTTAACGGCCTCCCACACTGTAAAAAAAAAATCTGTAGTTCTACAGATGCAAAGTTACATGCTTACTAAACTTTCATCTGTAACTGTACAAAAAAATCTGCAAATATACAAAACTAGTTTTTGTAAAGCTACAGAAATCTGTATCTTTACAAATGAATCTGCTAAAATTACAGCAATCTTACTAAAATTTTATCTGTAGCCCTGGCTGCACTTACATGAAAAGTTCTCGGCATCCCAGTTTCCTAAAAACTTTTTAGTAATCTTACAGATTTTTTGATTTTCGGCGCAAAAGTGCGTCTGTTACGGGAATTTTTGTTGTTGCCGTTACATAAAAAGTTCTAGGAATCCAAGTTTCCTAGGAAAACTTTAGTAACTTTACAGATATTTTTACAGTGCATGTTATTGAAAAAGCGATTATAACTCATGAAGTTAAACTTACTGCATTACATTAGAGAATAATAAAAGAAAGAAAGAAAGAAACGAACAGATAAGATTCGAAATGGATTTTAAGCGTCGAGTTAAATAATAAATTTTACATAGCGAATGGGAAAAAAACGACATGTTTCAAAAGCCAAAATAAATGAATTAAATTAATTTTGAAGAAATAAGCATATGTGATAGATCTCTGTCACAGACGATAACCATTTTTCCAAATGGTTAAAAAGTTACAGCAAATTAAAAAATAATTATTAAATCTTAAAATGTCCCAGAGAGTCGCACCTGCTTAGCAAGAAACACGACCACCATGTCTGGTAGAAGGTTAGTGTAGAAAGTAAAAGGGGATTAAACAGGAATGGTGTAAGTTGTAGATGTATGGCGCAGATGATAAACGAATGCATTCTTTCATAGATTATTAGTGCAGTGGTAAGTTTCAAAAATTCTTCCGAAATGTAGCATAAGGGAAGCGACATCAAAGCTTGAGATTTCAAAATTTGCTTTATGCAGTTTCCTTAACAACAGAGACAGTATTAAGTCTGAAATTGCAGCAAATGGAAGCTAGAAGGAAAAGCAGAGGACGTCGAAGCAGCACTTTTAGAATGGTTTAAAAACGCCATGTTAAAAAAGTTCTTATTTCTCGCGAAATTTTGTGCGAGAAAGTCAAACAGTTCGCGCAAACAATGAGTGTTGAAAACTTCAGACCCGCGGATGGCTGGTTGTCATGATGGAAAGAACAAAACAATATCGTTTATCACAAACTGTACGTTGAAAAGCAGGCTGCGGATTTGGACAATGCAGATTACTGGAAAGCAAAAATTTTGCCCGATTTGTTGAAAGACTATAATCCATCTCAAATCTGTAACACTGATGAAACAGGGCTGTCCTATCAGGCTTTACCAGAACACACTCATAAGTTTAAAACAGAGTCCAGTGAAGGATGCAAGAGAATTAAACAATGCCTATCTGTTCTTCTGGCGTGCAATATGATGGGAATCATCAAGAAAACACCTTGAGTGATTAAAGGAAGTAGGAAACAACCATGTTTTAAGGAGTGAAGAGTTCTCCTGTGGACTACCGCAAAAATAATTAATGGTGGATGACACATCCAATTTTCACTAATTTTCTTGGGCAATGGGATAAAACACTTACGGAAAATATTGTCCTGGTTATGGACAACTGCAATGCGGGTCTCCATATTTAGCATGAAAGCACTTAAAAATAGTATTTATTCCACCTAACAATACCGGTGTTATACAGCTACTTGATCAGGGAATTATCAAAGCTTTTAAATGTTATTATAGCAAGGAATTGGCCAAAAAAGCAGTACCAGAAATCGAAGTATGTGATTCATCTGCGACTTTTTCTGTAAGCTCCATAGCAAAATCTATCAGTCTGTTGGATGCAGTGCATTACATTAAAATATCTTGTGACAGTGTGATAAAAGACACAATAAAAATTGCTTCTTGGCTTGCGGATTTAAATCCGGACAGTCACAAGAAATTGTCGCCACCTTTGAAGATAAGGAAGAATTTGACACGGATTTCCTTCAATATGTTGAAATTTACAAAAATCTCCCGACCCCTAGTGAAATATCTAACACAAAAATATGGAGCAGTTCTTGCTCTCACAAGTTTCAAGCAAACCAGACAGTGAAGATGAAGATTCCGACGTAGACGAAAAGCCAGATCCTCCACCCACTGCTGCTGATACACGCAAAGCTCTTCATAACTTTGAAGGACACTAGAGAATCGGGGTGCAGAACTTCCTCGTTTGAATGTTCCGACTAAACAAAGCACCACTGGTCAGTTTATCATACACTGTAAAAAAAATTTCGTAACGTTCCTGGGAAAAAATGGGCAGCTGAGTTGCCCATTATTTCCAAGAAACATTTCTTGAAAATGACTGGAACTTTACTGTATAACTTTAAAACGTTCCACAGAAATGCCAGTAAGCTTTTTGCGAAATACCAGGAATGTTTCTGTTAAAAACAAAACATTACTGATATTTCACAAAAAGCTTACATTATTTTCTATGGAACGTTTCAGAAGTGTTCAATAAAGTCTGTTCAATATTGTCAGAAGTGACAATAAAATCAATATTTATGGCTGTTACATTAGTAAAAATTTTACTTTAAAAAATGAAACCATTATTTATTTCTCACAAAATACAAATTAATAAATATTATTAAAGTTTATTTTTTATAAGCAAATAAACTGCGTAAAATGAAAAGTTTACTGAGCAACACAAATAAAACTGTACAACTGCATGTTATATAGATAGAGTGAAAAAAAAACAACAGAAAACAATAGCGTAAATATAGATTAATATTAATTTTAAATCTTAGACATAAATGTATAATTCTTAAATGGAAACTCATTAAAACATAAATAATATTAATACACATATTTGTTAAAACAAAATTTGTTCTAAAAATAATATAGCATATTAAAAATATCAGCGGAACAAGATAAAATATTTATAGCCACTTACTCTTTTACGATTATCCTTTTATTTAATTTATAATCCTTTAAAGGAGGGTGGGACTTCTTATGTCCAACAAGGATGTTCTAGATAATTGATTAATTCGTTTTTTCATTTAAATTAACCAAGCTATCATAGAATCCCCAGTCAGATTGAAGTTTTAGAATGAATATGCAGTCTTAATGGAAATCCAAATACTAGGCGTATTTTTCTACTTGTGCTGCTGGCTGAACATTCCACAGACAGGTACGGTGTATAATATCTTACAAGGAAAGGGTCCGAGTTTGGTCTCACCGAATACGATGAACATTTGTGTTTCGATAGAGTATAGTCAGTATATGAATATATGACCGCCATAAAGCGCAACCCACAGGAGGTCTTGAGACAATAAGTCGCAAAGTTTAAGCAATAGTTTATAATCGGATAAGTTTCCTTCTTTTGCAAGAATCTCCGTGGCATGTTTGGTAGCATGCTGGATTTGAGTTTTTTCTACACGGATTCAAACCCGGCTCGGACTTGTTTTTCGGAACGAAAATTTTTATCAATAATTTTCGAACCGCAATTGAAAAAATGTGTATAATAATTGAAATTTAAGAAAAATATGAATTAAATGTGTGTTTTGTAGCATATAAGCGCTTTTTAACTACGATATTTTGCATTCTTAAATATATAATGAAAAAAAAAACGCATATTTAATGTCTATAGAGCAGAAAATTTTTGTATTTAAAATTATTTACAGTTGTTTCAATGAATAATCTACTATTTTTCACAGATAAATAAATTAAAACACGTGATATAAATGCGTGAATAATTATATTACTTTAATTTTGTTTTTATATGAAAGTATTTTGAATATTTCATGATTTTTTTAATCCCCTTTTTCAAATTCTTAATTTGACTTTTTTATTTCGGATATTTGGTTTTGCAATTATTACCTACGTAATAACAATTTTTAGCAGCTGAATATCTTTTTAGAACTTATTTTTAAGCAAAAATACAGTTATTCTAACTATAATCATAAGAATCCTAAATTTAAATAAATCAAAAGTTAAAAAGTTAGTTGGTAAAAAATGATACATTTATTTCACTGTGAAAAGTAGTAGCTTATTTATGTAAATAATAGTAAATAAATTTTAAAATTAGCTTAATTTTATGGTCTATAAAAGTTTTAATTGTCTTATTTATAGTTTGTTATTATTATTATTTATTCATGTTATCTTTACTTTTCATTAAATATATAAACATGTAAAGATTCACACTTAAAATTGTATTTATATAACTAGCAGGCTGAGACCGCTGCGCTGGACCATTTTTCAAATAAACCTTCAATCAAACGAAATGGAAAATCCGACCCTGTATTTTAAATTAATATGAACCTTTACCTGGAAGATCCTTCCGCATTGTCTGAATACGCATCGGACGCAATTGCGCTATTATATTACCTGATGCGTTATACGAAATACGGGCAATTCAGAAGCAACTCTTTAGTACATCATGTAGAGTTTGGGAGGGAAATGCGGCCATTACGATCATATCACCACAATACTAAAAAAGAGAGAATTACAATGACTGCAGAGATTGACCATTTAACTTAAAGAATGTTCGGGTTATTCACTTTCGTTTGTTAATTCTTTTACTCCGGGCTTCTCAGCTTGGTACTTTGTGCTGATCTGATAAATACAATCTCTCTCTACGTTACATTATATTTGGTAATATACGTCTTCTTTTGGCAGGTTTTCTCTACAGTTTCTTATCTTCGATTTCCAGTACAGTACATACAATCAAAACAGTATTTAACTTTTATATTTTAAAATATGTGAATCACGTAAAAGTAGATATTTAAAGCGGAATTGTGTGAATAAAATTAAAATAGTGTCATTTTAACTGCCGTTTCTTTTTACATACCAGTTTTAATCATGCAACTATTAACCTAGGAAAATAACCCAGATAACTAATTCAAATAGAAAACATTCAATAAAATCTTCCCAATCATCCGTAATCGGATCCACAACCAAGTTTGATGTGAAACGTTAGAAATGTTCGTAACGGTATGGCTAAAAATGTACCAGAGTTAGCTACAAAGCAGGGTTAATTACGCTCCAAACTACATTCCATTAACTAATGTCAAATTGCTGTTGATTGATTTTTAGATCTTTCACTATCAAAACTCTTTGCAAATGATAAGTGAAGTTAGTTATGCAAAATTTTTAGTAGTGATCTTTTTGGCAAACCGAAGATTTTTTTTCGGATTTCTCTAATGAGCGTAATCAGACGGAGAAATAAGCATACTTTTATTTTCAAAACGTCATTATTCATCAGTTTGTTGCCTAAATAAAACTAAAAACATTAATTTGCCACTACGATCAGCTGCTCGGGCTGTGCATCAGCCAAAATTTTATAATGATTGAAATTTTAATTGAATTTGAGGTACTTAAAAAAAAACAAAAAAAAAAACAAAAAAAAACAACAAAAAAAAAAAACTTAGGCTAAATGAACAAATATTGTTCCATTGGTCACCTTTGGCATTTGAAAAACTTTTTTTGTACATTCAAATTAATGCTTTTTTAATGATAGTAAAATAACTGCACATGAAAAATATCTATTAGTAAATCTTCTTTTGTCCGTTTGCTCCATATTAAAAAAACATAAATTTACTAATCGCTAATTACTAAATGTACATATTTCGCGTAATCTTCTGAAATCGGATTTACCGTCCACGGTTCCTTTCAAATATAAACGAATCTTCCAATACTATATAGTAAATTCGCCAATTGTAAGGTGGCTGATTATGGAAGATTCATACAATATCTTTTTATAACATTTCTAAAAGAAGGGAAGATATGGAAAAAAATAAATTACGAATGGAATGAAATATCGAAAAGTGATTTCAGAAAGCAATTTTTATTGCAAAATGTCTTTTTTTGTGATAAAAATAACGCATAATTGCTTACATTTTCTTAAGAATAATCTTTACTACCTAACATTGCAAGCATTGAACGTTTGTATAAGGGAAATTGGAGATATGTTTTTTTATATTAAAAAAAGAATGGACAGTATTAACTAATCTGGCTTCGAGGTTATAAAAGTCAGAAATTTTGGGAAACAAACCGACATGCTTTCGCAGTAAAGTATGATGAGAAATTTTTTAAATGTCTAAAATTAAATTATTTTACAGTATGTATGTGCGTGTGTGGGAGACATTTATACTAAAATTAAAATATCCGACTCCATTTTTAAAATATTAATTGCTGTTTATATATTGTACATTTGAATTTTAAAAAATACTCAAAAAATGCTTTCGTACACTTGCAAAATCACCTTTATTGAAAACATCGCTTGAACCCAATTCACGCTTATATCTTTTTGGCTTAAAATCAGATTGTTTGGCGACAAAAGTGAACTCAAAAATCACAAATAAACATATAACATGTAAATCATAAGTACCATCATTTTTACAATTACATCTGCTAGTTTCGTCTGTAAGTCACATGATGGAAGAGTTAGAAATAAAAAAGAACAAATCAAAACAAAATTGTCACCACAAAGAAGGTCTCCTTAAAGAGCATACTCAAATTATTTTGAAAAGAAATTTTTAGAACAAAAATGGAAGAACAAAATTTTTATTTTAAACAACGAAAGAATAAAAAAATTTGTAAACATTAGTAAACTTACAAATAGAAGTGAAATTAAAAATCACTTGATGACGCAACAAACACGTGTACTGTGTTTAATGTCAAGTGAATGTAAAATTTACGATCAGCTACTATTGGCATTTATCTTATAGTTTGGCAATAGTTATTTTGTCAACAGGATAATCAAGTAGTACCGTTTTAAATTTGTTTTAAAAGTAGCTGGCTAATTAAAAATGCTACCATTAAACATTTTATATTGCATACTTGTTTCCATGGCAACAATAACCTTCATTTCTTGTTTCTGACACTAACAATATCGAAGTCAAATTGCCAATGTTCCGAATCGAACATTAATTTTGAATTTGGAAAAAATTTAATAAGCTGAAATTTTGTTTTAAACCGTATAATTACGATAACAAAATTTTAATATATACACATATAAAGGTATGTGACAAATCTGTAGTAATAAAAATGTATTTATTACGTTAAATTTAATCTAACTATCTTCGTATGAAGAGTACAAAAAAGGGTTTACTTAAAAATTATTTATCGTAAAAAAAGTATCATTCAAAATTTTATTGTGCCGCCAACGAGCATTAAATCGCCAAAAAAATTAAATTTTCATCATTTTTTTACAAACGCTAAATCGAAGTTCTGCGGATATATTTTTTTTTTATAAACACATTATATGTCACGAGAAGAATATTCTATATATTCCTCATGAGAAGAATATTATATATTTTTTTTCAAATATTTCTGAGCATGCACTTATCGAAACTTCCTTGATATCATCCTATCAATTTTTCAGATGCATTTTTCTTAGCCTGACGCAAAAGATAAAGAGCCAAATCTTATTTCAATTGCAATATTTTAACTGAGTAATTTTTTAAGCATTACGAACATTCCCTTTCATGTTTAAATTAAATATTTTCGTTTTTTAATATTATCACTCATTAAAACGAATTTTTTTCTTATTTTTTTCTTCCTTATATTTTTTAAAATTAAAATTAGTAACAGTTTTTTCTTTTATGTTTCAAGGTGTAATAGCTGTTTTTTTTTTTTTTTTTTTTTTTTATCAATGATAAATTTCGCCAAGAAATAAAATGGTAAACCTTATCGTCCAAAATAACAGGACTTTCCGTCATAATTGGTAATAATATATAGGTATTACTAATTATAGGCTAATATTGGTAGAATGATGTGTTATAGCTTAAAACCTTTCCTGAAACGATACCTATCTAATGGTATAAGTTCCGTAAAAATTCATGCTGTAGAACTCGAAATCTAGGCGTTCGGAACGAAATTTCCGTTTGGATTTTATACATATAATAGATTAAACTGCATTATATAAAAATATTAAACAAGAAAAAAAATTATTTCCGAAAGAAATTACTATGTAGACACTTATTCTAATTAAAATCAAGAATCCCAGACTTTAAAAAATCATATTAAAAATATAAAAGCATATTTTTCAAACCATGAAATATTTGAAGTATTTGAATGAGGAAACAAAATGAAAATAATATACTTCTTCACTTATTTTAATTTATTTCTCTGTTAAAAATTGTAGATATTCATTGAAATAACTGTAAATAATTTTAAATAACAACAAAAATATTCTGGTCTATGGACATTAAATATGTGTTTTTTTTTCATTATATATTTAAAAATGCAAAATTTCGTAGTTAAAAAAGCACTTATATGCTACAAAAGATACATTTAATTCGTATTTTCTGTAAATTTCAATTCTTATACACATTTTTTTAATAGCGGTTCGAAAATGATTGATAAAAAATTTGATTCCAAAGAACAAGTCCGAGCCGGGTTTGATCCCGGGTAGAAAAAACTCAAATCTACCATGTTGCCAAACATGCCACGGAGCCGCTTACGAAAGACTGAAATTTATCCGCTTACAAACTATAGCTTAAATTTGCGACTTATTTTCTCAAGACCCCCTGTGGGTTGCGCTTTATGGCAGTCATATATTTATATACTAACTATACTCTATCGAAATACAAATGTTCATCGCTTTCCGTGAGACCAACCTCGGGTCCTCTCCTTGTCAGTGATGTCACAGAGGTATTGCATTTTCATCTGAAAGACCTTGACAATAGAGACGGAAATGATTATGTCATCTATTCATTTATTTGCATTCCACAATGATTTTTTGACATTCGTATAAGGAATTCGTTTTCGACGGTCGAGCGCGAGCGCTGGACAACAACAAAATAATAAAATAGCGGCCGCAGCGTTTTGCTGTTGACAACTTTTGTTCAGGAACGTTTCAGATATGAAAACCAGAATTTTACAGGAAAGAGCTAAATTATTCTGAAAACCTGAGAAAAGGCGAAACGTTCCTGGAATTTACGTGGAAAGTTACTACTTTTTCTTACAGTGTAAAGTCTAATTTATTGCAAGTAATAATGCGTGATTAAATTAATTTTATATGTATGGTAGTAATTAATTTTCAATGAATAATTAACTAGTTTTAAAAATAAAACCATCCTGTTTGTTAATGTCATTAAGCCTCACATTTGGCAATTTCATTCAGAGTTTGCGGAGTACCACTTTCGTTTTTGGGAACGCGAATGTTATCCGGCTATAAAAATCAGACGCTTATTAAAATCAATATGGCTCAGAACGAATAGGATTTTATTAAGCGGCGGTTACTGTATATAGTTTTATTACTATAACTATTCTGTCACTTACTGATACTGTATTCTATTGTTTAGTATCAATGGAAAAATAATAAATTAAATCATGTTAGTGTATATCAACATTAAATGTTAAATATTTAAATTTTAATTCTCAAATATAATAAACCGCATTGGATATGATATACATTTTAAATATCATCGTTTTAAATTCAAATTATTTCCAAGCGGAAAATATTCTTTAAGAGTGTAACTTACATGGATGATTTTCAATTAATTTTTGTTATTACTTATTATAATATAATCAAATATTTATTTAATTTTTTATTTCTGCTTTCAGTTAATTTCAGTGAAATGAAATAAACCAGCTCTTTTAAAATATTTAACCCATTTTTTAAAGAGAGAATTTAAATTATATTTGTGTTACTTTTATATTTAAATTGCTATAAAATAATACTGTTAAAGCAAACAAATTAGAAGACTTCAGGAATTAATTATAAGTATATTTTAGATTTTTTTTTTCTTTAGATTAAATGTAAATAGAATTTTTATGAGAATAAATGTGGTAGTTGTAAATTACCCAGAATTAATATCGTTAAAGTAATCATGCAATTTTTCTAACAACAAAACTATTGCATTTGTAAAGAGTTTAGTATATTAGTATTTATATTGGCTCATAAGAAAAAGAAAATTAAGTAAACATTTTTGAAACAATATTTTGATAATTTGTAATAATTTTCTCAATAGTCTCATGTTTTTAAAAATGCAGATTAATTCCTTAAAGAGTTTTTTGTTTGTTGTGGGAGACGGACTTTCATAAAATGTTTAAAAAAAAACTTCTGATTTTACTAACTAATGAAATGGGCAAGGTAGCAAAAAATTAATACATAACTTAAAAAGATTCCAGAACATTATGACACTATAAGGGGCATTAATATATAACGTTATCAACTTTTTAGAAATTTTCGACCCTCTCCCCCTGTTGAGAATGCCAACTTGGCGATGCTTGCCATTTTCTGTTAGTCGGCATTGTGGCAACCCCCTTTTTATTGTTTTCCGATTTTCTTTTCAGTGTAGATGTAAAGTTTGTTTTGAACCGGTCTGACGGTAATAATGGAACTCTCAAATGAGAGTAATAATAATATTAATATACCTATATATTTGTAAATAAAATGTACATAGTTGTTTTTTAAGAAAGAAGTTTAATTTGAACTGTAGAGTGTGTTTACTTATTCAAGTTACGAATTTTATTTACAATATATTAGAACTAAGTTATGAAGACGTTTTTATTCTTCGAAGCACTATGAAATAATTTGGATTTACCGAACCTGCATTCTAACCGACAACGCAACATTTTTCTGGCGTCAAAGCTCCAGGATGTCTGGATTTCATCATCGATTGAGGTAAGTACCTCAAATTAAATTATATTGAATAGATAGAATTATGAATATATTTATTAACTGAACTGTATTGAATAAATTGAATTCTTTATTTTATGATGGATTTCGAAACATTGAAAAAAAAAAGAGCTACGATTCGTAGTCAAACAACAAAAATATTTGATAAAATAAGGGATTTATTAGATAATACACAAGAATTAGAGCTTGAGAATAGAAAATCACAGCTGGATCTTTTGAAACAGCAATTGAATGACAAAATGAAAACTTTAAAATCATTAAATTCTGAAATTGAACCACTGGTTCCAAGTACTGAATTTGAAAAAGAAATCGAGAAATCGGAATCTTATAATGAGAATATTATTGAATGGAAATATAAAATTTCCAAATTTTTAAATGATAACACAGTTACTCCTGAAACTAAACAAGATTCTTCAGACATTGAAAGTGATAGTAGTAGCAACAATAGTTCTCTACTAAAAAGTCAGAAAATTCTGAATCAAAATTTGATTAAACTTCCTAAACTTAATATATCTAAATATTATGGTGATTCGTGTTTATGGCTCGAATTTTGGAGTCAGTTTTCGAATGCGATTGACAATAATGAACATTTAACTCCGATTGATAAATTTTCCTACTTAAAGTCACTTTTGGGCGGAAGTGCTGCAAATACTATAGCAGGCTTTTCGCTGACTAAGGAAAATTATGCTCACGCTATAGAATTATTGAAAAATCGTTTTGGTCGTAATGACCTGTTAATAAATAGTCACATGACTAAACTGCTAAATTTGAAACCAGTACGAAATTCTAGTAACATTAAGGCTTTTAGAGATTTGTATGATGAATGCGAAATTCAAATAAGAAATCTTAATTCTTTAGGTGTTGCCTCAGGTTCATATGGGCACTTGTTATGTCCGATTCTTCTGAAACTTATTCCATCAGATATTGCACTAGAATTTAATAGAAAACGAATTAAAAATACTGACTGGGATGTTAATGAGCTGATAAATTTCATTAAAGATGAAATTGAATCTCGCGAGACCACTGTCCAATTAAACCATTTTGAAAAAATCCCTGAGAAGCAGGAAAATTATAAGAAAAATTATAAAAAATTCATTCCATCAGCTTCTGCCTTAACCACAAATATTAAAAATAACTGCATATTTTGTAATCAAACTGATCACGATACTGAAAAGTGTAAGTCTTTCACCATTCCGGAAATGCGAGAAAAATTAAAAAGGGAAGGAAGGTGTTTTAAATGCTTCCGTAAATTTCACATCGCGAATTTTTGTAAAATTTCGAATGAAAATTGCAAAGTGTGTGGTAAAACATATCATCATACTATACTTTGTAATTCTAATAAAAAAACAGAAGAATCAAAAAATTCAGGTAGCATTATTTCCTCCGTATCTCATTGCAAAGGCAATATAAATAATATCAGTAGAGAAGTAATATTGCAAACAATTCATGTAAAAGTGGAAGCGGGTGAAAATTCAGAAACTGCTCTTTGTTTATTTGACTCTGCTAGTCATCGAACTTTTATTACAGAAAATTTAGTTTCAAAATTAAAACCTGAGGTCATTAGAAAGGAAAAATTAATTGTCTATACTTTCGGTTCGAGAAAATCTGAAGAACGATGTTATGATGTCGTTAAGCTAAAGCTAATTCACTTGACGAATAGAAAACGTAGTATAATAATTGAAGCATTAGTCACACCGCTAATAACTAATTCTTTGATACAAATTCCTCCTCTTCCAATCAAAATTAAGAGAAAACTTTCCAAATTTCGTCTTGGCACGTGGGAACATTTGGAAAATAGTGATGTTGATATATTAATAGGAGCTGATTATTTATATCAAATTAATGACAAAACATACCCCATAAATAAATCATTGTTCGTCTGTGAAAATTTATTTGGGCATTCCCTCTGCGGGACAATTGACGTAAATAAAAATTGTGAGAGTAAGCAAGCTGGGGTCTTGTCCACTCAGGTTATGAAACCTATTCAAAATGATTTGAAAACATTGTGGGAGTTAGAAACTTTAGGGACGAACACTGAAGAAAATATTTCTGAATTAGATAAAGAGATAATCGAAAAATTCGAAAACAATTTGCATTTTCTTGAGCACCGATACGAAGCTAAATTGTTATGGAAAGATGATAGAAGAGATTTAGGAAGTAATTATAACAATGCTAGAAACCGATTTATTAACTTAAATCGAAAATTGCTTAAAGATAAGGAATTATTGCAGAAATATAAAGAAATTGTGATTGAACAGGAATTAAATAACATAGTGGAAGCATGTTCTAATAAAACTGTAAATAGCGGTTATTTTATGCCCCACCGACCTGTCTTGCGAGATGATAAACCCACAACTAAAGTTAGAATGGTATTTGATGCTTCCTCAAAAGAAAATAGCAAATCATTAAATGATTGTTTGTACGGTGGCCCAAATTTGAACCCCGATTTATTAGAAATTATTATTAATTTCAGGAAATTCAATACTGCGTTTTGTGCAGATATTGAAAAGGCCTTTCTTCAAATTTCTGTAGCTGAAGAAGACCGAGATTACCTTAAATTTCTTTGGTTCGATAATGACACAAACAACTTTTTCAAAATTTTAAGATTTAGACGTGTACCATTTGGCGTTACATGCTCACCATTTATTTTGGCTGCCACAATTAAACATCATATAAAGAAATATCGAGATCAACATCCAAATGTTGTATATATGTTAGATAATTCCCTCTATGTCGATGATTTAATTTCCGGATCAGATTTAGATAACGAAGCTTATTATTTATCAGTTACAGCTTCTGAAATTCTTAAAGAAGCTGGGATGAATTTGAGGAAATTAAAAACAAATTCTATTAAACTTAGGGAAATGTGGGAATCTGGTAACTTAGGTATAAGGGAGGAAAAGACAGGTAGTATCTTAAAAGTGCTTGGACTGATATGGAATACTGAATCTGATATTTTGATGTTAGATGCGCAGCCCTTTGAAGAATATTACATCGATGATCCCACGAAGCGAACAGTTCTTAAAATGTTACTGAAAATTTATGATCCATTAGGATTTTTGAATCCATTTGTAATACGTATTAAAGCCTTGTTGCAAGAAACATGGCAAAGAGGTTTAGAGTGGGACAATAAATTACCTGAAGATTTGAAATGCGAGTGGAACACTTGGTGTTCAGAAGTTGTACATTTACGCACATTTGAAATAACCCGAAAATATTTTCCTAATATGATAAACATTTCTGAAAATTCACAAATTCACATATTCTGTGATGCTAGTCCCAAAGGGTATGGAGCAGTTGCTTATTTGCGTTCCATTTCATTAACTGGCGAAATTCAAACTAGTTTTGTTTGGAGTAAATGTAGAATAGCCCCCCTCAAGAAGTTAACTATTCCACGGCTGGAATTGATCAGTGCAGTAGTTGCCGCTAGAATGTGGAAATATTTAAAACAAAAATTACATATTTCGAATTTAAATATAAAGTTATGGTCGGACTCAGAGATAACTGTCTGTTGGATTAAGGGTTCTACTACAAACTGGAAACCCTTTATTTCCAATCGTGTAACCGAAATTCAGTCATTGACAGATCCAAAGGACTGGAATTATTGTCCCGGAAAAGAAAACCCTGCAGATCTGCTTACGCGAGGGGAAAACTTATCGAAGTTAATGGGTAATAATGTATGGTGGTGCGGCCCACCTTGGTTATCACTATCAGAAGATTTGTGGCCTTCAAAAAGGGCTATAGAAATGGTTCCCGAAGCTTTTAATGAAATGAAAGCAAAACCAAATTTAACATTATTGTGTAACGAATCAAACTCTATCCCTAAGCCAGTATTTGATATGGCAAAGTTCAGTAGTTTAAATCGCGTGTATAATATTACTGCTTGGATAATGCGTTTTATTCATAATGCCAATTCGAAAAACCCTAAAATTTTAGGACATTTAACTACCTCAGAAATAGAAACAGCAGAAAAATACTGGATTAAACAAACTCAGGAAACTTCATTTAAAGTTGAAATAGAAGCACTTAAACAAAAAAAACCACTTAATAAAGATTCTTCTTTGTACAAGCTTAATCCACAATTCGATGAAAATGACTTACTTGTTTTATCCGGAAGACTTCAGTTTTCTGAAGTTACAGAGCAGGAAAAACATCCGTGGATACTTCCTAATAAATCTTATTTTGTAAAATTACTAATTAAGGATGCTCATGAAAGAATGTACCATTTTGGTGTAGCTGTCACTTTAGCTCACCTTCGTGAAAGGTATTTTATATTAAAGGGAAGAAGATTTGTAAAATCCGTCTTAAGATCGTGTATGATATGTCGAAAACTTAATGCTATTCCTGGAAAGGTGGAAATAGCACCTTTACCGAAAGATAGAATCATCAAAACACCAGTTTTTGAAACCTCTGGTGTCGATTTTGCCGGTCCGATTTATTATAAAACTTCTGAAGGCACTGGGAAGGCTTATATTGTCGTATTCACATGTGCTGTAACCAGAGCGATTCATCTAGAGTTAGTCACCAATCTAAGTACTGAAACCTTTATCTTAGCACTACGAAGATTTTTCTCTAGGAGAGGTTTCTGCAAAATAATGTACAGTGACAATGCCAAGACATTTTCTAAGGCTGATTTGGTGTTAAAAGATGCTTGGGAAAGAATTTCTAAGCAAGAAATTTTTGATTACTTGAGAAAGAATAAAATAATATGGAAGTTTATAATTCCCAGGGCTTCCTGGTGGGGCGGCTTCTGGGAAAGGATGGTCAGATCAGTTAAAACACCTTTAAAAAAGGTTCTAGGAAAAACTTGTCTCCGTTATGAAGAGCTAGAAACAATACTTACAGAAATTGAAGCGGTGATTAATTCACGTCCTTTATGTTATCTCTACGAAGAATATGCTGAACCATCACCTTTAACGCCATCTCATTTTTTAGTTGGTAAACGATTAATGTCCTTACCTTCTTATGGATTACCAGTCTGTACGCAAGAGAAATCTAATAAGATTTTGTTGACGAGAAAATATAAATATAAGCAACAAATTACTGACCACTTTTGGAAAAGGTGGAGAAACGAATATTTGTTAGAACTTAGATCTGCTTTTCAAGTGAAAAACATAAATTCATCGCCTCAGTTCAAAGTTAACGATATAGTGATAATTCATGATGAAAAGCTCCCAAAACATATGTGGAAGTGTGGTCGTGTTAAAGAACTCATATTTGGTCGTGACTCGAAAATCAGATCATGTGTATTACAGACTGCAAAAGGCGATCTTAAACGACCTGTGCAATTGCTATATAATCTTGAATTGGACTTAGTGGACTAAAAGACACTAAAACTCTTACACTAAAAATAAGAACTATTATCGAACATTTAATTTGTTTTGTTACTCATATTTACCCTTATTATTGTTTAATTTTCATACAATTCATGTGTTTTATTTTCTTTCGTAGATTGCTGCATTCTTATTATTTTTGCTTTTATATCTGTAGCTGTATGTAAGTATGTATCTGAAAATTTGTCATGTATGTAAGTATATTCTTATGTTTATTAAATTGTTTAATATAGATGCTGAACTAAGTGTTCAGCCCGGGGCAGGATGTTGAGAATGCCAACTTGGCGATGCTTGCCATTTTCTGTTAGTCGGCATTGTGGCAACCCCCTTTTTATTGTTTTCCGATTTTCTTTTCAGTGTAGATGTAAAGTTTGTTTTGAACCGGTCTGACGGTAATAATGGAACTCTCAAATGAGAGTAATAATAATATTAATATACCTATATATTTGTAAATAAAATGTACATAGTTGTTTTTTAAGAAAGAAGTTTAATTTGAACTGTAGAGTGTGTTTACTTATTCAAGTTACGAATTTTATTTACAATATATTAGAACTAAGTTATGAAGACGTTTTTATTCTTCGAAGCACTATCAAATAATTTGGATTTACCGAACCTGCATTCTAACCGACAACGCAACACCCCCTCTTATGATATTATACCTTATATTCCTGGACCCCCCCCCTTCCCCCTAATGATATGGTCATCAGTATCTGAAAATTCTTTTTACATTCTTTTCCCCTTTTTTATACCGGGTGTCCCAAAACTGACCGAAACAGAATAGGAAATATTAATAATTTCGGAGAGCCCATTTTTTCTATTGAACTTTTCTATTAGTTTTCATTCACCGAATTTTTCATCACCTTTTTTTTTAACATCGGCTTATATATGGGTTCCCGATTTTGGACGACTTTACTCACTGTAAAGTCGTATACTCGGCTTATACACGGAAACATACGGTAGTTAATTTTTATTTGATTACAACTTAATTCAAATGTAAAAAAAGACATAACAATTAACCGAATAAGAAATCAATTATTTAAAACGCAAAGCTTTTTTAATGATTAAAAATTTTTTGAATCATTTTACATCTGTACGGATTTTTTATTTATGTTTAAGAGTATGTATATTTTTAACTTTTTTACATCTGCACTATTTTACATTGTATTTTAAATTACTGCAGTTGAGTATTTTTACTGCTATGCAATGTCTAATAAGTTGGTAGAATACCTGAATTTTCTGATTAATATATGACATTATAAAGGAATACATTATTATATATATAAACTCATGGCGTCAGATGCCGCCATCCGAAGAATCTACAAGGGTCTTTTTCCATTTCTTCCGGTCAAGGGTCCATTCCTCTTCCAGACCGCTATCCCTTATTGCCTTTGAAATATCATCCATCCAGATCTTTCGTGGTCTTCCCCGTTTCCTTTTTGTTTGTTTGTTTCATAATTGAATGTTATTCTGGGTAGCATTTCCTCATTCATTCTTTTGACATGACCATACCAGATTAATTGCTTTTTTTGGATATCATCTAATATGGTTCCCTTTATTTTCATCATTTCCTTGATTCTGTCATTTCTTATTTTTTCTATTCTTGATATCCTGCATGATCTTCTTAGGGTATCCATTTCTACTGCCGCTAGTTTCTTTCGTCCTGTCTCCATAATTCTCCAACCTTCTGCTCCATATAACAATATGCTCTTTGCAATAGAGTTGTATATATTATACTTTCTTTTTCTAGAGATCTCCTTACTCCACCAAATAGAATTTAATAGTTTTACAGCCTTTTTCCCCTGACAAATTCTGTATATAATTTCCTGTGAGTCTCTTCCTTCTCTATTAATATCTACACCTAAATATCTATAATGCTTACAGCTTTCTATTCTTATGTTATTAGTTAGATTTAGGTCTGTCTCATTTCCTCCTATACATAGGTATTTGGTCTTGCTGACGTTCATGTGAAGTCCCCATTTCTCATATTCTTCCTTAATTTTCACCGTTATTTCCTCATTCATACATTGAATACATTATTAAAACTGTTTATGAGCTAGTTGGATGTGTCAATCCGAAAATTATCTTCTATCTCACATATCTTAATATATCAAAATGTTGTTACAAACGTCAATATTTCTTTTTTATTAGTTCAATGGTATAACAACTTTGACTTTCATCTTAAATGTTTTCTATACTCTATTAATCGGAGTAAAAACGAGTTAATCTCTATCCTGATATTTATTAAAATCAATAGTTTTCCGCTTTTCTGCTGTATATCAGTTGTTAGCGAATAGTCGGCTTATCAGGATGGGAAGTTCCCGTCGCTTCACAAACCGCCGGTAAATACAAATATTATACAAAAATCGCTATTATAGTGCCCCTTTTCGGTGAATATTTCAAAATTCGAGGAGGACCTTCTTGCCATGGCCAAAAACATACACAAAAATTTTGGTTCAGTTCGATGCATAACTTCATACACTTTTCGATGGTACAATATTGAAAATGGTACAAAAAAAAAAAAAAAAAAAAAAAAAAAAAAAAAAAAACGCTATTACAGCACCCCCTCCGGCTGATTTTTTCCAAATTAAGGAAGGGCTTGCATGCCCTAGCTAGAAACTTAAAAAACAATTTTGGTTCAATTCTATGTTGACTCACTTTTTGATGGTACAATGGCGACAGACGCACGGACACCATGGACAGACAGACCTTTTCTATAAATATGTTTTTTGTTATCTGTCACCCCTAAAACTTGTAAATCCGTCGAAAAGAGGAAGTCGAAAAAAATTTCGTACACAATACTTTCTTCAATTGAAGATAAAAGAACGTAAAGTGCATTGAATTTTTTAAATTTTATTTTTTAAAATTTTGTATGCAATTGCATAAACGTGACATTCCTTTTAGTAGTTTAAAATTTTCTTTAGGTATACATTATAATACTTAATTTTGTGTAAAATACTTGGAGCATGATAAAAGAATCAGACTATTTCTTAATAAACTGGATCTTTCGTAATGCTATTTGATGTTTTTAAAATCTTTAAAAACAACCGCAATAACTAATTTTACTAAGATAAAATATTTATTTTCCTTAATTAGGAAATTAGTTATTGTTAATATAAAGTGGCATTTTCAGCCAATACATTTTACTTTATTCCATGTCTAAATTAACTTTTAACCAAGAAGTCAAGCTTCATTGTTACGAGTCATTGAAAAGTGAAGTTTTCACAATGTCTCTAATTTGATTCTTCACATCTCTGACATATTAAGGAGTTATACCCATCTCCAAGAAAAAAAAGAAAAAAAAACTAGTCGTTCGGTTCCACCGTAATACTTACCCCATGGATATGCATAACATAAAATATGAAAATAAAACATGTGTAAACTATTTATAAAATGTATTGCAATTCCAAACTACAATTTTAACGTATATTTAAATATTTTTAACACATAGTAATACTTAATTACTGAATTGTGGGTACTACTTGATTATCCCGCCGACCAAGTTTGATAAATTATATAAATCGCCAAACTACTCGCAAAATTATGCAAACTAGCCGCTCTTGACAATCAGTTTGGTCCCCCTTAAAATTTATGTTTGGGAAAGCATGCTAAGCATTGTATCATGTTACTTTTATTCACAATTTAATTTACTTGGACTCCCTTAAATGTAATTAATATAATCCCTTAAGCTAACATTAGTTTTTGTTGCATTAAAATATCTTAATTTGTTGATTTTCTGTCCGCAAGTAAAACCTATTGGTTTACAATGGAAGTCTATGGGAATTTGGCGAAATATTAGAGATATCGCCAAGCTGAGGTCACTTATAGCTACTCATTTTTGTCGCCAAATTTGGCGATATATCGTCATTTGGCGACAAACTTGGCGGCATTTGGCGACGGAACAGATATATAGATTAGCATAATTCTTATTTTAAATAACGAAAGAACAAATGAATTAGTAAAAGATTAATAAAAATACAAATAAAATGTCGAATTAAAAAGCACTTGATGACACAACAAACACGTGTAACGTGAAATAAATAATGTGAACATTAAAAAGGCCCACAATCTTACTTAAAATACAACTGATGTTATAAGTTTAAAATATACATTTTATTTAAAACTTCTTAGCACTTTCAAGCCTTCCAGGCTCATCATCTGCGAATATCTTAATAACTAAATGTTGTTTATTTATACAAATACGTCACTTTGTTTTGAAAATGAGAGAGCCAATAATTACTAGAGTTGAAAGTAGAAGTAGCAGTAGCAGTTTTGTAGTACTTTCAACTCTAGTAATTATTGGCTCTCTCATTTTCAAAACAAAATGACGTATTTGTATAAATAAACAACATTTAGTTATTAAGATATTCTCTGATGATGAGCCTGGAAGGCTTGAAAGTACTAAGAAGTTTTAAATAAAATGTATATTTTAAACTTGTAACATCTTTTTCATTACCTTAGTCGCCTTTTAAGCAAGATTGTCGAACTTTTTTAACGTTCACATTATTTATTTTATGTTGAATCAAGGTGAAAAATTGCGTTTCGTCCTTTGATATTATTACGTGAAACGTGTTTAATGTCAAGTGAATGTGATATTTATGATAGGCCATTATTGGCATTATTGTGTTTTTTATGATGCAGGTGCTTTAACAAAATCCGCAGCACGTAAAGGGTTTGCTCGTTTCCGTTCTGGAAAATTGGATGCTAAAGACTGCCGCGGTCTGGTCGAGAAGTTAAAAAGTCGAAAAAGTCCTCAAACATATTGAGGGAGAGTGGTAAATTTAATTTTATGACATCTCTGGGGTACTATACATCAACCAAAAACAGTTTTGAAGCGTTTGCATAAGGCTGGATACAAAAAAGAAGCTCGATATTTGGGTACCATATGAATTAACAGTAAAAATGTAATGGACCGAATTTCATCTGTGAATAACTGCTGAAATGAAAGGAAATCGAGTCATCTTTGAAGGGATTTATAACCGGCAAGGAAGAGTGGATCCCATTCGAAAATAATTTGCGGAAAAATACTTGGTTCAAGAAGGATAAAGCTGCACAAATGGTGACATAACCAAGATTGACGCCATGTGAGATAATGCTTTGTGTTTGGTTGGATCGGAACTGAATCGTGCATCATGAGCTGTTCAAACCTGTCCAGACTGTTCATTTCACTATATACAGTGACAAACCAATGCGATTAAAGAGCACATTTGTGGTAAAACGACAAGAATTAATCAATGGGAAAAGCGTTATCTTTCATCACAATAATGGCAGACCACACACATCTTAAGTGACTGTGCAAAACTTGAATGAGCTCAGCTAGGAAGTTTTGATGCATTCACAGTATAGCCAGATTTTTGCCCCGCCCTGCTACCATTTGTTTCTTACGCTGCTGAACACTCTCAATGTTGATAACCTGTCTTCAAAGGAGGCCTGTTAAAATAACTTCGTTCAGTTTTTCTCTCAGATATCCTAGAACTTACACAGCGATGGTATAATGGCTTTACCATAACAATGGCAAAAGTTATCGATTTGGTTTAGTAGAACTTTTTTTTTAATTTAAGAAACATGTTGTTAAATTTTAGTGAAAAATAGTCACGAACTTCTTTTTTACACATAATCAGTTAGCGATATGCAAATATAAAGAAACAACAATGTTAATAAGATATGTTTTCATACTGACATCAAAACTAATAAAAAAGATAAAAACGTTCTTGAGCGACATTTAATGTTCAACATGTCTGTGACATCTGAAATGGGGAAAAAAACCCCTAATTCTTGTTCCAGAATAGAATTTACTAACTATGATAAATAAATAATTAATAGAGTGTATTCAATGAAAAGTACAGACGAACGGAAATATCACCTTATATAATGATATATATATACTGAAATTATTGTCGTTTCTAACTAATCTAATTTTATATTATTTAATAAAAGTACACTATATTGCTGGTACTCTTCTTTGTCAAATACCTTATTCTATTATCCAATACAACAGAAACTATTTCATTATCCTCTTCTTAAAACAAAACATACTTTGCATTTAAGATGAATATATATATCCTTAAAGCTCTTAAGTATGCTAAAAAAAAAATAATTAAGAGTTTTATATTTAATAATATTTGGAATTAAGTAAATTTGATAATTAACATAGTGGTGACAAGGAAATGCTAGCTAAAAACCTGTTTTCTTTTCTTTTTTTAAATCAGTCAAATTAAAAAAAATAATAATGTAGAAAATTCGTACAATTTACCGATTTCCCAAAATTTCCAGTGCTACTCAGCGAATCATGAAAGCCTTACAAATTCAATCTTTTAACATAATATGGTAAATTTAGTTCTGTTTTTAATAAAATTTGTTTTGACTTTATGCGGATACAGCTGAATTTTTTACGTCGGAAATTAGACGTTTATTTCCTATTAACCTATTTTTATTTGAATCTCTAGCCCTCCAATATTATATTTTATATACCACATATGTATGTGTTATATAAGTGGGAGAAAAATCTTAGGAATCATTTAAAAAATATATATTAATAATGTACGTTTATACAACTTTTTAGACAGGTGCAGGCCAACGTGGAGCCCTTTCAAATAGCATAAACCTTAAATGCGTTATTTTTTATTTTATTTCGAAAAAATAATATCGGGGAGAGTAGCCATATTTGGACCGACGCTTTAACTGGACCGTTGCCGTTCTGCCGTAGAGATCATACATTAGAGAGAGATTGGACATTGAAGAAGTGTCCGCCATTTCCGTTACAAAGTAGATGGAACGCCGTGCAACGCTATGCTTGCATCGGCAAGCATAGCGTTGCCGATTTTTATCAGGGTCTAACACTTTTTTGTTCTATTAAAATTGTGAAAATTTCATTTTATATGCCTTCAAAGAGTCTTTCAGAACATAAATATAAGCACATTTCCATTTTAATGAGTAAGAATTCTCTGAAAATGCATTTTTTTTACTCAGCTGTTTTACGCTACGCAGCAGAGCGATATAGTTTTCGGATTTTGATTTATTTATAGAATTTGTTTTTCATATTTTTTATTTGTTTCTTTTAACAGCAGTGCTCCTATTTAATTTTTTTTTCTAAACTTTCATTTAATGTTTTGATAACAATACTCATTCTAATACTATATATTTACCAGACTTCTGTATTTAAAAAGAATATCAAAGAGAAGTAGCAGTACGTAGAAACTTATCATAATATATTTTCAGCGCACATATTAAATTAACTTTGAATCACATACATAGTTAACAGTGGCGTGGCGTGATAATTTTCGGTGGTCATCGCAATTATTTAAGTTTGTGGTGAAAAATTATTAACTCTAAAATTCAATGGTTGAATGTTCAAAAAAGAAACTTTAAATCTTACCTTCACTTATACATGAACTCCAAATGTTCTGCTAAAACTGGATCGTAGAGTTTTAAAAGCTTATTAAGAGTTTTAAAATATTGCTTGGTCATCGCCGCATCCAGCGATGACCGGACGCCACGCCACTGATAGTTAAATAGGAGTGGTATATGATCTGTTCAAATTTTATTGTTTCTGAAATTATGAATGCGAAGATGGTGAAAATTATAATAATTACTGTTGTTTTAAAATGCGTAATAAATTACAGATATTTTTAAAAAATTGAATTGCATAGTTCATTTTCTATCTGAAAATCGTTAAAAATTATTTTCTCAAATATTGCGAAATTAAAATAAAGTTCTTACATGCCCAATCTTCCTCAGCATACTATTTTAATTAGTAAAAAAAATAGAGTAAAAAATGCATTTTCTGTGAATTCTTACTCATTAAAATTGAAATGTGCTCACATTTATGTTCTGAAAGACTCTTTGAAGGCATATAAAATGAAATGTTCATAATTTTAATTGAATAAAAAGTGTTAGACGCTGATGAAAATGCATTACGGTGTACGGTGTTCCATCTACTTTGTAACGAAAATGGCGGAAATTTCGCCAATGTCCAATCTCTCTCTAATGTAGGATCTCTAGTTAATTACAGGAAGAGACTCCACCTACCGCTGAAATCCTACTCATCAGAATGACGTCACTCATGATTAGAAGAAGCAGCCCTCTACCATGTGCTGTTTTCAGACAATTTAAAAAAAACCTACTGTTAGATGTTTTGATCTAATTTTTTCCTACTAAACGTAAGTGAATATTTCAAAACTAAGATAAGTTGCATGTTTTCATATACATATATGAATTTATCTTTTTATTGCGCATATTTTTCACGCGAATTTGTTTGATTTCGTTTTTGTTCTTAGTCTTGGAATTAACTGTTTTAAAAGATGGCCAAGTTGTGGTAATTGGGACAATTTAATTTGCTTAAATTGGACCAGATATGCGATCATAAATTTGAGAAGTAAGTAATGAATATCGAGGACGGTACGCTTTGTACACTATTTTTTTATATTTTATAATAGATTACTATCACCAAACAAGTTTTTTTTTTTTTTTTTTTTTTTTTTTTTTTTTTTGTACACTTGAATTAATTTTTTTATATAGTTTAGGCCTATATAAACATAAAAATATTTTTACATTTCTATGCAATAAATTTTGTTTGTTATGTTAAAAATTTTGTCTTTTATCTTGTATGTAATTGTATTTATTTTCTTTGAATTCTTTATTCGTACGGCGTATTTGATTTACAGAGTTGAATTCAAACATTTTCCTCCAACAGGATATTTGTGATCTTTTTACAGTTCTGGAGGTTGGAATTATACTTTTTTGCCATTAAAACGTATAAAATCTCAAACCTTGATGAAAATGTTGAAAAAGACATAGACAAACTGTCCGGAAGAAAAACACCCGTGATAGCAAAAGCTGTTAAAATAACAGGAAACAAAAAGTAGACAGTAAGTTGTGAAGAAATTGACCTGCAACAAGGCTGCTGCAACAAATCCTCCCCAAAAGCAAAAAAAATATTAGAAATGTTATTTCCTTTGCTAAATTCAGTTAAATCAAAGTACAGACGGAGCCAAAAACAGTTATGTTAACATCATTGCCATATAAACTAAACCTCGAAATGAAAAAAAAAAAGACAAAAAGGAAGCTTTCACAGCACAAAAGCAATTGGAACATCGAGTTTTAAAAAATAGGCGTAATGCAATTAGCTAGAAAATGATGGAAGCGAAGAACTGCAAACATAATGTAAAGAAAACTTCTGTTGTAAAAAAAGAAGAAAATCTGATAATTCAGAATCTAAAAAGAAAAATCTAGACCGTGATGATTGGTTTTGCCTAATTTGTAAGAAAAATAAATTAGCAGAAATGATTCAGTGTTCAGATTGTCATATACGGTTCCATGTTGTGTGCGCTGGAAAACAAAAACAATAAACAAAAGTCCTTCCGGCCAGTGCCGGAAGGAAGAGGTAGCTTTCAAATTGCTTATTTTAAAAAAGCCAACTTATATTATTCAAACACACGAAGCTCAATTTAATGGAAACCGAGTATAGGAGATTCAATACTAATTTTTATCAATACTAAATCATTATGAATGAGAATTTTGCGAAATTAGTCAGCTTTATTCAAGCTGCTTTTATTTAAAGTAACTTATATTTGGCTGAGATGTTGCTGTTTACTATCCACATGCCTTCTTACATGGAAATAGACGAATACGTGTGTTATCGCGTGACAAATACAAGATCGTTTCAAAATGTTAGCCATGCTAGAAATTCAAAGTGCTATAATTCAACCATTTTTTAAGATATAAACAAAAGAACAAATTTTCAGAAACAAAAACTGCTCCGGAATCTTTGTATCAAGGCCAAACACATAAAAAAGTCTTTTTCATTTCCCAATTTTTAAATACCTCATTTTAAATTTTAAATTTTAAATTTAATTTTTTTTAAATGGCAACCCTTTTCAAACAAGATGGCGAATGAAGCTGGCCAACGATCTCGGTCGAGACATTGGTATGTACTATGTACAGACCAAGTAACATCCAAATCGGTTCATAAATATGCCTGTTATAACGTGACAAATATCAGGACGTTTCAAAATGTCAGCCACGCTAGAAATTCAAAATGCCATAACTCAGCCATTTTTTAAGATATAGACGAAATAAAAACTGCTCCCGAATCTTTGTATCAAGATCAAATACATAAGAGAGAAATATTTTTTCAATTTTCAATTTTTTGGTACCACATTTCAAATTTAAATTTTTCTTAAAACTTTAAATGGCTGCCATTTTTAAACAAGATGGCGGGTGAAGCTGGCCAACGAACTCGGTCGAGACATTGGTGTGTACTATCTACAAACGAAGTTACATCCAAATCGGTTCATAAATACGCCTTTTATCGCGTGACAAATATCAGGACGTTTCAAAATGTCAGCCACGCTAGAAATTCAAAATGCTATAACTCAGCCATTTTTTAAGATATAGACGAAATAAAAACTGCTCCCGAATCTTTGTATCAAGATCAAATACATAAGAAAGAAATAGTTTTTCAATTTTAAATTTTTTGGTACCACATTTCAAATTTAAATTTTTCTTAAAAATTTAAATGGCTGCCATTTTTAAACAAGATGGCGGGTGAAGCTGGCCAACGAACTCGGTCGAGACATTGGTATGTACTATGTACAAACGAAGTTACATCCAAATCGGTTCATAAATACGCCTTTTATCGCGTGACAAATTTCAGGACGTTTCAAAATGTCAGCCACGCTAGAAATTCAAAATGCTATAACTCAGCCATTTTTTAAGATATAGACGAAACAAAAACTGTTCCAGAATCTTTGTATAAAGGTCATATACATAAGAAAAAAATATTTTTCCATTTTTAATTCTTTGGTACCACATTTCAAATTAAAATTTTTTTAAAAATTTTTAAATGGCCGCCATTTTGAAACAAAATGGCGGATGAAGCTGGCCAACGAACTCGGTCGAGACATTGGTATGTACTATGTACATACCGAATTACATCCAAATAGGTTCATAAATTCGAGAGTTACAGTATGACAAATGTCATATATATATATATATATATATATATATATATATATATATCAACTTTTGAACGGAGGGTGGTTTCGAGGTCTGGGGGTCATGATCGATGAAAATATACCAAATTTTTTTGAAATCGCTTTCCTCCGAACGGCTGCAATAGGTAGCTTTTTGTAATGAAAGCTACCTAAAATTCATGTATAAGCTTTGCATCAGTCCTTACACGATATTCAAGTAACTGACAATTAGTTCCATAATTTCTATTCTTAATTACTGATAACTTTGATTTATATTTTGAATACATTTTGATTTAAAACAATTACACTTATTTTCAGATATTTGATTTCATTATATTTCATTGCTGTTATTTTGTTTGATTGTTTCATTAATCGCCAACTTTGCTTTTATTAAAATTAGTTATATTCCCTAGTCATTAAATTAACGTGATATTGTTTGGTCTAATTTAGGGGACTGGTGGTCCAACTTAGGCGACCAGTTGCTGAATTTGGGCCACTTTTGACAAATTTTTCAAATTAAAATAAAATTTAAGATTTTCAAAAAGAAATTTATCTAAATATTTATTTAGTTAGTAGATGAAGAGACTGACCCTGTGTAATGATCTTTTGCAGATATTCCAAAAATTAAGTGAGTTACACCTGAAAATAAGTGAAGTGGTCCAAATTCAGCTACTCTATCCTATGATTCTCTGAAAGGTTTATTACAGAGGAAAAAGAATGAAAAAAAAATCAGAGATACATTTTTCATCTAATACGTTAATCTTTTCTTCTGTTCACAAGTAAAAACTAATGTCGTGTGACTTTTTTATGCTAAAATATTGCAAATTAGTAAATATATTAATAAGTATGTCTCCAAATACCTCATTTTATATAATTATTTATTTTATAAAACTTAACCTTTAACCCCCTAATCCCATGATAGAATACGTTCTAGAAATTACGTAGTTCAGAGAATATGACTTTACACAAGAAAATTTCAATTGTTAATTTCGCTTTGCTTAAATACGGAATGTTTTTTATTAATAAAAGCAAATATTGCTATTTTAATTTTCTGGTATGGATTAGGTATATACAAATAAAAATATCTATTAAATTCAAAGAAGTATTTTTTGCATATATGTAAAGCTGCGCTCAAAAATATCTGCCTACATATTTAGAGAAATTACCCCTGTTAAAAAGGTCCGCGTGCAACTTTTTCACTAGGAGCGATGATTTGATCATGTAATCTTTTATCACGAAAATATGCAGCTGTGACGAAGGGTTTCCTTTGTAAGTAAATTGGCTGGGTAACTTTTTATCGACAATAAATATAAGTGGTCTCATCATCTGGCGGCAGCTTTTTTTTTTCTTTTGTAGTTCGATGTAGCTAAAAATGAGAAGCCAATGACTTTCATCCAACGGTTTTAGGTAGCTTTCATTACAAAAAGCTACCTATTGCAGCCGTTCGGAGGAAAGCGATTTCAAAAAATTTTGGTATATTTTCATCGATCATGACCCCCAGACCCCGAAACCACCCTCCGTTCACACACACACACATATATATATATATATATATATATATATATATATATATATATATATATATATGTATATCCATATATATATATATATATATATATATCTGACCTTTGTCATACTGTAACTCTCGAATTTATGAACCGATTTGGATGTAATTCGGTATGTACATAGTACATACCAACGTCTCGACCGAGTTCGTTGGCCAGCTTCATCCGCCATTTTGTTTCAAAATGGCGGCTATTTAAAATTTTCTTAAAAATTTTAAATTTGAAATGTGGTACCAAAGAATTAAAAATGGAAAAATAATTTTTTCTTATGTATTTGACCTTTATACAAAGATTCCGGAGCAGTTTTTGTTTCGTCTATATCTTAAAAAATGGCTGAGTTATAGCATTTTGAATTTCTAGCGTGGCTGACATTTTGAAACGTCCTGAATTTTGTCAAGCAATAAAAGGCGTATTTATGAACCGATTTAGATGTAACTTCGTTTGTACATAGTACATACCAATGTCTCGATGGAGTTCGTTGGCCAGCTTCATCCACCATCTTGTTTAAAAATGGCAGCCATTTAAATTTTTAAGAAAAATTTAAATTTGAAATGTGGTACCAAAAAATTGAAAATTGAAAAAATATTTTTTTTTTATGTATTTGACCTTGATGCAAAGATTCGGGAGCAGTTTTTGTTTCGTCTATATCTCAAAAAATGGCTGAGTTATAGCATTTTGAATTTCTAGCGTGGCTGACATTTTGAAACGTCCTGATATTTGTCACGTGATAACAGGCGTATTTATGAACCGATTTGGATGTACCTTGGTGTGTACATAGTACATACAAATATCTCGACCGAGTTCGTTGGCCAGCTTCATCCGCCATCTTGTTTCAAAATGGCGGCCATTTAAAAAAATTTAAAAAATTTAAAATTTAAAATGAGATACCAAAATATTAGAAAATGAAAAAGATTTTTTTGTATGTGTTTCACCTTAATACAAAGATCCCGGAACAGTTTTTGTTTTGTCTATATCTAAAAAAATGGCTGAGTTATAGCGTTTTGAATTTCTATTGTGGCTGACATTTTAAAACGACCTGATTTTTGTCACGCGATAACAAGCGTATTTATGAACCGATTTGGATGTTACTTGGTGTGTACATAGTACATACCAATGTCTCGACCGAGTTCGTTGGCCAGCTTTATTCGCCATCTTTTTTCAAAAGGGTTGTCATTTAAAAAAATTAAATTTAAAATTTAAAATGAGGTATTAAAAAATTGGAAAATGAAAAAGATTTTTTTATGTGTTTGGCCTTGATACAAAGATTCCGGAGGAGATTTTGTTTCTGAAAATTTGTTCTTTTGTTTATATCTTAAAAAATGGTTGAATTATAGCACTTTGAATTTCTAGTATGGCTAACATTTTGAAATGATCTTGTATTTGTCACGCGATAATACACGTATTCGCCTATTTCCATGTGAGAAAGCATGTGGATAGTATACATCAACATCTCAGCCAAATATAAGTTACTTTAAATAAAAGCAGCTTGGATAAAGCTGACTAATTTCGTGAAATTCTCATTCATAATGATTTAGTATTGATAAAAATTAGAATTGAATCTCTTATATTCGGTTTCCACTAAATTGAGCTTCGTGTGTTTGAATAATATAAGTTGGCTTTTTTAAAATAAGGTATTTGAAAGCTACCTCTTCCTCCCGGCACTGGCCGGAAGGACTTTTTTTAATTAAATTTGTCTTGGAATTGTGTTGCTGCTTTCTGCATAGGTTATACAAAAAAGCCAGGACCTGGTCTTAAGATGAAATTGTGAGGGTCCGACTGGGCTGTCTCGGACAGATTTTCTCTCATTAGGTTGTAGCTGGTCCTAAGTTTGTTTTTATTTTCTTTCCAGACACGGATGTAAGAGCCCACGCAACGTACCGTCTGTTAGCTGTTAATGAATTTAATAATTTTACGCAAAATTTTATTTAAAGAACGTCTTACATAGTTCCAAGAAATCTGTTCAAAACAAAACTGTACTTTTACAACTTTATTAAAGGACTTGACAATACTTTACATTAAAGAAGGAAAACATGATGAAATTCAATTTTTTTCTTTTATTTCAGACCTATTTTCGATTATCCGGTATGTACAATATATTGTTAAAAGCGATAAAACCAGTAAAAAGAAAACAGCATGTTTGTCTTGTATTCAAATGTGTCGTAGTAATTTCATTTCCTTGTGATGCGGAAATGTAAAAATGATAATCATTATTTTAAAAAATTAAACGTACCTTGCATTTTTTAATTGTTTCAAATTTATCACATTTACAATCATTGACACGTCTGACATGTAAGATATAACTTTAACGCTTTTCTAGATAAAATTGCGTTACTTTATGTAGTTGCATGAATTTTTACTTAAGCAGTTGTGAAAGGAAATGTTCTAAGGATTTCCATAGGCAAAAGCTTAACTAAATCAAACATTTTTCCTACATTATCCATATTCTAAACATTATCTCTTTATTTGCACAATTTAGGGTGTTTAAAAATCCTGTGTTTTGAAATAAAAGGCTTTAATGATAGCACAAAAGGATTTATTAAAATGTAAACAAAGTCCACATTACTTCATAGCAATTTACATTCTCTTCAATAATTATTATCTAGAAAATCTTTTATAATATCTCTTTAAGATTTATTCGTAATAACTTTCAATATATCTAAATTTTAATACAAATGCAATATAGCTTTAATGGGAAATGTCCATGATAATATTTTTCGGGTAATTTATTTATTTTTAAGCAATATATGTTCTGTTCCATTTATGCATCAAAGAAAGAAGTATTTGATATTGCACTATTTATAAATCGATGCTTTACTGATACAATGTACCGTTATTTAATATAAATTAAATATAAACAAAAATTCAAACGTAGAAATTCACGTATACTTAGTAAATATCTTAATTCAAGTTTAAATATTTAAACAATAGTGATAAAATACAGTAAATATTATTAGTGATGGTATACATTTAAGCTATCTTTGTTGTCAATATGAAGGATAATATCAAAAAGAGAAATTCATTTAATTTTATCTCAGTTAATATCTACAATAGCGTTATATTTGTTTAAACGTTTTTTCTTTCTTTTATTTTGACTTCCAAACATAATAATGCAATTGTAAGTTTTTAATGAAACAAATTTCTAAATTGATTTTCACAATTTTAAATATAATTCTGCATTTATAATGTTAAAGGACTTTTTTTAATGTTAATTTAAAAGCAAACAAAGTTTCAGTTAAACATTTTATATAAAGACAATGTTTATCTATTATATTTTTCTTTCGAGCAAAATATAATCGAAATAAACCTATGTTCATTGTCTAATTTAGCAGAAAAATTATTCTTTAAATATGAAACCTGAATAGTTTTCTTAACAGTAAAAGTAGTTTTGAATAAGGATGTTTAGTTTTATTTTAAAGGAAAAGCTTATTTCAAAGACAAACGTCTAGAAAGGGAAAATATATTAGGCAATATACAGGCAAACTAAATTAGTTTTATAATTCGTTTTTATTTTTTAGACACTCAATAGTACTTTCTTAAAAAAATATTTCTTTTCCTTCGATTGTTTTTTAAATGTATACACAAGACTGACAATATTCTCATTTATAGTATTTTAATAAATATTGATCATTGGGATTAAACAAAGAAAAGTTGAATTATTGAAAATATACCAGTTTATTGGGAATTCTACAAATTGGTCCCTTTTTACAAAATCTTTATGAAATCTATTCAATAACTTCAGTTTGAATATGCAAGTAAAAACTAAATAATTTAACAATTCTTTATTATAGATTTATGTATTAAAATGATAAAAAGTCAAAGATAAATCTCATAACTGCGCACAAATATAAAAGTAATTGTAATAACAATAATATTTATAATTATAGTTTTGTAATAAGTTCTCTTAGTAAGGGGGTAGAAATGGGGAGGTGTTTTGGGAAAACAGAAAAAAACATAACTTCTTAATTAATATACATATCGAATCAGTTTAAAGTTATTATTACTTCTAGGAAAAGGACAAAGAATTTTATCTATGATGGATTTCTGATATCATAAATAGCCTCAGGTTGTGAAAAAATAAATTCTTTTGTTGAGAAGAAAAAAACTCATAACTTCGTCAACTCACAAGATATAAAATCCACATACGTTTATTGTAAATTTTCTTAATATTATCCACAATTTTTGTATTGGCAAGTTTTTGACAGAACCAATTCTTTTAGCAAAAAAAAAAAATAATAATAATAAATAAATAAAATAATAATAATAATAATAATAAAATAAATAAAATAAATAAATAATAAATAAAAAATAATTATTATTAAATTTTAAAAAATCACATCTACGTTAATCAGACACTAAGTCGATAAACAAGTCTAATTAACGTGATGAAAATTTTTGACAACCCTCAGACATGCTTTATATAAAGTTGCATTTAGTATATGTTTTTAGTTTTTAGTTCTTGTTGATGAAATTTGTACGCAACTTCTAATTCTATCTTTGCCTGTAGGCCAAGCTGGCAGGCATTTTTTTGTTTATGTATAAATCTCCTTGTCAACGTGTGTTTGATATTTGATGTATTTCTTACTGTACAACATATATCATATCATCATATATATTATAAAGCGGTAAGCTCTAAAAGTTCCGCTCGAGTGTTTTCAAAAACTACCCAGGGGATTTTTTTTCCAAATTGTATCATTCGACAGGAAATATTCCCGGAGTGGTTTATGAGAAAATATACAGGGATAGCTATGATTTTTGATAATAAATTTCGTATTTTACTGCTATTTTGAACGAAAAGTTTGCCAGAGATTATCTTTTGGCGAAAGGTTTGTTGATTAAAGATTTAAGATGGCTATATCTGTTAGAAAGTAATACAAACACCTTGCGAATAAATGAAAAAAAAATACTGATATTTAATTTAAAAAACAACAACAAAAAAGTTTTAATAAGACAATATTATAAAACGAAAACATTTAATTTAAACATGGAATAAATATTTGAAATGCTTAAAGTATAAATTATTGTGAAATTTTACAATTGGTACAATATTTGGCGAATTATCGCTTGGGATAGGTTAAAAAAATTAATCAAAAAATTTGATTTGACAATTTTGAATGGCAATTTTTCTTTTTTTTAAAACACTTTTATCGCTTGAACCAGGTTAATAAAAACGTGTCTGAAAACTTGATGAAATAAAATTACATTCAATTACAATTCAATTCATTACAATATAATTAGGTTACATTCTTTAGTCTTTTTCCTTTTTTTGTCAATTTAATTATTAATTTTATATAATTCTGACATCATATGATTTACAGGAAAAACTAGAAGTATTTGTAAAAATGGCTATATTAGTGAGTTACATGCTATTTATTTATTACCTTCGTCGCCAAACAATGCAATTTTAAGCCAAATAAGACAAAAGTGTGAAATAAGTCGAGAGAAGAGCATTTCGGAGTACATTTTATATTCAAGCGTAAATTATATAAAAAGCAGTTAAAATTATAATTATGTAGTCAATCATTTAAATTTTAGTGTAAATGTCTTCCATATACACACATATTCTAAAATAATTTACTTTCAAAGATTTAAAATAATTTTCACCATACTATGGAATACCATTACTATGGAAACATGCGTTTTGTTTTCCTCAAGCATGTGATTTTTATATCCTTGAACTCGGATAATTATTTATTAATTGAATATTGTGTATTGTGTTATTTTTTTAACATGCCGAACATATTGTCGATTTCACTTATAGGAATATTCACTGCTTTAATAGTTGGGATATAAGAATATTGTTAAAAAGATTTTTGGAATTAAATGTTATTACTATAAAAAAAAAATAAATAAATAAACATTTTGCAATAAATATTGCTTGCTAATTTGTCATTTCTTTTTAGCTTTTTCTGCATAACTTTCTTTTACTTAACCATTGTTTAAAAAATGTTTTATTGAAAATATTGGACTAATCTTACGGAATCGTGTCACCCGCCAATTAGCATATTGGATGGCGTATGAAAATTGAAAAGATTAGACAGATTTTGAAATTAGCGATTACTAAATGGTGGCAAATGGAATAATGCCCGTGGACTTATCATTTCAGCCTAGATAGGATTAAATTACCAGGAATTTCGATCAGTATAAAGCGAATTGTCCTGACGCACACTCTAGCAGCTAAACACAACAACAAATTAAGAGTTATTTTCATAATCTGGGTTATTTACACTACAGACGGAAGATAAATTTACTCTTAAATATAAAGAAAACAGCAGGCTTTTTTGTTTGTCCGTGTTATTATGCTCTTTAGAAAAATGAAAAATAAATCTTCGGTTCAGGTATTCACGAAAATGCATATTGCTAAAATTTTTGTATAACTAACTTCATTTATGATTGTCAGATCTTAACCCTGGTACACGTGCAACAATATTGTTGCATCAGTTTTAATGTTTGACGTAAACCCTCTCAATAACGTCGATTACGGATGATTATAAAGATTTCATTGGATGCATGGGGTTTATTTTTCTACAAGATTAAGTCATCGAGTTTTATCCCATGTTAATGGTTACATTATTTCAGCTGGTCTACAAAATGAAAAGACAGTGGAAATGACGTCATTTTAGATTTATTCAGGCAATTCATCTTTTTTAAAAAAAACACATTTTTATGTTTCACTTTTCTTTTAAATATGAAAGTTAAACAATCTTCTTTGTCTGCAAATAATTTATTATTTTTTTGACAGTATTTACTCTGCTAGAATACAAATAGGGAAAACAGTAGTAGCACAAGAGGATGTTCATTAAGAAATATAACTAGCATCCAGTGAGATTGTATTTAAGCTACCAGAATCACATATTGCGCGAGCTGAGAGGCCAGGAGATCAAGGACAAACAAACTAAAATAAACCACCCGGGCATTATTCAAGTTTAATGGTAAATCTCTGCAATCATTGTAATGCACCTCTAATTTAATATTGTCAGATATGAGAACATTTTAATTCCTATTCTCATAACGGCCTCATTTCCCTACCAGAAGTGCACAGTGAATGATCAACTAAAAGAACTGCTTCTTAATAGCTAAATTTTGTCCAAAGCATAAGGTAATATAATATAGCAATGGCGTTCGCATCTTTTTAGCAACGCAGAAGGACATTGAAGCGAAAGGTCCATTTAAAAAAAAAGAATACAAGTTCGAATTCACCATTTCGCTTAATTCAAGGTTTCTTTGGAAATACTGACCAGCGCAGCGGGCAAGCCCTGCTAGTATATATTATAAAGCAGTAAGCTCTAAAAGTTCCGCTCGAGTGTTTTCATAAACTACCCGGTGGATTTTTTTGCAAATTGTATCATTCGAAGGAGAATATGCCCCCGGTGGTTTATGACTCAAATATACAGGGATAACTATGATTTTTGGTAATAAATTTCGTAATTTATTGATATTTTGAACGAAAACGTTGCCAGAGTTTATATTTTGGCGAAACGTTTGTTGATTAGAAAATTGAAATGGCTATATCAGTTAGAAAATAATGTAAACATCTCGCAAAATAAAAGAAATAAACTGTTAAAAAAAAGAAACAAACAAAAATCCTTTTAACGAGAGATAAATTTAAATAACGAAAATTATTTTTTTAAACGTGAAAGAAATATTCGTAATGCTTAAAAATGAATTCAGTATGAAATATTTCAATTGATTCAACATTTGGTGATATATCGCTTGCGCCAGGTTATGAAAAATGTGTACTACTTGATTATCCAGTCGACTAATTTCTCCAAATTATTCAAATCGCCCAACTATTCGCCAAATTTTACTCATGGAAGAATGTTGCCACTCTAAAATTTTAAGAAAGGAAAATTAATGAATTTAAATAAAAAAAATCATTAAAGAACTTTTAAAGATTACTTTTTGATGGCGTTCGCTTATGGCGTATAGCGACATCCCAAATATAAAATTTGATTTTTTAGACAATTTCGGACAAAAGAATACTAATAGTTTACATATTTAAATGCATAATTATTAAATTAAACCAAAAATAAACAGATATCTTTAGGATATTGTATTTGAGAATAAAATGTAAGTATTTTAAATGTAATTATCAAATTTATTAAGGGACACAATAAATATCAATGATACTTTTATTTTATGTATACAAAATCCTAATGTACTGAATTTATGATAGGAATGATTAAACGGCTGAGTAAGTTTCACAGCTATGTTTCCTAAAATATGGGACATTTGGCGGTAAAATTAACATCAATTATTCGTATTGATTCTTAGGTGTCAAAAGTGATATTCAATTTTATATTTGAAATAGTTTTCGAGACATTATTTTTTTTCTAATTTTAATGAAATTTCTCTAATGATGGGAACTAAATTGCTCCATTTTTATGGAGACAAGGGGAAAAGATAGTGATTATTAGATCTCTTCTTTTTCGTCATTTTCAAATTAAAATTGAAATTATCTTTTATTTCAATCGATAGTAATAACAATATTGTGATTAAATTATGTTTTACAGGAAATAAAAAAAATAAGACCTTTTTTTCACATTTCAATCGTCAGGATTCAGTTTATTTTAGAAATCAAAAGTCATGTCGTCTGTCATCCCCAACTTTGAAAGACGTAAGAGATCCATAGACGTAAGAAAAGAAAATCCATTTTTGTCGGGGGAACAGAGAGAAAAGTGAAACCAAAAGGGATTATCACATTTTTTTCGCCATTTTGAAATTGAAAAGTACACTTATTAACCCATTTATGCCTATCGTCCGATTTTTGGACGTTTCGAATTTTAATATTTTTTTATAAATTTCTTCTTCTTTACAGCATGCAAATTGTATGAAAAAATTGTCTATAAATGTACTTAACTATTACCGAAAGATGACAGCATAAGATTGACATTTATTTGCTTAAATGAAGGCCATTTTTCGGTGTTTATAGATTTTCCATTTTTCAAGATAGCAAAATGTAAAAAAAAAAAAAAAAAAAAAAAAAAAAAAAAAAAAAAAAAAAAAAGTTTATTTGTATTTTTTGTATCAAGGATTCAAATAAATAAGCCATAATTTTAGCTTGTAGACGTCTTTGAAACACACATTCCTTTAAATTGCGAAATTATATGTTCAGGCCTATATATATGTCTAGCCGCTCTAATCTAAGGCGCAAATGGATACATATTTTTATTAGTCATTTAGGGGTCAGTTATTTATGTAAAATCCTTTCAAGATGATTTTAAAATAAACTATTTTTTAGCCCCAAATACGATCATTCCTAATTTATTAATAATAATACTTTTAATGTTATTAGTCTCTGTAAATATATATATATAACCATTAATTAAACATTATCGACCATCCTTAAAAACTGCAATATTGTAAATGATTGACTACACGTCATAAACCAACAATATAGAACTGTATGTGTAAAATAAAGTACCGTATACCTAATTACAAGAATTAACATGGAAGAAAAAAAGAAGAATATGGATTCCGAAAAAACTGAAAAACTTATATATTGAATTACGTTTTCAAGAGTACAGAATTCAATGATATAAGCAAATCGTTTGTTTTCTGTGAGAAAAAAGCTATAAGCTGAAAAAAAAATTCCCCTGTACTCAAACAACCAATATAATCAAAATAATAGTTTCAAGATGAATACAGAACATTATCAAATGGCATGAAATGGAAAAAAACTACAACCCATTAAATATTTAATTTATAGCAATAGAAATCTTACAAAACATACCGTATTAATTCGCAGTAGATTTTCAAAATATATTCCCGCACATGGAATCCAAAAAGCATGAGAAGATTAAGGTGAATAAAACAGTTAAGTTACACAGAAATTAAAAGCTATGGAGTCAGTTAATTCATGTTGAAATATTGTGATAAATATAATTAATATAATACAAATAAAAATAATTACATTATTTAGAATACCTAAAAACAATTTTAAATTGTATAATAACAATTTTACAACATTGCCAATATTCAGCGTTAATTACCACCTAGTGTAAAAAATTAAAATTATGACTTTAATAGAGGCTATTTAAAAATAGAAAATTTAGGGTGCTGCCATCTATTATATTATTTTAAAAACTATTATGATTATACAAATGTCACAGTAAGTAGAACCTAATACATGCTAATGAATTAAAATGTATCAACTGCATTAATACACACATCCTAATATAAACAATACCATACTGTATTTCATTATTCAGAATTTTTTTTTAAATAAATTAAATGTTAATACAATATATTCTATTACCATACCATTAAATCTACACTGAGAAATTAAAAAACTTTTTTAACTTGATAATATATAGAATATAGGCTATATGCTATAAAATAAAATAAATTATATATTATAAAAATATAATAGTCTTAATATTTAGCTTTACATATAAAAATGACCAGGAAAGAAAAAATAAATAAATAAATAAATAATTAAATAAATTATAAAATAAATGAATAAAAATGGACGTTTATATAAGATTGTCAGATACTAAAATTCCAAATAGCCTAAAGATCACATATATAGTGTGTGAATTATCCTTATATTAGTCATATAAAAGCTAAAAAATATATGATTGTGCCAATCAAACATATAAACCGATAATTAATCATGGAATACAATGTTGAAAATAAAACAATATTAAATAGTATAGAAGAATAATAATAATAAAATCTATTTACCCAATTTTAATACATACAGTATAACATTAGTTAATCAAATAAACCAATATGCATAATAATCACTAAAAAGTTGGTATACTATTATTAATTAATATGACATTGTCCTGAGTAGACTAAATTAAAAATAAGTTAATATTGAATTTGTTTAAATAAGTTAAATTTAATATGAAATTTAAAAAAAAAAGAGGAAAAGTCACCAATTACATATAAAACATCAAATCAACATCCATATAAAATACGTATTAGAAATTTAGCTATAATACAAAAGCCCCATTTTTTATATATAAATTAACCATTGCGTATTATCCAGACAACACCACCCTCCTCCGTACTCTAACATGTACCCACCCAACCATCCTATAGTAATTGTTTATTTTTATTTTACAATTTTTAATTTTTTATAAATATTTTTTATTTTATAATTTTTTTGTAATTTTGTTTACGCATGTGTTATTATTTTTTTATATAGATCATGTAAGTACTAATTGTATATTAATGAATATATGAATTGTTTTGGAAAACCATGATTTAATGCATCATAAATTAGTTTTTTAATATTATTGTTAATTAGATAAGAAGAACATAAACATTTTATTTTATATAAATGATTAAGTAGAATATTTCGATATACAGAATGATGAAGACAATATTTAAAATTTGTAAATGTATTAACTTTGAATTTAAATTCTTTACGTTTATCATATAAATCAGTCATTGTTTTGTTGTCTTTTATTGTAATTTTAAGATCTAAGAAGTTAATAGTGTTATTAGATAAGACGTTTTCCGTTAATTCTGAATTAGTGGGATAATCAACTGGAAATTGAGAAATTTTAGATTGATCAGTGGCAATTAAAATTATGTCATCAATATAACGATATAAATGAAGATTATTATTAGTAAAAGTACGTTCATAGTAATATAAATATAAGTCTGATAATAAACTGGATGTACAACCACCTTGTGGTACACCGACGTGCTGTAAATATAATGTATTATCTTGCAATATATAATTATTATAGATAATAAAGTTTGTTAATGATTTAAAATAAGCGATATCAATATTAGATGGTAATTCCAGTTTTTTATAATACTTTTTAAATAATGGATTTATTATATTATGTAAATCTAATAAGTCTATATTATTAAAAGATCTTTGAAGTCATATGTCGTTATATTATATACACAGTTAAGATTTTTTAAAATAGTGACCAGTTGATAGCTATTTTTTATACAATGTGTATTATCATTGTTTGTAGTAAGTATATATAATTGATTAAGGATTTTTAATAGAAGTTTATTGGCTAGTTAGTTTTATGATATTTGGGAATTAGAATTAAATAAGGATAATTAAAATTAGTAGATAGAATATTTAATAGTTTATAATAACTTTGAATTTTACGATTATTTACAATTACATTTTCATTACTTTTTTGAAAATATTTATTAGAAGAAATACAGGTTGTAAGAAGTTGGTGATAATAAGATTTACATATGATTGCATGAATTATTAGGAGATTTGTCTACATATGTAATAACGTAGTTTTTTGTAATTTAGTTATTTGTTGAAAAAAATGATTTGTGTTAATAGAAACCAAATCAGAAATATTATTTTTTAAAGCCATAGTTAATTTTTCAATTACTAATATTTTCCATTGATTAAAATATGCAATAGGTTTATTGTAATAGATTGAAATATTATATATAAAAATATCTATATCATATGTAAACTGTTTGATTATAGATTTAACAGTAAATTTAGATGGAAGTCTATATTTAGTACCAAAACCCATTAGTTTTTTTTTCAATTTAAAATCATTAACAATATTAAGATTTCCAGTGATTATATGTCCAAATTACTTGCAGCAGATGTATTTTTTGAAATTGTATTGTAGTTAAAAACCTTTCTACCAATTGTATTCGGGCATTTAAAGGTTTTTGTTATATGAAGATTATTAATAGGAAAATAACAATTTTTATCGTTAATTATAGAATTGATATTAATTTTATTAAATATATGATTTGAAAAAGTTATTATCATTTGAGTATTCGTATTATGAATTTTATGGGTTTTTTTTTTTTTTTTTTTTTTTTTTTTGTAAATTAATATTTAAAAGATTAATCCTAGTCATAATGAGATCAAAATAAATATCAGAAAAATGTTTAGAGAAAGTTTTACTTAGAAATACATTTAAAGGTTGTATAATCTGTTTCTTTTTAATAGCAAATATGTATTTTCGAATTAATAACCAATTATAATGCTTTAAATATTTACTTTGAAGATCATTAATTTGTTTAATGATATATTTTTTAGAAACTACACCTGAAGATAAACCCTTTCCACGTTTGTTTCGTGTTGTTTTACAATTTAAATTATGATTAAGAGGAAGATAAATTGGACAATAATCAATAGTGTTATTTATAGATGTGAAGACTTTGACAGGTCGATTAAAAGTTTCAGAATTAAGTCCATAACGATATATTGTGTTGTAATATTTCATGTATGATGACTCCATATAAAGCCGTTCTGATTTATTTTTTAGAATTTGAAGGATTTCAATTGTCGTATTTTTAAATTGATGTTTATGAAAATGTGCAATTTCAGCTGCAGACTGTAGATTTTTTGCTTTGTTTTTATTAGAGTCTGAACGATGTTGATTGATACGTTTATGAATTGGACCTGATGTTTCACCTATATATTTCATGTTACATAAGTTGCACTTTATGCAATAAATAACATTAAATGCTTTACAAAAATTTGAATAATTAGGATCTGAGACAATTTGTGACTGAGAAGCGTATGGGGCATGTCTTGCACCGAGCATCTAAACATTTACGAAAAAATAAAGGTCGAGGGGGAGAGTATAAATGGTCACTGGATGACGATCCAGGAACAAACTCATTATTGTTCCTGTACCGGGCACTACACTGCATAGATGCTATGTGTATCTTGCCAGGATCGAGATGTTTGCTAAGAACTGCCATATAAGAAATTTTTTTGGAAAATGCAATATTTGCAAAAAATAAGAATAAATGAAATTAAATAAGTCTTGATTAAATTTAATATTAAATATCTTGAGTATGAAATATAAATATATATACAATATGTACAAATCAGAGAAGCAGAACTCAAAAACCATCTATAATATTTCCAAAACCAATTAATGACAACCCCAAATGCATAAACTAGAAATGCATGAAACCTCTGGATATATATCTTTTTTTTTTATATTTCATAAAAATACCTATTACTGTATATAATATACAATTTAAAAGCTTAAATTATATAAATTTAGACAAAACATATAATTATGCATTTTTTTACATATGGATATTCCCATATTTAGTACGTTTATACTTTGTCAAATAAGTACAAAAATATTTTATCTTAATTTTTTTAGTGTTTTTCCAGCTCATTTTGCAACATTTTAAAAAGATTTTACCAACAAATTTAAGAAAGCAAAAAGTCAGGCATGAATGGGTTAAAAACAGAAAGTATATTTTTAAATAAGAATTGAATGATCACGTGTTAAAAGCAGAAAATAGCGGAAATTACGTCAAAATATTACAGGTAAACTATTAAAAAAGCACAAAAATATTAAAATAATAAAATTATTACACTCGAGACGCAATTAAAGATGATGATCAAGTCATATGGGAAAATGCCCAAATATTCAATATCGTCATATATAAATTGCCTAAAATAATTAAATTATTACGCATGAAAAACTTTCAATGATGGATATTAGGCCATATTTAAAAACTTCAAATAATGATATTCCCAAACACTTTTTAATTAAATAATATATAAACCCGTGAATCTTAAGGGAGAAAAAAAACTTTAAAATAAATTAATTATTACACGAGAAATACATTTAATTGTGATAATTACGTCATATATTAAAGTGATACATTTAAAATAATTTTCATTTCGGAGAATTTTTATGGGATTTCACATGGTATAAAGTAGTGCAGCTAGCAAATTTGTTTATATTTTATATCACTTGATACAGAATAAATTCAGGTAAATGTGCGCGAAAAATACTTTCGATTTATTTTGTACGAATTACTATTCAATAAATACATATTAGAAAATTCGGATATTCTTATTAATATAAACAATGTACATTGTAAAAGCAACACGAAAATATGCAAGATCGTGTATTAAAATAGAGAAAAAAAAATAAGGCATAATCTATACCTGTTCCTGGAAATAACTAAAACTCGATGAAAACATAAGATCTAAGCGTATAATTTCAAAACTCACTGCCTTTCGATACCATGGTTCTAAAAGATATTAAAAAGAAATTTCTGTGTGGATTTTTAAACTTGAACCTAAAGGAAGAATATTGTTCATAGCATCGTTATAAAACTCAGAAAGATAGCGACATTTTAAACTGAAACATTTTATACAAGTTGATTTTCAAATGTGTATTTGGACTTATTTATCAATCCCGGAAACAGCCGTCATTTGTTGCGAACATGATGGATAAGGCGATGGTATACACCATTCAAACAGAAAAGCATGCCAATCCTATTACAGAAGGTAGTCACCGTTATAGTGATTATAATATTCAGTATTCCGTAACCTTAGGATATTTTTTAAACATGTCACTTTACTATGTTTTTAGAGGCTGGAAAGCCTGAACGGTACTTGGCGGGCGTAGCTAGCAGTGGACGGAGACACCTAGTGTATACATGCAAACATAATATTGTGTTCTATTGATATTCTTGAAAAAGGGTAATAAAAAACACATTTAATCAAAAGGTAAATATTGCTATGGATGACATACAAATTTAAAATCGCATTACAGCAACAAAAATTAATGAAACACCCGAAATCCTACAAATATCTAGTCAACATTTAGTTAATTTTAATATTCAAGAAAAAAAAAATGTTATTTACTGCTTCTTTAGTATTTTTATCATCTAAAAGAAGATCAACTGTAGTCTTTGCTTGTCTGGAGGATGTACAAAATTTTGGCAATTAAAATATCTTTCATGTCAAATTTAAACTAAAAATATTAAGTTCAGTTGTTAGTTCTCCATTTATATATATTTTTTCTTTTTGCTTCATTAAAATCCGAAAAAAGTCATTTACGATAACAGTAGACCTTATTCATTTCTCTACCTTTTGATGGCACTTGCATAATTAAACTTTCGATTTTTTTAAAACACTAGGGGGCTCGGCCCCCTACGAGCTACGCTCGCCAACCCCCGCCCAGACACCGCAGATTCTAAATGCACGCTAATGTGATCGGCTTTAAAAAGATTTCGAAATATTGAATTATAATTTAAACAACAGTGGCGATCTCCTATAAACGGATTTCTATTCAATTCTCTTTGACTGGGGAAATTTTAACGCCAAATCCGCTGCGGTACTACTTGATTATCCCGTCGACTAATTTCGCCAAATTATATAAATCGCAAAACCACTCGCCAAATTATACAAATTGACATAATTTTTATTTTAAATAACGAAAGAACAAATAAATTAGTACAACATTAATAAAAATACAAATAAAACGTCGAAACAAAAATAACTTGATGACGTAGACACGTGTAACAGCATTTCAAAACAAGCTACTAATATAAAAGGAATTAAGTAAACAGAATCTTTGTCTCCCGGTATTTTTTAACAAATCGAAAGGAAAGTTCTTTTAAATGAGACATTTTAAATTAATCGTTTTTAATCTACCGTAATTTTGACCAAACTATTCTTTCTCTTTTTAATATTCATGTGAAAATACTTGTGTTAGAAATGAAATATTATTTGCGCTTTCCTAACAAAAATAGTTGAAAAGTATCCTCTCAAAATATCAAATAAATGTCTAGCACAATTTCTAAATTTAAACCGTTTTGCAATATTATTTTGTGTTCGTTTTATGTAATAACTGTAATGTGACGTAAATATGACGTAATTTCTCCTATTTAAGACTTCTAACGCATGTTAATAAATTTATTATTTTACAATTCCTTTCTCTCTTAAAATTCACGTGTAATTATAGTTTTTATGACGTAATTTTTAATAAGTTCCTGCTTTTTGTACATAATTATTTAATTCTACTTCCAATGTTTTTTTCTGTTTATAATAGTCACGTGTAAATAAATTTTTAATTTATTACACGTACATATATATATTTTTTTTTTTGAAGCAAACATTATTGTTTCCGCTGTTTATACAGTTGGCAACAGTTTGAATTAATATCACTTTCTAAAATCTGTAAAAAATATCTCTAGAAATGCTGAAAATTTGAATTTAAAATAGAAATAAAACTTCAAAAAATTAGCCAAATTAAAAAAAGAAATACAATCTGCACACCGGGAAATTATAACGCATAAAATGATCTAAAAATGATTAAATTCCCATGAATAGTTTTTGCTCCTATAAAACTTTTTTAGTGGAACGATTTTGTCCAAATTTAGCATTAAATATTTCTTAAAATAATTCTTCGATTTGAAAACTGTCTGCATCAGCGTGTTTATCAAACATTTCTGTATATTACTACCGATTTTCATATTTTTGTATGCAATATTTTTCTTAATATTAACGAAGAAAGACCTCCGGTCGCAAAAAATTCAAAACCGGCGGCGGCGGTGACAGCGGTAGTTACTTTTTTTTAGAATAGAGAGATAAAATAGATAATTACTTTTAAAAGATAAATATTAATTGTTATTATATAAAATTTCATTTTTTTTTGTAATTAAAATTTTTAAGTTCAATTAAATTTAATGATGCCAATTATTTTGCGTTTAAATAAAAATGAATAATGTATATTCAAAACAATGGGTTCATTTCTGAAAATTTTTTTAATGGCTATTGTTGAAAACTTAGTTGTTTGACAAAAAGAATTTTCATTTGAAAGATTGAGTTTCGAATAAATAAAAGGTTTTTTGTCTATGTTCTATAATATTATAATTTAATGAAAGTAGTGCTGCCAGTTCGTTATCTTTTTAAAATTCAGATTGATTGCCATCATATAAAAAAAACAAACAATCAGTATAATTTTACCAATTTTTATAATATTTAATTTGTCATTAAATAGGGGGAATATTTCAGTCTCAAAAAAGTGATAGCAATTTGGAAATCTGAATTTTAAAAAGGCGTAGGGAACTATGATTGCCGAATGAGAGCCCCATTTTTTAGGTGCGTTCGTAATTATATAAATACGTAGCACCTATAGTCGTCGTTCAGTCCGTCCGTCCGTCTGTCCGTCCGTCTGTCCGTCTGTCCGTCCGTCCGTCTGTCCGCATGTAACAGAGCAAAAACTACCCAACCGAATGGTCTGAAATTTCAAATATATGATTGTTGCAAAATTTTGTCGAGCCATTTCAAATTTTATGAAAATCGGATGTATAGTTTAATTACAGGGACAGTCAAAAGTTTTTCTTTACATTACGGCCAATGGGAAAAATTATTGCAAGTGGATTTTAATGATATTAGAGCCTTCCGAATGATCTGAAATTTTAAAGGAATAACTGTTGCAAAATTTTGTCAAGCCCTTTCAAATTTTAGGAAAATCGGATGTATAGTTTAATTACAGGGACAGTCAAAAGTTTTTCTTTACATTACGGCCAATGTTAAAAATTATTGCAAGTGCATTTTAATGATATTAGAGCCTTCCGAATGATCTGAAATTTTAAAGATATAACTGTTGCAAAATTATGTCGAGCCCTTTCAAATTTTAGGAAAATCGGATGTATAGTTTAATTACAGGGACAGTCAAAAGTTTTTCTTTACATTACGACCAATGGGAAAAATTATTGCAAGTGCATTTTAATGATATTAGAGCCTTCCGAATGATCTGAAATTTTAAAGATATAACTGTTGCAAAATTTTGTCGAGCCCTTTCAAATTTTAGAAAAATCGGATGCATAGTTTAATTACAGGGACAGTCAAAAGCTTTTCTTTACATTACGGCCAATGGGAAAAATTGTTGCAAGTGGATTTTAATGATATTAGAGCCTTCCGAATGATCTGAAATTTTAAAGATATAACTGTTGCAAAATTTTGTCGAGCCCTTTCAAATTTTAGGAAAATCGGATGTATGTTTAATTACAGGGACAGTCAAAAGTTTTTCTTTACATTACGGCCAATGGGAAAAATTATTGCAAGTGCATTTTAATGATATTACAGCCTTCCGAATGGTCTGAAATTTTAAAGATATAATTTTTGTAAAATTTTGTTGAGCTATTTCAAATTTTAGGAAAATCGGATGTATAGTTTAATTACAGGGACAGTCAAAAGTGTTCCGTTACATTACGGGGAATGGGAAAAAAATGTTGGAAGTGCATTTTAATGATGTATCAGACTATGCGCTTTATGAAGTGCAAAAAATTATACATTCAGTACAATATGGGGTGCAAAAAATAATTATAAAACTAGTTATAGTACGAACGCACCTCATTTGCCACGTTTGACGAGCAATTTCCAACTTGTTTTTTTTGTTGTTTCTTTCAGTGTAAATATTTATGAACTTTCATTCAATCTTTTAACACATAACAATAGATCGAAATGCAATTAAGTTTTCAATATAACTTCGTGTTGTGTCGAATTCTTTTTTACATTTATGTAAGTTTTTTTTAGTGCAAATAATTTTAATAATACTGTTTTTTTTCATAAAATATCGATAACTATTATTTTGAAAAGAAAATCATTTACGAGGATTTGTTCAAAAGTACTATACAAAAGTGGTATACAATACGCCTATTATAAATAATAATGCTACTCAAAAAATAAAGTAAGGGGTAGTAGCCCCCAGTTCCTCCCCCTTTATACTTAACCTATGGACCTCCAAATCTAATCATGGAAGCGCCTTATCAAAATAAACCTGTATACCAAATTTGGAACAAATCGGATAATTCTGCAGGAAAATCACATTTAGCTAAATAAAGGGGAAGGGGGATGCTCTACATTTCCTCCATTTAAACTTAACCAATGAACGTCCAAATCGAATCAGGTTAGCGCTTTGTCAGAATAATCCGGTATACCAAATTTGAAGCAAATCAGATAATTCTGCATGAAAAACCCATTTATTTAAATTAAGGGCTTGGGGGATCAGCTCCTGTTCAACGCCCTTTATACTTAACCAATGAACCTACGAATCTAATCAGGGAAGCTACTTCACATTTGAAGCAAATCTGATAATTCTGCTTGAGAATCCCATTTACCTAAATTAAGGAGGAGATTAGCCCCGTCACGCCCCCCTTAACCAATGAACCCTCAAAACTAAACAGGGAAGTGACTTATCAAAATGAACCTATGGACAAAATGTGAAGGAAATCGGATATTTCTATCAAAAGTTATCGCGTTACGTACATACGTACGTACATGCAGAACCTGCAGACACATTAGGTCTCTCTTAATTTCCCTCTGCAAAAATGCATTTACGTCTTAAAGATGTTAAAACGAAATTTTTTTTATCATGCTGGCTGATGTTAAAATCTTACCTGCTTTAATAAAAGTAGATAATTAATAAACGTACCTACATCATGAATTTAATATTAAAATTTGAAAGACATTTCCATTCGAATTTGAAATTCTGTTTAAAGAAGTGGTAATAAATATTTATAAAAACGACAACAAATCATTTAACAGTGTAGTACATACTTAATAATTTATCATGTGGTATAAATAATGGTAAATGTTTTTTAAATCTTGCATGAAGGTTTATGAAAATGTAATAAACCTCATCTGTTTAACCCGTAATTCTGAAAAGGAGTTCCTTTATCTTCGAAATCAGGAACAGACAGAGATTTTCTGAGATTTAAAGAATCATTTATGAAACAAATGCTTCTGTTGCTGACGTATTTTTCAAAACGTTTTGAAATAGTTTTTACACAGTATTGTTTTTTCTCAACCCGGCATCAAGAAGAAATATTTACTTTTCTGATGCTATGATTCCCAATCAGATATTTTCATGTTAAACAAAGATTTCCAAATGGCAACGATGTTAAATTAACAGAGTAAAATGAACATTATTTTGTTATTGTTACATATATAAACTCTGTTACACGGCTGAAAATGTTGACTTGAAAATTGATAGCAACCGAAAGCCCGGAAATTCTTGTTGACACCGGATTCCGGAAATCAAATAGCACGCCATCAAAACAACTTGGACACATCTTGGACATGAAAAGAAACTTTTGTTTCTGAAATGCTTTTCGAAATCTGTGAATCTATTTTTCGCTGATCTCAAATATCTAATTTTTTTCTGCGGTTTCTGAAGATAAAAAAAAGGTTTTCATAATCGTGAGTAACTCGAAAGGAGTTGTTCCATAGTTTCTAAAAGCTTCTTCTTAGATGAAAAAAAATATTTTTAGCACACAGGCTATCAAAGAAATGAGAGCTAATGTGCCCGCCGGTTCTGTATGTATGTATGTGCCTCTGTGTGTATGTACGTAACGAAATAACTCTTGGTAGAAATATCCGATTTGCTTCAATTTTTTCTCTAGATTCACTGTGATAAGTCGCTTCCCTGGTGAGTTTTGGAGTTCATGGGTTAAGTATAAAAGGGAAAACGTGGGGCTACCCCCCCCCCCTCCTTAAATTACATAAATAGGTTTTTCAAGAATTATCTTTTTTCCTACAAATTTGGTTTACTCGTTAATTCTGATAAGCGCTTCAGTGATTAGATTTGAATGCTCCTTGTTTAAGTCTAAAAGGGGGTGGTGGGGCTAATATACCCTTAGATAAATAGGTTTTTCTTTCCGATTTGCTTCTAATTTAGTATACCGGTTTATTCTGATAAAGCGATTCCCTGATTAGATTTGAAAGTTCAATGCTTAAATATAAAGTAGGAACGGGAGGGCCAATACCCCCTTAAATTGGATAAATGGGTTTTCTATCAGATTTGCTTCAAATTTGGTATACCGGTTTATTGTGAAACGGCGATTCCCTGATAAGATTTGGATTATCATTGGTTAAGTGTAGAGAGGAGAAATGGAAGGGGGCTAATCCCCCCTTAATTTATTTTTCTAGGGACATTATTCTTTGAAATAAGAATATAATATATAATTAGTGTGAATAGCCTGTGAGCACAATGCCAGCAGTTTAACTGGGCACTTTTCTTTTATAATTTAGAGTGTGCTGCATACATTTTTAGTCGTTTTACAACGTGATGGTTATTTCAATATCTTATTTCTTTCGTCTAGTAAATAGTATATACCTGTATTAATAGATTTATAGTGTATTTAGATTGTTATTAGGAATTTCTTGATAATTTATTTTAAATATAGGGGGTCGACGTCTGTCTAGGGCCCTGGAGGAAACAATATTCGGAGCCCCCCTTATATCTGTTTAAAATTGCTGCGAATTATGCTGAAGTCTCTAATACTAAACTTCATACATATCATATGTTTACATAGCCATTTTCAATAGAGTGATATGAGAGTGGTGACTTATGGACAGTATAATTTGATTGATCGACACGATTTTGGACACAGATGAATTATCCAGTGAGTATGTCATTTTCACCAAAATATTTTTTTGTTTTTAGATATGTCCAGGCAGTTATTAACCAAGTTTTTGAATGCGATAAAGGATTTCCATACTTAGGATAAAACTTAAATTTTAAGATGGGGTGTAACACACGCTCTGTGACTATGTTACACCTCTCCTGCAGAGGTACATTTTCCCTATTGCCAGTTGCCATGGTTTGGAAAGAAGCTTAAGCTGTAAACAATGTACTACATAGTCGTTCCTATAAAATTGTAATCGGTAACTTTTTGATGATGTAACTGGTACAATTAGGGGGGGTGGGGGTGATGACATGGGGCAAAAAAGCAGTGATGGGAGAAGATAGCCTCTTAAAACGTCAAAAAAAGAAGATTTTGTTCACTTTTGGCCATTTTTTATCATTTGACTTCCTTTTAACAAAAAACTGACATCTGCACTTGGGGGTCCCTTCAAATCGGGATGCCCGGAACAACTGCTCCACATTCCCCTGAATTAGTCAGGCGGTGGTTTCAACATATGTCACAAGCGTAATTTGGCCTTCTTAATTTATTAGTTTATTAGTACTAATACTTATAATGTTATTAGTCTAATAATAATAATAAACATACAACATAATAAACATAATAATAATAAATAAACATATATGTTTTAGTAGTTAATAAAAATATTAATTACAGTATATAATATACATTTTAACAGCCTATTTTATATAAATTTAGACAAAACATGTAATTATGTATATTATACTATTACAACTATTATGCATATTCCCATGTTTAGTACGTTTACATTTTATCAAATAAATACAGAAAGAAATTAGCGTAATTGTTTTTAGTATTTTTCTAGTTCATTTTGCAACATTTTGAATTTATTTTATCAACAAATTTGGGAAAAGAAAAAAAAAAAAAATCAGGCACAAATTTGTTAAGATTATGTCGATCTAGTCCTATCATTAGTTCTTTTTAAATTATACGTTTTCAATTAACATTGTTTCGTTCAGTCCACAAGTTATATTTAGAGAAAAACCTGTTTTCTGACAAGCGCAATAGTAAGCGTTCCATTCTTTGAGGGTCAAAATTCACCGATGTTTGATATTTTAACATTTATGAAATACCCGAGTTTTCCGACACTAAATAAAACAGTATCTTCATTTTAGCGCCAGAAAGCTCCGAAATTTCTTTTTTTTTTCTTTAAATATCATAAACACAATATTTAAAATATCAAACGTTTAGGACGTAGAAGAATGGACTTTTTACTCTTGTACTTGTCAGAACACGGGTAATTTTTAAAATAAATTTATAGGACCATATCAAAAATTAAAAAACTATTTTTATAAAATTAATATTAAGACTAATATTTTATAGTCATTTTCTGAATGTTTACCTTTATTTAGGAAAATTTTAAAATTTACGTAGCCTTTGTATTTCCAGCAAGTGCAAAATTAAAGCTAGCTTTTAATCTTTTTACTACGAAAACGTACAAGAATTATGCATATAATTTTCATATATTCGGGGATTACCGATGAGATGTACTAATTTTAACATTGCTATAAGAGGTTTTTATTTTATTATTATTTTTTTTTTTTTCATATAACAATACTCATCGATTTTGAAGTAACAATAGCACGTTTTAAAAAAGAATAGTTAAACATTATCATTAGTCGATGTACCTAATAGACAAGTGATTTCACAAGATATAAACGAGTAACTACACTGCTCAAAACAATTAGGGAAGCACATGGTTTTAATGAAATTACGCAAATATTTACACCGATAAGTAACGTACAATAAAACATCCATAATTTAAAGTGCTGTAGAAAACATATAAAGAAAACTTCACACGTAAATTAAAGTTTATGACGTCAAAAATTGGAAAAAGGTGATAAGTGCAGAAATCGGGATTTTGCAGAAACGTCTGTTTCACTGCCTCACTTGTAAAATTCAATTGCTCAGCTTGTGTTTTGAGAAAAGGTGGCTTGAAAATGTCACAATAACATGATTTATCGCAATCCATGGCTTGGCGTGTTATCGGGACAGTTGAATTTGGCAAAACACAACGAAGTGTAGTGGACGCTGTTGGAGTCGCAAGAAGTGTCCATGAAAGGTTGTGGAATCGATTCCAAGACACATGGAATGGTAGTCATCGACATGTGCAAGTTCGAAAATGTGCTAACACAGAAACTGATGACCGATATATCCTGTTAACAGCTCGTCGAGACGGAACGGGCAATGCTACTCAGCTGCAAATACAGTTGTTCTTGTCCACAGGACGAAGGGTGTCCAGCCAAACAGTCCAAATAGGCTTCATCAGGGTGGTCTTTATGCACGTAAGACAATGGTCTGTATTTCGTTGACCTCAAGCCATGTGTGGCCCAAAGAAGGTGGGGAACTGAAAATCGAGTTTGGAGGTAACGTTGTTGGAGTCAAATTCTGTTTACACACGAGTCCCGATTCAATCTGATTGTGACACCTGATGTGTTTTGGCATGGCGGGAAAGAGGCACTCAAAATAATCCCACATCCGTTCGTGAAAGATCACATTACAGACGAGGTGGGTTGATGCTATTGGCTGGAATCAGCATAGGTGGACGTACGGGCCTGCGTATAATTCGGAATTGCACATTGACGGTACGGAGTAATACAGACGAGATACTGAAACCTCATGTCGTATTTTATGTTGCAGCAATTAGTGATTTCTTTTTTTTCCATGCATGATAATGCCAGACTTCCTACAATTCGTCTTGTGGAAAACATGCTTGAAACTAATCCAATACAGCGTATGGAATGACCTGCATGATCTTCTGACCTAAATCCGATCGAGCATGTTTCAGACATACTCAGACGACACATTGCTGGGAGACACATGCCTCCTTTTACTGTCCGAGACATGGAGATTGCAATTATTGAGCAGTGGAACAGTATTACCCAAGTCGTATCGATAACCTCATCGCATCCATGGAAAACCGGTGTGCAGCAGTCTTAGCTGTTCGAGGAGACCACACGCCATATTAAAAATCTTGCATCATTTCTAAACAATACTTTTTTTATGATTTACATAAAACCAAGTTGTTGCCCTAAACAATCTTTTCATGTTCTTTTCATCTTTTCAAAGAATAAAATCTCCCTTATCTTTTTTGCGTCTTTTTTTATGTGTTGCGCATTGCTACACGTGTACTATCTATTTTATGTCCATACATTGCTATTTTGCATTGTTCTCTTAACTTTTTTGTTTGCTCCCCTAATTTTATTGAGCAGTGTATTTTCTTCCTTGATATTACATGCTAAATGTCGTTTTCCTGTCTAAAAGCGGCTTTTCCCCCCTAAGAGAAGCCTACTTCTACAAACAGTTAAAACGCCGTTGAAGAATCATTTGAAATAATATATTCTAGCATAGTTCTAAGCTGACCTATTTACTCCGGGATATGATTATCTTGTTATTTTAGATGTTTGTTCTAAAAACTAAAGAACTAGAGAAGTATTTTTTTAATGCAGTTTATCCGTAAAGTCATGTGCACTTTTGACCGGTCACGGGAATTCAACGAAACAAGATGGAAATGTGAAATCTTCATCAAATAAAAGAAAAACTCTTCAAATTTCATACTTGTTCGTTCCAACTCGATGTGGCCTCCATTTGAAACAGAGAATCACATACTTTATTCACTCTGTTACAACAGACGTCTTTAACTGTGTGTGGAAAGAATCGTTTAGATGTGTGTAGGGCTACAAATGATGGAGATCAGATCGAACTGCACTGAACATGCTTATTTTTTTCCATTGGGCCAACCTGTAAATATGTAGAATTACTAAAATACAAATGAAGTACTTTTTTTTTATAATGAGTATGCTTATAAATAATACAACATACAACAAAATCAATACAAATGAGAATGCAAAATTTATACTGTAAAATTTAAACACAGTCGTTTTTAGGAATTTTTTCCCCATGATAAATGTAGACAAAAATTGCTGTCAAGTGTGATCATCTGAAAATCGAAAATTTATGGCAAACACATAATTATATATAGACGATACATATCTTTGAAAAATAACAGGGACAAATAGAAACTTAGCAAATGGCATTTTTTTTAACAGTTGAAAAAGAGGAGTAAGAATTTCAAAATAATTTATAGTTATGAATAGTATAAAGATAATAATAATACTATACAAAAATAATATCACAGTATCACACACTTTGTGAGAGAAATTGAAACTTAAATTTTACTGTCCAAAAAGTTTATAGACAACTCATTTTTTTTCCTTTAACGTCCACATTTTCAAGCCGTTTTTTTCTAATCACTTCAAAAATACGATTAGGCATACATAAAACAAGAGTTTGAAGAAATTCTGTCTTTAAAGAAAACCAACTTCGTTCAATATGAAACTTTAGCGCTTGAACCGTTACAAATTGACACCCATTAGCATATACGTCTCTAGCTAATCTTACCCAGTGGTTCTCTATTGGTTTTAGGTCAGGATTTAAGGTTGACCAGTCCATAACAGTTACTTGGTTTTTTCTAAACCAATGCATTGTAGAGTTGGACACGTGGATTGAGCAACAGTCTTGCTGGTATATCCATTTGTCCCCACCTAGCAACTTTCCAAATGGAAGTAACTGTACTTCAAGTGGTTTCTGGTAATCTTCGGAACATTGACGACCTTCAAAAAAGCAATACCGGCTGTTCCATTATAATAAAATGCTCCCCTCACCATGAGTGAACACCCTCCTTATTGCCTGCTGAAAAATGTTAGAGGTTCCTTGCGAATATCATGCCAGTAATATAACCAACCATCGGGGCCATCTAAGTTAAACTTCTTTTCATCACTGAAAAGAGCATTCAACCATTCATCAGTCCAAGTAATGTGATTTCGGGCTCAATGAACACGAGCGTCTTTATGCCGTTTTGTAAACTTTGGCGTACGACGCATTTTGCGATAATCAAGAAATGTACTTGCCTGCAGCCGTTTATGAACTGTATAGATTTTGATCCTGGAACGCTTTTTACAAACTGACCGTACAGAGAGGTTCTGGGTTGAAAGTAATCTCAAAATCGCTCTGTCTTGCCGTTTAGTTGGGTTTTTTTGGCAGTCCAAAACGTAATTTTGTTTCGAAATTGTCACCTTTTGACAGAATACGGTAAATACCAACGCTGCTGCGTCCAATTTTTCTTGCAATGTCCAAAATTTTCCATCCACGAGCCTTTAAACTATAGATTTGCAAAATTTCCTTTTTGGAAAACTGCACGTTACGAGGCATCTTTGCAATCAGTTTGAAATGAAAATACAGATTCGCTATTATCTCAGGAAACTATTGCGTCACAAGTACATGACCTTGAAATGTGCAAATTTTTTATATCAGTACTTTTATCAGCTTTTAACATCGGCTGTTTATATATTTTTGGGACAGCATTTTTTTGTTTTTATTTTTTAATATTAAAACTATGACTGTTAAAAGTTCTTTGAGTATTTTATTACTTTTATTTCATTATCATATATTTGCATGATTTATTTCGTATTTCTTACTCGTTTAGTTAGCTCTCAAATACAAAAAAATGGTTGTCTATAAACTTTTGGGACGCACTGTAGATTTATTATTCATGTACATATATCAGCTTTCAGGTCAACCCGATCCCAGCAAAATAGAAAAAGCGATTTATTCTCAAGACTTTCCTTATACAAAAGAAGTCAGATATATTGCTACAATGTCTTTTCTGTATATTAGTGGAAAAAATAATTTATTTTTTTAAAAGATGATAAAAAAAAAAAAATTTAAAAAATATCATTACCAAAAATTATTTTTATTTTACGCAATACTGATTGCATAAATACACTGGTGAAAACAATTAAAGAAACAAATGTTTTTTTTTTTTTTTTTTTGAATTTAAAAAAAACTAACAAAACAAATTAAACCAAACTTGGCCAAAATATCATCCGATATAAGACCAATATATGGGAAAACAAAAATGGGCACAACCTCCACCCTAAATAAGGAAACTGGTCACGAGTCCAGCACAGCAGCTGACCGACACCCTGTCAGCCAAAGGAAACTTGTCTAATAGGGTGTATGATCAACTTTAACAGCTACACAACTTTCGCATCGGAATATATACAGGAAAAACTATACAGGCAATATACAGGAAAAACTAAATTAGTTTTATAATTCGTTTTTATTTTTTAGACACTCAATAGTACTTTCTTAAAAAAATATTTCTTTTCCTCCGATTGTTTTTTAAATGTATACACAAGACTGACAATATTCTCATTTATAGTATTTTAGTAAATATTGATCATTAAGATTAAACAAAGAAAAGTAGAATTATAGAAAATATACCAGTTTATTGGGAATTCTACAAATTGGTCCCTTTTTACAAAATCTTTATGAAATCTATTCAATAACTTCAGTTTGAATATGCGAGTAAAAACTAAATAATTTAACAATTCTTTATTATAGATTTATGTATTAAAATGATAAAAAGTCAAAGATAAATCTCATAACTGCGCACAAATATAAAAGTAATTGTAATAACAATAATATTTATAATTATAGTTTTGTAATAAGTTCTCTTAGTAAGGGGGTAGAAATGGGGAGGTGTTTTGGGAAAACAGAAAAAAACATAACTTATTAATTAATATACATATCGAATCAGTTTAAAGTTATTATTACTTCTAGGAAAAGGACAAAGAATTTTATCTATGATGGATTTCTGATATCATAAATAGCCTCAGGTTGTGAAAAAATAAATTCTTTTGTTAAGAAGAAAGAAATTCATAACTTCGTCAAATCACAAGATATAAAATCCACTTACGTTTCTCTCTATTCTAAAAAAAAGTAACTACCGCTGTCACCGCCGCCGCCGCCGCCGGTTTTGATTTTTTTGTGACCGGGAGCCTTTCTTCGTTAATATTAACAAAAATAATGCATACAAAAATATGAAAATCGGTGGTTTTATACAGAAATGTTTGATAAATACGCTGATGCAGACAGTTTTCAAATCGAAGAATTATTTTAAGAGTTATTTAATGCTAAAGTTGGACAAAATCGTTCCACTAAAAAAGTTTTATAGCAGCAAAATCTATACATGGCAGTGTAATCATTTTTAGATCATTTTATGCGTTAGAATTTGCCGGAGTGCAGATTGCATTAATTTTTTTATTTTGACTCATTTTTTCAGGTTTTATTTCTATTTGAAATTCAAATTTTCAGCATTTCTAGAGATATTTTTTACAGATTTCAGAAAATTGTACTAATTTAAAATGTTGCCAACTGTATAAAAAGCGCAAGCAATAATGTTTGCTTCAAATTAAAAATTTATTTACACGTGAATATTATAAACAGGAAAAAAACTTTCAAATTAGAATTAAATAATTACGTATAAAAAGCAGGAACTTATTAAAAATTACGTCATAAAAAGTATACACGTGGATTTTAAAAGAGAAAGGATATTGTAAAATAATAAATTCATTAACATGCGTTAGAAGTCTTAGGAGAAATTACGTCCTATTTACGTCACATTATAGGTATTACATAAAATGAACACAAAATAATATTGCAAAAAAGTTTAAATTTAGAAATTGCGCTAGACATTTATTTGATATTTTGAGAATTAATTTAAAATGTCTCATTTAAAAGAACTTTCTTTTCGCTTTGTTAAAAAATACCAGGAGACAAAGACTCTCTTTACTTAATTCCTTTTATATTAGCTTATTTTGAAATGTATTTACACGTGTATACGTCCTCAAGTTATTTTTATTTCGACGTTTTATTAGAATTTTTATTAATGTTGTACGAATTTATTTGTTCTTTCGTTATTTAAAATAAAAATTATATCAATTTGTATAATTTGGCGAGTGGTTTGGCGATTTATATAATTTGGCGAAATTGGTCGACAGGATAATTAAGTAGTACCGCAGCGGATTTGGCGTTAAAATTCCCCAATCAAAGAGAAATGAATAGAAATTCGTTTATAGGGAGATCGCCACTGTTTTTTAAATTATAATTCAATCTTTCGAAATCTTTTTAAAGCCGATCAAATTAGCGTGCATTTAGAGTCTGCGGTGTCTGGACGGGGGTTGGCGAGCGTAGCTCGTAGGGGGCCGAGCCCCCCAGTATTGTAAATTTTCTTAATATTATCCACAATTTTTGTATTGGCAAGTTTTTGACAGAACCAATTCTTTTAGCAAAAAAAAAAAAAATAAATAAATAAATAAATAAATAAATAAATAAATAAAATAATAATAATAAAAAAAATAAAATAAATAAAATAAATAAATAAATAAATAAATAAAAAATAATAATTATTAAATTTTAAAAAATCACATCTACGTTAATCAGACACTAAGTCGATAAACAAGTCTAATTAACGTGATGAAAATTTTTGACAACCCTCAGACATGCTTTATATAAAGTTGCATTTAGTATATGTTTTTAGTTTTTAGTTCTTGTTGATGAAATTTGTACGCAACTTCTAATTCTATCTTTGCCTGTAGGCCAAGCTGGCAGGCATTTTTTTGTTTATGTATAAATCTCCTTGTCAACGTGTGTTTGATATTTGATGTATTTCTTACTGTACAACATATATCATATCATCATATATATTATAAAGCGGTAAGCTCTAAAAGTTCCGCTCGAGTGTTTTCAAAAACTACCCAGGGGATTTTTTTCCAAATTGTATCATTCGACAGGAAATATTCCCGGAGTGGTTTATGAGAAAATATACAGGGATAGCTATGATTTTTGATAATAAATTTCGTATTTTACTGCTATTTTGAACGAAAAGTTTGCCAGAGATTATCTTTTGGCGAAAGGTTTGTTGATTAAAGAATTAAGATGGCTATATCTGTTAGAAAGTAATACAAACACCTTGCGAATCTCTCTATTCTAAAAAAAAGTAACTACCGCTGTCACCGCCGCCGCCGCCGCCGCCGCCGGTTTTGAATTTTTTGTGACCGGGGGTATTTCTTCGTTAATATTAAGAAAAATAATGCATACAAAAATATGAAAATCGGTGGTATTATACAGAAATGTTTGATAAACACGCTGATGCAGACAGTTTTCAAATCGAAGAATTATTTTAAGAGATATTTAATGCTAAAGTTGGACAAAATTGTTTCACTAAAAAAGTTTTATAGCAGCAAAAACTATACATGGCAGTGTAATCATTTTTAGATCATTTTATGCGTTAGAATTTGCCGGAGTGCAGATTGCATTAATTTTTTTATTTTGACTCATTTTTTGAGGTTTTATTTCTATTTTAAATTCAAATTTTCAGCATTTCTTGAGATATTTTTTACAGATTTTAGAAAGTGATATTAATTTAAAATGTTGCCAACTGTATAAACAACGGAAACAATAATGTTTGCTTCAAAAAAAATATTTATACGTGTAATAAATTAAAAATTTATTTACACCTGACTATTATAAACAGAAAAAAACATTGGAATTAGAATTAAATAATTATGTACAAAAAGCAGGAACTTATTAAAAATTACGTAATAAAACTATAATTACACGTGAATTTTAAGAGAGAAAGGAATTTGTAAAATAATAAATTTATTAACATGCATTAGAAGTCTTAAATAGGAGAAATTACGTCATATTTACGCCACATTACAATTATTACATAAAACGAACACAAAATAATATTGCAAAACGGTTTAAATTTAGAAATTGCGCTAGACATTTATTTGATATTTTCAGCGGATACTTTTCAACTATTTTTCTTAGGAAATCGCAAATAATATTTCATTTCTAACACAAGTATTTTTATGTGAATATTAAAAAGAGAAAGAATAATTTGGTCAAAATTACGTCAGATTAAAAACGATTAATTTAAAATACCTCATTTAAAATAACTTTCTTTTCGCTTTGTTAAAAAATACCGGGAGACAAAGATTCTGTTTACTTAATTCCTTTTATACTAGCTTATTTTGAAATGTTGTTACACGTGTCTACGTCATCAAGTTATTTTTATTTCGACGTTTTATTTGTATTTTTATTAATGTTGTACTAATTTATTTGTTCTTTCGTTATTTAAAATAAAAATGATGTCAATTTGTATAATTTGGCGAGTGGTTTGGCGATTTATATAATTTGGCGAAATTAGTCGACGGGATAATCAAGTAGTACCGCAACGGATTTGGCGTTAAAATTTCCCCAATCAAAGAGAAATGAATAGAAATCTGTTTATAGGGAGATCGCCACTGTTTTTTAAATTATAATTCAATCTTTCGAAATCTTTTTAAAGCCGATCACATTAGCGTGCATTTAGAGTCTGCGGTGTCTGGACGGGGGTTGGCGAGCGTAGCTCGTAGGGGGCCGAGCCCCCTAGTAAATGAAAAAAAAATACTGATATTTAATTTAAAAAACAACAAAAAAGTTTTAATAAGACAATATTATAAAACGAAAATATTTAATTTAAACATGGAATAAATATTTGAAATGCTTAAAGTATAAATTATTGTGAAATTTTACAATTGGTACAATATTTGGCGAATTATCGCTTGGGATAGGTTAAAAAAATGAATCAAAAAATTTGATTTGACAATTTTGAATGGCAATTTTTCTTTTTTTTAAACTCTTTTATCGCTTGCGCCAGGTTAATAAAAACGTGTCTGAACACTTGATGAAATAAAATTACATTCAATTACAATTCAATTCATTACAATATAATTAGGTTACATTCTTTAGTCTTTTTCCTTTTTTTGTCAATTTAATTATTAATTTTATATAATTCTGACATCATATGATTTACAGGAAAAACTAGAAGTATTTGTAAAAATGGCTGTATTAGTGAGTTACATGCTATTTATTTATTACCTTCGTCGCCAAACAATGCAATTTTAAGCCAAATAAGACAAAAGTGTGAAATAAGTCGAGAGAAGAGCATTTCGGAGTACATTTTATATTCAAGCGTAAATTATATAAAAAACAGTTAAAATTATAATTATGTAGTCAATCATTTAAATTTTAGTGTAAATGTCTTCCATATACACACATATTCTAAAATAATTTACTTTCAAAGATTTAAAATAATTTTCACCATACTATGGAATACCATTACTATGGAAACATGCGTTTTGTTTTCCTCAAGCATGTGATTTTTATATCCTTGAACTCGGATCATTATTTATTAATTGAATATTGTGTATTGTGTTATTTTTTTAACATGCCGAACATCTTGTCGATTTCACTTATAGGAATATTCACTGCTTTAAAAGTTAGGATATAAGAATATTGTTAAGAAGATTTCTGGAATTAAATGTTATTACTATAAAAAAAATAAATAAATAAACATATTGCAATAAATATTGCTTGCTAATTTGTCATTTCTTTTTAGCTTTTTCTGCATAACTTTCTTTTACTTAACCATTGTTTAAAAAATGTTTTATTGAAAATATTGGACTAATCTTACGGAATCGTGTCACCCGCCAATTAGCATATTGGATGGCGTATGAAAATTGAAAAGATTAGACAGATTTTGAAATTAGCGATTACTAAATGGTGGCAAATGGAATAATGCCCGTGGACTTATCATTTCAGCCTAGATAGGATTAAATTACCAGGAATTTCGATCAGTATAAAGCGAATTGTCCTGACGCACACTCTAGCAGCTAAACACAGCAACAAATTAAGAGTTATTTTCATAATCTGGGTTATTTACACTACAGACGGAAGATAAATTTACTCTTAAATATAAAGAAAACAGCAAGCTTTTTTGTTTGTCCGTGTTATTATGCTCTTTAGAAAAATGAAAAATAAATCTTCGGTTCAGGTATCCACCAATATGCATATTGCTAAAATTTTTGTATAACTAACTTCATTTATGATTGTCAGATCTTAACCCTGGTACACGTGCAACAATATTGTTGCATCAGTTTTAATGTTTGACGTAAACCCTCTCAATAACGTCGATTACGGATGATTATAAAGATTTCATTGGATGCATGAGGTTTATTTTTCTACAAGATTAAGTCATCGAGTTTTTTCCCGTGTTAACGGTTACATGATTTCAGCTGGTCTACAAAATGAAAAGACAGTGGAAATGACGTCATTTTAGATTTATTCAGGCAATTCATCTTTTAAAAAAAACACATTTTTATGTTTCACTTTTCTTTTAAATATGAAAGTTAAACAATCTTCTTTGTCTGCAAATAATTTATTACTTTTTTGAAAGTATTTACTCTGCTAGAATACAAATAGGGAAAACAGTAGTAGCACAAGAGGATGTTCATTAAGAAATATAACTAACATCCAGTGAGATTGTATTTAAGCTACCAGAATCACATATTGCGCGAGCTGAGAGGCCAGGAGATCAAGGACAATCAAACTAAAATAAATCACCCGGGCATTATTCAAGTTTAATGGTAAATCTCTGCAATCATTGTAATGCACCTCTAATTTAATATTGTCAGATATGAGAACATTTTAATTCCTATTCTCATAACGGCCTCATTTCCCTACCAGAAGTGCACAGTGAATGATCAACTAAAAGAACTGCTTCTTAATAGCTAAATTTTGTCCAACGCATAAGGTAATATAATATAGCAATGGCGTTCGCATCTTTTTAGCAACGCAGAAGGACATTGAAGCGAAAGGTCCATTTAAAAAAAAGAATACAAGTTCGAATTCACCATTTCGCTTAATTCAAGGTTTCTTTGGAAATACTGACCAGCGCAGCGGGCAAGCCCTGCTAGTATATATTATAAAGCAGTAAGCTCTAAAAGTTCCGCTCGAGTGTTTTCATAAACTACCCGGTGGATTTTTTTGCAAATTGTATCATTCGAAGGAGAATATGCTCCCGGTGGTTTATGACTCAAATATACAGGGATAACTATGATTTTTGGTAATAAATTTCGTAATTTATTGATATTTTGAACGAAAACGTTGCCAGAGTTTATATTTTGGCGAAACGTTTGTTGATTAGAAAATTGAAATGGCTATATCAGTTAGAAAATAATGTAAACATCTCGCAAAATAAAAGAAATAAACTGTTAAAAAAAAGAAACAAACAAAAATCCTTTTAACGAGAGATAAATTTAAATAACGAAAATTATTTTTTTAAACGTGAAAGAAATATTCGTAATGCTTAAAAATGAATTCAGTATGAAATATTTCAATTGATTCAACATTTGGTGATATATCGCTTGCGCCAGGTTATGAAAAATGTGTACTACTTGATTATCCAGTCGACTAATTTCTCCAAATTATTCAAATCGCCCAACTATTCGCCAAATTTTACTCATGGAAGAATGTTGCCACTCTAAAATTTTAAGAAAGGAAAATTAATGAATTTAAATAAAAAAAATCATTAAAGAACTTTTAAAGATTACTTTTTGATGGCGTTCGCTTATGGCGTATAGCGACATCCCAAATATAAAATTTGATTTTTTAGACAATTTCGGACAAAAGAATACTAATAGTTTACATATTTAAATGCATAATTATTAAATTAAACCAAAAATAAACAGATATCTTTAGGATATTGTATTTGAGAATAAAATGTAAGTATTTTAAATGTAATTATCAAATTTATTAAGGGACACAATAAATATCAATGATACATTTATTTTATGTATACAAAATCCTAATGTACTGAATTTATGATAGGAATGATTAAACGGCTGAGTAAGTTTCACAGCTATGTTTCCTAAAATATGGGACATTTGGCGGTAAAATTAACATCAATTATTCGTATTGATTCTTAGGTGTCAAAAGTGATATTCAATTTTATATTTGAAATAGTTTTCGAGACATTATTTTTTTTTCTAATTTTAATGAAATTTCTCTAATGATGGGAACTAAATTGCTCCATTTTTATGGAGACAAGGGGAAAAGATAGTGATTATTAGATCTCTTCTTTTTCGTCATTTTCAAATTAAAATTGAAATTATCTTTTATTTCAATCGATAGTAATAACAATATTGTGATTAAATTATGTTTTACAGGAAATAAAAAAAATAAGACCTTTTTTTCACATTTCAATCGTCAGGATTCAGTTTATTTTAGAAATCAAAAGTCATGTCGTCTGTCATCTTCAACTTTGAAAGACGTAAGAGATCCATAGACGTAAGAAAAGAAAATCCATTTTTGTCGGGGGAACAGAGAGAAAAGTGAAACCAAAAGGGATTATCACATTTTTTTCGCCATTTTGAAATTGAAAAGTACACTTATTAACCCATTTATGCCTATCGTCCGATTTTTGGACGTTTCGAATTTTAATATTTTTTTATAAATTTCTTCTTCTTTACAGCATGCAAATTGTATGCAAAAATTGTCTATAAATGTCCTTAACTATTACCGAAAGATGACAGCATAAGATTGACATTTATTTGCTTAAATGAAGGCCATTTTTCGGTGTTTATAGATTTTCCATTTTTCAAGATAGCGAAATGTAAAAAAAAAGAAAAAAAAAAGTTTATTTGTATTTTTTGTATCAAGGATTCAAATAAATAAGCCATAATTTTAGCTTGTAGACGTCTTTGAAACACACATTCCTTTAAATTGCGAAATTATATGTTCAGGCCTATATATATGTCTAGGCGCTCTAATCTAAGGCGCAAATGGATACATATTTTTATTAGTCATTTAGGGGTCAGTTATTTATGTAAAATCCTTTCAAGATGATTTTAAAATAAACTATTTTTTAGCCCCAAATACGATCATTCCTAATTTATTAATAATAATACTTTTAATGTTATTAGTCTCTGTAAATATATATATATAACCATTAATTAAACATTATCGACCATCCTTAAAAACTGCAATATTGTAAATGATTGACTACACGTCATAAACCAACAATATAGAACTGTATGTGTAAAATAAAGTACCGTATACCTAATTACAAGAATTAACATGGAAGAAAAAAAGAAGAATATGGATTCCGAAAAAACTGAAAAACTTATATATTGAATTACGTTTTCAAGAGTACAGAATTCAATGATATAAGCAAATCGTTTGTTTTCTGTGAGAAAAAAGCTATAAGCTGAAAAAAAAATTCCCCTGTACTGAAACAACCAATATAATCAAAATAATAGTTTCAAGATGAATACAGAACATTATCAAATGGCATGAAATGGAAAAAAACTACAACCCATTAAATATTTAATTTATAGCAATAGAAATCTTACAAAACATACCGTATTAATTCCCAGTAGATTTTCAAAATATATTCCCGCACATGGAATCCAAAAAGCATGAGAAGATTAAGGTGAATAAAACAGTTAAGTTACACAGAAATTAAAAGCTATGGAGTCAGTTAATTCATGTTGAAATATTGTGATAAATATAATTAATATAATACAAATAAAAATAATTACATTATTTAGAATACCTAAAAACAATTTTAAATTGTATAATAACAATTTTACAACATTGCCAATATTCAGCGTTAATTACCACCTAGTGTAAAAAATTAAAATTATGACTTTAATAGAGGCTATTTAAAAATAGAAAATTTAGGGTGCTGCCATCTATTATTTTATTTTAAAAACTATTATGATTATACAAATGTCACAGTAAGTAGAACCTAATACATGCTAATGAATTAAAATGTATCAACTGCATTAATACACACATCCTAATATAAACAATACCATACTGTATTTCATTATTCAGAATTTTTTTTTAAATAAATTAAATGTTAATACAATATATTCTATTACCATACCATTAAATCTACACTGAGAAATTAAAAAACTTTTTTAACTTGATAATATATAGAATATAGGCTATATGCTATAAAATAAAATAAATTATATATTATAAAAATATAATAGTCTTAATATTTAGCTTTATATATAAAAAATGACCAGGAAAGAAAAAATAAATAAATAAATAAATAATTAAATAAATTATAAAATAAATGAATAAAAATGGACGTTTATATAAGATTGTCAGATACTAAAATTCCAAATAGCCTAAAGATCACATATATAGTGTGTGACTTATCCTTATATTAGTCATATAAAAGCTAAAAAATATATGATTGTGCCAATCAAACATATAAACCGATAATTAATCATGGAATACAATGTTGAAAATAAAACAATATTAAATAGTATAGAAGAATAATAATAATAAAATCTATTTACCCAATTTTAATACATACAGTATAACATTAGTTAATCAAATAAACCAATATGCATAATAATCACTAAAAAGTTGGTATACTATTATTAATTAATATGACATTGTCCTGAGTAGACTAAATTAAAAATAAGTTAATATTGAATTTGTTTAAATAAGTTAAATTTAATATGAAATTTTTTAAAAAAAAGAGGAAAAGTCACCAATTACATATAAAACATCAAATCAACATCCATATAAAATACGTATTAGAAATTTAGCTATAATACAAAAGCCCCATTTTTTATATATAAATTAACCATTGCGTATTATCCAGACAGCACCACCCTCCTCCGTACTCTAACATGTACCCACCCAACCATCCTATAGTAATTGTTTATTTTTATTTTACAATTTTTAATTTTTTATAAATATTTTTTATTTTATAATTTTTTTGTAATTTTGTTTACGCATGTGTTATTATTTTTTTATATAGATCATGTAAGTACTAATTGTATATTAATGAATATATGAATTGTTTTGGAAAACCATGATTTAATGCATCATAAATTAGTTTTTTAATATTATTGTTAATTAGATAAGAAGAACATAAACATTTTATTTTATATAAATGATTAAGTAGAATATTTCGATATACAAAATGATGAAGACAATATTTAAAATTTGTAAATGTATTAACTTTGAATTTAAATTCTTTACGTTTATCATATAAATCAGTCATTGTTTTGTTGTCTTTTATTGTAATTTTAAGATCTAAGAAGTTAATAGTGTTATTAGATAAGACGTTTTCCGTTAATTCTGAATTAGTGGGATAATCATCTGGAAATTGAGAAATTTTAGATTGATCAGTGGCAATTAAAATTATGTCATCAATATAACGATATAAATGAAGATTATTATTAGTAAAAGTACGTTCATAGTAATATAAGTATAAGTCTGATAATAAACTGGATGTACAACCACCTTGTGGTACACCGACGTGCTGTAAATATAATGTATTATCTTGCAATATATAATTATTATAGATAATAAAGTTTGTTAATGATTTAAAATAAGCGATATCAATATTAGATGGTAATTCCAGTTTTTTATAATACTTTTTAAATAATGGATTTATTATATTATGTAAATCTAATAAGTCTATATTATTAAAAGATCTTTGAAGTCATATGTCGTTATATTATATACACAGTTAAGATTTTTTAAAATAGTGACCAGTTGATAGCTATTTTTTATACAATGTGTATTATCATTGTTTGTAGTAAGTATATATAATTGATTAAGGATTTTTAATAGAAGTTTATTGGCTAGTTAGTTTTATGATATTTGGGAATTAGAATTAAATAAGGATAATTAAAATTAGTAGATAGAATATTTAATAGTTTATAATAACTTTGAATTTTACGATTATTTACAATTACATTTTCAGTACTTTTTTGAAAATATTTATTAGAAGAAATACAGGTTGTAAGAAGTTGGTGATAATAAGATTTACATATGATTGCATGAATTATTAGGAGATTTGTCTACATATGTAATAACGTAGTTTTTTGTCATTTAGTTATTTGTTGAAAAAAATGGTTTGTGTTAATAGAAACCAAATCAGAAATATTATTTTTTAAAGCCATAGTTAATTTTTCAATTACTAATATTTTCCATTGATTAAAATATGCAATAGGTTTATTGTAATAGATTGAAATATTATATATAAAAATATCTATATCATATGTAAACTGTTTGATTATAGATTTAACAGTAAATTTAGATGGAAGTCTATATTTAGTACCAAAACCCATTAGTTTTTTTTCAATTTAAAATCATTAACAATATTAAGATTTCCAGTGATTATATGTCCAAATTACTTGCAGCAGATGTATTTTTTGAAATTGTATTGTAGTTAAAAACCTTTCTACCAATTGTATTCGGGCATTTAAAGGTTTTTGTTATATGAAGATTATTAATAGGAAAATAACAATTTTTATCGTTAATTATAGAATTGATATTAATTTTATTAAATATATGATTTGAAAAAGTTATTATCATTTGAGTATTCGTATTATGAATTTTATGGTTTTTTTTTTTTTTTTTTTTTTTTTTTTTTTTTTTTTTTTTTTGTAAATTAATATTTAAAAGATTAATCCTTGTCATAATGAGATCAAAATAAATATCAGAAAAATGTTTAGAGAAAGTTTTACTTAGAAATACATTTAAAGGTTGTATAATCTGTTTCTTTTTAATAGCAAATATGTATTTTCGAATTAATAACCAATTATAATGCTTTAAATATTTACTTTGAAGATCATTAATTTGTTTAATGATATATTTTTTAGAAACTACACCTGAAGATAAACCCTTTCCGCGTTTGTTTCGTGTTGTTTTACAATTTAAATTATGATTAAGAGGAAGATAAATTGGACAATAATCAATAGTGTTATTTATAGATGTGAAGACTTTGACAGGTCGATTAAAAGTTTCAGAATTAAGTCCATAACGATATATTGTGTTGTAATATTTCATGTATGATGACTCCATATAAAGCCGTTCTGATTTATTTTTTAGAATTTGAAGGATTTCAATTGTCGTATTTTTAAATTGATGTTTATGAAAATGTGCAATTTCAGCTGCAGACTGTAGATTTTTTGCTTTGTTTTTATTAGAGTCTGAACGATGTTGATTGATACGTTTATGAATTGGACCTGATGTTTCACCTATATATTTCATGTTACATAAGTTGCACTTTATGCAATAAATAACATTAAATGCTTTACAAAAATTTGAATAATTAGGATCTGAGACAATTTGTGACTGAGAAGCGTATGGGCATGTCTTGCACCGAGCATCTAAACATTTACGAAAAAATAAAGGTCGAGGGGGAGAGTATAAATGGTCACTGAATGACGATCCAGGAACAAACTCATTATTGTTCCTGTACCGGGCACTACACTGCATAGATGCTATGTGTATCTTGCCAGGATCGAGATGTTTGCTAAGAACTGCCATATAAGAAATTTTTTTGGAAAATGCAATATTTGCAAAAAATAAGAATAAATGAAATTAAATAAGTCTTGATTAAATTTAATATTAAATATCTTGAGTATGAAATATAAATATATATACAATATGTACAAATCAGAGAAGCAGAACTCAAAAACCATCTATAATATTTCCAAAACCAATTAATGACAACCCTAAATGCATAAACTACAAATGCATGAAACCTCTGGATATATATATATTTTTTTTAATAGTTCATAAAAATACCTATTACTGTATATAATATACAATTTAAAAGCTTAATTTATATAAATTTAGACAAAACATATAATTATGCATTTTTTTACATACGGATATTCCCATATTTAGTACGTTTATACTTTGTCAAATAAGTACAAAAATATTTTATCTTAATTTTTTTAGTGTTTTTCCAGCTCATTTTGCAACATTTTAAAAAGATTTTACCAACAAATTTAAGAAAGCAAAAAGTCAGGCATGAATGGGTTAAAAACAGAAAGTATATTTTTAAATAAGAATTGAATGATCACGTGTTAAAAGCAGAAAATAGCGGAAATTACGTCAAAATATTACAGGTAAACTATTAAAAAAGCACAAAAATATTAAAATAATAAAATTATTACACTCGAGACGCAATTAAAGATGATGATCAAGTCATATGGGAAAATGCCCAAATATTCAATATCGTCATATATAAATTGCCTAAAATAATTAAATTATTACGCATGAAAAACTTTCAATGATGGATATTAGGCCAGCAGAAAATAGCGGAAATTACGTCAAAATATTACAGGTAAACTATTAAAAAAGCACAAAAATATTAAAATAATAAAATTATTACACTCGAGACGCAATTAAAGATGATGATCAAGTCATATGGGAAAATGCCCAAATATTCAATATCGTCATATATAAATTGCCTAAAATAATTAAATTATTACGCATGAAAAACTTTCAATGATGGATATTAGGCCATATTTAAAAACTTCAAATAATGATATTCCCAAACACTTTTTAATTAAATAATATATAAACCCGTGAATCTTAAGGGAGAAAAAAAACTTTAAAATAAATTAATTATTACACGAGAAATACATTTAATTGTGATAATTACGTCATATATTAAAGCGATACATTTAAAATAATTTTCATTTCGGAGATTGTTTATGGGATTTCACATGGTATAAAGTAGTGCAGCTAGCAAATTTGTTTATATTTTATATCACTTGATACAGAATAAATTCAGGTAAATGTGCGCGAAAAATACTTTCGATTTATTTTGTACGAATTACTATTCAATAAATACATATTAGAAAATTCGGATATTCTTATTAATATAAACAATGTACATTGTAAAAGCAACACGAAAATATGCAAGATCGTGTATTAAAATAGAGAAAAAAAAATAAGGCATAATCTATACCTGTTCCTGGAAATAACTAAAACTCGATGAAAACATAAGATCTAAGCGTATAATTTCAAAACTCACTGCCTTTCGATACCATGGTTCTAAAAGATATTAAAAAGAAATTTCTGTGTGGATTTTTAAACTTGAACCTAAAGGAAGAATATTGTTCATAGCATCGTTATAAAACTCAGAAAGATAGCGACATTTTAAACTGAAACATTTTATACAAGTTGATTTTCAAATGTGTATTTGGTCTTATTTATCAATCCCGGAAACAGCCGTCATTTGTTACGAACATGATGGATAAGGCGATGGTATACACCATTCAAACAGAAAGGCATGCCAATCCTATTACAGAAGGTAGTCACCGTTATAGTGATTATAATATTCAGTATTCCGTAACCTTAGGATATTTTTTAAACATGTCACTTTACTATGTTTTTAGAGGCTGGAAAGCCTGAACGGTACTTGGCGGGCGTAGCTAGCAGTGGACGGAGACACCTAGTGTATACATGCAAATATAATATTGTGTTCTATTGATATTCTTGAAAAAGGGTAATAAAAAACACATTTAATCAAAAGGTAAATATTGCTATGGATGACATACAAATTTAAAATCGCATTACAGCAACAAAAATTAATGAAACACCCGAAATCCTACAAATATCTAGTCAACATTTAGTTAATTTTAATATTCAAGAAAAAAATGTTATTTACTGCTTCTTTAGTATTTTTATCATCTAAAAGAAGATCAACTCTAGTCTTTGCTTGTCTGGAGGATGTACAAAATTTTGGCAATTAAAATATCTTTCATGTCAAATTTAAACTAAAAATATTAAGTTCAGTTTTAAGTTCTCCATTTATATATATTTTTTCTTTTTGCTTCATTAAAATCCGAAAAAAGTCATTTACGATAACAGTAGACCTTACTCATTTCTCTACATTTTGATGGCACTTGCATAATTAAACTTTCGATTTTTTTAAAACATAAAATAGATAATTACTTTTAAAAGATAAATATTAATTGTTATTATATAAAATTTCATTTTTTTGTAATTAAAATTTTTAAGTTCAATTAAATTTAATGATGCCAATTATTTTGCGTTTAAATAAAAATGAATAATGTATATTCAAAACAATGGGTTCATTTCTGAAATTTTTTTTAATGGCTATTGTTGAAAACTTAGTTGTTTGACAAAAAGAATTTTCATTTGAAAGATTGAGTTTCGAATAAATAAAAGGTTTTTTGTCTATGTTCTATAATATTATAATTTAATGAAAGTAGTGCTGCCAGTTCGTTATCTTTTTAAAATTCAGATTGATTGCCATCATATAAAAAAAAAAACAATCAGTATAATTTTAACAATTTTTATAATATTTAATTTGTCATTAAATAGGGGGAATATTTCAGTCTCAAAAAAGTGATAGCAATTTGGAAATCTGAATTTTAAAAAGGCGTAGGGAACTATGATTGCCGAATGAGAGCCCCATTTTTTTTTTTTTTTTTGTTTGTTTCTTTCAGTGTAAATATTTATGAACTTTCATTCAATCTTTTAACACATAACAATAGATCGAAATGCATTTAAGTTTTCAATATAACTTCGTGTTGTGTCGAATTCTTTTTTACATTTATGTAAGTTTTTTTTAGTGCAAATAATTTTAATAATACTGTTTTTTTTTCATAAAATATCGATAACTATAATTTTGAAAAGAAAATCATTTACGAGGATTTGTTCAAAAGTACTATACAAAAGTGGTATACAATACGCCTATTATAAATAATAATGCTACTCAAAAAATAAAGTAAGGGGTAGTAGCCCCCAGTTCCTCCCCCTTTATACTTAACCTATGGACCTCCAAATCTAATCATGGAAGCGCCTTATCAGAATAAACCTGTATACCAAATTTGGAACAAATCGGATAATTCTGCAGGAAAATCACATTTAGCTAAATAAAGGGGAAGGGGGATGCTCTACATTTCCTCCATTTAAACTTAACCAATGAACGTCCAAATCGAATCAGGTTAGCGCTTTGTCAGAATAATCCGGTATACCAAATTTGAAGCAAATCAGATAATTCTGCATGAAAAACCCATTTATTTAAATTAAGGGCTTGGGGGATCAGCTCCTGTTCAACGCCCTTTATACTTAACCAATGAACCTACGAATCTAATCAGGGAAGCTACTTCACATTTGAAGCAAATCTGATAATTCTGCTTGAGAATCCCATTTACCTAAATTAAGGAGGAGATTAGCCCCGTCACGCCCCCCTTAACCAATGAACCCTCAAAACTAAACAGGGAAGTGAATTATCAAAATGAACCTATGGACAAAATGTGAAGGAAATCGGATATTTCTATCAAAAGTTATCGCGTTACGTACATACGTACATACATGCAGAACCTGCAGACACATTAGCTCTCTCTTAATTTCCCTCTGCAAAAATGCATTTACGTCTTAAAGATGTTAAAACGAAATTTTTTTTATCATGCTGGCTGATGTTAAAATCTTACCTGCTTTAATAAAAGTAGATAATTAATAAACGTACCTACATCATGAATTCAATATTAAAATTTGAAAGACATTTCCATTCGAATTTGAAATTCTGTTTAAAGAAGTGGTAATAAATATTTATAAAAACGACAAAAAATCATTTAACAGTGTAGTACATACTTAATAATTTATCATGTGGTATAAATAATGGTAAATGTTTTTTAAATCTTGCATGAAGGTTTATGAAAATGTAATAAACCTCATCTGTTTAACCCGCAATTCTGAAAAGGAGTTCCTTTATCTTCGAAATCAGGAACAGACAGAGATTTTCTGAGATTTAAAGAATCATTTATGAAACAAATGCTTCTGTTGCTGACGTATTTTTCAAAACGTTTTGAAATAGTTTTTACACAGTATTCTTTTTTCTCAACCCGGCATCAAGAAGAAATATTTACTTTTCTGATGCTATGATTCCCAATCAGATATTTTCATGTTAAACAAAGATTTCCAAATGGCAACGATGTTAAATTAACAGAGTAAAATGAACATTATTTTGTTATTGTTACATATATAAATTCTGTTACACGGCTGAAAATGTTGACTTGAAAATTGATAGCAACCGAAAGCCCGGAAATTCTTGTTGACACCGGATTCCGGAAATCAAATAGCACGCCATCAAAACAACTTGGACACATCTTGGACATGAAAAGAAACTTTTGTTTCTGAAATGCTTTTCGAAATCTGTGAATCTATTTTTCGCTGATCTCAAATATCTAATTTTTTTCTGCGGTTTCTGAAGATAAAAAAAAGGTTTTCATAATCGTGAGTAACTCGAAAGGAGTTGTTCCATAGTTTCTAAAAGCTTCTTCTTAGATGAAAAAAAATCTTTTTAGCACACAGGCTATCAAAGAAATGAGAGCTAATGTGCCCGCCGGTTCTGTATGTATGTATGTACGTCTGTGTGTATGTACGTAACGAAATAACTCTTGATAGAAATATCCGATTTGCTTCAATTTTTTCTCTAGATTCACTGTGATAAGTCGCTTCCCTGGTGAGTTTTGGAGTTCATGGGTTAAGTATAAAAGGGAAAACGTGGGGCTACCCCCCCCCTCCTTAAATTACATAAATAGGTTTTTCAAGAATTATCTTTTTTCCTACAAATTTGGTTTACTCGTTAATTCTGATAAGCGCTTCAGTGATTAGATTTGAATGCTCCTTGTTTAAGTCTAAAAGGGGGTGGTGTGGCTAATATCCCCTTAGATAAATAGGTTTTTCTTTCCGATTTGCTTCTAATTTAGTATACCGGTTTATTCTGATAAAGCGATTCCCTGATTAGATTTGAAAGTTCAATGCTTAAATATAAAGTAGGAACGGGAGGGCCAATACCCCCTTAAATTGGATAAATGGGTTTTCTATCAGATTTGCTTCAAATTTGGTATACCGGTTTATTGTGAAACGGCGATTCCCTGATAAGATTTGGATTATCATTGGTTAAGTGTAGAGAGGAGAAATGGAAGGGGGCTAATCCCCCCTTAATTTATTTTTCTAGGGACATTATTCTTTGAAATAAGAATATAATATATAATTAGTGTGAATAGCCTGTGAGCACAATGCCAGCAGTTTAACTGGGCACTTTTCTTTTATAATTTAGAGTGTGCTGCATACATTTTTAGTCGTTTTACAACGTGATGGTTATTTCAATATCTTATTTCTTTCGTCTAGTAAATAGTATATACCTGTATTAATAGATTTATAGTGTATTTAGATTATTATTAGGAATTTCTTGATAATTTATTTTAAATATAGGGGGTCGACGTCTGTCTAGGGCCCTGGAGGAAACAATATTCGGAGCCCCCCTTATATCTGTTTAAAATTGCTGCGAATTATGCTGAAGTCTCTAATACTAAACTTCATACATATCATATGTTTACATAGCCATTTTCAACAGAATGATATGGGAGTGGTGACTTATGGACAGTATAATTTGATTGATCGACACGATTTTGGACACAGATGAATTATCCAGTGAGTATGTCATTTTCACCAAAATATTTTTTTGTTTTTAGATATGTTATTAACCAAGCAGTTATTAACCAAGTTTTTGAATGCGATAAAGGATTTCCATACTTAGGATAAAACTTAAATTTTAAAATGGGGTGTAACACACGCTCTGTGACTATGTTACAAATCTCTTGCAGAGGTACATTTTCCCTATTGCCAGTTGCCATGGTTTGGAAAGAAGCTTAAGCTGTAAACAATGTACTACATAGTCGTTCCTATAAAATTGTAATCGGTAACTTTTTGATGATGTAACTGGTACAATTAGGGGGGGGGGTGATGACATGGGGCAAAAAAGCAGAGATGGGAGGAGAAGATAGCCTCTTAAAACGTCAAAAAAAGAAGATTTTGTTCACTTTTGGCCATTTTTTATCATTTGACTTCCTTTTAACAAAAAACCGACATCTGCACTTGGGGGTCCCTTCAAATCGGGATGCCCGGAACAACTGCTCCACATTCCCCTGAATTAGTCAGGCGGTGGTTTTAACATATGTCACAAGCGTAATTTGGCCTTCTTAATTTATTAGTTTATTAATACTAATACTTATAATGTTATTAGTCTAATAATAATAATAAACATACAACATAATAAACATAATAATAATAAATAAACATATATGTTTTAGTAGTTAATAAAAATATTAATTACAGTATATAATATACATTTTAACAGCCTATTTTATATAAATTTAGACAAAACATGTAATTATGTATATTATACTATTACAACTATTATGCATATTCCCATGTTTAGTACGTTTACATTTTATCAAATAAATACAGAAAGAAATTAGCGTAATTGTTTTTAGTATTTTTCTAGTTCATTTTGCAACATTTTGAATTTATTTTATCAACAAATTTGGGAAAAGAAAAAAAAAAAAATCAGGCACAATTTTTTTAAGATTATGTCGATCTAGTCCTATCATTAGTTCTTTTTAAATTATACGTTTTCAATTAACATTGTTTCGTTCAGTCCACAAGTTATATTTAGAGAAAAACCTGTTTTCTGACAAGCGCAATAGTAAGCGTTCCATTCTTTGAGGGTCAAAATTCACCGATCTTTGATATTTTAACGTTTATGAAATGCCCGAGTTTTCCGACACTAAATAAAACAGTATCTTCATTTTAGCGCCAGAAAGCTCCGAAATTTCTTTTTTTTTTCTTTAAATATCATAAACACAATATTTAAAATATCAAACGTTTAGGACGTAGAAGAATGGACTTTTTACTCTTGTACTTGTCAGAACACGGGTAATTTTTAAAATAAATTTATAGGACCGTATCAAAAATTAAAAAACTATTTTTATAAAATTAATATTAAGACTAATATTTTATAGTCATTTTCTGAATGTTTACCTTTATTTAGGAAAATTTTAAAATTTACGTAGCCTTTGTATTTCCAGCAAGTGCAAAATTAAAGCTATCTTTTAATCTTTTTACTACGAAAACGTACAAGAATTATGCATATAATTTTCATATATTCGGGGATTACCGATGAGATGTACTAATTTTAACATTGCTATAAGAGGTTTTTATTTTATTATTATTATTTTTTTTTCATGTAACAATACTCATCGATTTTGAAGTAACAATAGCACGTTTTAAAAAAGAATAGTTAAACATTATCATTAGTCGATGTACCTAATAGACAAGTGATTTCACAAGATATAAACGAGTAACTACACTGCTCAAAACAATTAGGGAAGCACGTGGTTTTAATGAAATTACGCAAATATTTACACCGATAAGTAACGTAAAATAAAACATCCATAATTTAAAGTGCTGTAGAAAACATATAAAGAAAACTTCACACGTAAATTAAAGTTTATGACGTCAAAAATTGGAAAAAGGTGATAAGTGCAGAAATCGGGATTTTGCAGAAACGTCTGTTTCACTGCCTCACTTGTAAAATTCAATTGCTCAGCTTGTGTTTTGAGAAAAGGTGGCTTGAAAATGTCACAATAACATGATTTATCGCAATCCATGGCTTGGCGTGTTATCGGGACAGTTGAATTTGGCAAAACACAACGAAGTGTAGTGGACGCTGTTGGAGTCGCAAGAAGTGTCCATGAAAGGTTGTGGAATCGATTCCAAGACACATGGAATGGTAGTCATCGACATGTGCAAGGTCGAAAATGTGCTAACACAGAAACTGATGACCGATATATCCTGTTAACAGCTCGTCCTGACGGAACGGGCAATGCTACTCAGCTGCAGACACAGTTGTTCTTGTCCACAGGACGAAGGGTGTCCAGCCAAACAGTCCAAATAGCTTCATCAGGGTGGTCTTTATGCACGTAAGACAATGGTCTGTATTTCGTTGACCTCAAGCCATGTGTGGCCCAAAGAAGGTGGGAAACTGAAAATCGAGTTTGGAGGTAACGTTGTTGGAGTCAAATTCTGTTTACACACGAGTCCCGATTCAATCTGATTGTGACATCTGATGTGTTTTGGCATGGAGGGAAAGAGGCACTCAAAATAATCCCACATCCGTTCGTGAAAGATCACATTACAGACGAGGTGGGTTGATGCTATTGGCTGGAATCAGCATAGGTGGACGTACGGGCCTGCGTATAATTCGGAATTGCACATTGACGGTACGGAGTAATACAGACGAGATACTGAAACCTCATGTCGTATTTTATGTTGCAGCAATTAGTGATTTCTTTTTTTCCACGCATGATAATGCCAGACTTCCTACAATTCGTCTTGTGGAAAACATGCTTGAATCTAATCCAATACAGCGTATGGAATGACCAGCATGATCTTCTGACCTAAATCCGATCGAGCATGTTTCAGACATACTCAGACGACACATTGCTGGGAGACACATGCCTCCTTTTACTGTCCGAGACATGGAGATTGCAATTCTTGAGCAGTGGAACAGTATTACCCAAGTCGTATCGATAACCTCATCGCATCCATGGAAAACCGGTGTGCAGCAGTCTTAGCTGTTCGAGGAGACCACACGCCATATTAAAAATCTTGCATCATTTCTAAACAATACTTTTTTTATGATTTACATAAAACCAAATTGTTGCCCTAAACAATCTTTTCATGTTCTTTTCATCTTTTCAAATAATAAAATCTCCCTTATCTTTTTTTGCGTCTTTTTTTATGTGTTGCGCATTGCTACACATGTACTATCTATTTTATGTCCATACATTGCTATTTTGCATTGTTCTCTTAACTTTTTTGTTTGCTCCCCTAATTTTATTGAGCAGTGTATTTTCTTCCTTGATATTACATGCTAAATGTCGTTTTCCTGTCTAAAAGCGGCTTTTCCCCCCTAAGAGAAGCCTACTTCTACAAACAGTTAAAACGCCGTTGAAGAATCATTTGAAATAATATATTCTAGCATAGTTCTAAGCTGACCTATTTACTCCGGGATATGATTATCTTGTTATATTAGATGTTTGTTCTAAAAACTGAAGAACTAGAGAAGTATTTTTTTAATGCAGTTTATCCGTAAAGTCATGTGCACTTTTGACAGGTCACGGGAATTCAACGAAACAAGATGGAAATGTGAAATCTTCATCAAATAAAAGAAAAACTCTTCAAATTTCATACTTATTCGTTCCAACTCGATGTGGCCTCCATTTGAAACAGAGAATCACATACTTTATTCACTCTGTTACAACAGACGTCTTTAACTGTGTGTGGAAAGAATCGTTTAGATGTGTGTAGGGCTACAAATGATGGAGATCAGATCGAACTGCACTGAACATGCTTATTTTTTTCCATTGGGCCAACCTGTAAATATGTAGAATTACTAAAATACAAATGAAGTACTTTTTTTTCTTAATGAGTATGCTTATAAATAATACAACATACAACAAAATCAATACAAATGAGAATGCAAAATTTATACTGTAAAATTTAAACACAGTCGTTTTTAGGAATTTTTCCCCATGATAAATGTAGACAAAAATTGCTGTCAAGTGTGATCATCTGAAAATCGAAAATTTATGGCAAACACATAATTATATATAGACGATACATATCTTTGAAAAATAACAGGGACAAATAGAAACTTAGCAAATTGCATTTTTTTTAACAGTTGAAAAAGAGGAGTAAGAATTTCAAAATAATTTATAGTTATGAATAGTATAAAGATAATAATAATACTATACAAAAATAATATCACAGTATCACACACTTTGTGAGAGAAATTGAAACTTAAAATTTACTGTCCAAAAAGTTTATAGACAACTCATTTTTTTTTCCTTTAACGTCCACATTTTCAAGCCGTTTTTTTCTAATCACTTCAAAAATACGATTAGGCATACATAAAACAAGAGTTTGAAGAAATTCTGTCTTTAAAGAAAACCAACTCCGTTCAATTTGAAACTTTAGCGCTTGAACCGTTACAAATTGACACCCATTAGCATATACGTCTCTAGCTAATCTTACCCAGTGGTTCTCTATTGGTTTTAGGTCAGGATTTAAGGTTGACCAGTCCATAACAGTTACTTGGTTTTGTCTAAACCAATGCATTGTAGAGTTGGACACGTGGATTGAGCAACAGTCTTGCTGGTATATCCATTTGTCCCCACCTAGCAACTTTCCAAATCGAAGTAACTGTACTTCAAGTGGTTTCTGGTAATCTTCGGAACATTGACGACCTTCAAAAAAGCAATACCGGCTGTTCCATTATAATAAAATGCTCCCCTCACCATGAGTGAACACCCTCCTTATTGCCTGCTGAAAAATGTTCGAGGTTCCTTGCGAATATCATGCCAGTAATATAACCAACCATCGGGGCCATCTAAGTTAAACTTCTTTTCATCACTGAAAAGAACATTCAACCATTCATCAGTCCAAGTAATGTGATTTCGGGCTCAATGAACACGAGCGTCTTTATGCCGTTTTGTAAACTTTGGCGTACGACGCATTTTGCGATAATCAAGAAATGTACTTGCCTGCAGCCGTTTATGAACTGTATAGATTTTGATCCTGGAACGCTTTTTACAAACTGACCGTACAGAGAGGTTCTGGGTTGAAAGTAATCTCAAAATCGCTCTGTCTTGCCGTTTAGTTGGGTTTTTTTGGCAGTCCAAAACGTAATTTTGTTTCGAAATTGTCACCTTTTGACAGAATACGGTAAATACCAACGCTGCTGCGTCCAATTTTTCTTGCAATGTCCACAATTTTCCATCCACGAGCCTTTAAACTATAGATTTGCAAAATTTCCTTTTTGGAAAACTGCACGTTACGAGGCATCTTTGCAATCAGTTTGAAATGAAAATACAGATTCGCTATTATCTCAGGAAACTATTGCGTCACAAGTACATGACCTTGAAATATGCAAATTTTTTATATCAGTACTTTTATCAGCTTTTAACATCGGCTGTTTATATATTTTTGGGACAGCATTTTTTTGTTTTTATTTTTTAATATTAAAACTATGACTGTTAAAAGTTCTTTGAGTATTTTATTACTTTTATTTCATTATCATATATTTGCATGATTTATTTCGTATTTCTTACTCGTTTAGTTTGCTCTCAAATACAAAAAAATGGTTTTCTATAAACTTTTGGGACGCAATGTAGATTTATTATTCATGTACATATATCAGCTTTCAGGTCAACCCGATCCCAGCAAAATAGAAAAAGCGATTTATTCTCAAGACTTTCCTTATACAAAAGAAGTCAGATATATTGCTACAATGTCTTTTCTGTAGATTAGTGGAAAAATGTAATTTATTTTTTTAAAAGATGATAAAAAAAAGAAAATTTAAAAAATATCATTACCAAAAATTATTTTTATTTTACGCAATACTGATTGCATAAATACACTGGTGAAAACAATTAAAGGAACAAATGTTTTTTTTTTGTTGTTGTTGTTTTTTTTTTTTAATTAAAAAAAACTAACAAAGCAAATTAAACGAAACTTGGCCAAAATATCATCCGATATAAGACCAATATATGGGAAAACAAAAATGGGCACAACCTGCACCCTAAATAGGGAAACTGGTCACGAGTCCAGCACAGCAGCTGACCGACACCTTGTCAGCCAGAGGAAACATGTCTAATAGGGTGTATGATCACCTTTAACAGCTACACAACTCTCGCATCGGAGTTTCACACTGTTTACCAGTGTCTTTATCGATCGATGTGGCAACTGCACCCACGTATGCAAGTGTGGCACGGTGGCAATAGCACCAAGGCACCCTTGAGCATATCAATAGTCGTTGCAGCTGGTCTTCGAGCTGCAATTGACCGTTCAAGGGTGTCTCACACGTGTTCGATTAAAGTCAGGGGACATTGTAGGCCACTCCATTTGTTGAACATCTTCCGATTTGAGGCATTCGTTCACCAACTGAGCCATATATGGACGGGCGTTATCGTCCATACGGACGAAATTTGGTCCATATGATCCGCCGAAAAGTCTCACATAGGGTGTAAGGACCTCCTCCCTGTACCGCTGACTTGTCACAGTACCTCTATCAAACACATGAAGGTCGGTACGCCCGTCTGCCATGATGCCTGCACAGACCATCAGACCACCTCCACCATAGTGATCCTTTTCGACAATGTTACAGACCCGATATCGACTCCCGGGTACTCTCCAGATTAGAACACGTCTCAAGTCGCTGTCCAGACTAAATCGCGACTCATCACAGAAGAGAACCCGCCCCCCAACTATGCTCTGTCCAAGAAAGGTTTTCTCGGCACCATGCTAGACGGGACTTTTTGTGGTTCACAGTCAAAGAGATGCAGACTACAGGGCGCCTGGCATACAGGCCACCTGCATTAAGTCTCTGGGTGATTGTTATCTGTGAAATGTAAGTTCCTGTTGCATTATACAGGTGACGAGACAGTTGTGTCGCGGACCTATCCCTTTAGGCTAGAAGTCTCAAATAATGGTCTTCAGCCGGTGCTGTTGCCCTTTTGCGGCCTTGACCAGGTCGGCGGACAACTATTCCTGTCTTTATAAACAGTATACACAGAGTGGACACCAGATTTTTCTGAAACTCTAGGTCCTTACAACAGGTTGCCTGTGATTTGTCGGCCTCGAGTCTTCCAACAATCCGCCATCTTGTGTCATCATCTAGACGATGATGACTAGTCATACTAACGATGGATAAACAAAGAAATTTTTTAAACAAGTGGGTAAGTGTGATCACAGATCGCACAGAGGGTTTCGTTTAATATTCATTTCAAAACACTTTATCCTTTTGAAAAATCTGTTAGTTCCACATTTCGCAACCAGGGGCGCACTCTATTCTAAACAAATCTCTATCCGAACGAAACTCCGTTTTACATACTATCCGTATATATATTAGTCGAAGGGATTGGGCCCATAGCACCCGAGATAAGTAGGCGCCCCTGGCGGTAAAAAGTGGAACTCAAATATGTAAGGCTATGTTGCATAATATGAAAGAATGGTCAAATGGGTGTCGGCAAAAGTTGGAAAAGTGCTCCCCGCATGAAAAGGGCGGAGGTTAGAAAAATTGCTTAAAATATACGTTAGAGACAGGAGGAGTAAATAATATAAGACTTTTTGAAAATTTTATGATTTCTCGTGTGGTCTGAGGTATTCAGCTATAAGTACGCAAAAATTCATGTCTCCAACTTAATTAGGGGCTCTCTTAGAAAGAATTGCTTAAAATACGTATGTGGTAGCTCAAAGGGTTAAACGTAAGACTTTTTCAAGATTTTATAATTTGTCGCCTGGCCTCAGGTGTTCTGTTATAATAAGCATGCAAAATTTCAAATCTCCAATTTAATAAGGGGCTCAGTTAGGAAGAATTTCTTAAAACACGCATGTGGGAGTCCAAAGGTTTAAATGTGCGACTTTTTCAAATTTTTATGATTTGTCGCATGATGGTGTTCGGCTAGTATGCAAAATTTCATGCCTTCAACCTAAATAGAGTGTCACTTAGAAAGAATTGTTTAAAATACACATGTAGGAACCCAAAAGCTTAAATGTACGACTTTTTGAAAATTTTATGATTTGTCGTTTGATGCGAGGTGCTCAGCTATAAGTATGCAAAATTTCACGCCTCCAACCTAATTAGGAGCTCACTTAGAAAGAATCGTTTAAAATACACATGTGGGAGCCCAAGGGGTTAAATGTACGACTTTTCAAAATTTTATGTTTTGTCATTTGATGTGAGGTGTTCAGCTATAATTATGCAAAATTTCACACCTCCAACCTAAATAGGGGCTCACTTAAAAAGCATTGTTTAAAATACGCATGTGGGAGCCCAAAGGGTTAAATATACTAATTTTTGAAAATTTTATGATTTGTCGTTTGATGTGAGGTATTCAACTATAAGTATGCAATGTTTGCACTCCTCCAACCTAATTAGGGTTCACTTAGAAAGAATTGTTTAAAATACACATGTGGGAGCCCAAAGGGTTAAATGTACGACTTTTTCAAAATTTTATAGTTTGTCGTTTGATGTGAGGTGTTCAGCTATAAGTTTGTAAAATTTCACGCCTCCAACCTAATTAGAGACTCACATAGAAAGAATTGTTTGAAATACACATGGGGGAGCCCAAAGGGTTAAATGTGCGACTTTTTCAAAATTTTATGATTTGTCCTTTGATGTGAGGTATTCAGCTATAAGTATGCAAAATTTCACGCCTCCAATCTAATTAGAAGTTCACATAGAAAGAATTGTTTAAAATACACATGTGGGAGCCCAAAGGGTTAAATGTATGACTTTTTCGATTTGTCGTTTGATCTGAGGTGTCCATCTATAAGTACGCAAAATTTCATGCCTGCAACCTAATTAGGGGCTCACTTAAAAAGAATTGTTTAGAATACACATGTGGGAGCCCAAAGGTTTAAATATACAACTTTTAGAAAATTTTATGATTTGTCGTTTGATGTGAGGTATTCAGCTATAAGTATGCAATGTTTCACTCCTCCAACCTAATTAGGGTTCACTTAGAAAGAATTGCTTAAAATACACATGTGGGAGCCCAAAGGGTTAAATGTACGACTTTTTCAAAATTTTATAGTTTGTCGTTTGATGTGAGGTGTTCAGCTATAAGTTTGTAAAATTTCACGCCTCCATCCTAATTAGAGGCTCACTTAGAAAGAATTGTTTGAAATATACATGGGGGAGCCCAAAGGGTTAAATGTACGACTTTTTCAAAATTTTATGATTTGTCCTTTGATGTGAGGTATTCAGCTATAAGTATGCAAAATTTCACGCCTCCAATCTAATTAGAGGTTCACATAGAAAGAATTGTTTAATATACACATGTGGGAGCCCAAAGGGTTAAATGTACGACTTTTTCAAAATTTTATGATTTGTCCTTTGATGTGAGGTATTCAGCTATAAGTATGCAAAATTTCACGCCTCCAAAATAATTAGAGGTTCACATAGAAAGAATTGTTTAAAATACACATGTGGGAGCCCAAAGGGTTAAATGAATGACTTTTTCAAAATTTTATGATTTGTCGTTTGATCTGAGGTGTCCATCTATAAGTACGCAAAATTTCATGCCTGCAACCTAATTAGGGACTCACTTAGAAAGAATTGTTTAGAATACACATGTGGGAGCCCAAAGGGTTAAATGTACGACTTTTTCAAAATTTTATGATTTGTCATATGATGTGTGGTGGTCATCTATAAGTATGAAAAATTTCAAATCTCCAACATGTGTAGTTTCTGAGAACGGGCTCTGTGACGGACAGACGGACTGACAGACAGGCAGACAGACAGAGGAGCGAGACGAATAGGGTTTCGTCAGATGAACGAAACCCTAAAAAAGAGGGATTGCGTTATGCTACGATGTTTCAAAACGTCCTTATAATACAAGCTTCGGCGGTCAAATGAGGCCCCTCTGCACAAACGAGATCGTAGCGCCACTGCCTTATGACGACACAGATCCACTGCATGGCACATGTATCCGCGTGGAGCTTAGCTATCATCTGATACCTTATTTGCGTATAGGGATAACCTATTTTGTTTTGTTTTTTCAAAAAACCGTTTGTCCCTTTAATTGTTTTCACCAGTGTATTTTTTGTGCATTGCGTTAAAATATTTTCGTGAAAAAATCAAATGTCCCCTAAAAAGGAGGTTTAGCGCCTTATGAGAAAATCCGTTTTGACTTAAAAAAAGATTTTTTTTTAATTGGTTAAGGTTAAATTATGGGGAAGAATTATTTTCATGATTTCTTTCTATACTCATCCAATCTCTGAATTCATATCATAATATTAATACTTTCAAGAATATCTCATTTGTAAAAATAATTCTGTTGTGTATCATAATTTCCTTATTACAGGTTCTTGAAGAATTTAAATCACACTACGCATGAATAAGTGTATTGGCTGTTTCTATAATTTATATTTTATTTTGAATATATTTTGAAAAAAGAAGAAAAAAGCATGTATCAGAATCGAAACAACTAACATGTTTTTCTATTTACTTTAAATATTTACTTACATTAAAAAAAAAAAAAAAAAGAAAAAATGGCTTATGAAGAGGTATCAGAATCCAGGAAAGCAACATGTTTTTCTATTTACTTTTAAATATTTACTTATTTTTTTTTAGTTCTACTCAATTCTAATATCTTAATTTTATTTATACACTTTTGAAGCTGTTTTATTTTTAAATATAAGTTTATTGTACGTGATGGTTATTTTTTTTTGAGTGTAGGTGTGGTTTCTTCAAAGAGTTAATAATAGTTTTTCAATGTCTTTGTTTGTACCATTCAGGGTTGCCCGGATTCATAAGAGAAATTACAAACAGTATTTTCAAATTTATTTAATGACTGGATTTTTGCCATTCCTTAAAGTAAAAGTTCTTCTTTGGGAAGTTCCGGTCTGAAGTCGTAATTTTATAAAAATGGAGGCCAAACTGCCAACACTGGTACCATTATGATATTATATATAAAAAAACTTACTCGCAACTGTTTTAGAGTTCCTAATGTCCAGAAAGTAAAACTAAGAATGATGAATACTTCTGTTTTTTTTTTTTTTTTTAGATTTTATTTGCTTAATCAATAATTTAGGAAGGCTAAAAACTGTTTTATTATTTTTATTATTTTAAAGCATTAATACTAAATGTTAAAGAAATTGTACGAATTATTACAAAAGTTTGTCTCAGCGCGTTGTGTCGACCCCAGACTTCCATAATCCCAGTGGGCACAGAGTTAGCAATTAAATCAAGATATCTTAAATCCGGCTCCTTGTATCCTCCTCCAGGACACACTTTCACTAAATTAAAAAGATTTGAACTGTTTGAAATACTTTTTTTTTCAATTTTTTAATTAAGCATTGTTTAAAATAAATTTGGAAACACTATAGGTAACTATGTTTAAAAATGTATCTATGATCGATATTTCCTGATTTTAAAAGCAGTGATTAAGTATGGGAATTAAATTATTCTCAGTTGATGAAACTGAGCTAACGTGCCTTAAAAATATTGAAATAAGTCTATAATTAGACACCCTTTACAGATTTTCAATATTATGAAAAATTTACTCACAAAATTACCTAACTAATAGTGTTCTTGAAATATTTTAAGTTGAATTTATATTATAAGTTATTGTTCTTTTTACATTATCTGAGTTTATACATGCAATAGACATACAACCATTTAATTTTTCGCCAAAGAAAAGTGATAGTGATTATTAATAAAATTTGAATAATACCAATTCACAATATACTTTATTAATTTCTGAAATATATTAAGTAGAACTATATAAAAAGGTTTATATACAAACAGTCAACATGTTTCGGTTTCTGCGAAATCATTTTCAAGAAAAGCAGAGATCATATGCATGGCCTTAAATGCGATGAAATGAAACGGTGATTTTGAAGTTTTTCACATTCTCCCACAGCTTAGTCACATTATTTAATTTAATTTTACTTTGATGTTTGTAATCATTATCCTAACCATGGAGTAACCCAACACATACTTTTCACTCTAAATTAAAATGTCTGAAATTCAGACACTTAAGTGTCTGAAATGGAGTGTTCAATTTTCAGACATTTTAAAATGTCTGAATTTTTTCAGACACTTTTTGCGTCTGAATTTCAGACACTTCAAACGTCTGAATCGCATCCATTTTTTTGTAAGCATCATACGTAGCCATGTTTGACCACGTTGAATCCTGGAAAAATATTTGGCTGTGGTCCTGCCCCCCTCCCCCCCCCCCCCCCAATACAGCCTGATTTTTTTGGTGCTCTCAGTTTTGGTATACAATTTTCGTTACGTTGATAATTTAAATCTTTTACGACATTGTACTGATTATAATCAATATCTTGAACTTCAGGAGTAGAACAAGATTAAAAAACAAAAAATATTTATCTAAATATTAGATTTTTTTAAATTTATTTTGTTTTTAACCTTATTTTACTTTAAAAGTCCAAAATTTTGATTATAATCAGTACAATTTCGAAACAGATTTAAAATATAAGCTTTACAAATATTGCACATCAAATTTGGGGGCACTACAGTCGTAGGGGGACGGGGCACTTCCCAATTTGCCCTTCCTTTAATCAAAAAGTACTTTTGCAAAAAACGCAACCCTGCATTATAGTTGTCTAAATTGAGATGTCCGGTATTCGGGAGTATCTGTTGTGGAGGTTAATGGACATTCTCGAATAGCGAACACCTCTATTTAACGAATACTTTTTTAATCAGCAGACATACATATTTGTATATTTTTACCTCAAAAAAGTAGACATCTCCAATTATCGGACAAATTCCGCGGTCCCGAAGTGTTCGCTATTAAGGGCTTTTAAGGTACATAGATAAATATATATATATATTTTATAATCTTGTCCTACTCTAAAAGTTCAAAATATTTATTATACTCGGTTGAATGTGGAAAAAGATTTAAAATATCAGATGTACGAAAATTGCAAAAATCCCCCCCCCCCCCCAAAAAAATGAAAATATAAAAAAATATATTGCCACATAGGCAATTTTACATATACATCACTTGATAATCACAACAGCCATTTAACTATGAATAATGAAAATAAATAAATAAATATTCTACTTTAATAACATTGGGGAAAAAATGACTTTGGTATTTTGTTAAATATATTTGCGTTTTTAAACTTGTCCTACTCTAAAAGTTCAAAACTTTCATTATAATCAGTGCAAGATTTAAGATATCAGCTTTACAAAAATTCATGCAAAATCCCCCCCTCCCGCCCCCCAAAAAAATGAAAATACTTATTTAAAAATTATGTTTTTAAAAAATTTATATTTCCACATGGGCAAGTTTTTATGTAGATCAGAGGGTACTCACAAAAGCTATTCAACTATCAATAAAAACAAATAAGTACATATTCTATATTAAAAACATGAGGAAAAAATAACTTATGATTTCCAAACTTCTTTCGTCTTAAATATATACAGTAACATCTGTCATTTTTGTATTTTTCGTATAAGTGCATATAAATAAAGTTACCACAATTTTAAATACGAAATCTAGTTAGAGGTTTTTACTTTTTCCCATTATAAATTTCAAATTACTTTTTTATTAAAAATAATAAAAAAATCAGTATTAGAGTTGATTGCAAATCAAATACATATGTATATTTTTACAGGCAGCTTCATATAATAGACCAGTCTCATTTACTTTATTTATCTTTTTTTAATCTGCGGTTTTATGCCAGGAAGTAAGAAAGCATTAGGTCATCTTTCAAAGTTTTTTTTTTTCTTTACTTCCTTGTGGCCGTCATTTACTGCGAGATAAAAATTATCCATTGAAACTAAGAACTGACATTGAATATATAATTCGTAATAAAAAAGAACGTCATAAGTTTAAAAATATATACTTCTAGAATTAGTGGGGTTTTTTGCGAACAGATTCAAAACTAATTAAATTTCATGCAGGATTTTGTTTAGTACAATAAATAAAATCATAAAATACACTAATTTTACTACTATAAAGAAACTTACTTGAGCTGCTGCAAGAGGTAAGAAATATTCCTCGATTTGAAATTTTAAAAACTACCACAACCACAGTGAGGGAGAAAGACTTTCATCAGTTTAAAAGGTAATCCCATAATACGTCCGACTAGCCATATTTAAAGAATGAGATGTTTCATCCTAAAAACAGGACCCGCCAGACAAAAGTTTCTTTTTTTTTTGCCAGCTTCGACAGGACGAAGATGAATAACACAATATTATTGATATAAATTGATACGAGTTAACACTAAGCCCATTGCACACGCTTTGTAGAATTTCCGGGTGTAATCTTCAACCGTCGTCTACTTCTGTTCTGTGTCTATCCCGCCCTTGTATCGACGACAGCTTCTAAGAGACATTTGATGTCGAGCACACACGTCAGATGTATGTATTCAATAAATAAATAATCCAAGTTAATACGAATTAAAATCACAGTACTTCACATTTCGCAAAAAACGAATTAAAATACACGCGTACATAAAAAAAAACTTTGTTTGAATTACAACGTATACCACTTCGAACGAAGACATCTAAAACGCATGCGCAACTGGGAGTGCTAGTGCCCCCTGGTGGTTATTGCGTCGGAAGAATCAAAACGTCTTAAATTAAGACACGTTTAAAGCAATGAAGTGTCTTAAAATAAGACGTTTGCGGATATTTTAGACATTATTCTCAGTTCGTTTACACCATGGTCATAGTAAGACGCTTATGTATCTTAAATTAAGACATCTATAGTGTCTTAATTTTCAGATTAAGACACTTAAGTGTCTAAAATTCTTTTTCAGTCACATATGTGTCTAAATTTAAGACGCTTCTATTTGCAGTTATGGCAAATCAAATGATGCTGTAACGTTATGTATTGTATTTTCACTTGTTATAATTTAATAATTAGCTTAATTAAAATTAAAACACTTAATTATGGTGGGATAGTATAGAGTGGAGGTAAAATCTATTTTGATTTCATTGAAATTTTTTTGGAAGGCTTCTTAATGTATGTTCTTGTAAGTACTGTAAAACCTGTTTTATCCAAACTCTTTTAACCGAAACTCTCAGTTAACCGAAACCCACTTTTAAAGTTTGCTTTTTTTCTAACCCCCCTCTTTTTTTTTCTATCACATTACTTTGTGCAAAACCCATTTTTAAAGCTTTTTATTTTTACCATCACATAGATCAAAGCGAAGAAGAGAAAAACGATGTGGGCGAAGAAAACGAACAAATTAGCAATTATGATTCTTTTGAATGTTTTGCAAAATGTTTGGTATGGCTGGAGCAGCAGAAAGACCGTAATACTGGTGATCTAATAGTATTTAAGAAAAATTCGTTATAGAGCTATAAACAAAAGGCAATCGAAACTACGAACGAAACGATTTTTTTTTTCAAAGTCTTGAGAAATATGTAAAATGTACTTCATTTCAAAATTAAAATTCAAGTATTAATTTATTCTTGTTTCTATTTTGCTATTGCTTAATTTTTATTAAGCACTTGTTACAATAATAAGAAATAGCGCATATATTTGTCCTTAATCTTAAAATTTAAGCATACTAGATTATCCGAAATTTTCGATTTTCCTAAAGAGGATCGGTCCCAATTAGTTCGGATAATCGAGGTTTTACTGTACTGTGTCTTTTTCTATTTTAATTTATAAAACCTATAAATTTCCTTTCTTCTAAAAATAATTGTTATAAATTTACCAGTCTACAGTACAGTAAATATTTTAACAACTGCTTTTTCTATGAAACATGTGTGTATTCTTAGTGTTGTTCTTATTGTTTATTATAATAAACCCTGTCCATTTGAGATAGCAGTCCAGAAACCAAAAACGGTAAATGGTGCTGTAACATTCATTTTAAAGGCAACAGCAGTGTGGAGCATTTAACGCATATTTATTTAAAATATCTACCAGATATTTAGTATAGTAAACTTTTTGTAATATTTTATTTAATTAGTGAAATTGCTAACAAAGCAACAACATACAAAAATTGCTATTCCGAATTGCAGGTTGGTGTTTTAAGCAAACAAATTCGCTAAAATGGGATCCTTGAAATACAAGTTCAGAAAACTAACTTAAATTAATATTTCCTACCTATTTTTTTGTTTTTTACAGGAATGAGAGGGTTGGGAGTAACCTGATTTATGTATGTCGCACCAACTTTTATTCCAGTAAGAGTATTTCATATATAATTGACTTTATGTGTAGATATGTGGCATTCACACGGAGCAGAAACTACACTGTAAAAAAATATCTATAATGTTACTAAGAATTTCCTAGGAAACTGGGATACATAGAACATTTTATGTAACTGCAACAAAAAAAACATTTAATAAATTCACGTTTACACTATATAAATATAATCTTTAAGGTTTCTAAGAATTTTCCAGGAAACTTTAATGCCTGGAACTTTTTATAAAACTACAGTAAAAAAAAACTTCGTGTAATTATTGCGGGTTACCGATGAATTTTTTGTAAGTATACATATTTCTGGTATCATTACAAAAAATAGTCTTGTAAATTTACATCTTTTTTCTTTACAGTACAGATAAAATATTAGTAAGCTTACAGATTTCTGTACCTTTTACGGAAACTAGTTTTGTAGATTTACATCTTTGTTTTTTTCAGTGTCGTCCAGTGTTCCTACGTGTTTAATCTCCCAGCTACTGTTGATGCTAAATGATGATTCTCTTCTTTTTTTTTTTTTTTTTTGATGGGAACCAGACTCTTTGAGCTATAAACAGTAGCATGTATTATTGCGCCTTTAGAAGGAGGACAATTTTCTTTTGAAACGCGTTGCGCATTATGCACTTTTGTGAATTTTTGAATTTTATTATTAGAAAACTATCATAAAAAGTTACATAAGCGATATACTACCATATAAAATTTGTGCAAAATGCAAGATTCAAAATAATATATTTATTAAATCTAAAAAGAGCACAAGTCGTCTAACGCCAATATAGAATTGTAAGAACAAATTTTTTAAACTGCATTTTTTATATGAACATTTTATTCACTAACAAATGTATACTGTATTTTTTTTTTCATATCCTGTACATGGTAAGTTAAAAAATATGGATATGCATATAATGCGTTTTATAAAAAATCTTCTAAAACTATATTCTAAGAGGCATAAATAAAATTTCATTTTATATTTAGTAGTGACATTTGAGTTTTCTCGTTGACGCTACGTGACGGGAATGAAAGAAAAATATTTTAACTAGTACTGTAATAGTTAAAATGTAATGTATATATTTTGAGGCGTACTTATTAATATGATATTAATACCATTAAGAATAAATTACATAATCAAATGAATCGTTTATCAGAATACATATCTATCGCTTTACTAATAAATAATAACGATAAGTCATTACTTATTTTAAAATACTACTATAGATATTTGTAATAGGATGTCATCAAACTGATCGTTAATTCTTATTTATTTTATAATAGCCAAGTGTGTTGTCTAATTGGTAGTGTTTTTTTAAGATTGTCAGTTAAATTTATGTTATAAGTTAATGTTATTTTTAATGATCTGGTTTTTACATACAGTAGACATACAAACATTTTACTTTTCGTCATAGAAATGTGATAGTGATTATTAAGGAAATTTTCATAGTACTAATCCACTATGTAATTCATTAATTGCTAAAAGATGTTAAATAGTTTAGAATAAAAAGTATAAGTATATAAAATAAATATACATAAGTATATATATATATATATATATATAAAGTAACAGTTTAGTATACATAGTTTGTATAAAAGGTATATATGCAAACAGACTACATGTTTCGGCTTCTGCGAAAACATTTTCAAGAAAAGCAGAGAATATTCTACATATGCATGATCTAAAATTCTATGAATAGAAACACTGTCTGAGAAATTTGTCACATTCTCCCACAGATTACTCACATTATTTTATTAAATTTTACTTTGAAGATTTTCTTTCCATAATCGTAACCATGGATTAACCAAGCACATAATTTTGGTAATTCAAATGATCTTGTAATATTACATATTGCATTTTCACTTATAATAAATTCATAATTAGCCTAGTTAAAATTAAAACATATAATTATGGATGGATAGTATAGACTGGACACAAAATCTATTTTTCTTTCATTGAAACATTTTTGAACGGCTTCTTCTTAATATAATCTTGTAAGTACTGTATTTTTTCTATTTTACTTTACATAAGCTATGTATTAGTTTTTTCTATAAATAATTTTTAAAAATTTACAAATCCACAATGCAACAAATATTTCGAGAACGGTTTTTCCCCCATGAAACTTGTACATATATTTCTTGTTGTTGTTGTTATTGTTTATTATGTACCCAGTCCATTTGAGATAGCAGTCCAGAAACCGAAAACAGTAAGTGGTGCTGTAACATTCATTTTAAAGGCAACAGTTGTGGTGAATTAAGCGGATATTTATTCAAAATATCTACCAGAGATTTAGTACAGTAAACTTTATTTTATTTAATTAGCTATAATTATTCTATTAAATATACCAAAAATTGCTATTCCGAATTGCTGGTGTATATTTTGAATAAACAAATTTTCTAAACTGGCAACATTGACACTACACTGAAAAAAAAAAAAAAAAACAACATTTTTACAGTACAAAGTACTGTTCATCTCGCGCACGAACTCGATCACAGTCGAATGTGCTGTATCTTTCTTTGGTTTCTTGACTATATAAACATGAAAAATACAGTAGTTGCGTAAAATTAACAGCACAATGTGCTGGCAATTCGGACGCCAGAAGTTTGTGCTGGCGTATATAAGAAATATACAGCACATTCGACTGTAATCGAGTTTGTGCTTGCAAATCTACAATGTTTTTTTTCACAGTGTACAAGTTCACAAAACTAACTTAAATAAATATTTTTCTCCTAATTATTTTTTAAAGGAATGAGAGGGACGGGTTGGTCTGATTTATGGTACCAATTTATATTCCAGTGAGAGGATTTCCTATGTCATTGATTTTATCTGTAGGTATGTGCCATTCACACGGAGAAGATACTGTAAAAAAAAAAAAAATCTATAAGTTTATTAAGAATTTTCTAAGAAACAGGGATGCCTAGAACTTTTTATATAACTGCGGTAACAAAAAATGCATGTAATTATTGCGCACTACCCATTAATTTTTAGTAAGTAATACAGATTTCGGTAGCTTTACAAAAATAGTTTTGTATATTTACATTTTTTCTCTTTTCTGTGTACGGATAAATTTTAGTAAGCATACAAATTTCTGAAGTTTTTACGAAAACTAGTTTTCTATATTTACATTTTTTTTGTAGTCCAGCGTTCGTATGTGTTTAATCTCTCAGCTACTTACTATTCTAAACAGTGCCTGTCTTCTTTTCTCGTATGGGAACCATTAGAGTTAAAAATAGCAGCCTGTATTATTTGCGCTTGAAGAAGGGGGAAAATTTTATTCTGAAACTTGTTGCGCATTATGCAGTTTTATGATTTTTGCCTTCTAGTATCAGATATTTATAATAAAAAGTTACGCACGGGATGTACGATAAAAATTTCTGATAGTACGATAAAAATTTCTGCAAAATACAAGACTTAAAGAATATTTTTATTAATCCTAAAAAGAACACAAATTTCTAATACCAATATAGAATTGTAAAAATATTTTTTTCAAACTGTATTTTTCACATACGAACATTTTATTCGCTAAAAAATGTATACTCGACCTTTATTTCATATTTTGTATACGTTAAGTTTAAAAATATGGATATGCATATAATATGTTTTATAAAAAAAAAATTCAAAAAATATATTTTAAGAGGCTTGAATAAAATTTCATTTC